>CAXKWD010000005.1:117475385-118105559 GCA_964059195.1 Ectobius pallidus
AGGGGAGGGGGAACAGGAATTAGTTGGAGATAATGAGGTCAGTTGTATGGTTCCCGCATTTCTCTACGTAACCATTATTGGTACAAATATCGAGTTACATTGCACAGAAATGTGTGGATTCTGTACATGAAAACTGCATATCAATTTTATTGAAGACTGAAGTCCACAAAAAATGATTTTAAATAAGTTACATATTTTTTAAAGTACCTAAAATTAAAAAAAAAATCTTATGAATTTTAGGAACTGATAATTGATCATTAACATCTGAAAGCATAATCTAACTGACGCAATCTTCATATTGTTAAAGGTGACATTTCAATAATGGATAGTCGTTCATTATCTAAGCACAGCTCAGGTTTGAAAAAGCGACGAATTGGAGAGGGGGTGTGGAGGGTGAGGAATAGATTTAGTTTGTTTGTGTTATTTTGTATTTATATTATTTGTTCTTTCTTTGTGTGTGTTTTTGCGTAAGCATGTACGGTCCATGCGGACCCATGCGATTGTTTGCATTGGAATTTGTAAAAAGTTAATTATTGTAATAAACACTTATGATATGATATGATATACATTAACAGTCTCATATTGTTTCATTTTTCATATCCACTTTTAATACAACCTCGAAATCCCGTAAATATCAAATATTGAGAGGTCATATCTAATTAAACAAGACAGCATATTTCGAATATGAATCCCTTTCCTTCGTATATGAATCCTTTCCCGAACATTTTCGATATTGTAAAAATAAAATTGGTTTTGAATTGTATTTTCACACACAAACAATTTCCATTATAATGGAAATATCTTATATTATATTCCACACAATTATAATTTATTACTGGTACCTTGAGTCATTTCTATAATATAGGCTTCGATTAATTTCTCATATAAACCGTTCAGTTTTTAGAAATACCGTTTTCTTGCCGCTACTCATTGTTACTTATGTTGAGAGGAACTTTGTCCTGATTCAATATTATTTACTCATAGAAATATTTAACCTATAAAAAAATAGACCAGTAATCTCATTAGGCTGAATTAAAAGTAAATTGCCTCAGAATAATTTCACAGACCAAATTTCAACTTTCATTTTTTATTGCTTAGTAGCGTGCAGCTTTCTCCTATCCTGTACATGGCTTTAGATGAGTAATTAATTAAGATTAATTAGTTAACGTTATTAAGAATTACAATTACAGATGTCTTTGTTTCATCTAACTTGCTTTTACTCAGATGGAGCAAATTGTTCCAGATTTTGGTGGTATGTTATTTAATGCGTTGGTACTTTTTTGTTAACATTAATGAGGTATTATTTTTTTTCACATTAGATATCATGACATTTTATAAAGTTCATAATAAAAAATTTTCCATGATGTAAGCAACAAGCTTAGGCATATTTTATATGAACGTATCCATTCGAGTAAGTTAAATGAATTTATTTAAGACAACATTAATTGCAATAATAGAGCGGCTAAACTATAATTTGGCTCGTCTGTAGTCCATTTGTTAGCTTTGCTGACTACAATTCTTTAGGTTTGGTTAAGTGCTAGTGAGACCTAGGGACCATGGAGATATTCAAATCGGGATCGGGGTCTATTTAGTCTCCTGAGACCAATCGAGAAGCTGTTCGATTAAACGAGTAAGGATTCTGGTTAAGAAGTATATCATTAGGAGCCGTATGTTGGCACAGTACAGTATCCTCTAATCTTGCCGTCTACCAGTGAAGTAATACTAAGGTAGGGTATATGATGCACCTTTCAATAAGTTAAGTTGTTTATGTTATCTAATCTATGATGTAACTATTAAAAAAACTACGCTTTGGAGAGCGTAAGTTTCCAAACGTCAAAACGTGCAGCTTGCCTAGTTCGGTATCGTGGTCTTGGCATAGAATGACTTGTGTTATAGGGACAGTGATTTGATCTTTTCGCAACTTGCAAACTGATGAAAAATATACAATAGAGACTACAATACACAATACAATTCTCAGTATGATTGCATATAGACACTTAATACGTTACCACCCTCTGAATCTCTTATTTCCCATCCTCAATTTCGAAATAGAAAACGAAATTAACGGTTTTTGGAGGGAGCGTTTTCGTTCTAGTTCATTTTCTTTCCCTTCCAATTTCGTTCTCTATCTATTCCAGTTTTGATCCATCTTGTATTCCCCAGTCTCACATCAATCCCCCCTCACTCTCCTTACCCTTATGTCTTTGTTTTGTTATCAGTTTTTATTCCTTTTCTCCAAATAAATCCTTCTTGCTCAACAAATAGAATTACATACCCTCTTTTTTTTGTCCTAATAGGTGCCCTTTTTCCCTTCAGTTCTTCCAATGTAGTTTTAGTGTAATACCATACTTAAGCTTAGGGCTGGGAATCGAAACTTGGTTCCATAAACTTAGGGTGGCGTGCACCATCCAGGAGTAAATCTTACTAAAGTAGTAAATTTAAGACGGAGACCTGGAGTATACAAGAACCAGTACATCTGTCTCACTCATTAAGTCATACTAGTAATGTGCTAGAGTGAGACAGACAAACCGGTTTTTGTTGCGTCATGTTCCCGTCTTAGATTTACTACTTTAGTGCTTCTCTTTTAGTAACTTACTCTTTTAGTTGGTGTTGGAGAGCTCAATTGATAGTTACTTCTTTAGTTGTAACTAAAGTAGTAAACGATTTTTACTAAAGAAGTAGTCGAATTCTGCGCAGAACAGAGCAGAAACATTAGTGCAGCGCAGCAGAACACGTGGATTTCAATTGCCGGTATTATTCAAGTGCCAGATAATGAAAAGGATAGGTTCGCTGAAACAATGAATATGAATTTGGGTTGTTCCAAATATTACCAATGACAATCTTCATGTTTTAAAATAGGTCTAATAGTAATGTTTTATTCATTACTAATTTTAATTCCTTCAATTGAATATTTTCAGTTTAGTAGCCTACGTTAGGGTACTGTGATTACAATTTTTGTGCAAACTATTTCTGTATTATAATGCAAACAATTGGAATTTCCAGTTGATTTTCATAATTGATTCCCTGTCAATATTATAATTATTTCTCTCATAATAATAATAAATTTCTAAAATATATTAAAATATTCTTCCCCAAAAACGATAAATCAATTATTCTACAGTTGTTTATCATAAATCTCACTATAATGAATTATTAATACTTATTGACTGTTTAACAATATTAATAAGAAGATTACACAAAATCATGAAAAAGGGGGGATCAAAAGGATAACAAAACTAATAAGGGGCATTATGTTTCTGTCCTTTTTCAAATGCACAGAACATTTACTTAAAAAATATTACCTTATAAAAATAATAATATTACAACTGAGAAATGTAATATTTAAACAAAAAATGGCGGTACAATATTTCGGAAGCTATGAACTCCAATAATAATTATGTAGATGGTTGTGTGTTTAAAAATAATTTCAGTGACTACTTCTCTAGATCCTGTGCAGCTTCAACCTCCGGGCCCCTCCTTAAAATTTTCTTTCGGCACTCATGTTGGCATTTTTTTTTCTATATAGTTTATAATGCTTCTCACTTTCCTGTCCACAGGGTTAATTAAATAGTTAGCAGCATACTATAGACCTGCAGCATTTGTTATAGTTTATTCCCAAACATGAAAGTCTCGTCTCACTCCACCATTCGAGACTTGGGGAGTCTTTAAGGAATGGTTTTACAATGTGTCCCCTTCTCAATGTACGCTAATCCCAGAGTCAGTCAAATTTTCTTCCCATGTGGCCTGTTTGGACATTTTTACACCTGGGTTAGAAAAAAGGACATATTATTCATTAACACTGCGGGTGCAACTATTGAACTTTTAGCTCTTATAATTATTATTAAAATCTGGCATTCGCAATGTTGTGCTTTAAGTTAAGCTATAGAAGTGTAATGTAATAAAATTAATTTACAATAATTACATTAAATCGTTTAACAATGAGAATCACCTATTGTTCAGTAATTCTATGGTTAAGTAGCAGGGGGAAGTGTTTTCTGGGTAGCTCCAAGAACGGAGGCTTTCATTTATTGGACTGTACTATACCTCGCCGATATCTGTATCCATATGATTAGCTTGAAATACATCGTCGTTTTCTGACCCAAAGTTAGGGAGAACTGCAACATCTAAAGGCCGATCCAGCTAGGAAGATATTTAAGAGCACATGAGCTCCTTGTACCGTGCAATGCAAACGTCCCTTCCACTCACTCTTCCCCTCACCTTTGGTGGACGTCTTCCTAGCTGGATCGCTCTCCGCAATGATATTTCCACATTTGACTGGCTGAAATCATATGGATGTAGTGAGAATCTGACATCGTTTCTTCCAAACGCCAAATTTCATGTAAGGATTTATGAGCTTAATTATTTACGTTATTAAATGCCCTACTAGGTATGGTTCGTTTAATATTTATTAAATCACCTGCCACAACTCTCATTTTTGGAATACAACCTTCTTCATCTCAATAACTTATCCTCAGTTTAACTATGTAATCCATTTAATGTGATATGTAACTCATAACTCACGCAAATGCCACAGAACACACTTACTCCACAACTTTACTCCACCCCCTGAGTAGGAGTAAATATTGGCCTTATTTACTCCACAACTTACTACGTTAGTAACGTACTCCGTGTTGGTGCTCTCCACCACTTGTGGAGTAAGTTCATTTACTCTGGGAGTAAATAAAATGTTTACTTCTTTAGTACATTCCTCTATGTTGAAAGCCGCCGAGTTTAGTTTACTCCTGGTTGGTGCACGCCGTCCTTACTAAAAGAGTACGGTTACTAAAAGAGTAGCTTACTAAAGTAGTTAGAACTTAAGAAGTAAGGCTTACTAAAAGAGTAAATGGCATGAGTTTGGTGCACGCCACCCTTAGAGTGGTATTGACTGAGTGGTTAGACCGCTCGCCTATCACCACTTGGACCCGGGATCGAATCTCAGTGGTGGACAAAATGGTGTCGGGGCAGGTTTTCTCGGGAGGCTTCAGTTTCCCCTGCTATGTATTATTCCACCAGAGCTCTGTTCATCATACAATAAAGGTTGCAATAAAGGAATTATTATTATAAACTTAATTAACTGCTTGCCCTATTCTAAAGTTGCGTCATGGACTATAATTTACTAGGTGGAATGGGTGGTTAGCATGATTTGTCATTAGTTGACTTCTCTAGAATATAAAGTTCTTAATACTGCGAATACATAAGATTGGATTACGGCAACTGCTGATTCTAGTATTAACAATACGTTCCAATAAGTAGTCTTAATAAACAAATTTAAATTGGGTCCTGTGTTTCTGTGTTGCAGAACTAATTTGTTCAGTTTTCTCAGATCTGCAGATCCATGAAGTCTTCAACACTAGAAGTAGGTCTATGCAATTTCTAAGCCACATAATGTATTCAATTCTCATTATAGTTTTATAGGAAGTGATAGCAACAGTTCATGCCGTAACGTCGTAGCAATATGTAAGCTTACTGAATTTATGCTAACTAAATCTGAACACCGTTGTGTAATAACTTACATTGCAACAGTATGAGTTGTCTCTGCTTAGGAACAAGATTATTTGAATGTTAATGACTTTGGCTGATGACCTTTTTTATTCATATAACTTTCGTTATATATATAACTTGGTCATTATTAGGGACCTTACCACCTTCATGTGCCGATGTCTAAAAATCTGGGAGCCTCAACCTCCTGGAACCCTCTGGGCCTCCATGGCCTGTAATAGGGAACTCACTTACTTACACACATTATTAGGGCCCGAATTTTTAGGTTTTTATAATCCCTGTTTTACTTTTTAAACATATCGGGTGTATTACCGGTTCTCCACTCAGACCGATAAGAAGAAAAAAGGTCACATGTCTTATAAAAATATAATAATAATGATAATAATAACAACAATGCGATTGAATCAGCAAATCATCTTCTGCAGCAGAATCCGTATACATTTAGGCAAATAGCCTATATCCCTCGGATTTCGCAGCGATTACACAGTTATAGGCTTAGATTTAGCTGCTGCATGAGTTCGCTTTAATGCTATTCTTAAACATGTTTAAATGAGGTTTGTTAGTAGATGGTTGTAGATTTAACGATTATTCTTATCTGTTAAATTCACTTTATTTGAAGAAGATATACCTTGTCTCTCATTTGCCTAATAAGTCTATGAAATTGTGTCTTAAAATCGTGAAACTCCAGTGTTAACCTAATTTTTAAGAGCAGAAAATTATCTTATGAAGAGAGAAAAGAGGGCTTTGTGGGTTACGAATTGTAGTTTATGAATAGCCATTATACAACCGAATGTCGTGCCTAAGATGTTTATGCGCGTTTTCCAATTTTAAAATCATAACGGCTATGCAGTTCTTACTAGCCGTAAGAAAATAGCAAACTTTGTTCAATAGCTTATTTCAGTTTACTTTACCTAATAATTTACTTGACTATATAAACTAAGGAACGACTCAGCGTACACTGAATTAATGTAGTTGCAGAGTCTAAGAACTTTAGAATTATCTTCGTTACTTTTTTTTGCGCCGAGGGGGATTTCCGATATTACATTTCCATCGAATGAATATCTCTCTTTTTTAAATTACTTCCTTGTAGTTAATATTTCCAAGAAATATAACATCACGACAACTTTTAATCGCTCTCTATATAAATGTAAAACTTTCTTATTCCTTTTAATTAGGATTTTTTCTTATTCGAGATCTTGTCATTCAATGTGGAAGGGGTGGGGAGACTTCTTTTTATCACTCCCCTCATTTTGGATCATGGGTAGTCGTCATTTGACTCGTCTCCATTTAGAGTCCATTAGGGAGATTTGGATGGGAGTAGGACTTAAGGGTTTGAGATGCGAAGGGTGATTCTTGTTTGCTAGGGCGTACTTGGGAGAGGGTGGTAGCGAATTGAAAGGAAAAACTGGGCTTCTGAGTGAGAGAAATGGTTGGCTTATGGGTGAAGGGTGGTGAGACGACTGGAAAAAAGACGACACCAATACAGATCATCCATCTAGCCATCTCGAGAACTAACTCAAGTAGCTATCATACGCATTCTGGATTCACACTGAATGTAACATCTTATTTGCTTGAAATGTAGCGAACTCAAGCTAGAGTATATTAAACAATTTGACATACTTATTCTGGTTATTGAGTTTAGTTAAGCTTATTAATAAAAATAAATACTAAATTGGTTGTGGGAATGTGTACAACTTTTAAAATTATTTTATAGTGCAGGGACATTATTTTTGCGATGTGCCGCTGGAGCGCCTTTACCAGCCGACGGCTTGCTTGCAGGCCGCCTGACCGTGCGTTGTCGGCACATCGTAAAAATAATCTCTGTACATTAATAGGCAGTCATAGTAGCACCGATAGTAATAATATTATAATATTAGTAGTAATAATAGTAATACAATCAACAGCAACACAGTTATGGTATAACAAACAATATTATTGTCAGTGTCTTATAAGACGTTAATTTTAATTTACTTCAAAATATTTATTTTGCAATTTTAAAAAAATATATATTTATTTAAAAAAACATTTTAGTTATATGATTTTACTCACCAGTGTGAGCTGTGAATAAATAATAATTATAAGCAGTCGGAATGTCAAAGATTACAATTTAAATCCTTTAAAAATGCGTGTACTGAACAAAACCGATTATATAGGCTACCGATTAATATAAAAATTTTTTGTTTGCAGTTCTTCAAATCCTTCAATAATTTTAGACCAACATATTTCGTAACTGGACATAGTTTGCCTCTCTGTAGAAATGTAGGCCCTAATTAGGAATTATAGCTTATTTCTTATATACATATTAACATATCACCCTATTAATGTGAACAAATTAAGTGCTTCTGAGAAGAAATTACACTTGAATATTTCTGTATTTACAACTTTTTATTACGTAATTTTGATTCAGATTATGTCATCCAATTATCTCAGATTTCCTTTTAAGAGAAATGGATAATATGTGTAATGGAATATGAATAGTTTGTGAGAGGATAGTGGTTACTATTTGGAAAATATGATATGTATGTTTTACCGGGAATAATCTACTTTCATTGCCGGTACCTACTACTTTGCAAGACTATTATCTGCTGTTAACACAATGACCTTCTGAGAAAAACATTCTTAAGAGTTATCGTTAATCTAATAACAACAGCTTGTAAAATAGGTAATTCATAGCATTACAATAGATATTCTCTACCTATAAACTTGTTCTACTGACTTTAGATATTTTTGTCCGTTTCCTAAAGGCTTATAAGAAAATTTTCTACAATATTAAAAGCACGAAAGAAAAATAATCCCATTTCCTTTTCAGTTTTTACACAATTACCGTAGCAAGAATTGCTGATGTCTAAAAAAGATACGAATATTCTCTTTTATTACTTTCCAAGAAAAGTCATTATATTACCGACCGAGATTTATTAGTTCACTTTTTAGTATGAAGGTTCGTTATAGATTATAACATCGACTATTTTATATTCTCTGAATGTAGTAAGCAGCAGAGACGAGAATCTTTTCTGTATTACGAATAAAGCAAATTGGATGAATCAGAATCGAACAACATTACGAGGTTATAGTTGTTAAGCCTGTCGTAAAATAGCTTGGGACTTAATTTTGCAGGAACAAATTGTGGAGACACGTCTGCTATTCTATTTGTCTGGGAACAGTCGTCAAACCTGCAGTAAAACATATTTTCTTTGATATGTTATTTTTCTCTTCCTTTTATTCTTTCTCATACAGTCAACAGATATGAGTAATTCAAGAGTATAATATCTATTCAAAGATCTAATGTCTACTCTTGGGATAAGTAAGAAATGCTCTTCCTACTATGTGATATTACGGGTTATATGTAAATATGTTCATACCACTACATATTTTTATTGGCATTTTCGTATAATATTTTTTCATGGAGTTTTCAGGGAGAGTCGTAAAGTGGACGTTTTTACAGCTTTCTATACGGTTTTGTGATTAGTTTTCTGTCTCCTTTTACCTTTTCATATCTCCTCCATCGACATATATATGGAAGAAGCGTAAAAAGAGCATTGAACTATCTTAATAAAGTACTATGTAAAAAAGTAATGGAATAAGCTATTCATATTTGATAGTAGTAAAGTGTGGTTCAGCGTAGACTTATCTTTGCTAATTTAGTTACCGGTCACTGAGAACGAATGACTGTAATGTACTCGTATTGTACTTGTGTAGGCCTAATGAATTCAACTTACAGAAGATGGTGTAGCCGAAGTACTAGCTTTGTCTCAGGACAGTTACTGAATTTACCGAGAGGAATGGAGAACTCCGATTGATATGAGACACTCGAATGGTTTTCTCTTTAATTATTGCTCGTATAAAGGTATTCAGGGCTTTTAGTGACAACACACTTCAGACTACTTATTACTAAAATATATTTCCTTGAAGTTCTGGGCCTTAATTGAAACATTTATTAACAATTTTAACAAGTTATTTGGATCATTATAGGAGAATAAAGTTAAAAATCCATTTTTAAAATAAAATAATAGGTCAAAAGATGTTCCATTGAACTTGGGACCTGCATGAAAACTCCGCATTGAATTTCAAGGTTCCTTATCCAATATTCAATATTATTGAGAACGTAAAGGCATTTTAGGGCTGTTCACTACAGAATCTTATTAGTTTTGGCATTTTTGCTAATTATTCCAGATTATATTTTCATACTTTTTTATTTTTGTTGTCATTTTTCATTCACTTTTCTTCCCTCTCAAGAACATTTGCAATTTGATACTGTCTGATTCTTGCTCCGGGCTCTTCAATTGTGTCCCCTCACGATAGAAAAAAAAAATCCGTAGAATTATATTAGACTGTTACTCTCGGCGATAATGTAAGGGAAAGATAGTTTATATGTTAAGTGTGAAGAAAAATGTTGCATGGTAGAACATGGTGCATTAGGCATACTAAAGCTTTTTCATTGATCTGCTGGTCCCCTCTTATAGCTCGCATCTCCCCCTCCTGACGTATCCTTCCTTTCATGAAAAGGACGACAATGCCCTTAAAAGTGATTAATTTTTCTCCTATGTCACTGCGACCTTTTGCACACTTTCATGATATTTTATGTTGTCATTTCATGGCTCATTCATCCAATATCGCAGGGTGAAGGTGATCAATAAATATAGTAACTAGATGTCCTCTTTATTTTATGGAGCTATGTCGTGACCTGCACAAACGTCTATAGAAAGGAAAATGTAGTAAATTGATTATTTTTATAAACTCTTTCACTATCTTATCTAATATATCTGCCAGTGTAACCAGCATGATAAACGTCTTCCTAACCACTACTTTGTAAACAAACTATATTCACAATATAAAAAGAATTAAGTAGTAAGTTAAATATTAAATCTGCATTAGTACAAATAAAGCAGTAGATTGTTATTTAAACCCAAACGCGTTTGAAAATAAACTTAAACCATGCCCTAGCTACAATACAAGGACAAATGTGAAAAATGTCTGCCTACATGTTTGTTTGGTGTACTTCTGGATAGCACCAGACCACGAGCTGTGCTCAATCGGGTAGTGTCTTGGTGAGTATGGGGAGGGGGAACTAATAATATGGGAAAATTTTACAATGTAATTGTAAATTCTAATTCAATTGTTATAATTTAATAAAACTTGATTAAATAAATAAAACTATACTAAAATTTAAAAAAAACAGAAAGGTTGATTTTTAAATAGAGGTAAAACATTTGTAGAATCTCACAGGAAGTTTAGGCCACTTTCATCGACATTGACTTGATATCCATCTTTTCTCATGGCTCGACCCATGCCTTAACAATAATAAGAAATGAATGAGCAGTTTCTACTTACCAGTCTAAAATGGAGCTTCAAAATTTCAAACGAGGTGAAGGCCACAAATTCATATTGTTGAAGAATGTTGTTGATCTACAAGGTTTGTAACAAATCTGCATTATCATAAAAAGACAGATAGTTTGTTAATAGTGGTGAAGTTCTCTCAACTGCAGCTTATCATGTCCAATTTGGAAATTCATAATTATTTCTGGCAATTTTACTAGGCATTGGGAAATATTCCATTTTCTCCTTTACTTTTTTAATTTAACCTCAATCAATAGTCTCCTGTTACTGAAGGATAAACCTTGTAGGTCAACAGTATTATTCAGCAATTTGAATTTATTTCCTTCACCTCGTTTCAAATTTTGAAGGGATATGGAATTGGGGTTTTAAAAGATGGGGAGGGATTTAATTTTGATAAAAGGGAATCAACCCATATTATTGCCTTTATAATTGAAGTGATTGTACCATACTTGATATTGTAGAGTAAAAATTTGAATTATATATATATATATATAATTATATATATATACATATATATATATATATATATAGAAATATATATATATATACAAATATATATATATATACACACACACACTCACACGTATATATATGAATATATATATATATATATTTGTTGAGTACATAGTTTTAAGTGTGTTAATTTCAGTTAACTTACATTAAATACACGAAAGAGCATGTCGAAATAAATAAGAGAAATAGTACACATTGAGTCCCCTTTTTTGTCCAGCTTAGCACCATTTCTCTTCATATTTCGTATTAAATTTGCCAAAGAAAAGCTATTCATTACTGAACTTTCAAATGATTTTTATTTTTATGATAAAATATTCACCACACTAGAGCAAATTACCAGCTATGCCTGATATGGTTGCACAGTATTTGCCTATTCTGCACATGAACACATTTCTTATTATTGTACTTTTTTTCTTTGCAGGTAAGATCAATTCAGATTCGTCTCCTTTATCCTTGATGTGTGACATGTGATCCAGACTGACTACCAAGACGATCGGTAAGTTCAATCTTAGACTATTTCATTCTTGTTTGAATCTTGAATCTTGAAGAATGGCTTTTAGTTCAATGGCGAGATGAGACGGAAATCCTTATGAATAACAATTCATTTATTTAAAAAGAAATTTAAGCGTGAACGTATTACTTAGATTGTTATTATTATTATTATTATTATTATTATTATTATTATTATTATTATTATTATTTTAGAATAATATACTAAAAACAAGTCTTAAGTTTTACTGTGTTCACGAGTTTACGTTCACTCTAGCTTAAATCCGCCGTTAACAGATTCTTTGATATGAGGTCATGTCAGAACGTCAAGTACGAATAATGAATAGTGAATATTTAAATACCGTCAAACAATACAGAGCGGTGTCGTGGTTTGTAATGAAGAAGGGACAATTTAACAGTTCTAGTGCGTGCTACATGTCAGCATAAATTATTTTACACACATTGCATTAATTCATTTTTATTATTATCTTGGGCTGGCCAGCAACCATTATCTTTCAATTAGTGCAGCTTTCCTTTCCATTTGTAGCAAGCCGACTAGACATGATTTATTTTTCGTGAGTGAGAAATATACTTCCTATTACTGGGAACTGCGGTATAAATAACACGTGGAATTTGATATAATAAAACGGTGGATATGCAGGGAGAGAATGTTTAATGTTACTATTCAGAAAAAATTGCGTGTTGACCTTATCTTTGGATTGTTTCGTTGATATAGTTTTTTATTGTTCATGATGAAGAATATCGACAATTAAATTAGAGTTGAAATGGAAGAGTGTACTATAATAAATTCTTTTCGCTTTGTATTTTTCTTACCGCTAGTTTTTCTTCATGGTCTGGCATTTCTCCCGTTTTTTCAGGAACTCCTGTATCAATCTCCTTCTCGCTTTGTATCGGTTGTTTAGTATAAATCACCTTTATATCCTACCTGTAATCCACAACACTGAACGCTGGGATATAGCGATATTATATCATGGATAAAATGAAAGTCACAAACTCTGGTTTAATTTACTGAAATGTTCATTTTTACAAAAATGATTAGACAGTTTAACGAGAGACTAATTCGCTAAACTTTACAAAAAAAAGCAGTCAATTTGCATATATTTTCTTGTATTATAATTCCTCACAATTCACAAAATACTATCATGACTACATATTTTACCTTAGAAACAGCTAATATTATAACTAGGGGGCGGATTTCTATGGCCAAAAAAATAGGATATATGCATGTATTTATGACCCAAAAAAACATTAAAATATGACCAATAAAATTAAAAATATGACTTTACCACTTACACATTTGTATGTTTTTTAAAAGTTTCATTACAATTCATTTTATTAAACTATAAGGTTAATTATTTAAAATGTCTGTGAATTCTCAAAAAGTATCAGTATAATGCAAAATTTACAAAATATGATATGAAACTTCAAAATTTCTTTAATATCCACACAAATATGCCAAAAATATGACCTAAATATGCATATTCATACTAAATATGCTACAATAGTTGAAAATTTCCTAAATATGCAGTTACATGCAGAATAAAAGCCGTTCCATTTTCACCAGGATGCTTGGAATAGGATTTAAATTAGTCAGAAACCTGAAATAATGCAAAGGGGATGACATGTCATAGAAATCCGCCCCTAATTATAACTTACCGGTACATACAGCAGTCACGAAGAGAACATGAGCTGATTGAATAAAAAGTGAGGTGATAAGAAAGAAATAAATGTTTAAGAAATAGACTTAAAAAGCAAATGTAACTATCTTAGAAGCAGCTAAAATTATAATTATTAACAATTCGTTTGTCCTAGTAAATTTAGCAGTGGATTATGATGAGAATTCATAGGATATTCTTATTATAGAATTATAATAACGGGTACCAAAATTAATGCCGTGTTTTTTATCCTGCCGATGTAATATATATATATATATATATATATATATATATATATGAGTTCTATTTGGGGCAGATTAAAATGTCGTGCAGTGTGTTATGCGTAATTACTGGGTATGTATTTCGTTCGATGTTTGTGAAAATATTTTAATGTGGAAAAATTGTAAAGTTGGTTAATTTTGGATACGTTAAATTCCGGAAATATTAAGTTAGTTGGATAATCAATATTGAACTGAAATTTAAAACGTAGGAATCTTAATGGGTTTCAAAGCTAGTTTGGAAGCCATGAACATTGTACTAACTTTTCATGCAAGTGAAAACTGCAGGCAGTATAGTACAGTATATAAGGAGTCTTTCGCATCCACCATGACGATTACTGCTAATCAGGTGGTTGACTGGGTATTATAATTCAGTGATTGGGTGCCGTATGTTATTATTATAATATATTATAATTCTATTAGTCTTAGTTAAATAATAACGAAGTGAGATAATTAATTCATGTTCAATCTCCATGTTAAAATTAGCCAATTATAGTAACTTGAATAGGGGTGTAAACGATGAAGCTGGATCTCTTGATTAACTCTATCTCCTGTATAGTCCATATTTCCAATATGCAGCGGACAGTTCCGGATTAATTTCACATAAATTGCTGTATTAGCTGTCCCCATGTCGATAATGTATGTCGCCGTACGACATTATTTACGCTAGAGTTATTTAGTCAAACAGCCCAGCAAAGATAATTATATGTAATTTACAAATATTGATAACATATTTGTGTTATGTTCTTTTTTGTGGTTTCGAGACGTTGTTGCAGGTTATTTTTTATGTAATTGAAATCGCTTTAAATTCAAACTGAGTTGTATTTAAATTCAAATTACTCTGGGAGAATGATAAATGTATACGGTTTTAATTTAATCTTAAGGAACATGAAGTCAGTAAGATCTGGTTTTCATTTTTTCGAGAAAAAAACTGCTGATTTTAATTTAATCAACTTTTATGAGGAATTAAATTAACATAACATAATCTAACAATCATTAAATGAAGAGTGTGAAGTTATGAAAGGAAATAGATAACGCGTAAAGTATATTTTCAGTATGTAATTTCAATATACTTAACCGTAGTAGGCCTATATTCAGTAAATCAAATGACATTTCGGACTTCTACTTAAATCCATACTTTCTTAATTTTCACCTGTCCAATGAAGATACTTTTAAAACTTTCAAACTGAAGAGGCTTAATCTATTATATTTTGTACGGTCATTTGTTAAGTAGCCTTTGTCTAATAATTTAAATAAATCATTATATCCATTTTTGTCAATGTTTGACGATTATCAGATACTGGGTAAATACTATTAGTAAAAAATGGCACATTAACATAAGCTATTTATTAAAACTTATTTTGTTGATTACATTGGTTGGGCCTATGGTAAGTATATCTCGTTTGTTTATCTTAAATGGTAACATACAGCTTTGTCTATAACAATGAGTTACAGTTTTACTTTATTACTACTGTAGGAATTTATATTCCCATCTGAATTAGATCTGTTCTTCTGAACAATCCTTTTGTTTAAGGGTTGTGTTGTAAGCGTAGGTTTAATAGTTTTCGCTTAATCATTCATATTAAAAATAAACCTGTAGACCACGTGAAACTTTTTCAAATCTTCCAGTGAATCTTACAATTTTACTTATTTCTGCGATCAGTAAATATTACAACAAGAATTTAATTCAGTTGACCTTTACCCATGTAGAGAAAAAAGTTAAAAGTTCATCAGTAGGCCTACAGGTAATAATATTTTTCTTCCTTTGAATTAAAATAAATAAATAAATAGAAAAGATACTTGAAAATTCTTGACTTCGCATTCAGTTCACGATACCCAGGAATAACAAACTAATACAATAATTATAATTAAGTATAATAATTTCAACATATAGAAAGGAAATAAAATTTAATGGTAAAAAAGTGAAATTTCTAAATTTCCAGAAGACTCATACAAATCTATTTATGCTTGTTGCTAAGAAGGAATCTATTATAAAGAATATGAATACTGTGTGAATGCTACAGAATAGACTTTTGAGAACACTAACTTATTTCCTGAACGGAAAGCGTATGTTCAGCGTTCAGCCATTTATCCGCGAATTGAAATATGGACACAGAACAGTTTTTAGTGGTTGTTTGGTCGTTGACCTGAGACTGAAATAAAGTAAAAGTCTTGGAATTACTGGAAATTAAAGCTACAGGGAGGGTAAGGGAATATAAATGTGTATGCATGTGACACGTGGCTTGGTGGTAATCAGATCCGGACGAGGAGGATGGGTTACATTCCATTGTAACATGCAAATAACAAAAGGGGAGCATTTTTGAAAGTTAGTTTACTGTATGTTTCCTGATAACAGAAATAAAGGGAACATGTATCGCGAGGTAGTTTTACATTCAAAATGCTGATGAAACCATAAATAGGTTATGTAGTAATAGTGAAGGCAAGTTAATGGATTTTTCTTTATCAACATTTTAACTTGTGCAGGTTCGGGTTGCCGTGCAACATTTGTTTCGATAAGGGACCCGCCTTATCGGAGTTCTGCTGCTTCGTTAATTAGAACTGCACACGAAAAGAACAATGCTTCCACTTTCTCGTTCTGCTCTACAGATTCAACGAAACTTATGACCTCCAGGTTATGTTCGTTTTTTTATACGTGATATTTCCTTGTGCACTTTCACTGAAGAATGTATAGTCTGCAGATATTAAAATTAGGGAGATTAGGGAAAACATTTGAGCCTAAGAGAGATGAAAATGGGGACTGGAGAAAACTGCACAACGAGCTTATAACCTGTACTCTTCACCGGATATAAAAAACTCCGTGGCGCTACATCCCTGGAGGGACTTGGCCTACCACCCGACCGCTGCGTCATCTCCCGTAGGCAGATGGCAGGATTGGGGGGCATGTGGTCAGCATGCCGACACCCACGGCCGTTAATGATGGTTTTCAAGACCGGAGCCGCTACTTCTCTATCAAGTAGCTCCTCAATTAGGAATCACGAGGCTGAGTGCACCCCCTACCAGACCTCCCTACCTCAGAAAAATCCGAGGAGGTACCGGGGATCGAACCCGGACCGACGGATCTGTAGTCAGCGACGCTAACCACAAGACCACGCCGGCGGACCTTCACCGGATATAGTGAGGGTAATTAAATCACGGAGGATGAAATGGGCTGGACATGTTGCGCGCATGGGGGAGTAAAGACATATCACAAAAGTATTTACTGGGAGACCTTAAGGGAAAGACCACTTGGAAGACCTAGCCGCAGGTGGGAGGACAATATTAGGATAAATTTAAGGGAAGTAGGATTTGCCAGGGATGGTTGGATAGAGTTAGCACAGAATAGGATTGGCGATCTCAGGTAAGCGCGGCAATGAACCTTCGGGTTCCGTAAAATAGATAATATTCTTTTAGCATTCTAAGTAATTGTCTATTGGCATTGAGTAAGTAAGTAAGTAAGTAAGGGACTTATTGTGGCGTATGTATCTTTCAATTTAGCTATGCTTCTTGATTTTATATGGTTTGTCAGAGTAGCCTTTATCTTTACCGCATAAATGAATATGTATAATGTTAATGTCTTAACCTGGAAAATAATACATTTGCTGACAAAAACGTTTCGTAGAGCCTAGTTCCGTTATCATATTTAGCCTAATATTATCTGAGTAAAATTAGTGTTCCATGTGCAATCATTTTAACCCCAACATAGGCGACCTTTCGTTTATTTGTCGTAAATAGTTTTTAAAAGCAGTTTCTCTGATAACAATGGATCTTTAAAAACAATTTTCGGAAAATTTGCTTGTTTCCATATTAAAACACTGCCTTCGGCATGAAGTATTTAGATTATAGTTTAACGTACAGATATAATATACCTAAAATACTCTGTTCCTATTGTGTACACACATTTTCTGGAAGTTGTTAGATAATATGAAATAGAAAAAGCACGATTTTAAAATTTCTATGACAGCCGTCGGAAGGATTTAAATGGAATGCAGAGTTATATTTGTCGTGACTATTTAGAGAATGCTTACTGAATTAAGCTTATAATGAATAATTAAGAACACAGAAATAAATAAAACACATAGCCATTCTTGTGTCATTGTAAGACAGATAGTCGATGGCGAGTCAAGCTATTATATTATCCCAATTATTACCAAAACTGTTTCTTTTATATTAAATCCTTTGAACCTCTAATAATATCTGACATTAGTAATATTGCATTCAATTTTATATGAGATTTATAATGCTTCAACGCACGCTTGTACATTATTTTCATATCTCCGTTTGCTCGTATGCAGTTTACATTGTTCTATTCAACGATTAATTGTTTTTTATCACAGAAGTCACAGATATGAAGTTGTTTCAGTGTTCAACCCTTGTGAATTTACATAAAAAATGCACGTAGGTGTGATCGATTGAAAGAGATGGAATTACAACAGTAAAATTATGATTGGCATTTGCAATTGGTTGATATACCACATATAAATAAATAAATAAATAAGCCCGTCACAATCCCTTATAGGGCAAGGGCCTCCTACCATGGTAGGGCTGGCTCTGTTTTACTCTCCCAAGGTGAGCTATTTCCTTGGAGAGTTTACATATACTTAAGAATAATTGTTTTCATTATGATACTTGGTTTCGTAACTACTTTCATGAAAGTGATTTGGTGAAATTAATTGCATTCATTCCCTTCCACACAAATTCCAGGACAGCCCCAAGTTTCGCCTTATTTTTTAAGTTCTAGTCGTCGAAATCTCATAGCCAGGTTTGGACCGCGGGTAAATCCAGGAATTTCACGTCCTCAATTTTGTACTTCATTTTACAAAATTTTAAACAGCTAAACATGTATATAACCTCGAAACAAATTTTAATTACGCGAAAAGTTGAACAGCCGAAACTGCGCAATGTGGTAACTTATTTCGCGTGTGTGCGTTCAAGTATAAAACATTGCGGAACTTGGCTACGAAACATGATTTCATCGTATAAACTAACCTGTGGATTGGTCACTGATTTATGATCTAGATATTCATTTTTATTTAACATAAATTCCTAGTTTAAAAAAATAAAGTTCCATGAATTAATAAATTGTTACCCTTTTATTTACAACGTAAATTCAATTTCTACGCCAGTTCTAATCTTAGGGTACGTATACATCTGCGCTCCTCTTGCGCGCCGTGCGGCACGCGTGCCGCACGGCACGCAGATGTGTACGGCATTTTGAGGTGCACGCGAACCGCTCGCGTGCTGCTCGCCACGATCCGTCTCCTGTCGGTTTTTTCGACGAACACAAAGAATTTCTGATTTCATATTGGGACGTGTTTTTGGTAGTTGCGTGCTGCACGCGTGCATCTCGCTTAAATTATTTTCACAGCGCTCCGCTCCTCAAGCTTTACTGTACAATTGGCAAATGAAAAAATTATATGAGAGGTTGATGCGAGTCACTTACTCACCTTTTGCGGAATGATAGGTATACAGAAGCAGGAGCTGAGTCAGATGTTGTGTACGTTACTTTGCACTTTCTGAATTTCTTTAAAATACGCTGGAGAAAATCGATCTTTATGTTTGGCTTCTTCCTTCATGCAGGCCTACTCATAAACATTAGCAATAATCTCGCTACTTTGACTGTAGAGTTTCCCCTTTTAGTTTTGACAGTATAGGAGGCATTATCACGTTATTAAATAAATAGCATTCGTTAAAACAATTGCATGCACCCGTGTTGCATGAATTATATAGCAGTGAATTGTCGTCTCCAAACAGAGTACAGGAAATTCGACTGTTTGTTTATTGTAACATGTGCTATTTTGCTGACGTGCCTAGCTAGCCCACTGGTCCCTCTCTGAAGGACATTAGTCAAGATTGAATGAGCTAGCTTGTATGTGATATAATCATGGAGTGGTACGAGGAGAAGATACTGCAGATGATACATATTTACAAAACAAAACCTCTACTGTGGAACCCAAAACACAAGGATCACTACAACAAAATTTAAAGGAGGGTGCATGGAGGGAAATAGGAATGGAAATAAATACGTCCTCAGAAGAGTGCAAGAAGAAGATGTTATCTATGCTTTCTTGTAACCGGCGAGAGAAAATTAAAGTTAACGCCAGCAAAGGTACAGGAAAAGTTAAGTTATAAAATATAAATAATAACACTGTTTACACACCTTTCAACTCTTGTTTAAAAATGGTTTTGTTTCGATATTTAAGCCGTAGACAAGTTTTGCAATTGAGGACTTTTTTCAAAACTCGTTTTCTAAGCAAGACAGCACACAAAATATTAGGCCTAATGATGAAAGGTAGTGGTTCGCAGTAGGTTCGTCGCTTTCCTATGGAACGCAAGAGGAGCGCTGTGAAAATAATTTCAACGAGCGGCACGCGTGCTGCACGCGTGCCGCACGGCGCGCAAGAGGAGCGCAGATGTATACGTACCCTTAAGACATGCAGTGTAGACCAAGAGTTAAATAAAGATAGTACCTAGATAGTACCTCTGTTACGATAAGTGAATATCTTCAATGCATATTGGTCTCCTGGCTGGAGGCAATTTTATCAAACGGTCAATTTTCTCGCCTCAGGCCATGCAGTTCCTTTGCCAGTGAGACTTTGGGGAATAGCCAGAAAAACAGGGAAGCCTGGTGAGAAGGGGAGGCGGGTAAAAAAGTTGGAATATATTTCACTATAAAAGTCTGATTACCAATTGAGAAAAAAATGGGCCCTCGCTTTATTCGTCTCTATCTGGATATAACCAGAGTTGGACCCCCAACCCTTCTATTTTTTTGAGTTATTGAAATATATTGGACCTGTGCAGAGTACCCCAGCAATAACTCCATTCTTGCATAAAAAAGAAAAAGAGAGCGTGGTATCTGTCAAAATAGATGAAATGTGGAATGCATATACATAAACCTCTCTGTGCGAACGGGAGCCGACGATTGAGAAATGTCCACTGCTGTCAGAATCCGACGAAGAACGCATCGTAAATCCCGTCAGACATCACTGTGTTCGAATTCGTTTAGAAGCACATTCCCATTTTATACTTTCCTAGCATTCAGTCGTTCGTACGATTCCAGAGGCATAATTATCTTCTACGCAGAACTCTGTAAGACTGAAATACAATTAATTAAATTTTAAGAGAGTGTAAGAAATTGAGCCTTAATTTAAATTACACGCCCCTTAAAAACTTTCTCAACTTCGGCATATTAAATGTAAATTAAGCAGACGTCTTGCTAAAAGTTAGAAGCCTGTAGCTTCATTACTGGAATGAGCAGTGGACTAATAATAACTTTCCGGTTTAGAGTTAGTGACTTTGAATGAAATACTTTAAATTATTTTGTGTGTATTATACCTTTGGTACATATATACTACCCAGGAGAATGTGGTAATCACATTTTTGTTCAATTGTGCACAAATTAAGGGTCTAAGTAATACAGTGAGTCCATTTTATGAGGAAACCTCACATCACTGCCGCATTGTCGCGCGAGCATCGCATTGCATCGCAGTTGTACAAAGCATACAAGCGGTTAGTTGCTTCGGTGTGTTGTAGTGAGACGCTTATCTATTATTGTCGTGTGTTACATAATACAATAATCGAAAATGTATACGGTTGAACAGCGAACTTATTGAGAAATAACCATAGAAGGCGCGTTCG
The DNA here is from genome assembly GCA_964059195.1 of Ectobius pallidus. Classification (NCBI taxonomy): domain Eukaryota; kingdom Metazoa; phylum Arthropoda; class Insecta; order Blattodea; family Ectobiidae; genus Ectobius; species Ectobius pallidus. The sequence goes on from CAXKWD010000005.1 coordinate 117,496,810, forward strand.
GAGATTTTCTCGTAAATATCCTCACTGTACCATCCCTACAAAATCGTGTCTTTCGAAGTTGATGAAAAAGTGGCGTACAGGTTCAGTTTGTGACATACCGAAGAAGCGTGAAAGGCACATTTTAACTTGAGAAACTTGAGGATATTCGGGTGCGATTAGAAGTAAGTCCTAGAAAATCACTGAAACGTTTGGCGCAGGAAACTAACATATCCAAGATGTCAACCCACAAAGCGACCAGACTGCTGAAATTTCAACAGTATCTCAAATAAATGGTGAGTAATAAGCATCTACATGTAGGCATATTTTGATAATAAATTGGTTGAGTTATTCTATTTTGTATTGTTTCTAAAGTCTTGATTTGCCGGTAGTAACGGAACACGGTCCCCGCCGGTGCAAGCACAACAGCGGGGAAAGTGTGAGCAGGGGCAACGCTGTTAAAAAGTTTCCTCATAAAATGGCCTCCCTGTAGTATGTGGATAAAACATTCGCGACGTTTCGAAAAAGGGTTCCAAAAGCGAAATTTGAACCCAATCGCGAATTACTATTATACTGTATTTTACATTCAAAAAACTGTTTGTTGCTGGATCAAGTTTTTTCTTAGCTTGAAGTTGTTAAGATGTATCTAGAAATATTCCTGAGGATGAAAAATTTTCATGTACCTATTGATCATGAAAACAATGAGTTTTTCTACAATAAGGATATGTGCAGAGTTGCAGGGATGCGGGAGCTATTTAAAAAAGAAAAAAACAAAGAATTTCACTTGTCATTCACTCTAATAGTTATAACCGTTGCTTACGTTGGTCAGCTATTTATAACAGTTCTTTAATTAGGCCACAAGATTGGACGTCATTTATAACCGTTGCTTACGTTGGTCAGCTATTTATAACAGTTCTTTAATTAGGCCACAAGATTGGACGTCATTTATAACCGTACTGGGGTTATGAAGATTTATCACTGTAGGTGGGATTTTTAGATGTGTAGTAGTTCTGGAGTTCTGATTAAAATAAGGGGTGCCGGGCGTAGTACTCAGGGGTAGTTATAATCTAGAGAACTCTTATCTAGGGAAGTGGCTAGAGAAAATCGAGATAACAGTCAAAGGGCGGTGTCAGGAATAATGGTAACTAAAAGTTGAGTCGTCTTTTCAAATTAATATATATTTTCCAAAGTTTAGTATTTGCTGAAATGCTGAATTAATCGATTTAGTTCTATTAGATGATGTAAGTCCTGATATTTAGTAGTATTTAGTACGTCGTTAAGGTTCGTAAGTAACACTTTGTAACTTGCTAAATTGTAATAGTAATTACTTCACTTGTACGCGCCGTTGAACACTTCTATTTACTTTCACATTTACTCTCTCGTAGTTTCTATTTGTATCGCGCGGATAATAATGTTCAATCTTACGTTCACAATTAAGGTTTCGTAATAATAAAATCAATGTCTTTACCAAATAATATAAATTACGCGCTTCGACGCTGCTAATAACTTCTATTTCTATCGCGCGGATTATAACGTTTAAATATCAATATATTGCAAAGTTACTTGAGTTTAATAATGTTTAACGTGGTCTTTTGTCTGAAGTGTGTCTTGAAGTTCTTTAGTCTAAGCTGTCGTGTGATTAATAGATGACGAGATGTCCGTGCTTTCTGCTAATATCTTTGTAAGGGGTAGTGGGGGTAAGTAGTTCCAATTGGTTGTGTCTGTGTCTAAGTCTTCTCTGATTGGGGTAAGGTAGTTTCTTCTGCTATCCGATTTGAAATATATTCCGTTTTTCGTCGTTGAAACAGGCAAGTTGCATCGGTCATTAATTACTTGAGCTGTCAAAATTGGCTAGGCGCCAGCCGGGCGGCTCAAGACGAAGTAGGCGGTACTAGGTTTATGTTTTTATCAATAACTCTGATAACTGAAAGTTATCATAGTTCTGGTTATTTAATCCTGATGGGCTATTTTACGGGGCTTCCAATGGTATTAATTTGTAGTGGGTGTGATAAAAATGAAAAGAGTTATTAAGGTTTTTATATTAAAATGATGGAACGGGTTAATAAAAAGTTATGTGTAATATATCAAACTGTAGGGGCTGTTATTGGCTATTGATGGGTGTAATTGATTTCCTTGTCGCTTTTTTCTTAATGGAGTAATTAATGTTTGAAGTTAGGTGTTATATGGGGAATGAATGTTTGAAGTTAGGTGTTATGTGTGGAAGTATAAACAGTAGGGTGCGTATTGTCAATCGTACAGGGGCTACATATGAGATTGTCGTCTGTGTTGAGTACAAAGTACGGTTACAAGATGTCCGCATAATGATTAAAAAACTCACGCGAGGAATTGATCTGCGCAGAATCAATAAGAGCTGGATTTTATGATCATTATAATACCCAATCTGGAATTTGAAGAGTGGCGGTGTTTAGTTTTTGTATGAAATATGGAAATATAATTTTTCGATTCCCTAAAATAATTCTCCGTCGTCACTTCGAATCATTTCGTGGGTTCTCTCTATTGTGTTTTACTTTGATATTAGCTTTTCTATCAATTGTCTTTGTTTTCAATATCTATTCTTAAAAAATTTAGATCCTTACATCATCTATACTTTTGATTAATTCTGCCGTAATTACACATACACAAATAAATTCATAATCAATAAAATACACTTTTAACATAATTTTACCTTAAATTGGTCACTTTTCTTCTTGGTCGTAGTACACATTTTGCTGAGTTCATAGTCCATTTGATTAACTAGTAAAACAAAATCATAATTATACCTTATACACAAATAAAATTATAAAATACACTCGAATTTCTTGATATTAATATTAATTTCAATATCTTCTTGCATAACGCTGATTTTTGATGCTAATCCATATGTTGTTGATGTCAAACGTTGGAGTACGCTAATCTTCCTCATTGGTCTACTTAATACACTGATATTATATTCAGATTACACATGTTTTCTTCCTACTCCTTTTTATCTATTTACCTCATTAATAATCATTCCTTAATGTTCCTTTTCATTCTTTCAATATTCTTTTACCTTGTTTCCATTATTCTAACCTCATAAATCATCTTTTATGTCTTACCTTCACAATTTCTTTATTAATCTCAATACTCATTATCATTCTTTTCTTTCATATTACTTTTAATACTCGTTATCATATTTCCTCATTTATTCTCATATTTCTCACTTCATAACTATCATTACTTCATATTTTCCTAGTAGACATATATTGTACCATCTTAATTATTCACTCATTTTGCTTATCATACATTTATTTCTTACCTTTTGTTATATTCCTCATTGTTTTACCTTCAAGATTCTTATTTGTTAACACACATATTTCTCAACAACTATTTCACTTTCAAATTCTTACTTAACTCTGATCATTCTTTTACTTCACTTTTGCTATACAATTCTACTTAATTAGTGTAGGGAGAGGGTTATTTCCTGTCCATATTGTTTATGTAAAATAATTTTTCTTTTTGAAAAATTAACAAAATTTAATTATTCTTACTCTGTGTACTACTCCAATAAAATTCAAATATGTCGAAATTTCAATGTTTACTTATTTACTACTTCAAATAATAGTGTGATTACCTTTGTCAAATGAATGTTTTAACTCTTCAGTTGAATAAATAAAGGGAGTGGCCTATCTTAAAATTACATATATACAAAGATTCACTAACAATGGCAATAAACTTATTTGTTGCACTTATATCTTTAGTGGCATGGCTGTTGTGATGTCTCACTCTATTTTATAGAATAAGAATCATCTCATCATAGTCTTTGCAACAACCACGGGGAGGCTAATTACACTCTACCTTGTAAGTATCACATTCGTTATATATAACGTCAGGTAAAACATTAATTTGAGAAGTATGAATCACTCTAATTATTTTACAATGTCAGTCTGATAAAACGTTTTCCTGAGTCCTGGTCGATAATCCTTTTTACTTCTCCTTCTGCTTTAAACTTTCTGCTGTCTTATGGTCTGTGGGCCATTACATGATAAGGCTTTAGCAAGTGTTTCCTGTACTTGCCAAGGATTTTCTTGGGGTTTTTGATGTTGGTTAGTTGGAAGGTGTCAGTTCCAAACTTTGCATTGACACGGTAGGGGCCTTTAAAAGGGAGGCTGAATTTTTTCTGACGATTGTGAAGTGTGCTAGAAATTACATGTGCCTTTAAAAGTACGTAATCTCCAGGAGCGGGGTTCCACTTTTTGCGGATGCGTCTGGGCTTCTGCTTTCTTTTAAGCCACCTGCTCTGAAGGCGTTTGAGAATGGAATTGCATATGTCAAGATCTGATCTATGGCATGTCGGTAACACAGGAGGGGTGTTCTTGAAGAGAGGGTCTATTTTACAGTGTGTTACGACTTGCAACGGGATTTCTTTAGTGACATGGTGTGGCGTTTCATTGAGAATAGCCTGAATGGGCTTTATGTACTTGAACCAATTTTTGTGTTGTCTATGAGTTAACAGTCGGAGGTATGAAATTACTTGTTTGATATATCTTTCTGATATGTTGCCTGATGGATTATAAGCTGAGCAGTGTAAGGTCTTTATATTTAGTTTTGACAGTCCTGAGTTCCATTTGGGGCTAGAATAGATACTGGCATTATCCGTAAGAAAAGATTCTACGCTGCCATAAATATTCACGTATTCTTTTACCTTTTTCAAGCAAATACTCGTAGATAAATTACGGAGGGGGTATAAGGCAACTAGCTTAGAAAATGTGTCCACCATAACAAAGATGAACTGGCAACCGAAGTTACTCCGCACCAAAGGACCTAAAATGTCACCACAAATCAATTGGTTAGGCTTGGTAGCTTCGATAGAATTGACTGAAACTTCGTAGGCGGTGTTTTTACTTTTGCCTACTTGACATAGATGGCATGTTTTCAGGAAAAGTCTGATTTTCCTACCAAGTTGTTTGATATAAAAATGCTCGCTAATGGAATCGATCATTTTTTCTGTTCCACTGTGGGCTAGATTTTCATGGTAACTGACAATAATGTCGTTTTCGATAGAAGAGGGGATGTATGGGCGCCAGGCGGGGTTTTCCTTTCCACAGAGTTTGTAAATGATGCCATTATGGGTAGCTAAGGTACTCTGTACATTATTTTCATTTACTGGGCTAGGGGCTGGTGGTTGGATTTCCTGCAACTCACTCTGAATAGTGGACAAATAGGGGTCTTCAGACTGCAATTTTGATAAGTTTCCAAGTTTCTTATTCAACTGATGTCGGTCATTAACGGAAATTCTCATAATTTTCACTTCTTTTTCAACCTGACCTTCTAAACTAGACATTCCAGGGTGGTTAGGCAACCGTGAAAACAGGTCGGGAAGATAATTTAGCGATCCTTTAATATGTTGGATTTCAATATCGTACATTGTGATGGCGCTGATCAGACGTGATACACGTGAGTTACTTAACTTACACTGTTTCAGGAAACTGAGACTCATGTGGTCGCATAATACGGTGACTCTACGGTTGTAAATGTAGTGTTTGTATTTGTTGAGGGCCTCATAGACTGCATACACTTCAAGCTCTGTGGGGTACATTCGGGACTGGGAGATAGTCAGACCTTTACTAGCAGTCGCAATAATGCGTTTTTCGCCATCTATCACCTGAAAAAGGATACTTCCTATGCCTTTTGCACTGGCGTCGGTTTGCACGTACAGCATTTCTCCTTCTTCCGGTTTCTGAAGCTTAATAGACTCCGCAAACAATTGCTTAACCCGGTTAAAGGCAGCATCTTGCTCTGGGGTCCATATCCACTTTTGATTTTTCTTGAGGAGTGGCTTTAAGGGGCAAAGTTCCTGGGAGTAATTGATTACAAAGCGTGACTGGTATTGGCATACGCCAAGAAAAGATCTAAGTTGCTTCTGATTACGGGGGGCTGGGATTTTCAAGATGGCTTCCACTTTTTCTTCATCTATTCGGCAATCCTTCCCGGATATAATATATCCGAGAAATTTCACCTCCTTTTGAAAAAAATGGCATTTCGAAATATTGAGGGTGAAACCTGCATGTAATAGTTTTCCCAAAGTCTGGTCTATGTGGGACAGGTGTTCAGCTTTGGTTTTGGAGGCTACCAGAATATCATCAAGGTAGGGGATAATGAAGTTATCCGTCTGCCAATCAAAGGTCAGAGCTAATGCACGCAAGAGGGCAGACGAGGAAGTGCGGCACCCGAAGGGTGTTCGAGTAAAACGGAAATTTCGTCCCTGATAATTGAAAGAAGTTAAATCGCGTGACTCTACATCCAGGGGTACTTGCCAGAAGGCGGAAACTAAGTCTGTTGTAGAAAAATAGTTTCCTTCTTTAGCACGGGTAAGAAGTTCATCTGATGTCAAAGGTCTATAATGGTCTTCTTGGGAGTCAGAATTAATTGACCTAGCGTCAATTGTAAGACGTACTTGTCCAGAGGGCTTAAGTACTATACACAGGGGGTTGCAATGGGGGCTGGTAGAATTTTCAATGATCCCTTGTGATAACATGTCCTGTATGACAGCTGAGACTTTCTCACGCAAACTGAGTGGGATATGTCGGGGCTTGTGTCTTACTACAGTGGTAGATGGACGGATTATTTTATGCGTGTACAAACGGCACTTTCCAATCTTATTGGAAAATAGGTCCTTATGCTTGTACAGCACGTCAAATAAATCCTTCCGTGTAGCGGGGTCTAAATCGTGTGCTTCCTGTACTTTAAGTGTGATTAGTTCTTTAATTTCATCTAGTGTGTTGATGTTATTTATTTGGAGTTCAGTTTGTATGTTATTTTCGCTTAAAAGTGGTGTTGTAGAGAGCGGGTCATTTCTTGTTTGTATACAAGAGGGTTCGTCTGTACTGAGGTGGAGGAGGGGTTGGTCATAAATAGACAGAGTTTCTATGAAGAATTCTTCCTGGCTCACATCTGGTTCACAGCGAGCGGTCGCAGGAGGGTGAGGTGTCTTGTCACAGAAAGGAATAACTTGTTCCTGCTGGTTCTCATCAATGAAAGCGAAACTTTCATTTCTGAAGTTAATTATCCCTTCTAACTGTTGGAATACCTCTAAGCCGACAATAATGGGCAGATTAAGTCCAGGGATTACTAGAAATAATATTTCTACTGTCTGCCCAGCTAAGGTAATAGGCACTAAACATTGTTGTTTGATCCTACACCTCTGTTTCCCTACGGCTAATAATGCTGTCATTCCGCATACAGGCAGTATTTGCGTAATCGCTTTAGTGCGCTGTAACTCTAGGAAAGTCGATTGCGAGATGACTTGAGCATCGCTTCCAGTGTCTAATGTCACTTGATAGGCTTTTTCACCGATATTGACCTCTATGACCGGAGATCGACGTCGGGTGCTCAATAGTTCATCTCGTTGCAAAATACCAATTACAATGTCAGTTTCTTCGCTGTTTGTGTTGTTTGGCAAATGTCCCGAGATATTTACATTGTTGTATACATTATTATTAATATTCTGACTAGGATTATTACTGTTCTGAATAAGGGAGCTTTCATCATTCACAAGAGGAGAAATAACACTACCAACAATTAAATTGTTGTCAACAATGGGCAGTACTTCCACATTGTTGGCACTGGCATGGTTACTCTCTATTTCTAGTTGCAGATTATTAGGAGATTTATTATTTTCCAAAAATGTTATGTTTGTTTCCTGAGGTGTATTAAGTGTCAACTTGTTACTTTCAACTACTGGAATATTTTGAACATTCTTTGCTGCCTTGGGAAATTTCATCATATGAGATTCATGATTTGTTTTCCCACGGCTAGCCAGCAAGGGGTTTATGTCACAAGTTTGTGAGGTTTTGAAGCCAAGAAAATTATTTACATAGTTGCTACCACAATGTATGATATCGATATTTCCAGTATTTCCTTCATTTTGATTCATAGGAGTTGCAGGGTTGTCCACAGAAGGAGCATGTAAAACCCTTATTCGTTTAAAGTCACGGTGGGTATGGGGGATTGAGTGTGGGGTTCTGCATTGCTTTGGGGGTTGTTGTTAGGCCTATTTCTCGGACTTTCATATGAATTGTTCCTTTCATATTGACTATTGTTGTTACGGCGGGAGTACCTGAAATTATTCCAGCCTCTATAGTAGGGGCGGAAAAAACCTTGATTATACTGATTTCGGTTAAACCAGTTAGGCCTATTTCCTGCATAGCCACGTCTGTTCTGACCACGGTAACTGTTCCCTTGCCTATTATTGTAATTGCCATACGGCCTGAAACGGAAACCACGGGTTTGCCAATTATTGCGGGCGTTCCGCACGTACTCTGTTTGGGGCCAATAAGGTCTGTTGTCCCTAGAATCATTGTTTTGCTGGTCCTCATTAGAATTTCCTGTCCGCAACCCAATCTGGAAATTTTCCTGGCTGTCAGAAGTTTGTACCAGATTGATGTTTTTCCGGTGAGTTTGGTTAGCTGACACAATGGGGTGCGATGGTTTAGTGGAAGTATAAGTTAGGTCCTGCATTGACTTTAGTAATTTTAACATCTCAGTGGTGGATTGAGGAGATGCGACAACAAGGCAATTTCTTATTACAGGCGGAAAGTGAGACGGGAGTGCCTTTAGAAAATCTTGCTCCAAAATTTCTGGTTTAAGCAGTTGGCGGCTTTCACACAAAGAAATGAAATATTCTAGATAGGTTTGGCCGTGGCTACGGTCGTACTTACCTTGAAATATTCGCGATCTCAAACGGCTTTGCTCGCTTTCGCTCCAATACTCAGATAAAAACATTTCCTCAAACTGACCTATGGACAGGAGGTTGTTGGGATCGATGACTTGGAGCCAGCGAGCTGCGTTAGCTTTCAAAGATTGATTCACAAAAATCATTTTTAGATGTTCTGGGACTCCTCGTAAAGCAAAATAAGTTTTTAGGTCCTTTAAATATCTGACAGGGTTTGTTTTCAAGGTATCTTCAAAATACGGTAATGGAAAATCTGAATTGTGCAATGAAAAACTATTGTTTACAACATTTTGGGGTGTTTGATTAGTGCTGGCAGCTCGTTGATCCAATCCATTGTTGGTTCTGGGTAATGGTGCAGGTGGTTCTGGTATTTCAGGGGCTTGAGGTACTGGATCAGGGGGGTTGGAAGAAGTAGAGGCAGATGTTGATGGGGTATTGCAAACATGAGGGATCAAAGCATTTTCCCTGGTTTGTTCGATTAGGCTTTCCTGGTCTCTTACCCTTTGCCTAAGTCGGTCTAATTCTGATTGAAGGGATACCAATTTAGTAGAATTGCTAACAGTTACCCTTTCTACTGAGGTGACATGATTTTCTACAGAGGAAATATGATTTGTCAACACTTGTTCTGAAGTAGCTATTTGAGCTGTGACTCTACTGTCTAAATTTTGTAATTCAGACGTAACCTGAGTGCGGTGTTCAGTGATTAAGGTTGTCAGTGTAGAGTTCATTGTTGTAATTTGTTGGTTTTGAATAGCAAGTTCGTCTCTTACTTGTTGATTTTGAGTAGCAAGTGTAGAATTTAGTGTAGTATTCATGTTAGTAATTTGATTTTCAAGTGTGGAGTTCATTGTGGTCATTTGTTGATTTTGACTTTCAAGTGTTGAATTTAGTTCGTTTCTCAATTGTTGGCTCTGTGTCTCTAGTGTGGAGTTCATAGTTGTATTCATGTTAGCAATTTGACTTTCAAGTGTGGAGTTCATTGTAGCATTTTGTGTGGCCATTTCATTTCTCAATTGTTGGCTCTGTGTTTCTAGTGTGGAATTTAATGTAGTATTTATGTTAGCAATCTGACTTTCAAGTGTGGAGTTCTGTGTAGCAAATTCGTTCACTTGAGTAGAAATTCCTACCATCATTGCCTGGATTTGTGACAAAAAATCTAAACTGAAAGAAGGAAGGTTAGGGTCTAAATTTATGGTGTTCTGAGTTGAAGTCGATGGGGTGGGTGCACTCACAGCTGGGATATTAACAGGGGGTTGCGTAACAGGCAAGCTAGCAAGGTCACTTTCGGTTTCATGCTGAGTAATTTCTAAGTTGTCAGAAATAGGAACAGAGGCACTTTCATTGTTTTCAGAAGTAGGATTCTGTTCTGAACATAATATCGGAGTATCAGAATTTGGCTCCATGATTTGGAATACTTTATTATTCCTTAATTTCATAAACTAATACAATACAATTGAATTTACTAAAAAATAAAAATTAATTACAATACAAAAAAAATTTGAAATTTAAATTGAAAAAATTTACTTTGAATTCAAATAAAAATAGGAGCAAAATTCAGTTTTCGACACTTAAGTTGGATTAACGATACCCTTTTGTAGTCCAGATGTCCAGCGGCAGGCCAAAGGTGATGTCCAGGTGCCCAGGTGATGAGGGAAAATGTTGTAGATGAAGATCCAGGGGGGGGGTATTGATGAAATGATGAATAATCCAATGGTGTGCTGACTCTAATAAAATTTCTCACAGAATTTAAAACTTGGTGGTGTGTGATTTAGTGTAGTGTTCCTGAATTTTATTGTTGAAAAATTAAATTTTATTGACTGGTCCCTCGATCTTCAAATTCAAGCAATCACGATGGTCGCCATTTATAACCGTTGCTTACGTTGGTCAGCTATTTATAACAGTTCTTTAATTAGGCCACAAGATTGGACGTCATTTATAACCGTTGCTTACGTTGGTCAGCTATTTATAACAGTTCTTTAATTAGGCCACAAGATTGGACGTCATTTATAACCGTACTGGGGTTATGAAGATTTATCACTGTAGGTGGGATTTTTAGATGTGTAGTAGTTCTGGAGTTCTGATTAAAATAAGGGGTGCCGGGCGTAGTACTCAGGGGTAGTTATAATCTAGAGAACTCTTATCTAGGGAAGTGGCTAGAGAAAATCGAGATAACAGTCAAAGGGCGGTGTCAGGAATAATGGTAACTAAAAGTTGAGTCGTCTTTTCAAATTAATATATATTTTCCAAAGTTTAGTATTTGCTGAAATGCTGAATTAATCGATTTAGTTCTATTAGATGATGTAAGTCCTGATATTTAGTAGTATTTAGTACGTCGTTAAGGTTCGTAAGTAACACTTTGTAACTTGCTAAATTGTAATAGTAATTACTTCACTTGTACGCGCCGTTGAACACTTCTATTTACTTTCACATTTACTCTCTCGTAGTTTCTATTTGTATCGCGCGGATAATAATGTTCAATCTTACGTTCACAATTAAGGTTTCGTAATAATAAAATCAATGTCTTTACCAAATAATATAAATTACGCGCTTCGACGCTGCTAATAACTTCTATTTCTATCGCGCGGATTATAACGTTTAAATATCAATATATTGCAAAGTTACTTGAGTTTAATAATGTTTAACGTGGTCTTTTGTCTGAAGTGTGTCTTGAAGTTCTTTAGTCTAAGCTGTCGTGTGATTAATAGATGACGAGATGTCCGTGCTTTCTGCTAATATCTTTGTAAGGGGTAGTGGGGGTAAGTAGTTCCAATTGGTTGTGTCTGTGTCTAAGTCTTCTCTGATTGGGGTAAGGTAGTTTCTTCTGCTATCCGATTTGAAATATATTCCGTTTTTCGTCGTTGAAACAGGCAAGTTGCATCGGTCATTAATTACTTGAGCTGTCAAAATTGGCTAGGCGCCAGCCGGGCGGCTCAAGACGAAGTAGGCGGTACTAGGTTTATGTTTTTATCAATAACTCTGATAACTGAAAGTTATCATAGTTCTGGTTATTTAATCCTGATGGGCTATTTTACGGGGCTTCCAATGGTATTAATTTGTAGTGGGTGTGATAAAAATGAAAAGAGTTATTAAGGTTTTTATATTAAAATGATGGAACGGGTTAATAAAAAGTTATGTGTAATATATCAAACTGTAGGGGCTGTTATTGGCTATTGATGGGTGTAATTGATTTCCTTGTCGCTTTTTTCTTAATGGAGTAATTAATGTTTGAAGTTAGGTGTTATATGGGGAATGAATGTTTGAAGTTAGGTGTTATGTGTGGAAGTATAAACAGTAGGGTGCGTATTGTCAATCGTACAGGGGCTACATATGAGATTGTCGTCTGTGTTGAGTACAAAGTACGGTTACATAGTAGAAGTAAATGTAAAAAATAGCATTCTCTATCACAAGGAGTAAGTAATTCTGTAGTTAATTAGATTTTTCTTAACTCTACCACTCTTTTCCAAGAATTCAACGCACTTAGCATATTAATTGTGATCAAAGCACTGGAAAGTAACATTCATTTTGTGTAAAAATCCAAATCCAAAATAATTAGTGTATATTATCTACAATGCTATAAACTTTTCTCTTGAACAGAATTTCGCTAACTCTTTTCATTGTAAAATTATGAATGTCTGCTTTAAAAAGGGAAGTGAAAAAAGCTCTGATAAATATATATATTTTTTTACAAATTCAGGAACTCAACTCACCGCAGAATAAATATCGCGATTAACAGAAAAAGAAACCCGCAGGAATTGACAACCTGCTGTTAAATGTGAGACTTCCTCTTGCCAGCCAGTTGAAGTGGATTCTGAAAAGAAACGTATATTTTCAAAATTCTTATGAAATTCAAGATGTTGCAGGAACTGGTCTTCTTCCGGATTCAAGAGGCACCATTCCTACTGGAGATTGAAGCCTAGGCTTCCTAAATAACTTCAGGAGGATATAGTATCAACGATATTATTAATACTCTGTCAAGATAAGCTATTTCGTATTCACTTATATGGTCTTAGCAAATGTTTAAAGTTCTGTAAAATTCATTTTCTTTTCTTTTAAATTAAGCAATTAAGCAATTGCAGTCGTCAACATACAGAAGATACGTTATATTGTCAATAGTAAAATATTAAAAAAACCATTAAAAATTGAGTGTTTTTACATGTTAAAATTAATCACTCACATCATAAAAAGGATTTTCAGCAAGTCAACTTTTTAAAATATTCTTAAATTTAGTAAAGTACACATTGTAAGCGTCTGGAGGTAATTTGTTGAATAGCTTCAAAGATATTGAATTAAACAAATTTTTCATTAATATTTAAATATCATTATTATGTAAAGACCTTTCTTTAATATTTTGTGTCATTCAGCAAACCCCAGTTATGGGGTCAAATTCATTAATAACAAAATAAAATTCTGTGTAAACGATTTTTACAGCAAGTAATTTTTTTAATGTTGCGAATTTATCTTTAGCAGTTGTATTATATCTATAGTTAGCATTAGTGCGAAGCTATTTAAAGTACGGGAATTGGCTTGTTAAATACGTACAAAGGAAGCTGACAGAAGACAAGTGACCCTAATAAGCAAAGAGTAGGTATATGTGTAACAAAGCGGGCGACTTTCTTTGCTAGCTCTGATTTGGTGATGGATGTGGAATCGGCTTATTGCATTTGTAATTTGATTGAAATCGCGTCTGCTGTGACTGCCCCTCACATCAGTCGTCTCAACCAACTGAATGATGGCTTTTCACCCCTGGTAGAGTCCCCCTCCTTTTTTCGTTTTATTTTATCCACATACGAGAAGCGAGGGGTGTGATAACTCAAAATAAATTTCATCTATTTCTGAGGTTCTCTCCAAAATCTGACCTTTTCTTTTGCCTATACATTAAGCTAATAAGAGACTAGATTTAATTTATTTTTGAGTGAAGTCCCAAAAGGGCAGTTCACATTATTCAAGAGGCTAAAATATGCGTACTTGGCAATTTACTGTACATAATTATTTTGAAAGTTGTGAATTATGAAATGTGAGCGGTTTCGTAAATATTCCATACAAGATCGTTACTCTTTTGCCCTTTATTTTCAGAATTCTCCTACAACTTACAGAGAAAAAAATTACACCTACTTTAAAACAGTAAAAAATTAGTCCCTTCTTAGTATTTTCAGATTACGAGAAAGAGAGAAATATTTTATTGAAGTCATCTACCTAGCAATCCAGGTGACCATAAAGATCCATATATATGTTATAATGATCACGATCATTATTTTAATTATTATTTACTGTACATAATTATTTTTCTACTTACTTATTTGCTACTGGCTTAGGCTAATGCCAATCAAAATCCTAAGAGCTGTTTCCTGCAACTACGAACGCTCTCCATCTTCCCTAATCCTCTTCTCCTTGCGTCCATTCTATTTGCTTCATCCTAGTATCTCGAAAAACAAAATGTAAATAATATAACAGTGTATTGTTTATAAGAACCAGAACATGTAAACTTTCTAGGTGAATGTTAATAATTGGGCTTACCCGGATCAGTGATATTATTGCACTTGATCTTTCGGCAAAAGAGTGGGCTGGTTTGAAAATTAAAACTCTATTGTAATTTCTTTTTCTTCTTCTTCGTCGTCTTCTGTAATATTTTGCGTGCATATTGAGAGAATTTTTATTTTTTATTTTAACTTCATTTATAGAAGTTTCAGTGTCGAGGTTATTTCACGTCTTCGGTTCTGTGGGTATGAGCTTAGGCATTGTAGCTTGAGGTACATTTGTTTTCTATTGTCTGATAATTTAAACTGCTTTTCAGTTCTTTGATGATTATGATATATGATGAAATAATGGCGATAAGTCATGTAAATTAAATGTCTATCCCGATATTTGCCTATACGACTGAGAAAAACTTGGTAAAACCATATTCCAAATTGGCTGAGAATGGGGTTTGAACCCGGAACACCCAGAGTGCGAGCCCCCAGACCCTGGCGCCTAAGCCGTTCGGGTGAATTGGGAATATTGTTGCTTTATGTCTTTCATTTCAAGATGTAATGCAGCAGCCGAGAAGACAGCATATTTTCACGAATTCTGGATAACTCAGTTGACATAGCATCGGCATAGTAAGCAGACGGTCAAGGATTCGAGTTCCGGTAACATAAAAGTATTCTCCTAACAGAATATCTTATATTCTAGTAGCTTAGACGTTGATATTACAATATAATATTCATTATCACAACTACAATGCCAGCATCGTCTCTGCCGATACATTGATGAAATCGTCTTTTCCTGTTATCGCTCCCGTTTTCCCAATCGCCATTAGCTTTGAACCCGTCTCTTCTCCTACCGTACTTACCATAACCCTTATTGTAATCACATCATAACCCTGTGAAATATGTTGTAATGAAAAATTAATTGTGAACGAGCGACTCTGATTTGAATTGCCTCGAGTAGGGTCCTTGTATATACTATCAGAGTCGTCCACACGCACCCGCGCTAGCATTCCGCTCGATCACTGGGGGAATGGATTTTATTGCGAATTAGATACCGGTAGGGTCCGTTCGCAAGTTCTTATCTAGTAAAGTAATGTGAGCAAACAAGGCAGACTGATGTTATCGCAACCACGGATTGACTCTATCTTATTACATTTTATGCCTACTCGCTATTTGTAATTACTTATTTCCTCTCACTTTTGTCGTTGTTTAATATCTTTCGACATACGAAGTTTATTATAGATTGGCTGTGTTGTATGTGTAACTCTTCGTAAAAAGTTTGAATTCAGAGGATTTTTTAAAAAAGATTGTATTTTTTAAATGTTTAGTTTTTTATAAGTTGCTAGTGACAGAAAATTTCATATTTTAGCATGTAAATGACTTTTGTTTCGCATTTCACATCTTATCTTCATCTTCTTCTTACATTTCTTCAAATTTACACTGCATGAGGAAACTTTACATGAAACCTCAGTGAATTTTTGCTGAATCATAACATAAAGAGAGATAAAAGAAAATTAAAATTTTCTCAAATCTTTATATTTTTAGCAATCTTTAATATAGTAGGTATTATCAATATTTTTTTCTGTGCAGTTTATTGTTATGGATAATTATTTTACTATATATATAATTATACCAATTTTAGATATAAAAATAGAATTTTTAATTTCACAAATATGACTACCGAAGAAACGATCACAAGTCTGTTTCAATTCACTTCTAGTAATTATATATTGCATGTTTTTTCTTTGTTCTGGATCTGTGTGGTCACCTGGAATGCTAGGCAGATGACTTTAATAAAGTATTTCTCTCTCTCGTAATCTGAAAATACTAAGAAGGGGTTAATTTTCCACTAATAAAGGGCAAAGAGTAACGATCTTTTATGGAATAGGCTACTTACGCAACCGCTCACATTTCATAGTTCACAACTTTAATTTATGTTCATAATATCCATATTTATTTGTAATATAACTCATTAAAGTTTTCTTAATTGTGGAAATTGATTCGTACTTATTATTATTATTATTATTATTATTAGTATTATTATTATTTCCTTAATGGCTTGATAACAATAGGCTACGTCAATATATTAAAACACAAATTACATACAATATAAAAATAACAAATTATATACCAACATTAAAAACTCATTAACTTCATTCCATAGGATTATTGAGAGATCATATTCTCAGTTTACCCTTAAGTACATACTTGGGCGAAGCTGGATGATGTTGAGGCAAACAGTTATAAAGCTTACAACCCACAATACATACAATTCATAAAATTCTGAGTTTTACGATTATACAAAACATATAAATGTAAACTGTATCCTTTCATACGCAAAATTATCGCACTGTATTAACATTCAGTTCCTAGAACAGTTCAAAAGCATCTAAAAGCAAATGAAAATAGATATGCATTTCCCGTATCCAGATCATGAACACGTTACTGTAACTGATTAAACCTGTTTGCGTGACTGTCTTATGACAACTTAACGAACTTATTAATGGGAAAGAAAACGTCTATTTAATATTCAGGAAAAGACAAAGTATTGTCGTTTTGTTATCTAAATTATGTTGTGATAGAACACGTGAGTCCACTTAAATAACACAGCGCAACAAAAAAGAACTTTTTATTTGGCGTCTCAAATGTTTTACCGGATTTTGGATATACTTAGTGTGCTTATTCCAAAGACGTAAATAGTTTTTCTCTATCCAGCTCCACTTTTATATAGAGTGCCATTAACTTATAACCTCTTTCGCGAAACAAAATCTTGCTTGATAATATAGCTAGTGAAGGTTCTTGACCATACTTTGAACCCGTAGGACGAAAACTGTACGAAGTACAGAAAAAACTAAAAGCTGGATTATTTTTTGGCCCTCAAATTGACAGCTCATAAATCATAAACGACCGTACAATATGTGATAATACCATTTTTTTTTTTTACAGATCCCATGTTATATAATTATTTTAATGTTAATGTAATGTTAGCGTGTTGCTTTTTTCTTCACGTGATTTAGAAGCTAAAAATAGGCACTTTTTTATTTATATCAAACGTAAAATGGGATAATATGCATAATGGCAATACCATATCTCACAAACTAAAGCTGATAGGGCAAAACTAATGGCACATTTGCCATCACCGACCTAAATATACCCAAGAATAGCTATCAATTCTAAAGCACCAAAATGGCTGTTGGCCTGTGTAATACTTTCAACATAATTGTATGCAGCTCATTATTTTATTTTATGTCTACATATCTACCAAGTAGTGGTGCGAACGCTGTATACAGACCTTAAATATTGTGCACCAGCATACTGGCTTTGTTTAAAGGTCAAGCCCAGCGGTTATAGTGCGGGAACACATGTTCTCAAAGCATCACTATAATGTATAATAGCCTATAATGTGCAGTCTTCAGTGTTCTAAATTTAGTTATTCGAATATTATACATTCTGTTTGTGATGCAATTTATTGTAGGCATATACTAATGTGTATGTGGCACGGCATGTAAACAAAGAGAAACCAGTGAACTCGCTTGAGGTCGTACCCTCCAGCGTGGTGCATGTATTATTATTATTATTTGTATATAATGATGTCAGCTTTAAACAAATTCACGTGAACTAAATAACTTTGTCAGTAAAAGTAAATACCCTCCAGGTATCCATGTTACTTTGTTATACTCAGTATTACATAAATATTGTTTACAATGGTGCTTGTTTTTATGCAAAAAGGGGAAGGGTTCACATTTAGAGCTGCCATACTTAGATTTAATTTCTAAAATAAATTGATAAAATGAATGTTGCATACACTCGAGTGCACGGAAACTTTCAGTGTTTTTTGTTTTTTGTTTTTTTTGTTTTTGTTTTTTTGTTGTTTTTTGTTTTTTGTTGTTTTTTTTATATTTAAAGATGACATTGAATCTCCTTATCAGTTGTGTTCCATCCATACCAGCCCTCGATGAGACAATCTCTTACTGGGCTGAGTTCAAGTCCGACAACAAGCATTATAGCCTATGAACAAAGCTCAGGCGTAGGTGAGCGGTGAAAGTGGGTGGAGTTTGAGTGTTATTTGAGTGAGCCCGTCTAACGTTTGTCTAGACCAGCCCTTAGGGAATAAGATATACATTAAATGGAGCGTTATTATGCACATAGTCATTTGAAGTGAATAAAGGACATCCGGACAACAAACAGCAAGTTATTTCCCTTATCGAACAAAGTTAAGATTAATTCTGAAATCATTATGTCCTCTCAAAGAAGCTAGAGGTTGTTAGTCGTATTCTCTTTGGCGAAAAATATGGGAGAAGCAGGGGTGAGGAGTGGGCATGGTGGAGCAGGTTTATAATTCCTTTACCAACATATACTACTGCGCATCACATCGGAAATTTTCCATGCACTCGGGTGTACATGTACTTAAAGTAGGTACCCTGTGTGCAGGCTTGCGTTAGGCTCTAGTATTCCTGGAAATGAATGCTCCTGAGTTCCAAGAAAGGAGACACGAGAAAGTAATAGCTTCTCATGCCTTATGCACCGGATATTTTATTTATTTATTTATTTTATTACTTTTTTACTTTTCTTGATGTGTAAATTCGTCGAAATGACTAGCTGGAAATTATCAACAAGAAGAAGTTATAGCCTACACTCTCCACCTTTCAGTTCTTTCAGTCCCACCAATGTTTTCCAGCTGCCAGAAAAAATATGTTTGGGAAGGTAAAATTGGAAGTCATGTAAATGTAAATGACAAACCAATTATCTGATGTCAGATGTATCAAGTCAAAATATAAAGAATGAAGACATTTTAAAGTAGCATGTATGGAGGTATTCGACGATACAGATAATAAAATCCTCTGTTTATTTGTGAAAGAATTCTGCTATTCCGCCGCTGAACTTTCAGCATACTTTTCCTCGTTACTGCGCAAGTGACTTGCGAGCTAATGTTGACATTCCCCAGCTATCCATTTTATCTTGTGTACTTAGGACATCTCTTGAAAGTACAAATAAGAATATACATAGACATTATATATATATATATTTATTTATTTATTTATTTATTTACTTACTTATGTCTTTAAAGGGCTTAGACGACTGGAGTTATGAATGTTAAGATTTCCTTAAAGTAGAATTTGATTCATATATAATTCCACAAGATGAATTATCACAAATTAAAGATTAAGTAAGGTCCAACGCGGATTATCAATTACGGGACAGATTCCTCTAAATCAACAATCTCTTTTCCCCTCCCAATCTAATAATTCAATAATTGAATGATTTCAAAATATTCTTTGTGACAAGTGAAAAAATCTAATGTATCGAGTTCCATTTCAAACCATCGGTCGGTTTCACTAATATTACTTTTAGTACTCCTTTACCTACAGTAGAGATGTTTAATATCTTGTGTTCTGAAGGCTATCTTCTATCATACGCGCTCTTTATGGGATAAGTTTAAAGTTCACCAGGAATAGTCTATGTGTATGAACCGAATTGCCCCATAACTATAACTAGACTTCGGATTTTTGGGTTTTATAGATTAGATTCTCTCTAAATGGAAGTTACTCCTCTGGGTCGCGAGCGACCCCTGGGGATCCCGTAAGGGGATATTCACAGCGGATTTGTTACCGGGGTGCGCCAGTCCCCTACCTACTTAAACCTAAGGACACATACACACACCCAGTCCTGAACCCGGGAAAGAAATTTTTCACTACTGAAAAATCCCCAACCCGGCCGGGAATCGAACCCGGGCCGCCGGAGTGGAAGGCAGGAGCGCTACCGACTCACCCACGGCGGCGGAGATTCTCTCTGCCTACAGCTAAATCACACATTGCTTAGTCGATGGACAAGTGAAGTACAAAGAACCACCCCTGAATTGGACCTAGGACACTAGCCAAGACAAAAGAAGAATCTAAACACATTGTTATAGTTGGCGCGTTCTAAGCCATAAGAACCTAACATTCCGAGGTCTAACTATAACTATTTTAGCCAGAGTACTTCTTAAGTCTTCAAAAGGAGTCGAAAACACGATCTTTGTAGTTTAGGGTCAGTGCCTCAGAATAAGTAAATACTCAGTAGGCCTACAATATATGCCTCTAGATTGTTCTGCATAGGTCCATAAATAGTAGAATCATATTGAGAACTCCAAAGTCATTAGAGCCTTGACGTATTGACACAGCATGTTTTTGAGGTAAAAGGGGGTAATTGTGATTTAAAAGTTCAATTTAAAAAAATAGCTCTATGCACTGTCTGATCAAAGATAGGCTACATTTGTAAAAATTTATACTTAAAGAAAAAATATATATTTTGCACACATGTATCTCCGGAAAAATTGCATTAATTAAAATAAATGAATAAATTTAATCATAAAAAAGATTTGTATTATAGTACTTAGAAATTTTTGCTTAAAAAGTCAAACGCCTTTTTAATGATTTGCTTTAGCTGTAGCTTATGGTTGTAACATTTAGGTTTTTGTGTGTATGTTTCTAATTGTGTTTTCATTGTATAGCAATAATTCCTTTATCGCAAAAGTATATTTATAAGTATACTAGCTGATGTGCAATTTTATGGTTAATGTACCCTTTTCTACCTTCAACCAACATGGGATACGGTACTAACTTATAGGAGCAAGAGTTATATTGACTTAATGTAAAATATATAAAGTTCATACATATTTATAGTGTATAATACAAATCCGATAAATTTCTTTGAAAAACTGGATTAAAGTAAAATACAAATTATCAGTGACTTCTGTCATGCCTTTGTGCTTTGATTTTAATCCTGCCTCTTTTCTGAATTGCTGCTTCCACAAAGCCAATTGAAAAGTAATCCACACTCCCTTGAACAGGTTTAATTTACTTCGTGCTGTTGAAACAAAGGCGTAAGTAACAAATTGATTTTGTTTACTTTCTTTTTAAGAGCTCATATATCGGCTTGGGATAAAAATAAAATGGTTACTTTCAACTTTGTGAATTATTATAAAGGAGGTGAGTCAGTTTTGGTATTTACAGTTCTATAAAGTATCGTTATTGGATTACTGCTCTACTTTTTTAAAACCGTATTTCACTATCGACTTTTCCCGTTTGAATAAAATATGAGTTATGGATATGCCTATAAATTATATGGATGTAATTCTATTGTTATGTATAGGATATGAATTCGTGACTGATGAGTTGAAGCTTTTGTGTTCGTGCTCTTTGAGAACTGTTGGAATACGTTCATGAAGAATCACTGTTTTACAGCGTTGTGTATAACTTATACTAATAAAATATCCTCTTCGAAAAAGCCTCTATTTTCATTTGATTTTTTATTAATATGAATATAGTTAAATCAATTAAATACTGATATTTCAGCTATTCTGAAAGAAAAGAGTCACCTTAATAAGCAATAACTATATCGATTTACTGAACACTTCTTTATCGAAATAAGATGTTTGTTGATCCTAGAAGGAACTTGTCCGAACTATTGGACCTATAAATAGCATAATAAAGTATGGTTCAAATATCTTCAAAATTACGGCCGCTAGCGTGATATACAGAGTGGCGCATGAAATGTCATACCATTTAATTATCTCATAAATATTGTAATATAGCAGTTTCGCTGTTTCTAACAGTGCTAGTGTAAGCCGAAGTTCGTGGAAATTTCGATAGGTGTCATCACATGTCGGATTTCACCATGACAACGAACACAGACATTAGTTTGTAAAATGGCGCACAATGGGCGTTTGAATGGTGAACAAAAGGTGAAAGTTGTTCTGTTTTTCGCCGAAACGAAGAGTGTATTTTTGACTCAGAGACGTTTTCGTGCTCACTTTAATACAAGATGGGCTCCTAGCAAACAGATAATTTACAGACTAACCGAGCAGTTTGTGTTGGAAAAAAATACGGTCGCGACGGGCTAGTGTTCGTACACTTGAAAATATTGAAGCGGATTTCGTTGCTTTGACTCGAAGTTTATCTAAAGGACTTCTGCAGAGTTGGGAATCAGCTCAGAGCGCAAGTAATGGAGTTGTGCCATGCGTTATCTGAAGACTTGTGTCGAAAAGTGGTGACGAATGTAAGGGTTCTTTTACAAGAGATTGTGAGGCAAAACGGCGGTCATATTGAACACACTCTGCATTAAAGACAAATTTCCATGTCCTAATGATCAATTCTATGTATTTTATATAAAGCTATAATAAAAATTAATATGTGTTATGTGTAAAATAAATGGTATGACATTTCGTGCGCCACCCTGTATAAATATCACAAAAAAAAAAAAATGAACGGGCGGTGGTTTTGTACTTAGGGAAGCACGAAACGTAAAGATATGAAAGAATTTTTCGAAAATCATAACATGGCATCGATTGCAATAGGTAGATTTTTCTTCGAAATCTAATAATAAAAAAAAGGAACATAACACGAGAAATGCAACATATGTCATAGTAACTATTTTTTCCTTCACAGAAAGGCGATGGTACTATGATATGTTGTATGTCACAGGGGAGTGTAGCTTATCTAGTAAATAGACACATCATTTAGTAGCATTGTATGGTTATACGAATAGAGGCGATGGTAATTTAGGTGTGAGTCAGCCGCCGTGCAGAAGGATATGACAAGATGTGAACAGCATTATTACATCAAAATAATCACTATCCGAGAGAGTCATGCCAGAGAATACTATAAGGAGCTGGTGGAAGCTTTGGGGAATAATGTCAAACTTTAAATGGTCATGGAGTGGGCATGTGCGCTTTCAAGCTTCCAACAACCGCAATACATTAGAGTGGCACGATGCAGTCACGTATGGATGTTTATGGCTGTTTATGACTGTCTGCTTCCTTCACTATCCTACATCATCCATAAGCTGCATTATACATACATTCCATACCCTGCCCCTTCATTTGTACATTTCAAATTTTTGAAATGGTCCCACATTTTGAAAAAAAAAATGGTTGCCATGGATTATGCTCCATCTCTCGTATAATGTTTATAAAGTAATTAGATACAAGAATTCCTTTAATTTTCACAACTTGCTAGTCATGCCAGTTATGTGAAGAGAGTAGACATGCTGAAGACTGAAGATGAGTATGGTGACAGGGAAGGAGACCACAGCTTCTAAGTGCAGCTTCACCGCAAGCTCTCTGATGATGATGAAGCCAAGTAGGTGGATTTGGTTATCTCAAAGTTGGAATTCGTACAATGGACATGGTACCGGAGGGGCTACATGAGGATTACATTAAGTGAGGTAATTCTCACTCTCCTGAAAGGTATGTCGCTGGGATATTGCTGCTGCTTGCGAAATTCGATAGCATGCAGGCTAGCCAGTGTAATTGCCAATGAGCATACATATCAACTGGATTATGCTAAATGGGCTTATGTCTGTCACCATGCTTACACAGTTCACAAGGATTACGTCCATTTTTTCCTAATACGTTTTACAGAGTTTAAAGTTATGAATGGACTTTCACCGATTTGACTTTTCAGATTAATCATAATTTGCCATTAATTCATCATTATAATTTATTTTTAGGGAAACAAAGACGAAATAAGAATCAAAGTGGAACTAGATATGCAAGTATTATGTCCGCGAAAATTACAAATAGAGGGGAAACAAAATAATTGTAAGTGGGAATATTCGCTATAGAACAAATTTATATTATGTGAACAAAATCCTTCAATAAGACTTTTTGTGTTATATACCATGTCAATACAATAGCCAATTTGATTTTTTCAACTGCCTCACGTAATATTTTTTTGAAAAATGCAAATAAATAGAGGGTAAAAACACTTAACTTCCTTTTTAGAAAATTAGAATATAACTTAAAGGGGCTTTGCATTATTGCATTTGGAGTAAACAGTAAAAAATATTCTATGAATGAATTTTTAAAATTAAAAAAATTCACTTAATGTTCCCTTAAGTTTCCGGACACCTGAAACCTGGAATAAGTTATGCGCGGTCACCCGCCTTGTTAAGTAAAAGAAAACAGTGCAATTAAGAACACCATCTCCTTTAACCTTCCGATTGTCTTTCTTTCACAGGACTGAAAATACGTGTGTTTGAAGGAATGAAGGGCTTCTTTGGCCACTTTCTTTCAGTTTGCTATTTCCTTCTACGGCTGGTATTTTATGTAAATGGTGTCACAGTGTTTTTTATAACTATTTTTATTGTTCTCAGTAGGTTTCACATTAAAGCATAGTAGAAAGATTTGCTACCAAGGTATTTTTAAATACTGTACTTCCGTTCTCCGTGTGTATTGTGTTTTTCGAAGGTCTACTGTACATTACCTTAAAATATTAGTTTTTATTTTCAAAGAGCATAGATTAAGTTGTGTCATTTTAGTGTATTTTAAAGATTTTAGTGCCTTTTTGTCTGCCAATTTTGAAGTATGATAGCAGGTCTATTTGTATGGAATTTTACTTATATGGAATTGATAAAAATAACCCTGAATTAATTCATATGAGCAGTTTAAAAGAATTAAGAAAATTATTAAGTTTGATATATGCATTTTTTTCGCTCTTGTTTTAAAATTTTCTTCCTATAATTACTGTAAATAAACGAAGTCGATTGTATTTTTATTGTATTTTTATTTAAGATAATGTTGTATTTTTAATTATTATAGTTATGTCCATTTCTTAACTGACCACGTGCATGTGCTAATTCTGGTGGCGCCTTAATAAAAAAATGTGAAAAAATTGCAATATAATATTTCATAGTACATTAATTTAAGACAGTAAGCCGATTTTCAAATTCCAACTTTACCAACAGAACTTATTTCAATAGACTTTAAATAAGCGCGATTGTTCTCACTAATTGAACCTTATATTGTCCATCTCATTGTCAAGTTATTGTGTAGCAGAATGGGCTACACGATTATAAAGCGAGCAACTTGCATTGACACGATGTCTCATGTGTTTCATAGTATAGTGTTGGTTTAATAAAAGTAAAACACCGACTGCTATTCGACCATTCGTGAGCACTGGATACATCGCTTCTCATGTACATCTGTTAATCGTGGCTTAATTGGGATGCATGTTATACTGTATGATAATCAAGGGCAGTGCAATCAGTGAATGGTGAAGCACAACTACAATCCACTTGTCAGCTTACTTGTAGGCCTACACAAGTGTTACTCAAACAGTGGGTCGCGCTTAATATACTCTGCAGATTCTTGAAACTAATGGATGCAAACCGGGGAGCGAAAACGGGATATATACAGTAGACCTGTATATATAAAGTGTCTACCTTAAAGTATAGGCATTATGCTCTTAAATTGCATTTGTACGATGTGTAAGTTATTAGTCGTTATTTATTGCTCATTTTATAGTTTCTTGTTTCTTTCGATTAAGTTTTTGCTTTGTTTCTAAAAAAGCTATAGATTTAAAATCGTATATATTCGTCTGTCGGTTCAGAAAAAGCTATATCTCCTGGGTTAACGTGCTGTCTTCTTAATCTCTGTATGAATGATCTACTGAGCACTACCTACATCTCCCTTGAGTCGGTTCTGTGAAGATTCCCACTCTCCTAGACATCAATATAAACCTAGATTACTTCCTCTCCTTCCCCATGGGGACGGCGACAAGAGGTGGATTATACAAATTAGGGATGGATAATAGTATTATACGTCAACTTGAATACGACCAGTATTGTAGCAAAATGAAAACTATTATGATTTAAAACTGAGGGATCTGATCTAATATAGGCCTAAATGTTTTTAGATTTAAAAAAAAAAAGATCTTCAGAAGTCGATTTTATCTTTCCCGTTCCGGCCCTTTTAAGTTATATTCTAGCTTATTAAAATGGAAGTTACGTGTTATTACATTCCATGTAATAAATTATATATTTCAAAAATATTATTTGAGGCAGTTGAAAAAAATCAAATTATCTTTTGTATTGGCATGGCACGTAACAAAAAATATATTATATATATAGCGTTCAAAAATTCAATGTCCAAACTGTTAGTTACGATAAACAAAACTAACAAACTCGCCCTCTTAAAGAAATAAATTAAAACAAAACCGGGTCGGAAACAACTGTCATTCAAGTCTACAATAATTTTGAACAGTTATTCTAATTGAATATTAATTCTTCTTGAGTATATCCAACTGATAATACTAATGAACATAAGAAGAATAATTAAGTACTTTGCTATTAAAAAAATGAGTTTTGAGTTTATTTACAAGATGTCCTGAGGATGGTAAATGTCCTAGGCACAAACAATAGATCTAAGTTGAGAAAGTATCATATAACTCGTTTATTTGTAGAGCTGAACTGTACTAAATAACATAATTTTATGCACAGGAGGATAGTAAGAAATTAATAGCTAACTTTATTTTCTTTAGTAGCCTAGTTAACTTTATCCCTGTTTTTTCGTTCCTGAGGAACGAAAGGTCGGGTATAACAATACTAGAGTGATAGGGAAAAGGCGAATAGGTAAAAATACCAAAGTTCTAGGAGGGTCAACGATTTATTTTCACAGTATTTTTACAATATTTAGATCAGTCCACTCAGATATTTTTACATTGTACAAGATACTGTGTAAAAATATCTGGTGGACTGAACTAAATAATGTTACAATGCTGTGGAAATAAATTGTTTTTTGTCATTCCTGAAACTTTGGAATTTTGACTTTATTCGCTTTTTCCCTATCACTCTAGATCATAGGCGTAACCAGGCCAACCATATGGGAGGGGATACAACATCCGCGGGGTCTGGGGAGTATTATACCCCCCAGGGAGAGGGGGGTCCGGGGGTCCTCCCCCGGAAAATTAAAAACATTAAGATGTAAAATAACGAGTTTTAAGCTTCCGGGGGTCCTCCCCGGAAAATTTTAAAAATCAAGACGCAAAATAACGAGGTTTAAGCTTCCGGGGTCCTCCCCCGGAAAATTTTAAAAATTAAGACGCAAAATAACGAGTTTTAAGCTTCCCACGCTTTATACTTGTATTCAGTAATTTATGGGCAGACTTGAAAAAATTATACAATTTTCCTTTTTTTAATCAATGGGGGGGGGGTTCAAACCCCCAAAACCACCCCCCCCCTCGGTACGCCTATGCTCTAGATTATAGGTGTGTTAGTATTTCGTAACTTATGCAATTGTTCATTATACTATGAACGATCACAGATAATAATTACTTCTTTCTTGTAGTGTAATTGGTACTGCCCAACATTAACACAGCTACCAATTCGCTAAGTGATGTGATCCATCTGCCTAGGGTCACAGTTGTCTGGCCGCAGATAACTCTCTATCTCCGAGTCGTTCTGCAGGCTACACTCATCCCTTCTCATTGATTTCCGTTAATTATCTATGAGAGGGTCTCCCACTGTCGAAGCGAGGGTAGTGAAGGGTTAAACTGGCCCACAGGGGACTCGCTGACCATGATGCCCACAGCAGTTCACATCAGTATACGTGTATTGTTGAAGACTGTAAGAGGAAAAGTGGGTTATGCAAAGCAGTGTGCATGTCGACGTATATAAGAATTTTAACTACAGGCGATTGAGCGATCTGGGGAAAGACGTAAAGTGAGCTGTTGATTCTGGTGTAAAGTTTACAAAAAAAGCTGAATCATAAAATAATTTCTGATCAGTGGTACAGCCTTTTCTTTTTTGTAGATCTACGTATTTTTGTTTTTATATTTTAACCCATTCATTTTCTTGTTTCGTTTTTATTTGATAAGTTTTAGATAATTTCTGAAATATTTACATTTATATTTTATTTATGTTACATTTAAAATTTACAACATTACATGAGACACTTCCGAGTAAGTTACTGCTTGGAAATGATGTAAACATAAACATTCAAACATTTGTTATAAAAACGATATTTTCAAATTGTTAAATTATGTACAATTCTGTATTCTATTTTTGAAAATTGGTTTTAAAGTTATTGGAGTAGCCTACCTTATGAATTTACAATACTGTTATACAGTTTTATTTTAAATTATTTATTATTCAGTGATGATAATTTTGGGTGCTGTTGAATGAAAATATGTATCTTGAATGTACAATGCGTTCCGCCTCCGCTAATTATCATAATTGAATATATTTTTTGTAGAATAGTTAGTAGTATGTTCGTAAATTTAATACCTTAGGTTGATGTTCCTTGAATTATGTAGTGAACTGTAAAATTGTTTCTGATATGTTATCAAATGAAGTGGAATTTAAAATGTTATTTTTTCATGTACTGTGATTTCAGCTCACTAAGCGATAATATAGTGATTATTGTAAAATGAGTCTATATCATTCTCATCAAAATGAAGCTTCTTTTCAGCCATAAGATTTTACAGTAAGGGTGTAAAACAAACCATTTATGCCATGCTTTATTAATTTGAATTTAATTCGTGAAATAATCATTATTCATTACGAATGGAACTCGCACTTTTTAACCTTTTCACTGCTATTGACGTATAGACGTAGCCTATTGGATCACTGCAAAAATTGCATTAAGGTTGGGAATATGAGCTTATGATATGAACATATCTATTCACGATTTAAAATATGATTCATGAAAACCAATTATTCCATTAAAATTTTCCTAGTATTTCAAACCACTAGTGATGAATGCTTATTACATCAAAATATATATTCAATTCTGGAAAAGTGAACTTCCCTAAATAAAAAATATTCAGAATTATTTCGCTCGTACCGAAATTCCAACAACACATTGTCTGTGACAACTTTCACGAAAAGCGAAGTTATTATAAAATAAATGCGTTCTCACACAAGTTTGATTGAGCATGGCTCATGGCTAGAATAGTAGGAAATGTCGCTCAAAACACCTACACTCGATAATATAAATTCTGTGTTTCACTTTTGTTCTCCCCCATCCTCCACAACTGTCATGTCTTCGCATTAGTCATTCAAGTCAGCAACGTGACAGTTCTGACGCCTCTGATAACAGACGTAACAGTGGACTTTGAAATATAGATAAAGCTCCTCTCGTGGTCTGGCCAGATATAGATATACAGTAGATATTTAATGCCAGCTATTCCTGTGAATCTGATACGTAAAAACATTCAGGTAATTATAAGCTGACAGGTGAGGTGTCATATTGTAGGACCGGTACCATTTTTTTCGGGAGTTGTCACAGTCTGTCAGTTAAAAATCAGCTAAATAAAGCAGACGTCAGAAACTCTGCAAGAATTACAAACTTGAGGGCAGGCAAATATGCTCCGTTATGCATGGTCAGTATTAGAATTGGATTACTCCCACAAAGTCTCTGCCCTTGAAGTCTAACCCAGCCAGCGAGCTTCTCGTTACGTCTCGTTACAAAGATGCGCGAATTCGCTGCGCGTAAGATCAGTAAGCTACCGCTGGGCAGAGAGTGAACATCATGCAGCATGTCGCCAGTCGTAGAAAATACTATAATAGTTGAGTGGAGGGATAATGCCGCAGCGAGAGAGACAGACAACACGTGGAGTGGGATAGGAGAGCTGAGCCAATCAGGGTGCAGCTACCTCCCCTAGCCAGGAACTCTACGAGCGGTGAGACTCGCTCCTAAGGTATATACGTAAAAACCCAGAGACTTTGTGGAGATAATCCTACTCTACGGATCAAAATTCTGTCAAGAACTATGATGACTAACCGAACGTTGAGTCCTCTACTTCCATCTTCAGACAGCATTCATAAATGTCAGGACTGGAGCTTTTAGTTTTCTTATCGTAGCATTGAAAATTAAATAAATATGAGTCATGTCCCCTCACCTGAAAAGTTTGTGTTTTTCTAATGTGAAGACACGTGTGAACAAACTTTTAAGTGAGAAACAACTTCATTTACCATGTTAAAAAGACATTTTTTACTTTAGTCTTAATATAAATGTGTTATCAGAAGGGAGTTTTTAATAAATATGCATTTTAAATGACTGTGATATGTTCTCTCAATAGCTATTTATGATACAAGCTGTAAATAGAGAGATTTAATTTTGCGAATAGGCTTGTATGCGAAACGAGCCCATAAGGTCAAGTGTAGGAATCCTACGAGTAAAATATAAACATTTTTCCATATGTAAAACAGCCGTTAAAATTGTTTAAGTAATAATAATAAATATTGCATTTATTCTGAGGAATTATGTACCTAGCAGCCATATTGGAGCTTCGGGCTGCATTGTCATTTATCGATGCATGTACAGTACACATGTCCATGCGCGGACATTTATTTCTTTGGTGTACAGCTGCCAACATACGGAATAGAATCTATAACGCTTTTCAGCTACCGAGTATGACGATTTTTGCAACCACTGTTAGAAATTTAACATTGAAAAGGCGTAATGAATTTTAACGTTTTCAATTTTTATCAAACTGAGGCTATTTTTTAATAATCATATACAAATATTCTTAATTAAAGAGCATTTTTTATGTGACAAACAATAGTTGGCAACAATGAATAGGCATAAAGATTTTATAGCATTACTGCGATAATGTGCAATTTTAGTTCGCGAGTCTTGTTTAGAAGTTCTGCTTTTAATTCAAGCTGTCTAAAAAAATCTTTATTTTTAATTTGCGATCTCTTGGATTTTATGATCTCCCTTGAGGTCGGGACCCCCAGTTTTGGAAACACTGATTAGAAAGATGAAAGCTCTCTATAGAAAACAAATTACTAGTACTCGATGTTGGCTACCGTTCGCATAATTAGGAGAATTAGTATATATAATCTAGATTAAGCTGTGATACTCCACCCCCGCAATCTGCTAGCTTATGTTAATTCCTGCTGGGAGATAATCAGCCCGCGCAGGGGAGATGCCTTGTCAACATCTCACTTGCATGTCGACACTTTTGTCCATTCTTATGGCCACCCTCTGCACCCCTGTGTGGGTTATTTATTAGAAGATAAAGTTGATGTATCCTCAGCCGTAGGGAGCGTTGAATGTGACGAGTTGACAGCACGATTTGCGTGTCCGTGTTGATTCTTGTCGTGTTATATTGTTGTGTGATTGATCACTCAGAGCCCTGACTTCATCATTCCTCTTAGCCACCCTACAGACTAAGTACCAAACTGTAAAGATACATGCTGGAAGCTAGGGATTAGCTGTTATTAAGTTATAACAGTATTTATAGCCCATCATAAGTTGCCCACATTCTGTTTGTGGCATGTCCATCAACTGGACGTTGTGGTTACCACCTCGGTCTCACATTGCATCAAATGTCATCTCTTCAGAATAGATCCATTCCAGTTGATCCAATAACTGTATTTTATTAAATGCCAGAATGGTATTTTCTAAAATTACATGGTTGATGGGAAAAAGTCTGTCTGTACGCGCGATAACTCGAATATGCTTACTTATAACTAGGGCCCGGATTTGTATTTTAAAATTCTTATGTGATACGGTCACGTAACTTTCTCTACCCGAATAAACGTGGGTAATACTACTTTCTCACTTCACACTCTGGTATAGAATAAGAGACCGCATTGCAAGAAGTGCGTATTCAATTATTTCATCATCAGCCACGCAAGATTAAAACTTGTTTTCGCTAACGGTGGCTACTTATAACTACCCTTCAGAGATTTTATTAGAAAAAGTGTTTCCTATAAAAAATTTAATTTTTAGTTTAACCAATTCGTGTGTAAAAATTTAACAAAATCGTGTCAGCCGTTTTCAAGAAAATCGTGAAAAAAATGTAATTTTCGTCATGTAAAGCGGTAGTAAAAGTAAAAGAAAGGCGCCGTCAGTCTTTGTGTCACATCCCTAGGAGAAACAGTGTCAAGTCAAATATAAAATTTAAGTCATATTTCACATGTTTCTGAAAATAATGTTTTGCAATCAGGGATACTCAGAACGTGTATTTATGTTGAAAACTCGTCAGGGCGAATACAATACTTTATCTACCTATAGTATCTATGGTATAGAAGACAGAGGAAGCAAGAGGTAACATAAGCGAATACAAATTATGTATATGTTCAGGTTCGCGAATTAACAGTACCATATCGCAAAATTAAAACCACATCAAAATCCGGTATAAACCATTGGTAGTGATGACAAAGACAGTTGATAAGATAGATGCACTTTCTGAAACTATTCACAGAGGGCAGGTAACTATTAATGGCGGCTCGGCAATGTCTTGTACTACGTCGTGAATTGTGTCATGTGTGGGTTATCGGTTAAACGCATATCTTACTTGACAATATTGAGTGATTTAAGTTATTTCAATTGTGTAGTATCGTGTGTTTCGTATGTGTGTCAAATCGGGACTGTGAATAAGGCAAACTACAAGTTCTGTGTGAGTCCAACTGATCATGGAAGGGACATCTGTACGTCTTCATGTCGACTGGTTATTAGATCGCTGCTTATAAGGTATGATAATGATATGTTATGCTTCAGGTATTTCAGAGATTCTAAAGGCAACAGCACAAGTAGGCCAAATATTAGTTTATACATGCCTATTGTGTATTTGAAACGTAGAATCAGCCACCCTCTGTTTGACCTTGTCATCCACCCAGCTTGGCTTTCGTGCTGGTTTCTGCTCGATTTGCTGCGTTCTGTCAAGGCTACCATAAGCAGAAAACTATGCTGTGCTAAAAAGTAGCTCCGGTAGGATCACATGTACAGACATTTTTGCTAGACTAAGCAGTGTTATGCTAAGTCACAGTTCACAGATCCCCGAGGAGGCGATTTACATAGCCATAGCTCCACACGGAAACGTATCAATTGTTTTCCCTGGCACTATCGGACTGTTGTGTTGAAAATAACAATAAACACAGCCTTATTTTCTTGCCTCAAACGCATTGCTTAACTTTATAGTATTGTTGTGAGGTAATTTGGTATTACAGTAATGAAAAGTTAAAAGCAAATTTATTGTGTACCCATCAATAATTAACGTAATTTATTATTCAGTGCCAGAATCGTACTTACTAAGATTACTTGGTGAACCGGAAAAATGTCTGTCTGTTCGTCCGTCCGTGTGGTCCGCATGTGCGATAACACAAATATGCTTGGTCAGATTTTCTTGAAAATTAGTATACACATTAATAAATATCATATAGAAAGAACTCTCTTGATTTTGCACCAGTTGGGTTGACCGTTATCGGAGTAACGATCATTAACGGCCACATGTTTTTTAAATAGCAAACACTAAACTATAAAGCCGCATGGGTAACTCACTCATTGACATATTTGTTAGCCCACTTCTAGATGTTTCAAAAACTTGGCTTACATGTAATCGGCAGTACAAAGGAATAAGTTAATTTAATTTCGCAAAACAAATAGCAGCCTACCGCTCTGCATTGGTTTAGTTAATTCTTAACCCCTGTCGATGAGACCGGGCGTAAGAGATCCTTAATTCGTACTAACATTTTATTATCTAAAACTTTTTTCGTTCACAAGCATTCAGGTAAACAAAGTAGAAGTTTTTATGAAACTAATATTTTTGTACTGAGAAACCTCAATACGTAGGCCTATTATTGCGGAAAACTGCTGGAATTTCAGAATGGATTAGGAGTTATCGTGCTGGTAGAGTAAATAACACAGTAAGATATTAGCATATCACTGATAATAGACTAGAATCCTTTCTTCTTTTTATTCATTATTCAAGCTAATACCCATGTCGACAATGAATCATTGAAAACTTTCATAATCTCTACTTTTCTGCCTAGTTCTTGTACTGAAAGTAGATATTTGCCCAAGAATAAATAAAACATTAGTAGGCCTATATGACTCACAATTTTTCTTCCACCGTAGAAGGCGTTCTCATTGTCAGAAACTATTGTTTAAATTTACCTGAGCTGTATTAATTTATCAACTAATATTAAGTATTGAATCTAAAGTGTTCAATTAAATTTCTTACCTATAATCATATAATCATTTATGTGATTTACTTTTTCAGATACTGTAATTTCATGATTAAATAAATTGTGACCTTACCAAATCAGTCTTTATTTTGATATGAACTTAAATGTTTAATAAATATAAACAAATGTATAGAAATTAGAATCGTGCTGGTATAGTAATGACGGTAAACTTGCGTTTCTAACTCTGCTGACCAAACAAGGGAGCTCAAGTCATCCAGAATGTGGAATTGTTATTATGGCCTGACTTCTCATTAAGTGAGGAAAGTCAGTAAATAGCTTAAGTCAAGTACCAAATGCAGAACGAATCTTATCAAGAAATGTAAGGTTGCATGCAACGTCTACGAAAACAGTCTAAAATTTCCATCACACCTCTCATTAATAACGTTTTAGGAAGTCATATAGCTCGTTTGTTTATGCAACTATGTAACTTATTAGTAGTTAGTCTTACAGCATTGTCTTTGCCTGCAGCTAATGCAGAATTATTGTGTTCAAATACACTAACTGCTTTTTGAAAGTCCTCTCATTGAGTGCAAGCAATAGTCTGGTCAGCATTGAGAACATAAGTTAGTAGAACCTGTCTGTGATAAATATTTTAGTGGCAATAAATTAAGATGGGCCAGTACTTCTCTCCCCACAAGTACTGAGTGCTGGAAGAAGTGAGGGAAAACACTCAGAGGCAATATACTGTAGTGTCTGTTTTCAGAATTGCGACGGGAACTAAATACGTTATGGTCAATAAATGTATCAAATTGGAATGCAACCAGGATGGAATACAGTAGGGACGAACATACACGCAAGTTTTGCAAGTGTCTGCAGGAAGTATCTTCTCCCCAGACCACAAGAGATCCCTGTGCCCATTACAATGACGGTAAACTTGCGTTCCTAACTCTGCTGGCCAAACAAGGGAGCTCAAGTCATCCAGAATGTGGAATTATTATTATGGCCTGATTTCTCATTAAGTGGGGAGAGTCAGTAAATAGCTTACCCGAATTTTTCTCTTTCTAACTGTATCATAAAGCTTGCAGGTTCGATCTCCGATGAGTTTTTGAGATTTTTCAATTGGCTTAATCCTCTGGTGGCACTATGGTCTTGAAGTCGAGTCAGCCTCTGACAGAAACGAGTATTAGTAACAATCCTGGGGGTAAAGACGGTCGGTGCTTAAGGCTGACGACCTGTTCACCTTCATATGCCGATTGTCTAAAAAATCGGGAGTTCAAAACTCCTGGAATCTTCATGGCCTGTATGGGGACCACTTTGCTCACCATAGGTGCAGTAATATATCCTGTTGGGAAATTCGTTGTTGATGGTTTACCACGTTATACGTTTCCAGATTTCATTAAATATGCAGCGAATTAATGCAAACCATGAGCCTATGTCGTAGATTTTTTTCATATTAAGGAATTCCAAGCCTAAATTAGAGCCTTGTGGACAAAAATCCCCGGTCCTTTCACGTTTAAGTAATCGTTCACTAAGCTGTCTGTTCCTTGAGGCAGACACTAAAGTCTAAAGAATTCTTTCAATTTGCATTTTATTCATTATAAATGTGATATGTACCTCCATATAAAGCACATATCACAGTACCTATGATAAGAAATACTAGATGTCATGTACTATAATCCCAATTCTTATCTACTGAACTGTGATGACGCGAAAGCTTCGATTTTAAATTCATTCCGCTCACTCTCAAGATTGCGGCAGAATGAAATGAATATTCAGGGCCAATTGAGCTATCAATTAGGACATATTTCTGCATGAACACTTTTTTAACAGCCCATTAGATTTTACTTCACGGCTCTTAACTTATGTGTTCTCGTTAGGGTATTAATATTAATCTTACAGAGATAGAATTCATTTATTAGTAAATGCTTATTAGTCATTCATTACGGCTATAATATAAACCAATGTCGTAACGGTTTCGGTTTTTGTAACAATATTAGAATAGAATAAACGCATGTGGAGATTAAATATTTTATCTGCGTTTACTTCTAAAACATGGAGATATCCCGACATAACTTATTCTTTTAATTACTATAGGTCAGTTATGATACATAATAAAATCAGGTAAACTGATGTGACAAAGTGCCAGAATGCTTTTCTTGAATCAGTGATAATTGCAATTGTATATGCAGAAAATAGGTTAAGTTATTTTTATAATAGATTTCTGAGTTTACTCCAGATCGATTCATTAAGCAGGCATTACGGAAGAACAAAGTTTAGTTTGATAAGCATATGTGAAGGAATATGTGGGTAATGTTATTTGTCAAAGCTACCTGTATTGCAACTTCCAAAGCCGTATATGAACACTGTAAAACAATATGTTGTCATGGGAACTAATTTGCATTTGATAAATTCTTTCTAATATATTACCATAAAATAGGAAATACTCCGCATTACTCCGGTACCGCTCAACCGATTTGGTTAGGCTTCTTCCTATGGATGTTATAAATGCGTATACCAAGTTTCGTGAAAATCCGATAAAGTGTATTTGAGTTATAGCGGACACAGACACATGGATAGACTGACAGACATTTTTCCATCCCCCACACAATCTCATAAAATACCATTCTGGCACTTAATTAAACTAATATTGTAGACCAATTTTTTAATGACTGTAAGTCAGTTATGATACATAATAATTGAGTGAACGTTGTAGATCATTATTTATTCATCTTAAAATATTTACTGTTACTTCTCTGTATTTTCTTAAATCACTCTCGTATGTTAAAGATAATAAAGTAAATGTATTTAGTTAGTGACATCATTTTTATGAAACTAGACAACAGAACTCGTTATATCACTCTGCATGCAAGCTTTCTTTAACCAAGGAAAAATTATGAGAAATATCCATAAAAATCGCTAACAAAGTGCCTGCTGAACTATAATGACTGAATTTTTAAATTTCGATACTTCTGGCTGCATTAGTTTCATTTATTTGATAAGCTTCAAACATTAAACAATCTTATGGACGTTATATTATAGCCTAAACCAAAACAAAGAGTTAATTTTATTACAAATATAAACAGGAATATTTTAAATATTATTATAATCATTATTTAAAACACAGCTAAATAAGAGCAGAACATGTGAATTAAGTTATAATAATGAAGTAATTAACTAGTTGACAAATGAGTAGTGAAGTAGGGACGGAAGTAGTGGAAGCTGGGTTAGAAGTTCCAGTGCAAGCAGGTTCATTTGAATACTGATGGCGGTGGTCGAACTAAGCGACCTGCATAAAGCCACAACCAACTCAAATCGCTTACGTCCCACCAAACAGCTACGTGC
Organism: Ectobius pallidus; assembly: GCA_964059195.1. Classification (NCBI taxonomy): domain Eukaryota; kingdom Metazoa; phylum Arthropoda; class Insecta; order Blattodea; family Ectobiidae; genus Ectobius; species Ectobius pallidus. The sequence continues at coordinate 117,533,980 of CAXKWD010000005.1, forward strand.
CCTGCATTCCGTTCCACTTCCTGCACATTCCTGTTAAGTTGCACTAAAACTATATTCAGTTAGTCCAAATGAAATAGTCTGTAGCCTACATTATATCCGGAGAACTTATTACTGAAGCTGCAGTTCAACCTTATAAAGAAGACTGTTTATCTGTATCTTGTTTATCTTTATCTCTACATCGCTTGAGAATATTTGCTATTTCCCTTTTTTAGTTTTTTGCCCCTTTTTTAATCTATTTTGATTATATTTGCTACTTACATAGTCTGTTGTAAATGTAAAAATATTGTAAATACCAATAGAATGGATCTTCAAATTTTCCAATGTGTTGTGTTATCGAATAAGAGTTTTATAAACACCTAGCGTCTATAGATGGCTAATCCATTCATACGTGTTTGGTATTGGCCAATAATGTTAAGCAATTCCTCGGATTTAGACCATCACGATCGTTTATCAAATGCTTTCTATTAATATGAGGTTACGATTTTATCTGGACACGTAAGGCATCAACGTAAGGCCATGATTAATACGTCACATGCTGCCAGTTAACACAAACAAATTTTACAATATAACTTCTTTGGAAATTGAAATAATATAGATGTATATAGATACTTTGGTACTTTGATTAAAAACACAATTTCAATTCGGTGCAAGCCAGTTCGTGTGATTTTATTCTGTTCTGCTGTTACCTCACCTGAATTAGGTGAACTATGTCTTATATGCATCATTGGTAGCATTGGTCACAATATGGCAACTCGAATCGATTCATGGATGGTTGATTCATAGTATGCCGTTATCTCGCAGCTGTTAGTTTTGTTTTTATATAACAAAATAAGAAAGTAATTATTATTTGTACAATCCGTTGCGCAATCGCGAATCTATTGATAAACTAGTAAACTCTCGTGGTATTGCCCATGACAAGTATTGGTTGCGATTGTTAGAGTAACTATAAGGAGGCCTGATGTTTTCTTTTTTTTCTTTGAGAGTTTAACTAAGTATCAGACGTTGGATTGTGATGTAGCAGCATGAATTTTTCTGCTATTGATAGTTAAATTTCTATTCTCTTTAGTAGGAAAAACACGCTATAGTTCCTCCTGATATAGAAATTTAGTAGTATTATCATTATTTATTTATTTATTTATTTATTTATTTATTTTTGTAATAATTTGTCAAGTTGTAATAATATAACGCACCACTAAGGCTACCTGATTTAAGTTTGTGTACCGTATATAAAACACAACCTGCTTATTATTTGGCCATTTTTACAAACTGACGGTAATTTTTTTTTGTCTGGATAATTTATAACCTGATTTATTGTGCGTTATTGTCATGTAACGAGTGCTTAGAATTAACTGATAAATGTCTACCTAACACTTTCTCGGGAAGTTCAAGAGCAATTGCATTTATAAAGGCTATTTCCTTTATATATATATATATATATATATATATATATATATATATATATATGAGAATTGGTAATTAATAGGCTATAACGCTTAAATAGCCTGATGTGTATTATATATTCCATAGTAATAAATGAGGTTGCCAAGAGAGTCGGGTCAATTGAAACGAACAGTCGAGATTTTGTTAGGTATGCTTGCACGCTATATTTGCTGTTACTTTATGCGTTGTGACTTATTGCATCAATGTTCCAAGGAATAAAAATAAAGCTGAATCTTCAAAAATCCGTTTGAGAGTCGTATTGCTCCTCAAAATTACTAATACATTAATTAACGTAGAAAAGAATACGAGCAACATTTTATTCAGGCAGAATTAACCTTTACACTCATATAATTTTTTACTTATATTAGGCCTAAATCATACCTTCCTACTTCATACAGCTAGGTCTTCAACTGTATTGTAGCATACATTCCTGTACCTAACAATGGAGTTACGTCTGACAGCATGGCAACTTCCTCTTGCAGCCACACCCAAAATTATCTTGTCAGTCAACGTTCGAGACTCTAGCGTGTATCTCGCGACCCTTTAATCACAGATAAAGGGAGAGAGAAACAAATATAAATCCTTCTAGTGCTTTTAGACGCCTTTCACAACTTCTAATATCAATACATTTGATGACAACTCAATATGTAAAATTACTTAAATTTCCAAACTATATCGAAAAGAGTTTTTCGTTCGACCATACTATAATAATCTTGTTACGTCTGACATGACGGTATCATAATAATTTTCGTAACGATACAGATTTGCATTATGACATCGGTGTAGTATCCATTATTATCGAACAAGGAAGGATCTTGAGAGCTTGAGAGTAATACTGCGTTTAAAATAAAGTCATTTCTTTTCGAGTTAATTTTGATATACTAAATTGCATTCATTTCGTGTTGTCAAAGTCATTTGGTTTAAAGAAGCTTCGATTTGACCGACGCCGTATTCTGCCATCTTTCGGAGAAGACAACTGCTAGGGGCAATTTGTTGGGCATGTCAGTTCAGAATGATTTTTTTTTTCGCTAAGGGTGTCCAAGTAGTATAAATTTACTTATTTCTTTAGTAATAAAATGTGTGTTTTATGTAGTAAATTCATATGTAACGCATAATGTGTGTTTTATGTAGTAAATTCATATATAACGCATTGTCAACCATTAAATTGCTTTTAGCATCTCATTACTCTAAAAAACTAAATATAAATTTAGTAATAATTGAAAATTTATTGTTTAAAAATTTAGTGTGATTTTTTCACTATTTTTAGGTCATAAATTTATTTTTTATTTTGCATTTTTCGCTATTTTATGGCCATTAAATGCCTTGCCCTAGTAATGAAGATACTCGTATGAAAAGTGTGCTATGAAACTCGCTTTGGTAGTTTTATAAACATTCTCATATCTTAATAAATCACAATAGTATAGACCATTTTCATAATGTACTACTTTTAAATTCTTTATTTGTAGAATTTATCTTAGATAACACTTACTCTGGTCAGCAGAAGCTATAGGCTGTATTGTAAAAAGTAAAAGATCCTTATACAGACCGTATAGGCCCTTAGGTTTCCAGGAGGTTGAGACTTCCAGATTTTGAGGCATTCGGGTCATGTATAAGGTAATTTTTTCAGCCTTGCTTTACCCCCGAGATTGTTCCAGGTACTCATTTATTTTAGAGGCTGAGTCAACCCCAGGGTCTTAGTGCCACCAGAGGGATTAAGCCAATTGAAAACCTTAACTACCTTATCGGGAATCGGTATCTTTTAAGTGCGTAAAAAATAAGTGTAAACCGAATATATATGTCTCGAAACGAAGTATGTGATCCAAATTATTTTTTAGGGTAGAAACTAAGCAACTTGAATTCACCATAACAGCCATACTGACGCTATATACCTTCGCGACATCTTAACTCCCGAAGGAATTGGGTTTCAGTTTCGATGTGGATGAATTCGTATTTGTAACGGTAAGAAGTCTGGGTTTTGTAGGCTTTCTAGTTGTTTCTCTCCTTCCCAAACACTTTTATTCTCTTGTCATAGTTTTCTCTTCATTTCAAAAAGTATTTTCATTAAAATGTTCATCTTCCTCTATGTAACTTCATGCTGATTGCAGAATCTCATACGGTTCCTTAAACTTTCAATTCCATGGAAGCACTAATCAGTAATTTGTCATGTGATGCTGAATCCACTTGAAAAGGGAGTGTCTTGTTTCCGAAACCTTCAAGTTCGAGGAGCAGCCAATCTGGTAGGAAAATTAATAGAATACGGGACCTGTAGGAGAACTGACTGAAGGTTTGTTGGTGGTCTTGACGCAGCCACATAGACCATGGGGTACCAATACATCCAACCATACTATGTCATACATGGCAAACAGTACAGAGTACCTACAGAGCTAAATGCACTATGAACTATCCAAGATTTTCAAATCCCCATTACTAACTAAAAGCATAACTAAAAGTTTAACTATATGGAATATTTCACTTGTGTAAGGTTTATCTAGACTCCTTATCTTCTATATTATATCCCAAGTAAAAATGATCCTGTTCAAAACAAAGGGGCGTGGCTGTCATAGTCCGCACGTGAGAACGCATGTCATCACCGCGATATTGGTAGTTTGTTTATTCTCAGTACAACTCACCCGCAGGGTCGTCGTGAACAATGAATCCTTTGTTTTGTTTGCTAATTGATATACTGTAATGATGACGATACCTGTGAGAGTTTGTTATTTCACGTGTAAATGTTGATATTATTGTTGCATGAACTTAAGAACACTACTTCTCCACTAGCAAGCCCCACCCTGGTAATGGCGCATGCTAATGACATTAACTAATCACGTTTTGTCACATGATGCGAATTTTCCGCGAACTCTCTGTGAGTTCTCCTCCCCTTTGTTTTAAACAGGATCAAACTTACTTGGGATATACTCTAATTGATGGACCAATATCACTTATTTTATATAATTAATTTTAAACGAAAAACTATTTCTCCTGAAGCAGATAGTTGGGCAATATCTGACAGAAATGTGAAGTACAAGGTGTGAAGTGGACGGTATTCTGTGACACTCTTGAACCTTTTCTGTACAAGTGTCGTAGCAGCAGAAATTCGACCATTTGTTGATTCTAGACACGTTGGGGGCTCGAGAGACTACACACACTCACATCCTGTGCTGTTTTGATGGGTTCTTTCCTATATCGTGTTACGAATACTACATGCTCAAGGGAATGGTCGTATTAGGCCGAATGCTAATATGTAACTTTCATGAGATTAAATTAAAGAGTTCAGCTCTATAATCCTACACTAGAATTCTGCATCATAGACACTGATTCTGTTGCATTAGTTGTACTGGGCAGATTCGTTCGGAAATGTTGTGATTCAAGGCGTTTTCTTTATTAACCCGCAGTCGACTTCCGTATCGTCTCAGCACTTAAAACAGCCACTTTTTCTTAAACTACCCCCTCGAATACCATTGGAAAGTACAAAGACGTCATAAGTATCCTACTACCTAGCAGCCAGCAGACATTTATTTTGCACCGATTAAAACAATAAAATATGTTGCATTTAGTGTTCAATTAGTATTTTAATTTATTTTCTATGCTTGTAATATATATACAATTAAATTTATGTATACAGTTGTATATAACTAAACTCCGCGGCGCTACATCCCTGGAGGGACTTGGCCTACCACCCGACCGCTGCGTCATCTCCCGTAGGCAGATGGCAGGATTGGGGGGCATGTGGTCAGCATGCCGACACCCACGACCGTTAATGGTGGTTTTCTTGACCGGAGCCGCTACTTCTCTATCAAGTAGCTCCTCAATTTTGAATCACGAGGCTGAGTGCACCCCTACCAGACCTCCCTACCTCAGAAAAATACGAGGAGGTACCGGGAATCGAACCCGGGCCGACAGATCTGTAGTCAGGGACGCTAACCACAAGACCACGCCGGCGGACACACAGTTGTATATAGTTTTACATATAATACAATACAAAATCCTTACTGCTATATATGTAGACTATTTAACGGTAAATTCATATCTACAACTAACGAAAAATAAATGCATCAATTCAACTATTTATTTAAATTTCGGATTTATGATATTAAGAACTTGAAATTTCATACAGTAAAATGTACTTTTTACTTTTTTGTAAGGTCGCGGCCCTGTAAGGCCTGGGCGGCTTGGGTCGCTTAAATCCTAAAAAGGAGTGGTAAAACAAAGACAAAGAAATAAAGAAAGAAATACCTTACTGTCAAAATATTACAGTAAAACGGAGTTAATTTTTTTTAGGAATAATTCTTACCATACTCTGTAGAGAATAACGGCATTAACTTAAACCAGAGTAAGCGAAAATGATCCTTCATAAAATTGTTTGGACTGATAATGATAACAGTTTATTGCTTTGTTAGAGCCGCGAGAACGACCGTTCCTATAAAGTGTGTACTGGGTAAAACGGCGGACTTCACTTACAATCATAGGATCATCTGTTAGGCGGGAGTGCAAATTTCATATAAGTTTATCCATCAACTTGAAAATTGAGCCTTCAAAGTATTCCTAACCTCATATAACCTTCCTTAGGCCCCTTCAGTCACCCCTATAATCATAACGTTTGCAGGGATATTGGTGGTGATGATTATGATTGTGAATTCGAATATAATTTGATGTTTCAGTTCATAGGCGTAACCAGGCCGACCATATGGGGGGGGGGTTATAATATCCGCGGGGTCCTCCCCCGGAAAATTAGAAAATCAAGGTGCAAAATAACGAGTTTTAAGCTTCCGGGGTCCTCCCCCGAAAAATTTTAAAAAGTAAGACACAAAATAACGAGTTTTAAGCTTCCGGGGGTCCTCCCCCGGAAAATTTTAAAAATGAAGACTCAAAATAACGAGTTTTAAGCTTCCCACGCTTTATACTTGTATTAAGTAATTTATGGGTAGACTTAAAAAATTATACAATTTTCCTTTTTTTAATCAATGGCCCCCCCCTCGGTACGCCTATGTTTCAGTTCATCCATTTGCTCTTCGATTATACCTTTGAATGTATAATTCAAATTCTGGAAGTCAATTTCAATTCTGAAATTTTACTTTTCTGATACTAAATACTACAATTCCTGAATATTGCAGACTCTTTATCTGCCATATTGCCATTTCTTTCATCCAGTTGTATTTATTCTACTTTCAGCTACAAAGCCATATCAGGAGTTCAGGATCTGTGTCTATAGAGTAGGTCATGATACTATGGTCAGTTATTTTTTTATTGTTAGTGTATTTTATGGAGTAAATATGTACTGATATTGATTTTTTGCACTCCTTAGCTAGTAAGTGGTACTTACGAACTTTGTTTACATGGATCGTAAGTTGACATTCCCACACAGTCTTGTTGCTAAGGCCGGTTGCGATGAGGTTAAAACACTTACGGTCCAAGCGCTACGTCATAATTCATTACGATACACTTCATAATACAAGCCTTTATGGCCACGGCCCCCAGGACAAATATTCGGTTCCCATAACAACAAACACATGCGAATCACTTTCTGAAATAAACATCTATTTTCAAGAATGTATTTACATAATATTTTCAGGTAATATCACAATTAATATAATTAAATTGATATAAATAATCATCGTGCAAAAAATAGCATGCAACACACGGGCCGTAAAGGCATTTACGGATCTCGAAAACTTAAAAACCCTCGGCTGCGCCTCGGGTTTTCAATCTGTTTCCTCGACCCGTAAACGTGCCTTACGGCACTTGTATCGCAATATACTATAAATGGATATGATATAGGATGCAATAGAGAAGATGATTCATGGTATGTGAATATCAAATTCAGGATTTGCCTTTACGACTTGGGAAACCGTGAAAAGCCCATGTCAAATTGGTCGTCCACAGGATTTGAACCTGGGGCCTCCTGAGTGTAAGTCCAAGACGTTACCAGAAACAGTTGTCGTGATGTCAGAGCATTTATTGGTCAGTTAGAGCATGAAACTATAGCGTGCTTGGCTGTGGTTAGATTCATTGCTCCACATAATGTTACGGAAGGAGCAATTTCATCGTAATGAAAATAGGTAGGGCGATGATGAATCAAGTTTCGGGCTTTTATTGTCGTCTATCAACAGATATTTCACTTGTTCGTGTTCGGGATATATAAAGAATCCTGCTAATACTACAGCACGAATCGACCTTATTGCACATACATAAATAGTTCGGTCAGTAATTAAATGTCATCACTCAAACCTTTTAAGCTTGGAACGAAGACGTGGGGAAAGAAACAAAAACATCGTTTGAATACGTGAGTAGTAAAACGCTGGCTTTTAATTGGATTTAATTAAACACGATTTACAGCGCTATTACTACTCCCAAATTTCTTCCACTTACGTATTGCCACTATTTATGGAAACAGTTTATGGTAGATGTTGATGTTTAATTTCATAACTCGTTAGGTCATTTGTTCTATGAAAATGAGATTCCCTCACTTCTTTCATCTAGGAAGTTTGTTCTTATTTTCGCCCTTTTCAGCCTGTTTTTTTAGTTTTATTGGTTTGTAACCGCTAATGGTAATACTATCATTCTCAGTACCAATTTATTATTGTCATCATTTCAGCAAGTAGTAGTGAACATAAAAAAAATAAGCTTATAATATTATTATAGTGTGTGCTATTTTGACGTGTAAACATCTACAATATGACTGTAAGGAACCACATGCTGAAATCGCGTGTAACGGTAGGCTACATCCGTCTGCATCCTGCTGAAATTCCAGAAGAATAGTTAGTTTCTATGAATTACAATAATAACATAAGGATAAAGATTATATTTTACATAAAGCATTGCTCTATAAATCTTATATTTCTGATTTTATACAGTTTTTCAAGTGAATTTGTAGCCTACATCAGTACCAGTGAAAAGGTTAGAAAGTGACCCTTATCCAATTTTCACTTTATGTTGCAAATTATGCAGTCCAGATGTATCTTCATTTCGATCATCCTCTTTTCTTGTTCTTCATTTCGACCATCCTCTTTTCTTGTTCTTGTTCTTGTTCTTTTTATTTTGCTGTCTCTTGTTTCAGACTTAGAGCGTATTCGCCATTTCATGGTGGACCGTGATATTTTAGTCGAATTCTCAAATCCTTAAGAGAGGTTAATTGAGTGTGTCTAGGACTGTAGCTGTAAACTTTGAACGATAAGCGGGACATATTGCCTACTGTGGCATCAGAACCACGGTAAAATATGTTTCACTTAACATTAACTCTGAATGATGAAAGGAGCCGTCACACGTTAAAATTATGTCCAGAACTAATTTCTCTAAACCATGTAAGAAGCAAACAATTGCTGTAAACTGTCTGAAAGAGGCATTTCTTTTTCTAAACAAATAGTAAAAGTAAGTTGTATAGTTTATACCCGGAGAATCTCCAAATAACACATGTATATTGGGACAGAAAACTTTTTCTGGTGTCATTTTTAAGAACTACTTACATAATACAATCACTGCACTCAGTATGGAAATAAAAATAAACAAAACTACAAGCGCCCTCCTCTCTCTGTCATTTATGTTTCTTCCAAGCAGTAAGCACAGTTTTAACCTATTGTTGGCAATGACTTCTGGAGACGTGGCCGGAGTGAAATATCTAGCTAAATCCTTGCGTGGGTTGCAAGCGAACAGCTCTACAGGTTCCCAACTTTACGCGAAGAATAAACACTGTTATCTCAGGTAGCAATAAGAATAATTCCGGAAGTTCACAAGTTAAATGTGCAATTTCTTCTTTAAGTTAATTTATAGCTCTATAGACGAAGTCATCATAACATGCAAAGAATGTTATTTTTGCATGTAAAATGTGCTATTTTATTTTCCTTGCATTAGTTTTATAGGCATAGTCGAACGTATAAAGGTTATCTAATTTTCAGTTTAACGACTGTAATTATTCCATTTTATTTGTTAGTAAAATACATTATTTAACGAGACCTGTCGACTCTTGCTATTTCGCACAAAGTTAATTCTAGTTTTCCGTGTAAGTCTTACAACAGTTATAGCCGATCTTCTAAACAGATTCTTCACGTTTTATGAACTTAAAATTTTGTATAAATTATCGCTTATAGAGTTCCTGCATGTGAAAGTACTGCTTGGTTATTTTCAATATAGTAGTTCACACAGTTCGAAAATTTAAATTAAAACATCAGTCCTAAGTCGGCTTTTATGGCTAAATTTATTTCGTGTTCTCCTCTGAACCCAGTCATACCATGATTCAAATTAGGAAACGCAGGCGAAGGGGAAGATTTTTAGAAAACAGTGTTGCAGGGTTTCATAAAAATTATAACATATCTGAACAGTAGACTATGCAACATTGTAATTAAGTTGACCATGCTCCACTACCAATAAAGCTGTATTTTTCAAATTGTATGTGAAAACCACAACTTAGCTCGCTTTATGAACTTTTTTAAAAAAGTGGCTTAGACCATTGTTTCCCAGATCCCCTCAATTACATGTCAATATTTCCTACAGATTTAAGTATTCATAATGAATTCCTCACACATGCAACGCATTTTGTATTAAACCCGTAATCAGGCAAAGAATACACTGTAAAAGAATTGTGCTTTTTTTAACCCTTTCGATTAGGCCAGCTTAGGACCACGTGAAACTGTTATCTTCTTCTTGTCTTCCCAAAATTTCTTCAATCTTTCGCGATGTTGCTGTTTCTGTTCTTCCGTCCTTGTACTTCCCGTTTTCTTCTTGGGTTTCTCTGGAAATTCGCCATCAAATATTACTTCCCTAAACTTTTCTCTGTTTGCAATATCCTCCTTTTTGATATTGAGTAATTTCATTCTTCTTCAACAGTTTTTTTACTTACATAGTAATCAAAAATTTGTTTGGTAAGTCTGTCTCTTTCCATTCTGAAAATGTGACCATAGAAGCTTCATCTTCTTTTCCTGAAAGTATGACCTATTTTTTCTGTTTGTTTGTATAACTTTTTTTCTCAGTTTGTATATGTTATCCTCCCAAATTGGTCCCATAATTTCTTTAAGATTCTCTTCTCTGTTTTGCTTATTCTTCTATTGTGCTTCTTATATATAACTTAAGTATAGGCGACAGCTAAAAGGAAGCAGGACCTCCTGTTAAAGTTTACAATGTCGCTAGTATGCTGGTAGGCTGCAAATAGTCACTATAAAGGGGAAGAAAACTTTATTATACATTTGTAAGACACAGCTGTGCTTGTTTTGTCAACTGATGCCATTGCTTTAATAACCACTTTTAATTCTGAGTACGACCTGCCTATCCCATTCAGCTTCCCCTCATAAGTTAAACACATTTTGCACTGGATACTCCCATTTAAAGGATTAAAGCTATAACTTTACGAGAGATGCTGTATCATACTTCCTTACGTGTTGGAGTGTTTAAACCGAGGCTCAGAGGGTCCACTCTTACTTAATCCATAAATGCCGACGTTAAGAACATAATGACGATACAATCCTTCACATTCCGTCGCCCTCCCTCGTGCAAAAGGGAGATTTCCGCAATAATTATAATTTAGCCTCAGAGAAATCATTCATAAATTGCAGTGTTACAAAAGGACTGCAAGAACTTGTGCTGGAAATGAGTAGGAGAGATGTCACTGTATGTATATTAGAGAGAGATAGAGGGATGAGTGTAAACCAATAAAAATAGTTATTAATGAAATTCGTCTTTATATTTGACGGAGCAGGTTAAAGCAAATTATACAATGTAGGCTATATTAGCCTTATACCCTCAAAACATAGAACAGCAGAGAAGCGATAATAATTGTTTATGTATTAAAGGCATAGGCGTAACCAGGCCGACCATTTGGAGGGGGGGTTAAACGAGAGGGGGGTTCGGGGGACCTCCCCCGTAAAATAAAAAAAAAAAATTAAGATGCACAATAACGAGTTTTAAGCTTCCCACGCTTTATACTCGTATTAAGTAATTTATAGGCAGACTTTAAAAAATTGTACAATTTTCCTTTTTTTAATCAATGGAGGGTTCAAACCCCAAACCCCCCCTCGTTACGCCTTTAATTTAAAGGCGACAGTTTCAAAACTGAAAAAAAAAAAAAAAAAAAAAAAAATGTGCAGATTGATTGAGTTCATATGCTGTGTTCGAATGTAAAGTAGATTTTAAATTGTATTATTCATCTACTATCTGTATAGTAAGTGTTTTGTCTGTTTGTTTGTTTGTTTGTGTGCGATACTCAGCCAAATCTAGGGGATGCAGAGATCCGAAATTGTTATCATAAGTGGACTGAAACGTGTTCGAATGCATCTGAAAATCGGATTTTTAATTTTCGCGAGTTATGAACGAACAAAGGGCAGAAGGCGTGATTTTTCTATTGAAGTACGATTTTTCACTAAAATGTTAAATTATAAAATAAATTGCAGGTGGTCTTGGTCTGCTGCCATAATAAGCGGCAAAGAAGACCATAGATGATTTATTTTTTTTACAACATAAAGCGTCAATTTGTCGATCGCTTTGATTTTGTTAGCATTTAGAGATGTGATTTTTCATAAATGGACGAAAGGGAGATCATGAAAGTAGGCCTAAATGGGAAATCATCGAACGATTTGGACGAATCTTAATATCCTGGAATTTTTGGGGCCAAAGAACTCGAGAATGAGTCTTTTTTCCCGGGCCGACACATTCTAATCGTGAAATGCACTTCGAAGCAGGATGTGTAGTTTTTAAATTATTAATCGTTTTAGTTGATTATGAATGATTTACATAATATTGTTTTTAACCACTTTGCTGTTAATTAAATTATTTAAAAAATGTAGCGATTGAATTAATAAATGCGGACAAAATGCTAATTTCATTTTCATTCCCTAGCACTGATTTACATGTACTCCTAGTGCTCCAACACTGGAGCATGTTATTGGGCACCGGTATGTGTGGCATCCGATCCATCGCTCTCCTGTGTTAATTAATAGAAGCATTCCCGCCATTGCTAGTTATGCTGTTATGTTCTAAGCTGGAGATCGGTGCATCGTGCTAAGTCGTTTATTAACAAAGGCCATCAGGGGTTTAATAATATTATTTATTAGTAGCTCTAAAGTTTATTACTCTATTGTAATCGAACTTAAAACCACCAATTGACAAATGTTTTTTTTTTTTTTTTTTTTTTTTTTTTAAATCTGTTTGGTTTAAATAGTCTGGAAGATTTGAAAACTTATAATGTTTTAGTGTTTGTTACTAAAGTATTTTTCATATGAGAAGCCTTTTCCTTCACCGCCAATCACGTGTACGGGCTAAAAGACTGCCGCTAGCAGTAAGAGTCTTCCCTCCGTCTCGCCGTCTCTGATTGGACCGCGTATCTATGCAGTTGAAGGACATAGGGCTTGTCATTTGCAAAACACTGTAATTCAAGTTATTTTGTATCTTAAAATGTATATCTAAACAAACCAAAGGATAGGAATAGTATTAGTCTACATAGAAAATAATACCCATGCGGCTTTATTGTATAGTGATAATTTGCTGTTTAAAAACGCGTGTCCGTTAATTGGCTTTTTTTTCTGGTAACAGTCAACCGATTTGACACAAAGTCAATAGGGTTCTTCTTATGGAATTTATAAGTGTGTACGAAAATCCTATAAAGCGTATTGGAGTTATCGCCGGTACAGATACTCGGACGGATAGACATTTTTCCCGTTCACTAAGTTATCTTAGAAAGTACCATTCTGGCACATAACTACTTTAAAATATAAAGTTATATATATATATATAGTATTTGCTAAAAAATATATATATAACGTTATATATACAGTGCCTTTTTTTTTACTCGTGGCCGGGCGATCGGCTGGAGGTAGCTGCGAGCGCACAGTGCTTCTCGCCGTTCCTGGCTCCCGCCTTTCTCCCCGTCAGTGCATGTGCGGCCGTTGCTAGCGGAGGTTCTTATTTTCTTCTTTGTGGTTAAATAGTGATAGTTCTGTTATAATGCCAAGAAGTGTGTATACTTTAGCACACCGCATATTCATGTATGATTCCTATGTGCAAACAGAGTTCTGTAGAGAAGTGACACGGCTATTTGTAGACAGATTCCCTGGTATCCCTGTGCCTCACAGAGAGACAGTTCGTAAACTTGTAAACAGATTCAGAGAAACGGGTTCTGTTCTTGATAAGAAATAAAATAAAAAAAATTCGCCGTGTGCTTACAGATAAAAAAACTCGATGAGATAGCACAAAAGTTAAAACGTAGCCCTAGAAAATCTCTGAGTAGGTTATCACAGGAAACGGGGGTTTCACAATTCTCGGCTTGGAAAGCCACTAAACTTGTGAAATTAAAACCATACAAGATAACCATAGTTCAGGAACTGCAACCACGTGATACTGTGAGTAGAGTAAATTTCTGCAATTGGGTGTTGGGTAAAGTTAATGATGGCTCAATGGACCCTAAGTTAATTTTTTTCACAGACGAAGCATGGTTTCATTTACATGGTCATGTATCGACACAAAGCAACAGATACTGGAGTGCAGAAAAACCCGATATTGTACACGAAATGCTATTGCATGACCAGAAAATTGGTGTTTGGTGTGCTGTGTGTGTGCACTGACGGGGAGAAAGGCGGGAGCCAGGAACGGCGAGAAGCACTGTGCGCTCGCAGCTATCTCCAGCCGACCGCCCGGCCACGAGTAAAAAAAAAGGAACTGTATAATATTTGCTAAATAGTACACTAGCAAAGTAGGGTGACAATATTCATTCTCCAGAAAATTATGTAGAGAATATCTGAATTTCAAATAGATCGCGGAACAAATTTTACTAACTGCCGTTGTCGGCTTCCGATTGCTCCAGGATTGCCATACGTACGACTATAGTCGTACACATACGACAATTGCGTAGATTTGTACGGCGTACGACGCAACCACGAGTCGTATGCCTATTTGTACGACTATTTTTAACATAGCATTTTATATTTTTTTAATCAATCTACAGACGAATTTTAAACTTCGATAGGCCTATTTGTCCAGCTCTTTGTTTTCTCATGGTTTTTGTTGTAAGCATGTTGCTATTAATAACACTTTGGCAATTGCTCTTTATTTAATGTTATTGTATTTTATCAAATTTAGCACATCGGAAGATAATGAAACACGCCTAATCATTTACAAATAAGATCATTTATTAACAATCACATGGCATATGTAAAGTGCATAATACCGATTATTTACTATTATTATTATTATTATTATTATTATTAACACAATAAGTTCATTACACTGAAAAATCACAAAGTATACGACAGTTTTAACTAGCATGCGACTATTTTCGAATATTGGTACGACTGTTCTACGTTTCTGATCTGGCAACCCTGGATTGCTCTGTCTCGTCAGCTTTATTTTAGCACAGCATTCTGAATGACGTTCCAGGTTTTTACCCTGTTCGAAATGTTATTGCTCATTCTGTCTTTTTACGGGTAGTAGTAGATAGCCCGCTAAGATTTCTGGCGAGATGGTCTACAAAAATGCCTCACATTCTTCTAAAAATGACAACAATGTGTTAAGTTCTCTCTTCACAGAAAATCCTTGTGGCGTGGGATACAATGCAATGGTGACAAAAGGAATTGCAGGAACGCCGGGGAAATTGATAAATTTGTTTGCCTCACGCTACAGGAGGGATGCTACATATCATGGCGATTTCTATCCAAGTGGCTTATTATAATCTGTGTAGGCAGATAAAGACAGAGGGCTACCAGTTTCAATGAGCTCGGCCTGCAAATGAACCTGCATTTCTGCAACATATCACGAGAGAGCAGCACATGCAGTACAACAGCTTAATAGCGCCATTAAGGATATTAATGCTCCACAACAGGGTATAACAATGTATTTACTAAACCTGATGCTACTACGGGAATCTCCTGCTTGTTTCTAACTGTAGCAAAAAGGCATATATAGAGAGAGAGGGTGGAAAGGCTAAGAGTGCATTAATTCTAAGACCATATTCTTTAGAATAGGACGAGGAGTATTTAAGTTATTACAAGAAGGATGAAGGGGGAAGAAGCTTCCGCTCTGAGACCTATGAAATCGCTTCCTATGAACATTTTAAACGTATTTGACGTTTTGGCTCGGACTAGCGGTATTACCATACACGCTTTAAATTGTTAGCATTCTTCCATCTATAAAATGTCTCATGCCCAATCTGAATTAAAATTTATTTTAAAAATTGAAATCCATGAATAAAAATTTAATGCAAAGATTTTCCAAGTTCGACTAATGTGTCCATTTTTTTTATAAAATCACTTCAACGATGTAAAAATTTAATTCAGTGATATACCTTCTAATAAGAATATCAGTGGCATTATTAAACGCCATTTATTAAAATAGACAAATTCCAAACGATTTTGAGTAATATTTAAAGGAAAAGGATTTAATGAAAAATTGTAATTATTTTTCAGAATGTTAAAGGAGACACACACACACACACACACATATATAGGCTATATATATACATATACACACACACACGTATAATTTGTAAAAATGCTGTTTTTTACTTGTTCATATCTTCTATTTCCGTATTCATATCACTTTATATGTTTATCTATCTGTACCTATCTATATATCTATTAAAAAACTCTCTTTCTCCCTCTCTCTCATTCTCCCTCCCTTCTCTTCCTCTCTCTCTTTCTCACTCGTTATATAACTTTTTTCACAATAAATATTTGTTATATTTTAAACAATCAATGACCAGTTAATCTGCTGATCTAAAGTTAAGTATATTATAACAAAAATGGAAGAGAACGATTTGTCCTTTAGTATGTTTCACATCCTTATTGTCCATATCCTCTACTTCTCTCTTCTCAGTTATCAACCTTAGATTGTTGAAGTTGTATTAGTTATTATAACTGTTTTTATAGTTTATAGCTATACAGATTATTAAGGGAGTAAGTTTAGACAGAAGGGTAGGGGGATTGATTCATGACAGGAATCAGTTTTCATGAGCTTGGAGAGACGATACTGCTGACGAGGAGTAGTATTGTCGAGCTGAGCCGGAAACTCGTAAAACTATTTTATTTTCTGTAATCAAGTCTTCGAATACAGCCATATTAAGACGTATGAAAGCTTACTGTTCAAAGAAATAAACTTCATGATCACATCAGACGAGTTTGGAATTACATCGTATTAGGATGGGAGACCAGTACGTAACTGCCGAGCAATAATACTATGCTAGACCCAACTTCCTTAAAAGCAGTCTCAACTTAATGTGATTACATGTTTTTCTCTTGTTTTGCTTTGTTTCTTCCTTCTTATTTTTATTAAGTCTTTGTCTTTGTTACTTTCCGTTATTTACCATGATCTCCGTAATTGCAATTTTTGTAATCTTTTTCTGTGCTTTAGTAAGCTGCTTTTAGTGGAGTTTGGGGAATGGAATTCTCATAATCTGCGATCCCTCGTAACAAATTAGAGTGACAATAAAATGACGGTCAAGATTTTGATAGCGATTTGATCATGAAGTCAGCAATATTCTATGGTCAATGACAGCTTTTTTAACGTTAAATACAGTCAGAAATATGCTGCTGAAGACGAGAATGCTAAGATTCATTTCATCCTTCATTTTTATAAGAATAGCATAGTCCTTACATTCAATTTTATTAAGTAGTTTATAATTCAAATATCTGGGATCTACAGATACAAATAATATTAAGGTAGAAATCAAGTGTCGACTGAAATCATGAAATGCTTGTTTTTATGGAATTCAGAAACTTTTATCTTCTCGTCTTCTGTCCAGGAATCTAAAAATAAAAAGTTATAAAACAATTATTTTCCCGGTTGTATTATATGAATGTGAGACATGGTTCCCTTACGCTTCGGGAAAAAAAATCAGAATGTTTAAAAACAGGGTGCTTAGGAAAATATTCTGATCTAAGAGAGATGGATGCATATGACATAACTTGTCTGCCAGTGTGGGTAATCAGTCATAGGAGAGAGGTTCCATCTGGCGCTGTGAAGCGAACTATGACTTAGCTTATTTGGTAGAGCAGTGGCACGGATAGCCAAAGGTCCTGGGTTCGAATTCCAGTGTCAGATGAATTTTTCTCCTATAATATGCTCGAGTAATTTCCAACAGAGACAATAATCTGTGGTTCATGAATCCATATATATAAATGGCTTATCTCAGTTGGTAGAGCAGTGGCACGGATAGCCAAAGGTCCTGGGTTCGAATCCCAGCGTCGGAAGAATTTTTCTCCTGTAATATTCTCATGTAATGTCCAACAGAGACAATAATCTGTGGTTCATGAATGCATATAGGCACTGAATAGCTTTATAAAAATTGTATGGATCACATTTAGAACTTGTTATTTTTTTCTTTGTAGGATTTCTAAACTCGGTTCGATCTCTTTCACCAAACAGATCCGACCCACAAAATAAAAGTCACGTTTATAAATAAATAATAATTGTTAACTTGCGTGAATGGGCATTTCGGTATTGGTAACATAAATAAGTTCTGTAAAACGTGAAAACTTTGCTCCTTTGTGTAAAATCGCTTTGCGTTCTTGTTTCAGCATTCATAACTAATGTATAATTTCTTTTCTTACAGGTAAGAGAATAGAGCGGTTAGAGTACTAAGACCTACAGAATCATATGTGGTAAGCATAAAGCTGTTATTATAAGAAGCTTGTGTCATGTATTTCCATAATTGTATCCAACCTAAGTGTGGATCTTGCAATTTTCTCAAGTTAGTCGTGCGCGCCTTGCAGGAGTGTGTATGTCACTGCCTCCCCTTTATGGAATGCAAACTTTCTTAAAAGATGTCAGAAATGTGTGGCGGTAGACGGAGATCATTTTCAACATCTTCTATGACAAAAGTAGGTGATTATTCTAACTGTAGGCTTAATTCAGAAATCCGTGCGCTTGAATTGAGGGGTTACATACACGAGCCTTTACCGGCAGAGGAGCTTCTTCCAGACTGCCGCGCGGACCATGCGTTCTCGGCACATCGCAAAAATAATCTTATGTGCTTAGGTTGAAAACTTATCCCACGTCTTACTAAAGTAGCTACCACAAAGAACAAAAGTTAGAAACGACTAGAGTTTTTGTTGTAATAAATCCACGGTGAGCGTCGGCATGCTGATCACATACCCCTCAATCCTGCCATCTGCCTATGCTAGATGACGCAGTGGCCGGATGGTAGGCCTAGTCTCTACAGGGATGTAGCGCCAGGGAGTTTAGTTTAGTTCTAGTTTAAAATTGAGGTGTTAATTATTTAAACAATTTATTTTTGTCGCCGTTTGACTTACGGAGCGGAATATTTTAAACATCAAGGCGTATTTAAGAAGACGAGCGCTTGTTAGATTTATTATTCGCATAGATCTGCTGTGTATAGAAATATTTCTTCGCTGTACTGAATTGTTATTTTATTGTGTAGAGGAGTATTGAGCTCAACGGAGCCTTTGTTGATATTTCTAGTTCAAGCTATTACTCTGGGGCATCCAACACGATAGCATAGCGTGTAGCTCTATAAGTGTTGGTGTCTGGTATCGAACTGTGGTGTGCATTGTTGTGATTTATTTTCGAATGCATGGATGTAGCACCTCTATGCCTAAGGGAGCAGAATCCAATTTAACCCTGCATTCCCTAGGTCATGCTAATGTACACAACAGAAATACTATCCAGAGGCTCGTATTATTTTTTAGGAAGCTATACATTTTTCTTTCAAATAACTATACGTATTTTATACGTAACGCATATATGTAACATATCTGATTTCTGAAGCTATATTTTTATAATTGCGATATAGCCTAATTATCCATTTCGTAAACTTATAGAAGTGTTTTGAGATTTTTTAAAAGAATGGACTATACCTTTGAGAAGTAACAGGCCTTGTAGAATTAACAAATTTACAGAATTATCAAAATTTAATTTAACTTATCTATTTAATAATGATAATAATAACAATAATAATAATAATAATAATAATAATAATAATAATAATAATAATAATAATAATAATAATGAGCATTACAGGTAGAAAACCCAATTAGAATTGCCATGACAAAAATACAATAAAATTATTCATACATACAAAATAATAAAAACAAAAGATACAAAAGATAAGAATACACAAAAGACAAAAATGCACGATAGATACATTACTGCAATTTAATAAAAAGAAAAGGAAATTCCTAGCCACATCTGGGTTCCAACAGTTGCCAGATTTCTTCTCTAAAGACAATACATAACGCCTTTGTGAATAACAGTACATAGTTACACGAAGCAACCAAATATATAGATCAGGCCTGATGTCGAACAGTACTCCAATGGTGTGAAGTCATTCCCCTACTTCCCCTCCCATCGTGGCCTCCAAACCATATCGATTGGTTCAGTTGCGCTACTGTGTACACTTCGGGGGTTTTGTTCGACTGGCCTGATATATAGGCCTAGATTTATTGATATTTCACTCTGTCGTATTTTGTATTATCTAGTTACACATAGGAGAGTGAGAAAATAATGATCAGCAAGACTGCACACACGTACCTCATAAAACTAAAGGTTTCCATATTTGCAAATCATGTAATTTTGTTCTTCTACAAAACTCTTTTTTTTTTTTTTTATATATCAAATCCATTAGACAATATTGAAATGCGCACTTAATTTCTTTGTTTTTTACTAAAATTTGAACAAATAAATTGTTATGTATTATTATTGCATTACCTCGTACCTTTGTATTGTAAATAGAACATGTTCTAACCTTTTATAAATAATATTTTGTCATACTTCTCCAAATTATGTATTGTTTTAAGTAATTATTTAGTATAAGTTTTTCTAATATATTGAACAGAACCACCCCCGAACACAAGATCTGCTTCTTCGGGTGGTGTATCAACTTTTGTATGTATTTTTCGTATAATTTGGAACAATAAATTGTAATTGTAAATGTAACTGTAATTCAGGTTGAGGAATTCTTTTTTTTTTGTCCTGCTCAAAGATTTGCAGACTGTCTTCTTTCGGCAATTAAGTAAAGCTCCTTGTTGTATGTTTAGAGCTTGTTTACGAACTCTGTACCCTATAAAATATTGTGATTCTTTAAAAAGAAAATGCCGTCCATTTCACGCATAAGCTAATCTTTTTCTTGTTCTCCTGCAATCATGAGTGTAATCACCGGAGTAATCTGTCAAAACAAAAGAGAAGCTGGTTCAAGGTTAATAATTGTAACCTTATTGAACACGATTTAACTAGTTCACACATAACTAAACATAAACACCACCTCAGCTATACCACATTTGTTATACCGTTCTCACATCGGGCATAGTCTGTTTCGTCCCATAATCGACAGACTCGTCCCAACGTGTCCCAAGGGTATGGAGAGGATGAGGCTTTGGCAAGGTGCGAGTGAAAGGATTCACAAAAATTTGTAGTTTTGGTTAGTGCAGTAGAAAAGTCTGCCCATATTGTCGGTGAGAATGGCGAAAGAAAGAAAGAAAAAAAAAGTGTCCGTCAAATAATTATCAAATTTCACCAATTTCGACCTCAGATCTAAGTACATGAGGCCAATACTACACCACCACAGCCATGCTCCAGTTTCATTCTTTTCTTTATATTCGTTTGTCAAAACCAAAATTCAGAGTTTTCGCCTATCAAGACTTCGCCGAATGAAACCTACAGTCACTTTATTTTAATGTTCAATAAACATTTGCAGTCACTTGTTTTTTCTTCTTATTTTTTTGTTTGTCCTTAGCCTGCGTTTTTAGTCGCAACATTCAAAGAAAGGGCTATAAGATATTTGTAGTATAATTAGCGTAAAATTGTGTCTTGCGATTCTGTACAAGGATATGTGAATACTTCTAACTTTTATTTGAGCAGAGGAAGTTATGTGACTTTCACGTCAGATTTTTTAAAAGTCTACTAGCACTGTGGTGGGCTCTAAAGTCTGTATTTGTCAAAAAAGCACTTCTCGCGGCAAATTCCTTCGTTATTTTTAGTAGACAAAACACTAAAAGGATATATCGTGCATTAAAATGGCCATGCAAGGTAAATAACTGTAGAAAATGTGTTGGGCAATACTTAAAAGTGACATACTTTTTGTTAAACAAAATTTGGTTATGTAGGCGAGGTTGTTTTCTATGTCGTTTAAAAGATTTAAGTTTGTACTTTTTCCGAGTTTCGATATTCTTATGAGTAATAGCAGAGTGAACTTCATTAGTATTTTCGGGCAGAGGCGGCTGCACTTCCTCCTTGCAGCATAAACCCGTTTCCTTCTCATTTTATTACAGAAGGTAGTCAGGAAGGATATCGTGATTACTGATTTATTTTGGAAATTTGTGCAATGGATTTCTTATTTTTGTAATCATAAAATATTTCATTGCCATGTCATAAATTTGGTTTTGTATTTTAAGAGACAATAAGAATTAAATATTATTATTTAATTTAAGTGGGTTATTTCCAGCGAAGTTTTTCCCGTCCCTCTATTCAGATGCATTTCGACACCAATCTGTATCATCTTCAGTCTGTCATCGTAACAGTTTACAGCTAGGAGAACCTAAATGGTGTAATCAGCTGGAGTGCTATAAAGGAGTGCTATAATTATTGTTAGTTTAGCCAAAAATACAAATATGAAATTCCTGTGGTTACGTGTTAAAGAGGTTACGGTTTCTTGTATAATTTTTCTTTAATTCTGGTCACATACATTTTTGTTGTATTTTCTATTCATACTTAATTTTTGAGAGGTCATTTTGGATTAGTTTGGCACATCCTTACGAAAATATCTGACTACACCAAAACGAGCACATTTGAGTTCAGATTGATGTGTCACACAGTACGCAGTCCCTTTATTTACAACGGACAATGTGCTACTAGCACAAGGCATGAAGCCTTCTTATGACGCCCATGATCAAATTTGGGCTGGTTCCAGAACTGCCCTTCACAATAATGATGATATTGGAGTGATGTTAAATGACACGAACAGCTAATACAGCATGTTTAAACAACATTAGGACTGTACTGAGAGGGGAACAACTGTCTGCATAGATCACATGTGATGTGGCATATGGATTGGCAAACTCAGAAATTGTCACCGGCATGAAAGTTTTACTTGGCATCTGCCACTCAACGCTTATAAATGAGGTGATGCAGCGGTTGCGTCCATAGTTCATCTCTGCCGCCTGTTGTGAAAATCATAAGCGTCTCCATGATGCATGGTGACATTGCGTCAAGAGCGGAATTTAATTCGTATTCCGACGTGGTATTTATGCTTAAAGATTTCACTGGTAAACATAGTTCAAATGCATGTTCTGAATTTACAGTAAATAAATATTTTAAAATACAGAGGTTATAAGTTAATGATTTCATGGTCGTTTGGAACTATGCTTTTTCGGTGCAAGTTCTCTTTAGATACTTCCAAAGGCCTACTACTAACCAGAAATGCCAAATTGTAACTTCACGCTCCTTCATATAAATAGTTTCTTATGATGCAAGTGTTAAAAACGAGATTTTATTTTGAGAGTAGGCTATGCTTTCGAAACAAGCCGACGAGAACTTAATGTAGCCATTCTACCAGCAATATTAAATCATTTTACTACGTGTACCATACACGATTTTTAGATAGTCATGAAAATTTGTGAAATAATAATAATAATAATAATAATAATTATTATTATTATTATTATTGTAATGAATTACGCAACGTGGAGCCAGCCATATTGGAGCCCACAGACGTCTGTTGGTTTTATGGTACAAGGATGTCAAATGATGGACAGCGCTTTTAACCCACCAAGTATGACGATTTTTGCCATTACTGTAAGAAATTTCACATTTAAAAAGGGCATTGTGAATTTTCAGTTTAATGAGTCTATTTCATAATTATATGCAAATATTTTAACTAAAAAAAGTATTTTTCATGTGAAGCAGTAAAAGACCTCTCAGTGGCATAATTTTCTCTTTCTAATTATAGCTTAATATCACCTAAGTTTTTACCCTCCACTATCTTAAAAAATGTATGTTTTAATATTTCTCATTTAGCCTATGTATGTTTATTTATTTTTGTTTGTTTAACTATCATGTATTTTTCCGCATTAGTTTCTCTAATTCGAAACTAAATGATGTTCTTAGTAGAAAACCGGAGCAAAACGAAAACAGAAGACAGAGAACTGCTCACAGGTTCCCAAAATTAGCATTACTAGAGTCGTTTTCTTACTGAACGGTTGTATGCTAAATGAATTGACCTGTATTAATATGCTAATATGGCGAGAACTGCTCTATACAGTCTGTACGAAACCATGAAGCTAAATCCCAGCCGCCATTAGTGGCAATCCTCTGTGTTCATGTTCAGTGAAAACTATCGCATAATGCCTGCCGATTATCCATTTAACGTGCTAGTCATTTGTATGTAAAACGGTTTATTTCCAGCCGTATCGTTACTGTGCTATTTAAAGGTACGATATGGGAACAAGCTACAACTTAACGCCGCCATTGTTTGGCCCGTTGTTTCAAGAAGTAATTTTCCAGCTTCCTATAAATTTGCGGATAAAAGCAGGGTATATGCTATTGACACCTTGCTTCCAGCGTAATAGCTGAACTGTGTAGTCTGATATGAAAACGTTGTTGCCTTTATTTCTCTTTCAGTTTAACATTATTGTTAACGTATTAAAGTGTGGTTCCAGTTATTTCCTACAGTCAAAGTGAAAATTCAGAGCTACGTAGAGGGGATATTCAAATAACAATTTCAATACATGAAAGAGATGTAGGTTGTAAAATGAAAGCGGAACCTTTGTTCCGGGATTATCGTTATTCTAAAATTGTCTGTCTCCTTAGGCATTTCAGCACAATTTTTTTTTTTTGGGGTGGGGCGTGTTCTTCTCTCGTTATACAATTACTATGCTCCGGAAGTTAATGATTTATCAGAAGGCGCAATATGCTCTAAAATTGTATGTATTTTTATTCAAGTATGATGTATAATTTAGGTAATTTTAGTACTTTACGTTCTCTTGTGATCTGAATTATAATATATAATATAATATAATATAATATAGCCTATATAATATAACAGTATAAATTGTTATTACATTACGAATCATTTTTAAAAGGTTCAGATCAATTCAACAAATTTAGTATATTGAAAATTAATACGCTGAAACGTCGCTTTAATGTCATAGAATCAGTTCCGAAAACATTAGGCTAGGTAGGTCTAATGTCAATTATTGTTCAGTCGATTTTCAAAACATTTACTTAGTCAAATATGCTGCAATTGTTTGAATTAACATAGATATGCAAAATAAGAATGTGGCAAATTAATGAAATTAAAAAAAAAAATTTTTAATATAAGGCAAATGTGATGCATTATCGCAAAACTAACAAAATATACCACAATATGCAAAGTGGAACTATCAGTTTTCTGCTATTTCTTTCATCCCATGTACTCATTTCAACATTAGCATGTAATAGAATGCATGATTAAAAATATGATTTTTCGTAAAATTCCGGGCCGTTACGGAGTCTATTCTTTAAACTTAGTTGTTCGAATGATCTTCCTTCCGCCTACAAACTCTTGTGATTAAACTGTTATAGCAACGTGTGTGATTTTGTACAACGTAAATTGATAACATTTATCCATTGGTGATAAATCAAACCAAGCTTACGTAATCGTTTCTTCATGTGAGGAAAGTAAATAATGTGAAAACCAGCCCTGGACAGCTCCTTTTCTTAAGCCTCTTGTTTGTGCTCAAGCCGTCTTTCTCATGGACTTGGTGAAAACACTGTAGTGGTAGATATAGGATAGGAGGGATTTCAAAGACTTGATTACACAAGATAGCGTCTTATCTCTTGTTAATATCATTGTGACCGTTGAGTTATGAGAGTAACTCCCCTTTCCAGAAGAGACACAATTCTTGGTTTAATTGTATGGGGATGGCAGTTGTTCAAAGGGAAGCAGTTGTGGTTTTTGCGTTGGGGTCACCACGTGGAGGTACATACGTCTTTCTAGTGTGTGAGGCACGAGATTTATCGTGACATACTGATGGATGCTCTCCACTGTTGTGCACTAAGATAAACTGCGGCACAAGCCTTTCTGTCCACGCCGGCCGGTGCCATAGTCGCATGTTTACTTCACACAATTGAAACTTCTTGTATTTATAACCCAGTGATCAGCTAAGCGATTGAAAATGTTAAATATGGATTGTTCTTTTTCGATCATTCGAAAATAAGAATCAGTTTCTTAACAATACAGGAAACAAGATCAGAATGTAATATTGCGTTTTTATCCTGTAGCTTACATTTTTCAAAGTAATTGTAAGAAGTGAACATAACTCATAATTTTAAGATAGAAAATTGATTTTTGAGTAGGCCTAGATGCATTTTTTATTCGTTGAAAATTTACAGACGAAATTGAAAATTTAGCCTACAGAATCACAGGATTAGTGGAACTAGCATCACCGACTATAATTTTAACCTATTTTAGTGTTAAACAAACTTCTAGTGTGCGTTTTCGTTGTATTAAATATAGACCATAATTCATTATATTTTTTAAAAATAAAGTATATTATGGCTGTAACATTGCAAGATGAAGATATCTATATATTTTGAATATTGAGTTCTTCATTTAGGCCTATTTTTATAATTTATTGAAAATTTTACGTCATAAAAATGCATTACAATTAGTATTGTAAAGCAATACCGATACATAACATTAAACTTTTTCCAACGTTGCCTGTCAGTGGAAGTACCCAGCAGTTAGGCCTATTACAGTGTTTTTTTTTTGTTTTTTTTACTAGAGGATTGTTGTCAGAACTAGGCATGTGATCCCAATTCATTCTTCCCATGCAAGATTCTGTCCTTTTTAAAAATTCGCTGTTCTAAATTTTCTAAATTTAAAAATAGCAAAAATATTTAATGATCGTGGTATTGTTTAAGCATGTAGGAGAGCCCAAATGTTTTAGAGAGGGGGATGGGTAGATGACACCCGGTCTAAAATCGGCCCTAAATATCCATATATGTCTGTCTCACTCTTAGGTAAGTACGAGTAATGCGCTAGGCTGAGACAGGCATACTTGTTTACTTCAGAACCGCTTATAGTGCGGCCAGTATCTAGATACCCATCCCACTGTCTAAAACATTTGAGCGCCGACTATAGTTTCGGAAATTAAATGTTTATTGTAGGTTCAAGGAAGGTGTTTCTAATGTATTTATAAACGAAACTAAACTAAAAATATTTTCGAATTCGAGTTATCTCACTTTGGAAAATAGCCTACACCCTTCAAATATCAATAGACTTTTTTTTTCTTTTTTAATTTCGCCAGAGGCGCTTGAGGAAGAATATAAACGTTTCTGTGGAAAATCCACACAGAGACACATTTCTGTCAATGGATTTTCCTGTTCACATATTTAACTTATCACCCTGCCAAGGTCAGTATTAAAGCCTTGATCCCCAGAGCTGCATTGACATTTTGATGACTGAACAGATATGTTACAAAAGGACCACCTTCAAAATTTTAGCGGCTTTTTTCCACAGAAAGGCTCTGAAATAAAGCCCTGGATTATCCATAAGTTGTAAATGAAAGGACGACCATAGTACTAGGATGATTAGATTGGAAAGCCCTTGGGGTACGTTGTATCATAATTAGAGCGTTACCAGCTACTCATTGAAAATTGCGTCAGGGTTGGCCAGATAAGCGCCACTCCTGTATTGCTTTAGGGTTGGCCAGGTTAACGCCATTCCAGTTGTGCTGTGTTTGATTCATGCCTCTACAGTGTAAATAGACAGGTATTGCCTTGTATGTGTAGCTACTTATAGTATATCGAATCCGTATTCTAAAGTCCAAACATGAAATCTTTGAAAGATAATTTTGGCGGTGTGGCCAGACGATGCTGTTTCAAGGGGACCACAGTAAATGAATGAATAGTGATCAACTGATCAGACATCACTAGACAAAAATGTCAGGGTATTGAAAAAAGCCAGTTGATGGTAAGGACAGACAGGTTTATGTTACGGGAAAGCAGAAAGTAGATTTTTAGTGTTTAGGACATCTTATAACAAGAGTATATTCAAATTAAAATGCTAAGGTATTAATCAAATAAATTTAGATAGGGCTAGTCGTTTTCATGGAAATAGAAGAAAATGTAACAATGCAGCTAGGATAAGAAAAAGTCGTCTAAGTCCTTCGTACCGCGTCGTGGAAGGCCGTCTTAACTGGAATCTAAAATGTAATTTCTATTAGGTGTGATGTATGCGCTTTCTATTTATATTTCTGTTTATATTTGCAGATATTGACTGACAGCTGCATTTTTTCATACATGCTCTTCTATTTTTTCATACCTTATTTTGAGAAACCTCAAGACATTGAAAACTCAAGGTGAAATTTGAGTTTGAATATTTCCTCTAATTTGGTACGGGACGAGAAATTAAAATGTTAGACTTGTACAAAAAAAAAAAAAATCTCTTTAGGCAAGCCTACAAGCTGAGGTAGATTTCGAAGTACTTTTGGTTTAATTTACTGTCGCTGCGCAGCACTCTACTTCTTTAGCCTTGGCATGACAAACCCGCAATAATAACTACAAAAAAGAGGAAAGAGCACTTTTTCAAACATTCAAATCTCGCCTTATATGAGAACTAACGAGAAACTAGTTATTGATTTGTAGAGTACTCATCAAGAGCTTTCCAACGATACCCCACAAGACGTGGTTTCAAAAATGTCGAATTTCCATTCCCCACCCCCACTCGTACCCCCAAAACCCCCGAATCGTTGGTGTCACTGTGAACTCCACAGGGAGTACTCTAACTTATTCCCTCTATACTTCATAGGGGCCGAGATATAAATGTTTTAAAATTTCAACCCCCTCCCCTTAGACCAATTTTGCTCATTAACGAACTTTTGCTAGAAATAACATAATAAAATTTGGTTCAAATATCTTCAAAATTACGGCCGCTAGCGTATATATATATAAAAAATTTATTTTTTGAACAGGCGGTGGTTTCGTACTTAGGGAGGCATGAAACGAAAATATATGAAAGAATTTTTCGAAAGTCATGACATGGCATCGATTGCAATAGGTTGATTTTTCTTCGAAAACTACCTAAAATATATATATTCATCGTAATATTTCTGATTTTGCTGACGAGGAGCCGACTCATATTTTTATTGCAGGACTTGTGCTGATTCATAATCGATTAACTTTGCAGAAGCATACTGCAAATAACGAGATGAGAAAATATTGAGAATTGATATGTGAGATTGACAACATAAAAGGGGTGTGGCTGGTGAGAATCACATGTGAATGGCGATATTACAAAAAAGCATTGAAGGAAATGAGCACTCTTTGCAGGGTAATAAATCCCTGAATGCTGTCTGCATTGCCCACCAGTGTCCACTAAAGCCATTTATTGCTTGTATTAATGCACGTCTATTGATTTGTATTCTACTAGCGGGGTAAAAATCTATTACATCGTGTAATGGTACACAGAGGGAGTAGCTTGAGGCTAGTGTAATTAGTGGCAGGATCAGCGGCGGCTGGTTGTAATCCTTGTCTATGTAATTGACTTCCCTTACTCGGAAAGAATAAAGAAGTAAATTATATTCAAAATAATCTTATTAGTTCAAATTTGTAAAATAATTTAATTTCTTTTATTTATTTATAGATGCTTCCGACAATTTTTACAAATTTTAAAAACAGGCTTTGTAATGATAAAATGATAATGATGATTTATGATATGGATGATTGTGATTATGATTAACAAAATAATAACAACATTTTATACAAACAAATTACCTAAATCCCTTCATATCAGATCTCAGATGTAGGCCTATGTCAAGTCAGCTGTCTAGACAGCACATTCGATGAGCTGAATGACGTATTAATTTTTTCCAGACATAGTGTATTTAAGGAAAGCAGGTCACATACTTATAATAAAAAATATTAGCATTAAGAAATTTCAGCGGAAAATGGTAATAATAATAATAGTAATAATAATAATAATAATAATAATAATAATAATAATAATAATAATAATAATTGTGCATTTCTGTGCCTCTATATGTAGCAGCGTTTTATGCCAATGCGACTGCCTATGTCCAATATAAATATTTAAGTGTTGATAAAATTTGTCCGTTATTGAATTAGGCTGTTCGCAGAAATATAGAATCGTGGAAAATAAACATACCATTTCCTGAAGATGGTAATTATGAAATAAGGGAACCTCAAAAAATGTTTTGTAATGAAAACTGGACATAGGATTTGAGGATAGAATACTTCTACTGTGGGCTAATTAATAATTATGGATGTAGTTCAATAAGTTAAATTGAAATCCTTCTATCTGTATCTTCAATTCGACAATTTTTTTTATTTTGCCATGAGCATTTTGTACTGCATTTTTGGGGAATTGGGATAACTATTGGCACCGGTATGTGTTAATTGCATGGCTGTGGCTAATAAGGATCCAGATTAAAACATTACAGTGTGAAAACTTGGATTCAGATCTTGGTAATCGTATAATAGAGCAATTTCCTACTTATCTCCCTCTACAATAGTTCTTGTGCAACACATCCTTCTACCATGTAATATAGGCTAAAACACACAATTATCGTAAGGCGGTGCAGTATACTGTAGAATATTGTAGCATTAGTGACATATCTGTTAGTTTTATGGATATCAAAGTTAAATAACACTGGAACTTAAATGGAAATATAGAAACTAGTATTACTTCTTACCGTAAATGACGTCATAACATTAAAACATGTTCCAAGAAAGGAAAAAAGAATCTCGTATTGTGGAGCAGCAAATGCCATTTATTACAACCTCTGTACAGCTAAAAGTGGAGCACACATCTTTGGCAACTTTCCGGTCTACTCCACGAATGGTAATAACAATAAAATACTCTACAGAACTTGAGTAAACGTTACATTCAAGAATGTACCAACTGGATAAACCTTTATCTGGCGCAATGAAATCACCATGAAAACTATTGTAAAAGTTTCAACGATTTCTCATCGTTTATACCTCAGCGAAGGAACATTATCCATGGAATAGCGCATTTGCAAATCAAAGAATGGACGATTCCAAATTTGAAAGCTAGGCAAGCGATACAACCGTACAGCGTATGGGAATGGCAATGGCTTCTTCCGCATCGAAATAACTACGTACTGTGTTTTTATGCCCGTACTGATAAAATTTAGCTGGAATCAGATATTATTCGGTTGATTCCGCTTGATTTAACTTGCTGCATTACAGTCACTTCAAAACGTCAACATAGACATACAGAGATATTCTAAAGTATATTTATTTCATTGGATGTGAAGATTTGCACATGCTCAAAGACAACCCTTTACGTATAGTTCAGAGCATTTTTTTTTCTCCACATGGAAGGTGTATTTCCCATGCTTAGGGCAAAGAAAATTACGTAAGTGCTTTAATCAGATTTTAGTTGGGTTGTGTATCTATCGGAGATTCGATGCGATTGGCGACGATATTCTCTTCTTTTTTACAACCAATTTACATGAAGAGAAGGACATACTGTATATAAAATGTTATACTAAAAGGCAAAACTTTTATTTGAGCAGAGGAAGTTAGGCCTACGTGTTTCATGTCAGATTTCTATTTCTGGCTTCAGGAGACTTCAAAACGTGTATTTATGTTAAAATATTGACATTGAATTTCGAGGTCGAACACACTATTTACTCTACCTTAGCCAATAGTATCTATGGTAGTCTACGGGTTTCCTATTTCCCCTATGTTGGGGCGAAGGGCCTCCAAGTGGAGCTTTCTGTTACCTATGTGAATTTTGTTACACTTATTTTCCGAGAGAGGGCAGAGGGGCAGGTGGTAAGTCCATCGCCTCTCAACCCCCTCCAGAAACTAAGGTGTTAGTGGATATGAAAGGGCCGAGAAATTATGTCCAGAGGCTCTAATTTAGGCTTGGAGTTCTTTTACGTGCCATAAGTCCACGACACCGGCCCTCCAGCTTAAAGTCCCTCCCGGAGCTCTCCGTGCCCAGGATTTTTACGTCCTGAACATATATAATTCTTTGGGTTTATCTTTCTAATCACGCCGGTTTTATGTAAATTCAGCAACTGACAGTGACGCTGTACCTGTTTATATCCACGGAGTGTTTTTGTGGACACTTTTGATTAACCCGTAAATGAGTTACATTTTTCAAAATTATATTACTATGTCACGTACGAATTAAAGTAATGTCAACAATAAAGGCATCAGATTTGTGTCTAATCAATCAACATTTATGTTGCTAACCCAATTACAGCTGGTAATTAGTTAATTACATACGGTTAAATGCAAGCAGCAAATACCGTCTTTCTACATACAAATTAAAAATATAGCAAGATTTATTTATTTATGCTTATTTAGGGTTCCGATAGTATTGAAAGTAAGTAAATTCACAAACATTCTACATACCGTAATACAAGAAAAACACAAAATTATAAGATAATACTTCAGATTTAAAAAATTACCCTAAAATATTAAATGGAAGAAAAAAAGACCGTGAAATGGCCAAATAATGACATTACATTTTAAAAAGTGACTTAAAAATAAAAAATGGGGGAAGTGACCAAAAATTACAATAAAATTACCAGTTTTGTATTCTAGGAGTCCTGATCAGAATATCTGCACTAGTTCGTAAAGTGGGCAACGTCCATGATGGTGCAAGTTAAAAGATGACATGTCATCAAAATCCGGGCCCTGGTAATAGTATAAATACTGAGCTTTCATTATAAATTTTGTCTTCAAACATAAATTAAATCACAATAGTAAAGTCTGTAAGTTTTCAACATGCATTGTATGAAGAGGAATATTTAAAAGGAATAGAACGTGAACCCGAAAGTTGAGAAGAATGGAACCGGAAATGAAGTACGAGTTGTTGCTTCCTCTGCCGCCTCAACAAACTCGCATTCAAAGTTTTCATATGTATTACAACCTCGTGACCATGCAAAGTAGCACGATGAATAGCTTGTATACACCGCTCAACGCTGCTGCAACTCTATTCACAATTTTTTCTCTCTCCCTCCACTAGACCTCATACTTGGCGTCACAACTGACATAATATTGAGCATTGTGTCCGTGGCTTTTTGTTCTTACTAAAGAGTTCTCACCACTTTTGTTCAGATTGACGCCATCATTATCCTCAACACCACCACCAACAAAATTTATTATTTTTTTATTATTATTATTATTATTATTATTATTATTGTTATTATTATATGTTTTCATAAGTAAACGTAAATTTTCATCTTAGAGTATATCCAAAGTAAGTTTGATCCTGTTCAAAACAAAGGGGAGGAGAACTCACAGGGAGTTCGCGGAAAATTCGCATCATGTGACAAAACGTGATTGGGTTAATTTCATTAGCATGCGCCATTACCAAGGTGTGGCTTGCTAGTGGAGAGGTAGTGTTCGTAAGTTCATGCAACAATAATATCAACATTTACACGTGAAATAAACTCTCACTAGCATCGTCATCGTTATAGTATATCAATTAGCAAACAAAACAAAGGATTCATTGTTTCGACGACCCTGCGGGTGAGTTGTACTGAGAATAAACAAACTACCATTAACACGGTGATGACATGCGTTCTCACGTGCGGACTATGACAGCCACGCCTCTTTGTTTTGAACAGGATCATTCTTACTTGGGATATAATATAGCTATGAGTTTGGGGAAGCTTTCCGACTCTTCTGATTATGATGATGTAAAACACGACTGATTATGTAAAATGGATGATTTTAAGATTTTATATAAGCTAGCGATATCAGGGATGGGCACTAGGATTGGTTAGTGTCAGACACATTATTTAATAAGAACATTGTAATTCTCATGTAATGTCCAACAGAGACAATAATCTGTGGTATATATCTAACATTAGTTCATGTTGTTGGGAAAAACAGAAAGATTAGTGTGTGCATAGGCGTAGCGAGGGGGGGGGTTTTGGGGGTTTGAACCCCCCCCCCCCCATTGATTAAAAAAAGGAAAATTGTATAATTTTTTTAAGTCTGCCCATAAATTGCTTAATACAAGTATAAAGCGTGGGAAGCTTAAAACTCGTTATTTTGCGTCTTAATTTTTAAAATTTTCCGGGGAAGGATCCCCGGAAGCTTAAAACTTGTTATTTTGCATCTAAATTTTTAAAATTTTCCGTGGGAGAACCCCCGGAAGCTTAAAACTCGTTATTTTGCATCTTAATTTTTAAAATTTTCCGGGGGAGGGCCCCCGGACCCCCCTCTCCTTCCATACTTGCCAGACCCCGCGGATGTTATAACCCCCCCCGCATATGGTCGGCCTGGTTACGCCTATGAGTGTGTGTATGAAATATTCGTAGGTAATGTAGTGAGAATTACATTTATTGTAACTATTTAGCGAATACTTAGATAATTTAGCCTGTAATGTATAATATAAAACCACGAAAATGAATTAAACACATTAGTTTTGAAACAATCGATATATCGCGCAATGTGCGATTTTTCAATGTTTTCTCCTTCATTAACTGGCTAAATTAATCTCATTGGTAAAATATTATCCTGTTATTAATACTGTGTTTATTATTATACGGGTTTTGAAATGCTTCATCACACATATTATTATAACAGCATTTTCATATCTTGTATCCCTATAATATAAAGCCACATGACTGACTGACTCACTCGCTCACTCACTGAGGTTAATGTTTACCCACTTCCAGATGGGCTAGAAACTTGAAATAATTATTTCCGTAAACCTAACGGGGTGGTCGAGATAGTAATGTCTTGGACTCATATTCATAAAGTCCAATTAACATATTTTTGTCCAGAGCTAACAAAATTGTCTTCTATCTGTTAAAGAAATTTCATAATTTATATTGTTTAATCGGGACCCCAATCGTTTATTTAATGATTAATTGTGTTTTTTATCACAGAAGCTACAGGTATAAATATGTTTGTAAAGTGTGTGCTAATTTAGAAATTAAAATTAAACGATAAAATTATGACGTTAGATATTTGCGATTGGTTGAAATTCCACATATTCTTACACTGATTCAGGAGGTAAATAGTAATTAGAAAATCACTTGTAATGTACCTAAGTTGTGGGAAAACCAATTTAATTACTTCATAGCACTGTCTAGCCCAATGGGGTTTGTTGTAGGATTGAAACCATGCTACCAGGAAATGAATGCAGAATTTTAAATTAAATGCGTTTATTGATAGATACATAAATTTGTATTTACATGTATCATTCAGTACAAAGGTAGCTTTGTTTAGAGAATTCCTATGTTTGAATGAGAACAAAATTAATAGCCTATATCATCTCATTTTGGTTTTTGTATTTGACTTGATGAAATTAGACCACTGAACATTTGTTGGTGACTGGGAAAAGGGGTTTAATAAATAAATAGTTCGAATTATTTGACCTGTATGTAATTACCAGTCATTCCTGACCACATGGCGTGGTTTCCATCCCTTGCAACAGGAGGGTATATTGATTCTTTTTATTTACAATTAGATTAAATAGTTTGAACATTCGTTGTACAGGAATTCTAAATTCGTCTTCCACCTGATTAACTTGCATGCATAATCAGCTTTGATGTGGTCGCTGTTCAATGCATGCTTAGGGAATGCAGATTTGTAGGTCTAAATCTATATGAGAATGTGCTTCAGTGATTTCCCTCCAATTTCTCATTGACTTCGTCTTTACTCTTCGCTTCGTCTTGCATTTATACAACTTACTTTAATATACGACATAAGTTATTTTAATGGTGATATATAGTACGAATAAAAGGAAGTTTAACAAGATAAGTAATCCGGTTATGCTGTGGTTCAATCAGTCTACTAGCTAGAAACATGAAGGCAATATCAATTTGACCACTTCCTTCAGAATGTAAGATGTGAGGCTTTCCTGGCAAATCTTATGTAGAAATTCTTCTCGGGTTTGCAGCCAGGTGAGAAATTTGTTGTGGTCCAACGCTTCCGAGGCTGACGCTGCCTCCATCCTCAGGGAATCTGAAGTGTCGAAAACAGAACAGCTGCTCCCTGATTGGTCGACTCCGCCCAACACGGGTTGGTATATATATCCCTTACATATTAAAACTCGACTCTTCAGATTCCCTAAGGATGGAGGCAGCGTCAGCCTCGGAAACGTTGGACCACAACAAATTTCTCACCTGGCTGCAAACCCGAGAAGAATTTCTACGCTTCCTTCAGAGTTTTACAATGAGAATGTAGACTCAGACCTTGGGTAGACTCAGGCTTATACAGAAATGAAGAAGCTAGTGTATAAGATAAACGGTTAATAAACCTTATCACCAGGGCCCGGATTCTAATGACATGTCATATTTTTATTGATGCTTCGTAGACATTGCCAACTTGTAGATAAATCCTAATCATGGCCTCTAGATTATAGAAATACATTTTTATTAGGTCATTTTATGCAATTTTATATTTATAGGGCATTTATTTCAATTTTAGGTCATTATTTTGTCATTTTCATGTCATTTGCTTTTCTTAGTCATTTTCATGTATTTACATTAAGTATATTAACTTTTTTTGGTTTGTTTGTCGCTAGCGGTGCTGTCTTAGAAGTGTTGTTTGTTTAATGCAAGAAGGAAAAATTCGGCGTTAAGTGTTGTCATGTCTCAGTCGGAAATAAGAATCAAAGAAACGCAAAAATGTTGTATTGTATTACTATTGTTATTAGACTGACTTGGCACCAGAGTCTGCCACCTGCTTGGATTTGAGAGTGCAAACTACTATTTACCCTCAATTAAACAACAATATAATCCGGCAGACCACAAAAGGAAATGCCGAATTTTGACTCATCAGTGCCTCAGTGCCAGTATAAATTTCCGTGAAAAAGAACATTCACAACATTACAGCTGTTATTTACAGTTTTTACAATTATGTACAAACTAGTCTATAACTTTGTGTGTACAATAATAATTTTTTATAAATAAAATATCAGTTTTTAGGTCATTTTTTATAATTATTAAGTCATTTTCTTTAAAATTTAGGGTCATTTTATAGGTCATTTTTCAAACAATTTTAGGTCATCAGAATCCGGGCCCTGCTTATCACCTTCAGGTTCCGATTGGCTAAAATTTCGGGAGCCTCAACCTCTAGCAACCTTAAAATCCCACAGGATTATATATAGGGATTAGTTCCTGAATATGGGTAAGTAGGTATTCTCCGGTTTATAAACTAAGAGAAAGTATGCTTTACTAAGGTACATCAAGGCGTCCTAGAAACTTCAAATTTATATCAGAATCAGAGTAATTGTAACATTATAAATATGCCTATAAAATAAAATAAACATATTCAAACCCTGAAAGAGCAGACATGTGGACTATTACCAAGATCAAAATTGGTT
Organism: Ectobius pallidus; assembly: GCA_964059195.1. NCBI lineage: Eukaryota > Metazoa > Arthropoda > Insecta > Blattodea > Ectobiidae > Ectobius > Ectobius pallidus. The sequence continues at coordinate 117,570,668 of CAXKWD010000005.1, forward strand.
TGACTAACTGCAATAATAATATTAATAATAATAGGCTAATAATAATAATAATAATAGGCCTAATAATAATAATACTTCCGAGTTTTACCTTACCCTTATAGACACATTTACCATGACCTGTCGCCCTACTTCATCCTGTATCATATCCATTAAAATTTATTATAAATTGAAATTAACTGACGCCACAAACACATCAACAATAGAAAACAATCGCACATCAATAGTTAACATGGCCTACTCTGATATACCTTCTACGAGGAAGGGAGGAAGAAATGCTAACTTTCGGGTGTGTGACGAACGTAACCTTAGCTGCGGAGAGAGTTTTGGAACATAATATTTTAGAATACAACTAAAGTAAGTGTCAAATCTGATGTGAGAAGTTGTCATTATTACAGTCGATTATGCAGAAAGGAAACAAGAAGACTTTGCATTGAAAAAATGAATTATTTTGGTTACTGATCGTAATAACAAGCATATTAAATTGTCATTGGTTAAGTGCATAGGCGTAACCAGGCCGACCATATGGGGGGGGGTTATAACATCCGCGGGGTCTGGAGGAAAGGGGGGTCCGGGGGTCCTCCCCCCAAAAATTTTAAAAATTAAGATGCAAAATAACGAGTTTTAAGCTTCCGGGGGTCCTCCCCCAGAAAATATTAAAAATTAAGACGCAAAATAACGAGTTTTAAGCTTCCCACGCTTTATACTTGTATTAAGTAATTTATGGGCAGACTTAAACAAATTATACAATTTTCCTTTTTTTAATCAATGGGGGGGGGGTTCAAACCCCCAAACACCCCCCCCCCCTCGGTACGCCTATGGTTAAGTGTTTAATGTACTTGCCATTACATGCAAAGTTCATGGGTTTGGTTGATACCTTAAGTTTTTGGACGTTCCCCTTCCGAAAGCGCTGTCTACGTGTTCCAAAGACATTGCGAGATAAAGAATTGCATAATTAAACTGATATAGAGGATACATAGGAAAAATTACAAGATGTTTCTCTCCATACTTTCTTGTCCTTCTTCTTTTTTGTCTTACTATTACTATCACTATTTACCGTCATCCCTATGGGTCTTAAAAAATTGAGGGACAGCATAATCTCTCCGGTGAAGGAGTTGCGGGAACGAGGAAAGGCTGTAACTCCCTCGTTCACCGCATAATTATAATCGTCGTCAGTCTCTTTTCTTGATGTTCATTAATTCAATTTCTGTCCAGTTTTTTTACAACTGCATATTAAAGCATAATGTGGTTTACCAGTTTATAAAATTGAAGGTCTTTGCAAGCTAATACCTTTGTCATCGACATCGTCCTATTCCTCATCCCACTGAGAAACAATAAAAACTGAACTAAATATGTTATAACCGTCTATGAGGGGACAAGACCTCCTCAGGATATTTCCTGTGAAATGGAAAATATACAGGTTGTCCCATTTGTCTCGTGCACTTCAATTATTTTTTGTGTTTGCACTGGTATTGAAAATATTTTTCTTGAAAGTTATTTCACAACAAAGGGCTAACATAAACGTGGATGTTTGGTTTTTCTGCCTTCATTGTTGTACAAGACGCATGTGACGTATCATTTTTTCAAATAGCACCATTGTAATTCAAACATGTCCAATGAATTACGCCCTTTAAGACGACTGCAAAAATTAAGCCTAGGACCCTTCTAATTAAGAAATTATCTACACTCGTGTGCGCGGAAACTTTCAGACGCATCTGGTTTCTACTAATGTTTTGCTCTATTTAAAGTTGGCATTGAATATCCTTATCATTTGTGTTCCATACCAGCCTTGGGTGAGCCAATCAATTGTTCTGATTCAAGTCCGACCACATGCGTTAACCTATGAACAACACTCAGGCCTAAATAAAGAGGTGAAAGGCTGTAAGGAGTTGGTCACAACGAATGCCTTGACCAGCCCCTGGATGAGACCGACTCGTATTGGTTTGACGTAAAAAGTCTGCCACTCAAACATTAATGAAACACAGGTCATTTTCAGGCTAAGGAGCAAGTGATTGAAGGGGGGAATAAGACACAAATAGAGGATTGGATGAAATTGCCTTGTAAATAGTGTCTCCTATATTAGCCTACACATACAGCCATTTCAAGTGAACAAAGGATGTGGACAACAAACAGAAAGTTATTTCCTCTTATCAAACAATGTTAAGATTAATTCTGAAATCGTCATGTCTTCTCAATGAATCTAGAGGCTGTTAGCAGTATCTGCCATTGCGAAAAAAAAGGGAGGAGCAGAAGTAGGTAATGGGGATGGTGGAGCCGGTTTAGCCTTACGAATAAAAACCACTGCACATCATATCGGAAAGATTCCATGCACTCGAGTGTAGCTACTTCGAAAGTTATGATTCTAAATGAACAGATTTCTTGTCCTGTACTCGGCATTATGTACTTCAAATCCCCAACCATGAATGATATCAAATCAGTTGACGCTATCAGCAACAAGAAAAATGACATAAAGACCTTTTCGTTTAATTTTTTGAAATCATTTAGTGTCTACAATGTCCTTGCGATTAGTAGAACTGATGTTTGACATTTTAGCAGGACAGAACTTGTTTTTTAATATTTCGTTGAATATGCCTACGATCTGTAGTCTTTTGGATGGTAAATTTTGGTACATTTTTGGATGGTAGATTTTTATACATTTTTTAACTCTTCGAAAAGAACGTAGTTCATTGGTCATTGTTAAATTATGTGGAGCTGTTTGAAAAAAAACTTGTCACTTGTGTCTTATATACCAATCCAGGCATATTAACCAAAGCTCCCTGTTTGTATTAGTCCCGTTAAAGTAACTTCCAAGAGAAAATATTTTCAATATCAGTGCAAACACAAAAGTTATTTCAAGTACAGGAGATAAATACGACACTCTGTATGTGTGGGTGTATATATTATATTCCTCTTATAATTAGTATATTATTCCACAAAATCATTTGAATAGATTTTACATACTATGAAACATAAAATGCTGGCCTATCCATCCGCATGAATTCAGCGATGAACCTGGAATATATCTCGCATGCTTGTTTGTGTTTGTTGCTTGCTTAAGGGCTTTATACTAGATTTTTGAATGCTTTGATCTGCGTATATTAGTTCGCATAGCGAATATGTGATATTTTTGTGAATGGTAAAGAGTAAAAATGTTACATTTTGCATGTAGTTTACTCTTTGATATTTTGTATAACAATTCTGTTCGTGTAAATTTATCGAGCAAATCCATGTTGTATGTAACAAATCTTTGCCTAATTGTTGCCACTAGAAATGAGAGAGGTAATAATTAAATTAATGTAGAATTAGTTACTTAAAAAGTATATATATATATATATACATATATATAGTATATATAAAGTATATATATATATATAGAGAGAGGAAATGCTAAATATGTCTCCGATATCTGCAGCAATGAGCTTTTTTCTGTTCCTAGATTATCTTCTTCGATCTGCTCGTCCTATCCCGACCTTGACCATATTATTTTCCTCTCAACTAACTTAGTCGAGTTTTCTACAGATCTTCTGCGACAAGATTTGGTCATAGGTAAAATATCAGCATTTTCGTAATATACTTCAACGAAAACAAACTACAGAAATAGACTGCATCTGACTCGAGGATCTAGTTGTCACCCGACCCAACTTAAGAAAAATTGGATAGCAAATACATTGAATACTAGATTTCCGTATTCCTATTTTATTTTTGTATCATTGGCATAACTTTGAAAGTTTTTTGATAATTGCCTTTTGAAAATTAAATTGAATCCTTATGGTTGGTTGGTTGGTTGATTGCCTGTCACATTTATGCACACACAATGCCATCGAACCCGCAACCTTGGGCATAGAAAGCCAGCACGATACTAACTGTGACATCCATGCCGACTGAATCGCTTGGGGGGGGGGGACAGAGTTTAGGGTAGAAGTCATATTTTTATTTATTACAAGGTCGAAGGAGCATTATGCTTTTACCAAGTTAACACCAGATAACTGAACTATTTTTTAGAGAATAAAAACTGTTAAATTACATGTCATGTCATACATAAATAATAGTAGGAAGACAAATTTTGTTTAACCTTGTAGTCTACATAATGTGTAGTTAAAGGGTGCTTGCACATAAATGTTTATGTAGAATGCTTAAAGATCCTTTTAGTGCCAAACAATTTAAGTGTGTTTTCAAAATTTTAAATTTTATTTGAAGTTATCGCTTTTTACTGTGGGTATGAGCGAAAACGAAAAGTTCTCTATGGCCAAAAAAGTTTGGGAAACAATTATCTAATCTAAAGAATGACGAGATCATACTTGTTAATTAATATAACATCAATAATGTTATATTCCGTAAATTCGGTGGAGTCACGTTTAATGGTACAAAACGTGAGGAAGTAAGCCAATCAAGTCATGAATATGTCTCGTAACATAATTCGCTTTAAGCTAGATACATTGTTATTGCAAATTACACAGGGCTTCCGTTTGAAATGGGTCATGACTTAATGCATCGCTGGAATACTACTCGGGGCTTCTTCGAATCAAGACAGCAAGTATATGATCGAAACTCGAATACAAATCAGGAACATACGATATATCACGCAGTAAATTACCTACACCAGAAGCATGCTAAGGCAATTCTTTTCTGTTTCTCGGATTGAGCTTATCAATCATGACCAATCGCATGCTGAGAGAAGATGGTGAATATAATCGGATTATAACAAACTTTCTTTTTCTTTACTTGAAGCTCTTATCTTATACAAAATCTAGCTTGTTTTTTATTTCATTTATGTGTTTATTTATGGATTACACCATATATATACAGACTATACAGAACCATTGTCAGACCAAAATTAGAATATTGCTCATTAATTTGGAATCCTACTACCATTAAATACAGGAAATTCAAAATAAATTTCTAAAATATACGTATTTCAAACAGTTTAACTACTACCTTAAATTTGAATCATATTCAACTATGTTACAGTATTTCAATATCCCTGAATTATCACACTGACGAAATATTCATGCATTGTTGTTTTTTATACAAATTAATTAATAATGAAATAGATGATATTAATATTCTCAAAGAAATATATTTTTATGTTCCACGTTATAGATCTCATAAATTGCATAATCTTTTTTTCATCCCAAAAGTAAACACTGACTGTCATAATAATTCTCCTCTTTATAGTGTACGCCGACTATACAATCAGTTGCACAAAATGGACAATATATATGTATTTTTTTAATACTAACAATAAGCGGTTTAAAAATATATGTGAAAAAATTTTAAAATTTTAAAATAATACTTATTAAATTTTACTCCATGTAATTTTCTTTACTTGAATCTTTCTGATATGTATGTTTTCCTCCAAAACTATTACATTATTATTTATATTATTATTTGTTTTTTCATATTATGTTCCCTTGTGTAATTGTCATATTGTTTGCGTTTCTGGTTTTCTTTTCTGTGTGTGTTTTTTTTTCTTATTGTTATAGCATTAACTTAATTATTTTGAATATCACTTTAAATATTTAGGCTAATTTTAGAATCTGGTGTATTAATATAAGCGAGATTATTGTAATTGGACATTAGCCTGTAATATTCTTAGTACAATAAATAAATAATTATACAATATACACTTAAATAAGTAAATCCCAAAAAAAAAAAACACACAAACAAAATTAACAATAAGAAAAGTCGGCCTGGGTGGCGCAGTTCGTATCGCGCTAGTTTTCTGTGCCCAAGGTTGCGGGTTTTAACCCGGCCAGGTCAATGGCATTTATGTGACAGGCCCATGTCAGTAGATTTACTGGCATGTAAAAAAACTCCTGCGGGACAAAATTCCAGCACACCGGCGACGGTCACAGGTCTAAGTTGCAGTTCATCCCCATCGTTAAATAACCGTATAGGATACAAACCAACCAACCTCCAAAGAGGTGGGGAAAGAGGGTATTCACATCTTCAGAAGAGGTTGCTTAAACGGGAAAACAAACAGGATACGTATCTTACAATGAAAGAAGGAGGAGGAGACCCCGAATATTAAGTTGATTTTTCTGCGTCCTGAATTTATAGTTTAAATATGTCTTTATTTCATTCTGTCAAATGAAATTTTATTAGCACATTATGCAACAAGTCTATAATGGCATTTATTAACATACGAGTATGTTTACGAAACGAGCAACGAGTATCTTAATTACCATTATAGGCAAGTTGCATACGACTGTTTTTGTTCGACCTTAATTAGTCTAAATGTTTCAAAATATTAGAATAGCCGGTAAATCGTTTGAACAAGTGGATGAATTCAAATATCTGGGAACAGCAATTACAGATACAAATAATATTAAGGAAGAAGTTAAGTGTAGACTCAAATCAGGAAATGCTTGTTTTTATGCAGTTCAGAAACTCTTATCGTCTCGTCTTCTGTCCAGAAATCTAAAAATTAAGATTTATAAGACTATTATCCTTCCTGTTGTATTATATGGATGTCAGACATGACCGCTGACTGATCAGGAAGAACGTAGTCTGAGAGTGTTTGAAAATATGGTGCTTCGAAAAATAATTGGGCCCAAGAGGGATGGCAATGGGGACTGGAGAAAATTGCATAACGATGAGCTTCATGACCTGTACGCTTCACCAGATGTAGTAAGGGTAATTAAATCGCGAAGGATGAAATGGGCTGGACATGCTGCACGCATGGGAGAGGAAAGACATATCTCAAAAGTATTGACAGGGAGACCCGAAGGAAAAAGATCACGTGGAAGACCTAGACGTAGGTGGGAGGACAATCTTAGAACGGATTTATGGGAAATAGGATTTGTGGGTGATGATTGGATGGAGTTAGCACAGAATAGGGTTGAATGGCGGACTCAGGTAAGCGCGGCAATGAACTTTCGGGTTCCATAAAATAAATAATATTCCTTTAAGATAGCTTGCTTAGGAATTGTCTATTGTCATTGAGTAAGTAAGTTTAAATTTTGAGATTTTAGATTCATGCAAACGAACCGCACCAGTTGGTTAACGTAGTTCATGTCTTCTTGGACACATCTTTCGTCATCAATAAAATTGAAGCTTCCTTTTGCTGTTTTTTTCCCCTAAACCAACGGTATTTTACAGCACCAGAAACAATTATTTTAGTATGATATTAAAATTAACACAAACAGAATTATACTTTATAACTTTATTAAGCAGATTTCAGTTGATACCTTGAAGGTTCAAGACCGTTCCGTGTTCGATAATAATCAATCAATAATAATAGATACCACACCAGTATATTTCGTGCTTTTAAACATGTAAACAAGTTAAAGCTCCTAAGCTATCCTGTACTAAATTACGGATTCTTGTGCGTGATGGTTATTAATAGTTCTTTAAAACTTCGTCTTGAATATCAATTTTCTGTGATGTGGTCTAACCAGTATCTTAATTTTTTTGTAAGTACATATCTCAAAGAATAATTCATAAGAAATATTTTAGACTGAATAAAGTGCAGGTTATTGTGATAATACATAGCTTTTACCGAAGTAATGACCACGGAAAACATTTGATGGTGTCGACGTAAACGGGATTTCAACCAGTAATTCCTGCTTTTAGGATACATCACTGAGAAGTTGAACCCATCAAACACAAGTTATGCTAGGCAATAGGAAAAGGTTGATTTGTAAGGTTAAGTAAACTCTGGAATAGCTTTCGCTTTTAACGGAGAGCCTGGAGAAATGTTATATAAGTGAGGTAGGTTATTTCTAGTTGGTATTGATATGAGTTCGACGCCAGCTGACCAGACCTCGGGCAATGTTTACGTAACTAGAGCGAATTCCGAGAACTAACTCCTAATAATTCACATCGCCCCGTTATATTTTTCCTAGGAAAACACTGCTTTCTGGGTCACCTGAGTAGGTCATGGATGTGTTTTAATTTATTTTCCCAACTTAGAATCCACACAAGTATTTTCTTCATATGCCCAAATATAAGAAGGTACAGTGTACTGAAATATATTTAAAAGTAAACTAGCAGGTGCCCGCGGCTTCGCACGCGTTAATTAATTCAATCGCTATATTTTTTAAATAATCATTTATTTAACAGCTAAACAATTAAAAACATATTTATTAAAACCTACACGAAAATCGCAGGTAATTAAAACGATTAATAATTGAAAAACTAAAAATTCGACTTCGAGGTGCATTTCACAATTTAGATTAAAAAATGACCCCAGATTCCATTTTCCTGTCCCAAAAAGCCCTCGCATAGTGAAGGTTAGTTTAAATCATTATAAACAAATGAATCAAACAGATCGGGGTAACTAAATCCAGGCGATAGACTATTTCCATATGGTATGTTGAAAAAAATATATATTTCGGCGAAGCTTTCCTTTTACATATGCTGTGGCAAAAGAGCAAGGCCATCTATTATTACCTAAATCTGGTGCCTTTATAGCACAAAAATTTCACGTTTTGTGCCAATTTTCGCTCACTCGCGAAATCCTCCTTCGAGTTGCATACGGACACCCTTCAGCCCATCGATGTTAAAAAAAATTCAGATCTCTGACGTACAAATACTTCATGTTATTTAGAATACAATGCAAACTAGTTACAAAAATAAATTATAGCCGAAAAACTCGAGACCAAAAACAAAAAAGATTTACACCTATAAGGAAAATGTTAAATTACAAACCGAATATCTGTTGTGAAACCTTCACATAATTTTTTCTACCCTTAATATAGCCTACTTCAGTACATAGTAGGCCCTACATGCGTGTATTTCATTCCATTGTCTCAGCCTGATTCGAAGTCACGTTATGCGAGATCAAGACTTAAATTTGTGTATAAAACGAGTGACTATCCTTCAGAGAATTAATTGGGGAAAATGTTTTAAATAAACGTTTGATCTTAGTTGTATGAACCACATTTATGAAATTTAAACAAACCTGTCAGAGACGTTTTCTAGAAAGTCAGTTTTTTTTCTTCATTTCATGGAAAGTGAGAGAAAGTCGTTTCCGGTCTTCTTGTAACATCCCCAGAAGGTATCAACCCAAATATAAAATTTCGTTTTATAAGATTTTTCTATGTTGAGCTATGACGTTCACAGACATACACAGAGGTACGTTTATAAAAATTCCGTTTTTGGATTCAGGGGACCTAGAAATATATAACTCGACCCGGAATTCCATGGTCGAAAACAGTTCTTCCGCTACCTACAGCACCTGAGCTACGGGTGAAGGAAGTAAAAATACATAACATCATAGCTGGTCACTGAATTATAACCCGCCACTTCCCTCGATATTTATTTTCGCATGATACATTTTATTATTTAACGTTTCGGAATACTTTCCGAAAGTGTTTTAGGCCTTTACATAATGTGGAGAAACATAATGAATGAATACTGTATTTTGTATATCTCGGTATTTTTTTTTTTTTTTTTTTTTTTTTTTTTCAAATACATCAATATAAGAAGTAGTATCAAAACCAGTAGGTTTTTTGACTACGAGCTAAGTGTTTGCTGTCATAGTACAAAAAGAAAACTCAAAAAGATTTAGTCACCGCCATCAAAATAGCAGCAACTAAATAGCTTATACTGTCACTTTCTGTTCTTCATTTAGTTTAAAAGTTCTGTAGAGCTGACTTTGGGGTTCTGTATATTGGATAATTTATAGTGTCGTATTGTCCAATAGCTGATATGAAAGGGTTTTCATGATTTTTGATCTTATCATAAAGTTTTTCTAAAGCTTGTAAAAGATGAGGACACAGATATGGAACTTCGAGATCTTCGTGAATTTGAGAGTTTCTTGTGCTCCAATCACTTGCATGGATTATCCGGAGAACTTTGTTCTGTACAATTTGTAGAGGTTTAATTGTTGTCTTAGGAGCGTAAATCCAGGCAGGATAAGCATAGGTTATAACTGGACGAATCAATAGAATATATAACTTTACCTTCTGTTTTAGGCTAAGCACTGGAGATTTCAATAAAGAGTATATATGAACTATTCTAGCTGTAGCCCTTCTCGGTATTTTTTTAAAACCTTAAACATATGCTGCCATCTTCACTTACAGTTTGTAGTAATGAATCGAAGATCGAATCCAACGATGATAGTATCTATATCGATATGGAAATCAAATGAAACGAGCTAATCAGCTGTAGTGGTGTTTTTTAATATGGCGGTTGTGGTGAGTGAATTGTAAGTGCGGGTGTATAAAAACTCTCGGCAATTAGAATTACTGGTTAGTGTCGTGTGGAAACAAGTGAAACTCAGTTATTTATGTGTTTATCCAAGTGAAAACATATTTCGTTGTTAAGAATCATGTCAAATAGACAAGAGAGGAGGAAGATATCGTTGGCATGGAAACATCTGTGGTATGTACAATGTTAGACATTAAATTAATTAAAGCAGCCTTCAATCTTTCGACTTCTATTATACTGTAGGGCAGGTTTGTCACCTATTCACGAATTTAATTTGATTATTTTTACTTTCTCTACCCGTACTATTTGAAGTAACCTATAGTTACAGGTGCAAGAAGCACTGCTAGGGACCGTGGAATTGGATGTGGTACGGTAAAGGAAGTAAAAACACATACACAATGGCTGTTCACCGAATTATAACCTGCGACTTCCCTCGATATTTACTTTCGTATGCTACGTTTTATTAATTAACATTTCAAAATACAAGTGTTTATGCCTTCACGTAGCATGGAGAAAAATAATGAATGTATAGCCTACTGTACTTTGTACATCGCGATATATTTTTTATTATTATATTCAATATGGCATACAGGTTTCAGCCTAAAAAAGGCCATCTCGATATTTTTTATAACTTTAACATGTGCTGCCATCTCCTCTTACAGTTTGCAGCAATTAATCGAAGATCGAATCCAAAGATTGTAGTATCTATATCGATATGGATATCAAATAAAATCAGCTAATCAGCTGTAGTGGTTTTTTAAAATGGCGGTTGTGGTGAATGAATTGTAAGTGCGGGTGTATAAAAACTCTCGGCAATTAGAATTACGGGTTAGTGTCGTGTGTAAACAAGTGAAGAACAGTTATTTATGTGCTTATCTAAGAGAAAACATATTTCGTTGTTAAGAAGCGTGTTAAATAGACAAGAGAGGAGCAAAATATCATTTGCATGGCAACGTGTGGTATGTACAATCTTAAGCAATCTCAAATAACTAAAGCAGTCTTCATACTTTCGACTTCTATTATACTGTCCTAATATATTAACGAATTTAATTATGATGATTTTTACTTTCTGTACCCGTACTGTTTGAACTAACCTATAATTAAAAATGGAAGAAGTTCTGTTAGGTTAGGGACCGTGGAATTTGATGTCAAGTTTTCAGTTGTAATTTGTGTTTTGAGGTGCCCATTGTAAAGAAACATGTCTTTGTGTGGGTGTATCTATCCTGCAAACAGCATAGGTCGAAAATAAAGTTTTTTTTTTTCTTTCTGAGCAGCTATTCCGCGCCATTGACATCAGGAAATTATGAAACAATATAACACGAACAGAAAAATACCCTATTTACGTAATGTCAGTATGATAGTTAAAAGCTATACAGTGATGATAATTAGTAACAGTGAGAATAAATATAATAATTACATTAATGGCATGATTTTAAAATAAATCACTTTAAGACAATATGTTTGTGTGTTATGCAAGGTTATTTCACTTCCTATAGGTTAATGTTATTACATGTGTGGATGGTATTATGTAAACAAACTTAATTTTTTCAATCGTTTTTAAAGTAGAGAAATTATTGTGTTCTGTGCCGAGTTTACTAATACACATTTTGAGGCCCCCAAAATCCAAAATGTCAGCTTTCAGAAACATGACTGTGAAAACTAAAAATAGTATAAAAGCTCTTTTTTATTTGGTTTACATATCTTCTAAGAATGTTACACGAAGATCGGCGACGACTTTTTCTTACTTTTAACCACTCTACATAAAAATCACCATTTTTTCGAAAACTTCTTAAAAGATTTTGTTTAAAATTTGTATACAATTTGCTCATACCAAGAGTAAAAACGTGTTCGCAAAAATTGTGTGAAGGGTAGTTATAAGCCAGCCACCGATTGTACAAATTCAGACTTGGTAGTAGCAAAGAGTTTAATCTAAAAATAAATCCTCTGATTTCCATGACAAAAAGTGTTATTAATTATCGCTCGCAGCGTGACCGTCGCTACAGTACATCTATTGTTTCTCGATGGCGGAAGCTGAGTGTTTTAAGATGTTCCTTTTTGTACAGCAGTTTTAATTATGCATTGCATTATTAACTCTTTAAGTGAACGACTAGGCCTACATAATTCTTATTCCAAAATTATCAACCCCCAAAAAATAAATATTCCGAAGATCGATCCTAGGAACTTATGTCCAATTCTTCATGCCTTACTAACTGAGCAAAAGGAAGCTATTTAAAGTAGATCTTCAACGTATTTTCCCTAAATATTCTTGTTCTAAGGTTTTCAGCCTTATGTAAGTTTAACCTTGAAGTTAATCAATCTTATTGGAATAATGGTATTACAGTAAATCTTCAAATTCTGTTTAAGAGCTCAGTCATTTAAGCAATCAATACTGGTCAGTTGAAGGAATCGCGCTTGCCTAACTGCTCACTTTGTTTTCATTTCTACGAATGAAATCACTTATGTTTCTTGTCTATCTCATTAAGTAATAATAGAGCCTGAACGAAACGTGATTCCCTATTAGGCCTATACAGGGCTGAGATCCATCCCATCGTAGATTCGAATAATAGGGCTGAGTTATACCGTAGTATTTTCATAACTGATTAATACTATTCCTGGAAAAAGTTATTTCGAAGAAGCTCAGTCTAGGGTAGGTTCAAAAGAGAGAGATTATACAATAACATTACAGGAATGATATTAAGAATACTAAAAATGTATGGGCTTTTTCTTTTAAACGCCCACATAATTTGAGGAACTTCACATTACGTTATGTAAGTTTCACAATGACTTTTCCTTAAACTATTTACTATTTCTAGGAACAAACTCTCTTAAAATTCCCAGCTCTCGACAAATATAAATGTAATCTCTTAGTATCGAAACCGCTCATATTGATTCCACGAATGATAGTGTTGAGCTATATATTTATACTAGGGCTGGGTCTATACCAGATTTTCTCGATACTCTATACCGATACATGATTTTTCCTCTATACTCGATACCGTCATAATTTCAAGTTTCAATAAATAGGTACATTAAAAATTAAAAGTTGAGAGAACTGTGTAATACCAAAAATTAAGTGTGCATATTTAATGAGACAAAATTTAATATAAACAGTAACCTATAATTATTTTTAAACTCTACATTAAAACCAAAATTAGTATTTGAAATATTCCACTTACAAATTTTTGTAAAAAATACTGGCATTCTCACTTAATTGCAGAATTACCAAAGTATCGAAGAAGTACCGAGCGAGTTTTATGAAGTATCGCTCGATGCCGATACCATGCAAGTATCGAGAGTATCAAAGTATCAAAAGTATCGAGGTATCAAAAGTATCGAGGACCCATCCCTAATTTATACTAATATAAGAATGTATTGGAGATTGTAAGTCTGTCTTTTCCTCTTTAGCGCAAAAATTACGGTACTCAACTGACAGAGCTGAAATTTTGAACGAATATAATTTTTATAGGCGGAAGAAACATATTAACTTACTATAGCATTTAAGAAGCTGTGGTGGCAGTTTAACGGCTTGCGGTAGCAAGAGAATTATGTTTCTTGCCCATTTTCACATTTTGTATCGCCAAACCATTGGACAAGTCGAATTCGGACAACACTTATAGTATTTGAAATGTTGTGCCAGATAGAGAGAGAGACCAAGGATATCTTTGAAGACTGCACCTGAAATGACAGGATAACCATAGGCTTTGGAACTCGCTTAATAAATCACTCACCTAAACATTTAAATGTGGATTGAAATACTGCATATTGATGATGGCATAAGCGACAAGACGAGTCTTAGGTGCACATAATAAATAATAATAAAACATTGCTTCTGTTATAACCATTGATGAAGATGGGCCGGTACGTACCGGAACGGCGCTCCCACAAATTAAAAATCTACTCTTAATCGTTCCGGCATAAACGCAGGGAGGAAAAAATTACATATGAAATCGGCCTATATTTTGGCAACACTTTTTGTTGTTGTTATTGTAATGTAATTTCTGTGTTATTCATTTAAAAAAAGGTAATTTGACTATAATTTTGGTATAATAAATTAAAATTAAATAAATACATGCATATAAATTTGTGTGTTCCCCTAGAAAAAATGTCCAACTTCAGCACTGATTATAACAGTGAGAATTTTTGTCATTATCTAAATATTTATACCGAAGTTTATTGATGTGCCATTCGAAATTCGTTCAGGCTTCTTTTCTGCACCTACATTTGGCTTTTTCGTTACTACAAAGTGGAAAGTCTGAGTGATAACTGAATAAATTTTACATTATAAAGTTTAAAACACCAAATAAAATAATAAATTCATTCATTGTAATTTTTAATTCTCATGCTGTACAAAAATACCTGCTTAGCCGTTCGCTTTAATTCAACGAATTGTAGTTGTTTTATTGACTTTCTGGCATTCCCAGGAATAAATTCATGTGTGTTTCCTCCTATGTAATTCCGTAATAAAGTATGATAGCACCTCAATTAAGCCATGAATGAGCTTTACAGTCATATATGTACAACTTCATGTAAAATTGTTATTGTGATACGCATCGCAGGTAGAAATGTCGTGCGCCGCCAATAAATTGGTGCCAGGGAGTCTGGGTTCAGGTCTAGACACGGAGTATACTGGCTTCCGTGACATCTAGGATGTCGAAGTGGAATTAGAAAGAGACGAAGAAATGCCGCAGGACTGGTCATGAAGTTGTCACGATGTATTCCGTGTCGTACTGCTTATGTATCGTACACGAACACATATATACAAACTGAAAAGTTTTTCGCTTTTACGAAACAATTCGTAGAATGCTGCTATTACAAATGTTAGCTGAAAAAACACCCAAGAAATGGGAACGGAGTTATCTTGTTCATGCAGTTTAATTCGAGTAAGCTGTTTCTAGTTCAGACGTACTAGTCTATTATGCGTATAATGATGCCACGAGAGAATGCAAGAGGATATGTTCAACTGCAATATATTCTCTGAAAGCATAGAGCATAGAGAAAACTTTTATTTAGATAGGCTATATAAGCTACGTAATTAGCTACTCTTTTGTGTAGAATATGAAATTGTGCATGCAATTGTTTTATAATCCTACGTTGAAAAGTTGTAACAAAAAGCACTGCAGTTGCATAGAAACCATGTTATTCACTATAAGCTTATTTCTTTTTAGATTATTCTCCCTTGCTGAAAAGCCGTAACAAAGGCACAGCTGATTCTTCTATAACAATCTTACATTCTCGGAAATAAAATGCGTTAAAAATATAATTATTCTGCTGATTTCAAAGTGCAAACCGAGGAAACTAATAGAGGCCTAAATGACAGCAAAATAGGTAGCCAAAATAGCCTCTGTTGAAAGACAAACTTGGCTTATTTCGTTACTAAGGGATATTTAAAGTTATTAAAATTGAAATTGTGCGATGAAGAAATGTAGGTACTTAAAATTATTTTGTCAATAGAAAATTAAATGTGTTTAATTTTTATCTATTTAAAACTTTTTTTAGAAAATTCAAATCTTTCAACAGGAGCTTCGCGTACTAATGGTAAAGTTCTGGCTTCGATTCATATATTGGCCAAGGGGACATTATATATTTCATCCATAGGTTCCCCCATGGCCTTCACGTTCTGGCTAGTAAGTAAGAATTTAGGTTCAAGAATTCCCTTCCTAATGGCATTCCACGGTAAGTTTCCGATTAGAACAAAAATTGTTTTGGAAAATGAAAGCATCGAACAAGTGTCCCATTTTAATTACCTAGGTTGTGATGTCAGCTACAACGTAGACCAAGATATTAATCACAAAATTCATAAATTTCAAAATATTTGCGGAACTATCCGAAGAACTTTAAAAGGGAAAACTTGGAAAGACACACAACTCAGGTTTTATTCCGTCATGGCACTTCCTGTCTTATTATATGGCAGTGAAACATGGACACTAAGAAGCAGAGACTTCAGCAAACTCCAAGCAGCTGAAATGTATTTCCTAAAGTCAGTCAAGGGATGCACACGAGAACATCATATTATAAATGAAGTTATTAGACAGGAACTAGGTATTGAACGAGTACAAGAAAAAGTAATGCGATACAGAGAAAACTGGCTAAATCATCTAGACCGCATGCCATCTAGCAGGATCCCCAAGCAAATATTAAATTATAAACCAAGAGGACAAAGATCAATAGGACGACCTAGGAAACGTTGGAAAGATGTGAGACCGGAACAGGCTGAAGCCTAATCCCTGATGGAAGAAGAAGAAGAATCCCCTTACCCCGTTTATGTTTAAGAATTTCGCCCCCCCTGGCAATGATAGATTATAATCATAAATCATCCCCATTTCATCTCGTCGGAGTAACGTAACTCCTACAAATACGTGTCCCAGCTTAATAAGAATGTGTAAAATCATTTTCATCCTGCAAATTAGAGTAGTCATGGAGTAACACCAAGATATCTTCGAGAAAAAGTAAAAATTAAGCCTAACCTGTGCAGCCATGAATTCTACCTTTGAGAATTTAGGCTGCTGGGGAATAGAGAAAACTGCGTAACGACGAGCTTCATAATCTGTACTCTTCACCGGATATAGTATGGGTAATTAAATCTTGGAGGATGAAATGGGCTGGACATGTTGCACGCATGGGGGAAGAAAGACCTGAAGGGAAAAAAACATTTAGAAGACCTAGACGTAGGTGGGAGGACAATATTAGGATAGATTTAAGGGAAGTAGAATTTGCAAGGGACGGTTAGATGGAGTTAGTGCAGAATAGGGTTGAATGGCGGGCTCAGGTAAGCGCGGCAATGTACCTTCGGGTTCCATAACATAGATAATATTCCTTTAGCTTGCTGAGGAATTGTCTATTGCCATTGAGTGAGTACTTGATAGCGAGCTCAGTAGTACCTGCTATACCGTGAATGTTGAATCAGGATTTGCACTCCATGATGATGCCGATCTCTAGGAACGTGTTTTCCGATGTAATGGTCATGATAGTGGCTATAACTTGTCAGCTGTTGTTGAAATGGTTTTGAGAGGGTTGGGCAGAGTTGCTGAGATGACAATTCAATAAGCCAGGCTTTCCTGCCCTCCAGGACCCCACTTTAACAGTCGATCTCATCGACCAGTACAGTATTGGATTTAGACCCGGATGCTATATGTCATGCTGTTAATAAATATATCAAACATTAACCGATATTTATAAAATGTGTCGCGTTATTTCAAAATTAATCTCCTTTAAGGCAAGCTCTAATGTGGTTATAACTGTGTACCTAACAAAATGTATAGAATAATGCTACTAACAGTGATAAGAGAATTATATGTCTTTTAGATGAATCACTTTGTAGAAGTGCACCTTAACTTTTTTTTTTACTTTACTTTATTGGATTTCTTGTGAGGATAAAGAAACTTGGATGCAATTCGTATACAATTGAAATGAAGTAGAAACCGAAAATTTTCTTGCATTTCACAATGGACTTAGCAAAGACATGGCTGATCCGATGTACAGATCACCTCACTTTTACAGCTAACTAGCGCTTGTGATTTGCATTCTGATGACAAACTTACAATTACTTCTCTCGTTCACACAAATTAATGCAATAAAACTACATACCTATTTGATTTGTCTTACCGTAGGTAGTCAAGAGAAGCCGTTGTAGCTTAAATTGCATGCGGTTTACTCCAGAACAGCAATACTTAATTATATGTAATAATTGTCCCTGTATCTACATGTAGATAGGCTATCGGGTCTTTTACAAGGTTTCTTATCTAGATACATAGGCATGGCACGACGTGGAAGGCCCGTCTTGAACATTGCAGCATTATTAGTTTTATGTTTTTTAGTAACGAACTCCTGAAAACGCCGTATTTGTAGGCTACTCGCAATGCAGAATAACACTCAACTAAAAACAGTTTTTCTGATTCGTTGGCCTGTCCTGAAGCTGTCAGCTTGGCGAGATTTGGCTAAGTGGATGACCCTATAATTCTGTAATGTTTATCTACCACTTAGCTAAATATTTACACCAACTTGGAAATCGACACCTAAAGACACAAGAATTTGTCCTTACTATACTACACAACAGCTTACAACACAAGAAATACTAAATTGCCATAGTAATATCTGGGATTTTTTTCAAAAATAAATGGTAGCGTTAGGCAGGGGTTGAAGCGAAAGAATGTTCGTCCTTGGACTGCTCTGTATCTGGGGCTATTTAACGATACCAATAGTTACACCATACTTTCGTGACATAGACTGAGATGATTTTCTGTGAAAACGTTTCAGAATGGATTAATATGTTAAGTTAATTCAGCATTCTTTACGGACCTTGGATTGGGAACCCATGGTACATTTAGCGTTATCCACATTGCACCGCGAGTGCTATAGACCTAAATACCCCCAACACATTTAACTTCTTTCTATGTAACGTAATGTGTGAATAATATTTTGAAATGGTTAGCCTAGTACTTTATTTTCGTTTTAAGATTAAAATGTCTTGTGCTAGGAAACAAGTTTCACGAAATGTAGCCTGTCAATCTTTATACATTCTAGTTTTTTCTGCACTGAAGACAATCTTCTAGCATGCAAATCGCCAGGATTTATCTTTTCTCGAAAGTAGTGATTGCTATGGTAACTGTTTGGTATTCTTTAAACAAATCTAAAAAGGCCAAATTGTGTGGATGCGAATTGTATAAAGGCTAACAATTAGTATTTTTACATATAGTTTTTGTAATAGTATGCAGCTATATGTAGGTAATTATTTCATGCTACCAGCAGCTACGTATGCATCAAGCAATGGACTATAACGAAGAATTTACACGCAATCTGGCTATATCCTAAAATTTCAGCTGGCATTTCGTTAATATGAATAAAAATAATTAGGCCTCAAAAGTTAGATTCATTTCGTTATTTCGCATAAAAGCACACAATTTCGGTGCTTTTTCGCATTAAAACCAAATAGATCTACAGTTCACGTGATGCAACATTGAACATTTGAACATTTCTGAAAAATCTAATTTCCTTGGAATTTTACCTTTATTGTTATATATTTTAACAATTATTACCAGTTGACTATTAACACTTGGCTGTAGTGTAGGTAAACTAGTGTCATACAGTATCCTTGACTTACTTATATCGAGGGTGCTATGAGGTCAAATCAAAATTTGCTTGGTTCATTGAATATTTATAGTGTTATTGTGCACATGTTATATTTTTACGTTTTCCTATAAATACATAATTTAAATGCTCTTAAAATCTGCCCTTGAAAAATAGAATTTCATTAGCCTAAAGAAAATAATTCTGCGTTAAAAACGAGAATTTCCTAAGTACACGAATTCTCGCGTTTTTTTAACGTAAAAAGACAATAATTCAGCCTAGAAGTGTTTGAAATAAAAATCACAATTCGTTAATCCATCACTCGCGAAACCTAGGAATTATCTTTCACCCGTGCAATTTTTTAGAATTAAAGAGGATGTATTATAATGTACTAACGATGTAATTGGCGAACATGATTTCAACTGGCTGAACGATTACCTCTCTTTAAAAATGTATAAGCCATAATATCCTGTTGAGCTAAGCATTCAGGTTGTGTGGTTAGATATCTGTACTATTCCATGTGTTGAAGTGTTTGCATTGTACAAGCGTAGTGGCAGGGCCATTAAATATAACCTGTAAGCTATTTAATGCTAACATGCATTTAGTAGGAAAAATAGTTGGTTAATTGCGTTGCTGTTGTGAATTTTATTCAGTTGTGCATTGCAGCTTAAGCTGAGATCTGTTCTTTATGATAATGTGGAAAAAGAGGTGGATTTTTCAATGACTACTGAAGAGGAAGAAGAATGGTATTCTGACTTGGAAAGGGGCCCGGACCGTTCAACTTGGAACCCTCCCTTTTGCTTCTCTGCTTCTGGAATCTACCCCTAAATCCCTTATGTTGGTTTTTTTTCTCTCTTCCAATGCTTCTGACAGCAGCTGGTGCAGTGTCAATGGAAATATTGTTTATCGATTTTATTTTCTTTTATTCTGCCCTGTGTGTATTTTCCGGCAACAGGTTTGCCTGTTTTTAGAGAGGTTGTAATTTTATTTTCCATGGTGTGCTTTTAGAACAGGCTTGCTTTTTCTGTAGAATTTCTGTAGTTTGCTTTCAGATTAAAAATATCTGACATTTTTGCCATAACTGAACCATCGTCATATTATTTTTAGAATTTGCACTAACTTAATTTCAATATTTTTTCACATTCAAGCATTTTTTTTCTCACAAAAATACACGTCACTTTGTTTCAAGAGATTTTTTATACACATTAATGATGACAATGTAATTTCCTTTGATCTATATTTAGGATACGCTTATAATTTCAGTCCACACTATCACCACAGTATAAGTACTATCACCCTCTATAATAATTGTTCTAAGACCAAAACAAATAAACCTAATATAAATTTAACTTAAAAAATTAATTTTTATTAAAGAACGGAATCTCGATCCCAGCTAATGTGATTCAAGCTCACATCGAATTATATTTAAATACTGTTTGCGTTTACTTGCATCATGTATTCATAATTGACATTAATATCCCAGAAAAAGATATATTTCTGTGCTTGTGCGATGTTGTTTACTCTATATAAAGTTAACCCTGAATTCTTAATAGTGATTTACAATAGAATTAAATAAGCTTGAAAAAGATGAACATTGTCAAAATTACTATGAAAAAAGTCATTGTAAACTGTCTTAAATGAAGTTATATGTATTATATTTTTTAATTAATTTGTTTAACAGTCAACAAAATTTTCGGTTTTAACTGTTGACACTAAAAGTTTTTAAAATACTGATATAAAATATTTATATCATATCCCAATTTAGGAATAATACATGTTCAGTTCACTACTAACCTATTATCTAATTAGCATATAATTTATTATATTAAAACTTCCCTATGGAATGTAGGTTAACCAAATTTTGGATAATCGGGCTTCTGCTGTATTTTGTTGGTACTTTATTAGTGTGTGGGACGGGAAAATGTTTGTCCGTTTATCCGTCTGTCTCTATGCGCGATAACTCAAACACGCTTTAGCGGATTTTCATGAAACTTGGTACACACAGTTATAATTTCCATGGCAAGAAGCCTATTTATTTTAGACCAGAAAGATTGACCGGTACCGGAGTAATGACTAATTAAAGGTCACATGTCACATGCTTATTAATTGGGAAATGAACATATTTTAAGAATTTCTATATCTCTGTATACGAATATGAATTAAGGTTAAGTATCAAACTTTAGATCTTTGTTCTTCCGCAAGCCCTGCTTAATGAATCGATCTGGAGTTTAAATCGGAGATAGATTACAAAAATAAATTATTTTCTGCATATCATTATTGCAATGATCACTGATTAAACAAAAGCATTCTGGCACTTTGTTGTATCAGTTTACGTGATTTTATTTCATACCGCAGATATTAAATTGTGACTTCAATATCACGTCAGGAAGATTAGATATAAAAATGTTAGCTCACCAGATATGTTTCCATAACAAAAATTTTGTTACGTTACCTCACAGAGTTTGATGTTCATGTGCGTGTATAGAATCGTGAACATTCACTCTCTAGTCTAGAGGTTTTCTTGCTACTGTATTTTAAAACTATAACCTTTGCCTTGTAGGCTACTGTATAAGAAGCTAATACTACCAACATGCTAAACGTTCAAAAAACAAGTTTAAAAGTATGCGATCATCTCTAAAATTATTTAGATGGATATTGAACCATGCCTGATTGTAAAATAACGTCAACTCATTGTAACTCATCAGAACAAAGTAACTGTTTTCGTGTCTGTATCATACTATACCTGCATAATATTAAAACGAGCACAGTATATTTTAAATTTGTGAAGCATCGCTGTTTATCGTATACTTTGCGTTCTGATTTAAGAAATAACCCAAATGGTTCTGTGACTACATAGCTTATCTCTTTTATCTGATGACCGGTTGCTCAGTTGAGTATCAGTAGTAGTCCAGTTGTGAATTATCCTACTGACGTACTCAGTTGTACACTTTGGATGATAAGCAGATCCCATTAAACACGTAGGTGAAATCGTTATAAAAAGTATTAAGTCACTTGTACTTTCTATAACCATTTCATTTAGTCATTTGTTACTTTTATTTATGTTCTATCTCCTTTTTATTCTGTTCAAGACTTGTTCAAGACCTTTAAACATGAAACATATACCCCAGGCGATACACATACCACGGTAAGAATAATCCAACTGCTTCAGACTACTGGTGCAACTTACTAACTAGTTATGTAAAAATATTACTGTGATTTTTCCTTATTTATAGACATATTTTACAAGTACGGGGAACGTTATGAAAATCCCGTTTGATATATTACCCTTCAAGTAAATTAAAAATGTATAGTCTGAATTTAACTTAATCGTAGATTTATAGCATAGTGAATAATTTGACAAAATTCCTTCCCTCCAAATTTTGCTCCAATCTTGAAAAAATATTTTTTTTCTTTGTGAGATTGCCCATTTCGTGAGCTCTCTACACTGAAAATAAAAGTGTATACAAAATAGGAAATGAGTTGTAGAAAACCTTGTATTTTCTCCTTAACATGATTAGTAGAATTTCAGTATTAACGTGTAACATTGCTTTAACTTTTTTTTTCCCTTGTTGCAGGTGAGTTCGAGAATAACTGCTTTGCTGCATGTACTGGTACTGCGAAAGTAAGTTTTTCTCTGCTCGTTCGCCATAATGTTAACAAACCAAATTAAATAATCATGATACACTAAATTCACATTGCTAAAGCCGGAGAAATTTGCGTTTACATGCGGCCCAGGTTTCTTTGCCTAGAGTACGGATGACGTCGCAGGTACATCTCATAACTAGACTTCGGATTTTAGGTAAAAACCTATTTTAATTCTTAAGTGATATATGGACAAAAACTCATATGTGCATGTTTCATAAGTGACTATGCCTAAAACTGATACTTTTATAGAACCTAAAACAGCCTATTTTTACGTTAGAGCCTAATATTGCCTTTTTGCTTGTTTTTCCTCTAAAGTTAAGTTATTTTTTGTTATAAATTCTAGCATTTATTTTCAGTTCGTACTAAATTTTTAGCTCGGAATGTGCAGTACATGACACATTTGTGACATGGTTAAATAGTAAGGAATGTTTTGTCTTAAGTTGAAAAATTCCTTGGAATCCCCAAGAAAATTTAGTGTTTTTCTCCCAACTCCCACATCCAGCAAAAAAAAAAAAGTAGTTCTCTGAATCACTGAGGGATACAAGGGGTTGAATATGCTAGCGTGCGTAGCTTCTGGGCGCAGGGATTAGGTTTTCACTGTTATGGTAGTAATACAGGGCCTAGTAATAGGTCTATATAATTCTGTGTATCATAGGCCTATATATGTGTTTTATCATGATTATTGATTAATGGTGAATACAATAAATATATATCAGAAAATTGGCAACTTAACGATTTTGTAAGAGACTATTTTACGATTTTTAGAATCTATTTTCCAATTTTTAGAGCCTATTTTGGGTACCTAAAACAGCATTTTTAGTGACCTAAAAATCCGAACAATATGCAACGCGACAGGTATTTACAAGAATGTACAACATAGCTCAGTGTTACCAGCCAGGGCTTCATATTCACATTTGTTTTCCTTGTGCATTGGTAGTGTTGTTTTGATAACTTATGCAAGCGGTTAAAAATGCCAAAATAAAAGGACGTACGACTTTAATAATTTTATTCATATGGGAGAGATGCATTCAAAAATAACAATTTGATTAGGATTTATGAAACGTGATGATTATGAAATATACATGTGAATAAACTTTAGTCAAATTTTGGAGGATGTTGGAGGGATAAAATGGAACACCTTATTCCAAGTGGACGACAATTCGTAACTGTTATTTATCCACTTGCTTCAACGATACAATGACCAATATTAGAACAAGTGTAAATGGTATTATAATCTTTCATAATTTATTAATGGTCACTGCAGCTCACAGTAATGCACCTTGTAATCATACTGGAGGTAATACTTAACCTGCAGATTAAGATTTTAAATAAGATAACTAATTTATGTTAAAACTGAATTTAAGTAACTGTAGACTCTGAATCGTAAGTACTCAATGCAAAGGTGAGGTTTTTATTATCAGTCTGTGCATTACTGTTGCTATTTACGTGTGAGGATTTCAACAAACGTTTATGCACACTAAACTTACGCGAAAATGCGGGCTCTGGTCATTGCCGTAGCTACATTAAATTAAATTAAAAAAAAAAAAAAAAAACGCAACCAATAATCTTACTATAGCCCACATGTGGTACGTCTTGAAATTGAATTTCATTGAGACCCTGAAGGTTTCGGATTCGATCCTGTATTGGTATGTTTCAGTTGGTTTGATACTTCCGGGAGCATTATCGCACTATCGCACTGGGGTTGCCTCTGCTCCCAGCAAAAATGAGTAAAAGTAGCAGAGGCCGATGCTTAAGACTGACAACTTTGACGTCTTGTGCCGACTTTCTAAAGATCCGGAAACCCTGCGATTCCACTGCCTGTATAGAGAACATATTTGGAGTTACAGGATTTTCGCGTTATAGTTGAAACTATTCTATTGGACTTTAATTAAATAATACATATACTAAAAAACAACTAATTTAATTAATCTTTGTTAAAATATATTTTTCGCTTTTATACAGTTTTAAAAATCTACAGTAAACATTAATTTAAAAATTGTCTGTTATTAAAATAGTGTTTTATAATTAAAGCTGTCAGACAAATTTTATTATTTTCACGCTATGAAGAGTGGAAAGGGTATAATTATGCGGATTCAGAGGGGTAGAACTACACATCACAATAAATACAAAACCTATTTTATGTTTTGTGATTACGTTTATGGTTTTTGAGATAATTACGTTTTAACTCATCCAGAGCCGAATTTATATTTTCACTGGCAGGTACCGCGGCTCCGTCCGTGCTAATTAATTCAAAAATTCAAAATTAGAGCAAAATAATTAAAACATTTATTAACACTTACACGCAGATCATTCATATACTAAGCAATTAATAAATAATTATAATTAAGCAGCTAAATTCAGGCTTTGGAGTGCATTCCACTATTAGAAAGTGCCGCCTGGAAAAGAAAAATCTCAGATTCGAGTCCCCTGGCCCAGAAAACCCCTACATAGTGAGTTTCATCCAAATCGTAAAATGTTTTCCTATTTAGGCCTTCATTATCCCTCTTCCGTCCACCTATGTAAAAATTCAGATATCTGCGTCCTATAACATTATAAATAAATTAATCTATCAGAGCGGGCTTACAAAATCGAAACGATCGACAATCCCATGCGTTATGTTGAAAAATCGAAATGCTCGTTTTTCTAAGTTTTGACAACAAAGCAAGGCCATCTGTAATTAATTTGACAATTGAAATGTAATAGACAAAACTGGTACTTCGATAGAGCAAAAAAAAAAATTACTTTTTCTGCCATTTTTCGCTAACTCGCGAATGAAAGCGAAAATTAAAATTCTGCCTTCGAGGTGCATTAGGCCGCCATTCAGTCCATCAAGTTAAACATTTCAGACCTCTGCATGCAGTAGATTTAGCTGGGCTTCGCGGACAAACACATCTCTTACTATATAGATATAAACATTCATCAGCTAGAGTCACTAGTAGGTTATAAGCTTGAAATGAACCATGACAATTTTAGTGAAGTAGATGATTCCTGTGGATAACAGTTTTAATACGTGAATTAATATCTTCATAATTTAAGATGAAGGAATAGCCTATTATGCCTATGAAAAGGTTAATGTTCCACAGAATTCCAACAACGCATTGACAGATAGCTTGTACAAATGTGTCAGTTACCTCTGTCACGTGTATAAATACAAATGGTGAGACACTAGCTCATATATTACCTCAAATAGTGGCTTTATGTTGTCCACCTAATAATTTTTGTTTTTAATTTGCACGTAAACATCTAATTTTACTGAAAATTATTCCTTATTCTTTCGTCTGCTGACTTGGAAAAAAAAATAGAACATTACCGGTCATACTTATCGAGTAAAGTAGGGTGAAGTTCAGGGATGGTATTAAAAATAATCCCTCGTTTTGGACAGAAACGGCATTTGAGTATTATTGTATATTTTAAATTGAGAACAAACAACATTCCGCTTTAAACCTTTGTTCACTTTTGACTATATTTCGCGAGCTAACCATATAAACCGTTAAAATTCTTTAACTTCTTTAATTTCTTCTTAAAATCTGTACTTTCCTGTTAAGTACAGGAGGTAATTATTGTTCACAATGTAGCCTAACAAATACTCAACGGGCATGGTAATGCTGTTTGATTTTTGGTTCACTGTGCTAAATGGTGAGTGTATTGGATTTAAAACTGATATATGTGGAACGTATTTTTACATTGGAAGAGACAGTAATAGTGTCGCCTACTTTGTATTCTCCTGGCTCCCCATTTGTCACTGTCACATGTGTATACACCCCCACCCTCCAACCCCATTCCTCCCTGTTTTATTTTAGCTATTTACAGAATTAAAATACGACATACTTGACAATGTATGATCTGTGAAAAGCTGATATGTCATGACTGTAAATAATATCTATAACTGTTGTCTCCAGCGGTTTATACTGAAATTTTGTTTTGGCATAGGTGCTGCACAGTAATGGATAGTTCATTTGTACCAGTCAGTAGTTCGTTTACGTATTATTTTAATAATTCATTCCTACCAAAACTCTGTCCTTGAGGCTAACTCTAGACTTGTGCCGAAAATAGCTTTTATGATGCTTATAAAAAGTGTTCATGAAATCATAGAATATTGTTTCTATTGATAAGTTGAGAATGTTTTAGGAGAAAAATTCCTCTGGCACCGGGATTCATAGGCATTATTACAAACGAATAACAATGTAACATAGGCCTATAGAAAGGTATGCAAAACAATGAACGCGGCATTATTAAAAATGTAGGAAAATTGCTTTCCATAATTAACAAAAAATGGTTACCCAAAATTTAAAAAAGTAGTGCTCCTAATTAGATGTTGCAGCAAGTTAATACTAAAATCTAGCTCTTGAATGTTGATTGATCAATATTTTATCTCGTGGTTGCATATCAGTTTATTTTTGGTTGCAGTTGTTTATGTATTTCTGTAAATTAAATGACTGCGGTAAGGCAGAGTCTTTGTATGTGTACGAAGACGAAATAAATAATACAAAGCAATAATAAAATACTTCTTCGAGAGAGAGATTATAAATAATGGATCATAATAATAATTAATGTAGGCTACACAAAACTGCAATTTCTCCCGCGAGGTTCTCCCACTTACCTTTCCGTTTCATCGTTGCTCCATCTTCATACGAGACAATACCACATGTATAATATTGATTATTACCATTTGTGTGTTTTCTATAACATCAGTAATTACACCGAGGAATGGGATAACAGAGAAGCATTTATTTCAATGAAAATATTAATATATATTTTTAAATTCACATTGACGAAGAGCGAATTATGGTGACCATTCCTTCCATACGCCGAGTGTTAGATATTGGCCAATAACGTTTAGCAATTCCTCGGATGTAGACCAATCATGGTCTTTTTCTTATAAAAATGCTTGCTATTAATACGAGGATGCGATGTTATCTGATAAAATGTCAGCTTTTTACTCGAAATGTAGGTATCAACGCCGCAAGCTGCCAGTGAACACAATAAATAGTCATTACTTTATACAACATAACTTGTTAGGAAATCGAAATATTATAAACGTACATTGATTAAAATCACAATTTCAGTTCGGTGCAAACAAGTTCGTGTGTTTTCATTCTGTTCTGCTGTTACCTTACCTGAATTAGGTAAACTATGCCTTGTATGCACCATTGATAGCTCATTGGTTAAAACATGGTAACTCGAATCGATTCATGGATGATTGATTCATAGTATGCCGTGATCTCGCAGTTGTTTTTTTTATGTATAACAAAGTAAGAAAGTAATTCTTATTTATATAATCCGTTACATTTTTATTCATGGAATAGTCTAAGGGCCAGTTGTATAAACATGTAAACTGTAGTTATCATGCAAAATTAACTTTCAGTTACATTTAACAACCTTTTTTTGTTGTATAAACGTTAATCCAAGTTTATCTCATCCTAACCAACATTTTAATATAACTGGTGAATTTTTGCAAGTTAAAACATTAACTGATGATTTGGAAATTTTAAATACATTTCAAACAGTAAAAAAGACACTAGAAATCCATTTTATAAGTACAGTGAGAGTTATTATTTTCATATCATTTAGATTCAGTTTGCTTTCATTTTGTCTATTCACATTAAAAATACAGATACTGGTATCTTGGCTTTGTTGTTGGTTATGGTTGCCCTACATTTCAAAATAGCAACATCTATTTCTAGATTTCTGATTATTCTGATACCCCATCTGGTGATGCAATGAAACCCCATCATGCATCTCTTGAATGTCATAATCTTTTATTAGTACTGCAAAATTTGGGCAGAACAACTAGACAGAAGTTATGTCTCCTTCCCATTACAATCAAGTACAAAGCAAATCCATGATATGTTTATGATATTCAGGGTCAGCCCTGAGGTCCTTTGCGAATTATTGTGATTGGAAGCTTACAAATAGTTACTGAGGACAAAGGAACAGCCAGTAGAACCATTCATAAATTGAAAAGAGAAAATTATACGTTAAGGCCTCGGTTTATTTGAATTCCAACTAAGGACAATGTCTTAAGAAAACAATATTAAATATCTACAATATTCGTAACCTTCCAGGCATTATAGGTACTGTAGGTTGCGTTTACACACCTAAACACCTCTATAGACAGGTTAAAGCAGTTTGAAGAAAAAATATACATGGCCTCAATGAAATGATTTTTTTTTTAATTTAAAAAACTCATCTTTATTAAGCAATTGAAATAAATACCAAAGACATATGTGTAACATGATGCTTTGTCTTTAATTAAACAACTGAAAATCAAAGACCAAAGATATAAACATAATACTCCCTGCAAATTTCCCTCAACTTTTGCACTGTTGCCAGATGTTTTATTATTTTCTCCAGTTATTTAAAACTGTGAGTTACACAATCTACGGTTGTTTTTATACAACATAAGTAGCTAGTTATTTTCAAACTTTCAGTTAAAAACAACCATCAGTTTGTGAGTTTTATACAACTGGCCCTTAATGAATCTAACTCGAGTTTACGAGTTTCATCAGATAAATCTTTATCTATCGATAAACTTGTAAACTCTCGTGAGATTACCTATGATATTTACACTTCAGCTCGTTTAAATTGACAATAAAGAGAAATGAAATAGTATGACCCAACATGTTTGCTTGGCAATCATATTTTGATCTAGTTCGTTAGAATGCCTTCATGCATTTCCTACAAGCCTATGCAGCATCATATACAGTATATTATTTATATTGTATGGATCCCTTTTCAGCTTTCACACACAACCAATCTTAACAATGAAGTATTCAAAGAAATTCCCGGAGCAGTGACGAATTGTATTTTCACTTTATAAAATAGGCCTACTTACGATTCATAGAATATAAAACAAATAAATCGTCTCATTTTCGCTGTTGTTAGCTCCAGCTTTGCCTCGGATTGACCTAAACATTGTTACATTCGTGATACTGACATTGTACATAATGTAATATTTAACAGAAACAAATTCAGTGGTTTAAAAATACATAGGCTATCTACATTATAAATGCTGCTGTACAATAACAGTGAAAAGCCGGTCATAAAATCACTAAATTAGTGTGCCTCACAATACTGTAGGCTATATGACGTAAATGTGAGGTCGACCATTAAGGGTAATCATTTCATAGGTGAAATATTCCATCTGGCGTTGTGAATCGAACTCTGGCTAGCTCGGCAGGGAGATCATTGGCACGGAAAGCTGATAATAATTTTCTCCATAGGCCTACCTCCTTTTCCCTGCACCCTAAAATGACATATCTTTCATTTTCGGCATTTTCCATAGTGGACATGTTCCATTTGTTATTTCCTACTATATTTTTCAGTCTCTCTGGAAGAAGTGGATAATAAGTTTTCGAAAATACAAAAATGTTTTCGTAGTCATAGATTGCCGTTACATGACATTCGTGACAGGAAAATGAAGGAACCAAATATTTAATAGATCATAATATTGTGTATTAACAATATTTTAAAGGCATGGTTTAAAAACATCCTGGTAATTACTTATCACATATCTAGGATAACCACATTTACTCAGTGACCCCAAGTTGTCCAAGTTCGAAACAGGAATCCCGAAATGTCTTGATCTAAGCCCTGATTTCTCGAGTATTTGATTAATAATGTTCCCTTGATTTAGAAAGATTTTGAAGTTTTAAAATGTCTAAATTAGCAATATAATTTCTGTTTGGTAATATCATTGCACTTTTATTTATTAAATTAAATACATTTTTTTTACGTTCCATGAACCCTTTCTGTGTCAAATCCCATTTAGTCTTATATTAATAATCATTTCCACTAATGTTTCCCACCAATTAATTCCCTTGATTTAATATGTGGTCTTGCTATATGTCCATTTACTTATAATGCCTAATTACATTACGTCATAGATAAGATTTAATTTTAAATGTTTATTTGATTGATATTAGTATGCCTTAAGTATAATTTGCATTTTTGGTATATGTCTCTCATACGTGTAAGCCTAGTAGGCCTACCTTTATTACTTCAAAGATAATTTTTAATTTACATAGTAGGTATAATATATAGAAACATATATATTATATACAAACATATTTTATATTCAAGGTAACATTGTGGTATGTTCGCCATACATTTGTTTTTAGTGTCGGGTATAACGAACGAATCTTGTCGTCTATATACTGTTATCCAGCATACATTTATACAGTGTGTCCGGCTTAAACGTATAACATTTCATTATTTTATTACTTGAGAAGTATTGATGATATTTACAATCTGTTTGCTTCTACGGGTAGAGCAACTCAAAATGTTTTTTTAATAACCTAATAAACCTCGATCCAATCTGTATTCCACATCTCTCCATGTGTTTTACAGCATTGCAGGTGTAAGATTTGCAACAATGCGATGGCGCAGATCTGGTAGATTACGAACTGGTGTCTGGTAAACTTGATTCTTGACGAACCCCCACAGAAAAAATCGAGTGGCGTAATTCCTGGGCTTCTAGGGGGCCAAGTAATCGAAGGACTACCTCTCCCAATCCAGTGTTGAGGGAACTCATCCAAGAACTCTCTCACAGTATCCGCATAATGGCATGGAGCTCCATCTTGTTGGAAGATCACGTTAGGAGGAAGTTGTGGCACAGCGTACACCTGCAACATGTCTAGGTATGTTCTTGCATTAACAGTAGGCTCCGCGAAAAAGAATGGGCCTATGATTCTGTCCATCAGTGCACACCACACATTAAGTTTAGGGGAGTTTCGTTCATACTCTACCACTGTGTGGGGATGTTCCGTCCCCCCATATGCGGCAATTGTTTTTGTTAACCTTCCCGGAAGTGTAGAATGTAGCCTCGTCCGTAACCATATCGAGGAATTCCTCATTTTCATCAATTTCTGCCAGAATTGTCTCAGCAAATGCCCTCCGTCTTGCTTGTCTTCAGGATTGATTTGGTGACGAAGTTGAAGTTTGTACGCCCGTAGGCGCAAACTTTTATGGACGACATCGTGTACTGTCGAACGAGGTAAATTTAGCTCCCTACTTGCTCGTCGGATGCCTTTTGCTGTGGAGTCCACATGGCTACTGACGCTAATTGGCTATTTCCACGTTCTGCGCATGCGCGCATTTGATGTACGCTCCTGCCATGCAAACACAAGAAACATTTTGAGTTACCTAACCCGTAGAAGCAAACAAATTGTAAATGTCAACAATACTTCTCAAGTAATAAAATAATGAAATGTTATACGTTTAAGCCGGACACACTGTATTAATGATTCCTCGTATATAGGCCTACCTAAATTGGTGTAGAAACTGAACATTTTTCGTCACGTACTTACGTCCTTTCTCCAGTGACATCCCCATCTGGAAGCCACGTGCAGAATTTATCATGTAAGCGCTGTTTTTTTACCCGCAGTCATTTTTATTCATTCACATATGCATTTTGAAAGTGTCAATTTATTTAAAAGGGAGTCCGTCCCGCTGTTACTATCATCTTTATGGAACACAAAAAAACAAACACTCTCCACTCTTTTCATAAGTCAATACGCTGAAACGCCGCTGCCATTTATACTTTGTGACGTCGCATTCATCTGCCGGATTCCATTTATAGCAGCAGGCAGTGATTTTCGATATAAATACTAATTCAGTCTGTGAAACTTATGCCTTCGCATTTATATTTCAGTGAATACTATATCCACCCGACACATGACAGGGAATACTCTATTAGATTCGATGGAATTAATTCGTATGAGAGGGCTGGGAGTGCGAAATGCTTAATACAGTCCTTTTTAATTCTGAATATTAGGAGAATGGCTATAATTACTAAGGTTCATTTAAACTTTCTGTCCAATATATTGAGCAAAACACATTTAAACAAATATGCGTCATTCAATATGTTTCTAGTACTAATATCTTATTTGTATATTTTCCTATATTGCTTTGTACACCAATTGTAGCATTAACCTCTTCACTGCTACTGATGTATAAATTCGATACATCAAGAATTGTATAAAAGCTGAAATATAAGATTAATAGAATAATGCTTTTGTAAAATACGAGGATTTTTATCTTAGTGTTACTACTGTCATTCATGGAAACCAATTTAAAATTTTCTTAATCAATTTCAAACTTTGCTCCACCGCTGTGGCGTAGAGAACGCGTTCGCTCCTCACATGCATCGGGCCCGGGTTCGAATCCTGGTCGGGACAAGTTACCTAAGTGGGTTTTTTCTAGGGTTTTTCCTCCCCTGTGAGACAAATGTCGGGTAACTTTAGGTCCTTGTGGTCCCCAGATATCATCTGGCCGTCATTATCATCTTCACCCCATCCTCGCCTTGTTTGGAGTGAGAGTGCGTGTGTGTGAATGGTGTGTCTCGTCCTATGTGTTCGTGTTGTCTCGGAGGTGGCCCCGCCATTGGGCTGATCACTCATCCGGGGAGGCCCTCCATGTCCTTGTCTGGTCAAAAAAGTATGTATGTGATCCATAGATAATCCCTCTCCCGACAGGTCGCGGCCATGTAAGGCCCGGGCGGCTTGGGTCGCTTAAATCATAAAAGGGAGAGGTAAAACTCAAAGAAAGAAAGAAAGAATTTCTAACTTTAAGCTCACTGATGATTTCACTTGATGCTTACCTATATTAAAATATAAATTCAGCTCTGAAAGGGTTAAACAAATTAAACAGTCGAAAGGACGAGCAAAAGAAGCACTTTTAACGGTAGATGATATTAATTAAAAAGAGAAGATTATGCCACTCAGTGGCATAACATTTTAACATTCCAGGCTTGCTACTTGCATTGCTTCACATGAAAATAATCTTAATATTTTAGTTCAGAATAATTGTTTTGATTTGATTATTTAATAGACTCAGTCTGTTATAAATTGAAAATGTTCAATATGCTTTTTTTACATATAACATTATTCTCGGCCCTTGCAAAATTACAGTAGTCATATTTGGTGGCTGAAAAGCGTTGTCCACTCTATCCTTTATGTTGGCAGCCATGTTCGAGAAAATCAATAGCCTTTGTCTGCGCAAATTCATACTAGATGGCAGGACAGTTCACGGACAGCTGGAAATCTCCCAGAATGACTGCACGGTACGAAATAATATTATTTCACAAATATTAACGGTTGTCTAAACAAGTGTATGATACGCATGGTAATATTATGTTATTTTGCTCATAAGATTGTTACACTCTTCCTAATGGGCTCGTTTCGCAAACAAACCTACTCCCAAAATAAAATCACGTTTTTACAACTTGTTTCATAAAATAACCATTAGTGTATATGTTAAACTGTAAGAGTACTATTAATAAAACAAGAGGCACAGTAATTTATTTAATTTTTCGTAGAATATACTTTACAGATATATTATACTTAAAACACTAATTCTAATCAAAATCACAAAAGAAAGACTTCTTCGAGAAAAACAGGGAAAAACTTATAACATTCAATTCATTTTGAAGTCACGTAATTGCCCATTAAAAAAAATAAAAAATACCTCGTCGTAAGCCAAGAAAATCTGAAAGCATATTATTCTTGTTCCTATTGTTTTAATCCTTTGTGCTAGTTTGTCGAACGTGTTATGCCCTATTTTTTCTGCGTATTCAGTAATTAATGCGTACCGTTATGTACAAAACACATTCAATATTGGTTTGAAAATCCTCTCGATTAGTTTAATATGATATGTGTTTTTGTAGTGAGAAGCTGAACGTGATACATGGACAAAACGAAACAACAAAAACAGAAAAGAGATAGACAGAGCGAGCTTAAATGTTATTTCCGTTATTTGTATTTCTGCCCTGTTGTGAGGCTTCATCGTGTGTTCTGCGACAATCATTGCTGCTGTTGTTATATACTAGACTTAATCCTCCTCATTCCTTGTTATGCTTATCCGGTAAGAAATTGAAAGAATAATAAGATACGGTATATATTATCTTTATGTCTTTATCTCTGTCCTTTCTCTCTCGTATAGTAAATTTTATGATATTCTTGTGACGAGTATAAAACGTTTTATTCGTTTGGTCTGATTTGATATATGTAATCCTTGATGATTGCTACACTTTTATTAACTAAATTACTATTAATTAAATTAGCTTTATTAATCTGCAAGCATGAACTCACTTTCAGCTTTATAGCGCAACAATTGTGATAAAACTGTACATTCTGTACCGAAATGAAAAATTGTGTCAAGCTCAAATGTTAAAGGCTTTAAAACATAGCATGTAAAAGAAAATTAACATGCTAAGCACTTTATTAGGTTGTTTGAAGAATGCTGTACTCGGAAGATATTTAAATTGACTGCATGGAATTATTTTTTTTTTCCGTTTTATATTCCATGTCTCCTTACATTACTGCATGCATAATCGTTTAGATTCGCTCTTCTTCGCCTTCTTGATTTCTTCTGAGGTTCAACGGGCAGGGGTGATATTATTTCATCTAGCCTCGACTTCATTTGTCAACTGTATTTTCTCTTTCGTTACTATCACTATTCTCTATCAGCCATTGTAGCACTGAAACTACTTTACCGCCAGTTATTTCTTGGCACCCAAGATTTTGTGACAGGTAGAAAGCCACGTGTTAAACTGTATTAAGTTGGGCATGACAACATTTATCCACAGATTTTTATCCCTTATTCTGGAGCCTAAATAAGTTAATTTACTCAGTAGCATAATCCATAGTTTAAAGTCTCAAATAGAGCTGTCGTTTTTATTTTGTCACAAAAAATCAGTTACCCATAACTGAATATTTGAAACTAAGACCCATGGGTTCAGGTCAGTATGTCACGAACGAGGTATTAAGTGATACGTGTTACTTATAAGTACCGGTATTCGAATAAATTGTAAATCACGTGAGGAATATTCTTTGTCAAAATATTAAAAATAGTCTAATTTAAATATGTGCAGAGTCATTCAATAATCTGCGATCATCTATCACATTAAAAGACGTATAAAATAAACCCATTACAGCTGTATGTCTACACAATAAATAATTTATTTCCTTATTGCATATAGATTACCCGTCAAGCCTACAGCAATGTCATTTCAGTTAAGAAAAGCGTGAATTTACATTGCTCAAGCGAGGTTTATTTAAAATAAACTCTCGTCGTAAGTCTCCCCCCCCCCCCAGAAAAGGGGAAAAAATGTATTTTTATATGGTTATTTAACGATGGTTTGACACTGTTATTTAGGCATGTGTTAGAATATTTTCCTCAAGGGTCCTTTTATTGCCTGTAGATCTACAGACATAAAATAATGTAGCATTTGTATGCACATGCACTCGACTTGCCAGGATTGAATCCGTGAACTTCGGAATAGAAAGCCAGTGCCTTAGTAATTGCTCCTTTCAGACCGGGAATTGTATCCGTCGTGAACGCAAGCCCCTATATTATTGTAACTGTTAAGTTTACGATATATTTACTGTTTTCATCAGTGTACGTATTCTCCATGCACAAAATGAGATACGTTCGCCTTGACGTCTTACTCATCTACGACAGACTAAATTACCCACTCACTGATATTAATGTTTACCCACTTCCACATGGGCTAGAAACTTGAAATTTTGCAGCCTTATAGTTTTTAGCCTGTAACCTACGGAACAATTCCAGAAAGTTCAATTTCCTAATTTTAACCCCCGAAAAAGCGTTGAAAAGATTTACTGACATTGTTTCCCTACTTCCAGGTGAGCTAGAAACCTCAAATTTGTCAGACTTATAGCTTTTAGCCGACGATAAAATTAAAAAAGTTTTTTTTTTTTTTTAGTTTTGTCCCCGAAATAAAATATTAAAGTAGTTTCGCGCTTTTTTAAGGTTTATTATGACTAAACGGCAATAGGCTATAGGGCAATCTAAATATACGCAATCGATTTCTGAATGGTGTCAGTTTATATTTAAAAAAAAAACCTGAGAACCTTACTGGGGGTTTTGGGGTAGAGCCCCCAACGAGCGAAGCTATTTATTTCCTTTAAAAGCATGATTTATACTACTACTACGAATACGCATTTATGTCACGTCAGCTGTATTAATGTTGTTTCAACTCGCTACTTGTCAGACAGGAGGTTAAGGTATATCGATAACTTGATTGCTTCTAATGAAACACAGCTTTGTTTCCGTGGAATCCGAATTTCATGAGAAAGCTGAGTTGCATAACGGTTTCTGCGTAGTCTTTACTGCGCAAGCAATAATTGACGCTTTTCCATGAATAACCAATCCTAACACCTACACTAAATTAAATTATAATTCCAATATTTACGTTTCCAATTTATTTTTATACATGTGGAAATCCTGAAAACACGATTTTCTCTTCCATAGCAAGGAAACTTTACCCAATGTAATTAATTGCTTCAAAAGACACTTGTCTTACAGTAATGCTTAAAAAGTAATAGAGGTTTCTATAGACGTAGTTCACTACACTTGATATTTATAAAAATAATTTTCAACATTGAGTTGACATAAGATATAAGTTGGACAAAAGTAACATATCCAAATTTAGTTTTTTTTTCACGTTCAAGTAGTGATTCATGAATGGAATTAATATTTTTAACGGACTGCCTTTGCCAATTATATCTGCTCCAAACTCAACGTTTAAACTAGGCCTACACGTTTTTATGGCGTCAATACTGATCTCTGACATAATACCTTATTAATAGTATTGTTATCACTATTGTTATTGTTATTGAAAGTACAAATAAATCTAACACAAACTTTGTGCTTAAAACTTTGTTAACTGAATTTGGTACAACTTTATTCATAGACTACAATTTCAAAAGATATGCACATGGTATTAACATTTGAAAAATTGAGAGTCTTAACATTAAAGGTAGTCACAAAACATTCTGACTTCTGTTGGCCTCACGAACTCACATTTAGAAGGATTTCAAATCTCTTGGTAGCCCAATCAGAGAGAGATTTCCCCACCATCGGAGGCGATTGGCGAATCAGAATTTACTGACCCTGCATATTAAAATTGATATTGCATACCAATACACAGTGACCTACAGAAATGTTATGCAAAGAAGCGATCAATTGAGGAAATAAGTGCATAGAACTTTAGGTAAACAATCAAGATAAACTAATCATCTTGAAAAGCCTTACGTATTTTTGCAGCTTCAGAAATTCAACCTTACATATAGTATTATTTCCACTCCGTTATAAGGTTGGAACTGCCTTCAGTAGGTGAAGTATAGATGTAGGCCTACACAAAATTGGAAAGATTGAACCCCCATACTAGATGAGTTATTGGAAAAAGACAGAGGAAAGAAAATGGAGACTGAATGAAACAAAGGAATGCGTAATAGAAACAATGCTTGGTTGACGCTCATCTCAATACTTCGATTTTTCTTGTGTGGCGCCGTCTCCATCGTCTTGAAGGATAAGTCAATAGGGATGGCTTCTTTTGTGAAATCAGCACTGAAGAGTTTCCAGGAGGAGGGCAGCGGTAATAACTTCGAGAGCTCTAACTTCAATTCATAGAGTACATAGAGGTAGCAATAGCATTAAAGTACTATAACTATTTAACCCACGCTTTCTACGAACGCTTCTACGAAGTTATGTGTGTACAGTATTAATTTATATCAGGGCTTTTCAACTTCAAGAGGTCCGAGGGCCAATATTGCCTCGGTTAGCACAATTTTTAGGTATAAAATTAGACAACTTGTAAATAGTAAGCGGAAAATCAATAAAATTTCTATATAGTTTTCCTTTTTTAAAGGTTTCAAGTAATCTTATTTTGCTGACGTCATACATGGTACCAGTATTTCTTAAAACAGTTCTGGATTTCGTACTTAAAGGTGGCCTGAATTATTTAAAATGTAAGCAATAAAAATCATGGAATTATAACTAAAAATTAGATACTTAACCTCTTCATTGGTAGCCTACTAACGTATAAATTCGTCCCCTAAAGAAATTGTATAAAAGGAGAGATATAAGATTAATAAAGTAATTTTATGTAGAATGTGAGGATTTTTATTCTCTTGTTATGACTTTCATTCTGACTTTCATTCATTTCATTCTACTTAAATTTCCTTGTCGATTCGAAGCTAAGAGCCCGCTAATGGTTTTGCTTGCTAACTGCTGCATATATGTATATATACCATTGCTGTAATTAAGTCACAAGACAATTCTAGAGTGATAGGGAAAAAGCGAACTAGTCAAAATTCCAAAGTTTCAGGAATGAGAAAAAAATTATTTCCACAGCATTGTTACACTATTTAGTTCAGTTCACCAGATATTTTTAAACAGTATCTTATACTATGTAAAAATATCTGGTTGGACTGATCTAAATATTGTAAAAATGCTGTGAAAATAAATTATTTGTCTCTCCTAAAACTTTGTTATTTTTACTTATTCGCTTTTTCCCAGTAAAATTTATCAAAACCAACTGTTGTGTGAAATATTTTAGCGAAATATTCACACACCAAAAAAATTAAGACTCCTACAAAGAAGAATGTAAACTTTGCTTCATGCTATTCTTAGGTCCTATTTTGTGAATAGTTTACTGGTTGTTGAGATATATTCCTGTTGCTAGTGAGATAGACAAAATATAAAAGTTTTATAGGGATGAAAGTACCACTAAACATTTAAATATTGATTAGTGCACATCACGAACATGTTCACATGTCCATGGGTGAAGGCAAGCATGAATTAAGGAAATCATCAAGTGTCGCCCAGCTGGAACGGTGGTCTGGCGTCACTAGTGCATGCACATAAATAATATGTTACACAACCTGAAACAGGACATTCTCAGTGGAGGCCAAGGTGATATGACCTAAATGACAAATGACAAATGATAACTTTTTCTTACGAATATTATATACGGTATCAAAAGGATATAATTATTTGCATGTACAGTATAATAAATATCAGGTATATATTTGTTAGGTATCGTTGTAAGATTAGGCTATCTCTCTATCAAAACTCTCTCTATCAAAACCCTCTCTCTCTCTCTCTCTCTATTTAGCTGCAGGATTAGAATAAAATCATACTGTGGATTCTGGTGCGAACTAACAACATCCCCATTCAAGGACTTAGCTATTCTAATTTTTCTCACTATTGCAGCTTGAATATCGGGTTTCACACTTAAAATATAATACCTGATACCTCAAAATGAGGTTGCATTTTCTATTCCACAGTATTCTGTATTGATTGCTTTGACCTATGACGTCATAAGGAATACATCTCAAGAAGAACAAGAATAAAAGTCTTTGAAGAGTTCTTTCCACTCCGCAAGAATTGTTGACGGGTTGGTTTCTTACTCTTTCAGAGAATAACATAAAGTACAGTGCACACACTATCGGATTTAGAATTGCTAAGAGACGTTTCCAGAGATGGGATGTAGGCCTTAGGGACAAATGATACTCTCACTGCATCCATCTTATGTAAACAAAACATATATGCAGACAAGTAAGTTTATGAGGTGTTATATATCTAGTTGAGAGAGTGTAGAAACTATATCTTGTTTTCCATTAGGTATGTTTTGCAAACGAATGTATTCAGTTTTATAAAAGAAAGGGTTGTGAATTTTTTCCGAAATTTCTCGATATCATTTCTATTTTCTAGCACAGTTTATGGTAAATTACCGTTTAAATTCTTCTATTTTTATTAACAAATTTGTAGTATGTCAATTTTTTATGCTTTACAGAGCGAACGACAATGCTTAACCTGAGATTAGACGGGGTTAGTACTAATCTGCCATGGCATACGTGTTTCTACTTTTGGGTCTCGGATTCTTCTCACCATCATTTCATACCTGTCTACTATTCGAGGAAGAATATTTAACGCGAACCAATTTTTAATTGTGAAATTATTTATTACAACAAAATAATGATCTGTCGACTGAAGTTGAGAAAGCGGTTCTTTTGACGCATGATAACTTACAACATTGCCTTATCTCTCTTAGATTAAAAAGCGCATTAAAGAGCACATTCTGGTTAAATGGAACAACAACTGGCTCAGTACCACAAAATGATTCGTTACTAGGGATACTTTCTTTCCAACGATTGAAGTACATCTAAGAAGTGTTGTTAAATCTGACTTTATAGTGACCCAATTTCTGTCTGGACATGGGAATTTTGGCTCCTATTTCGAAAGATTTAAAGTGATAAGAGAAAATGGATACTTGTGTATATGTGGCGAACAACAAACTGTCGAACATCTTTTATTTAACTTTCCAGTGTTTGAAAGAGCAAGACACATTTTAAAAGGACATCTAGATTATTGTAAACTTCCTTACGCTAAACCATTATTTAATATATTTATAAGAAAATGCTGTTCTAGACAATTTTATTATTTTCTTTCTTATGTGCATAATCGATTATAGTTTAAAATTACCAGGGTGATTGGGTGTAACGCTCAGCACTGTTAGTTATAGAACGGAATGGTATGTCATAGGCAAATAGAGATAGATAAATATCTAAATTACAAATTAAATTTGTTAAAACTATAACCCTGTAAAAACCGGGTAAAATATGGTTCATTAAACTGTATATTAAATAAATAAATATATATCTCTCTTAGAAGTGATTCAAATTTAGGCAGATTGAATGCCATATTGATGTATCTCTTGAGCTCCAAACCCAAGTTCATACGCAACGAGGCAAGCCGTTTTGATTTCAACATGGAAGCTTTATTAGAATCTACGTCTTACATCTTTAGACGACATAGTAAAAAAAACTGTGTAAGTAACGCAGCAAGACAGGAGTACTTGCATATCCACCCCAGCAGACAAAAGGGATGTTTTGATATATTCTCTGAGGAGTAACAGATGCAGAATATACCACTCGGAACGCCCCTACAATAAAAACACACGCACCGGCAACTTGTCCCCTTCCAGTAGCTTCATTTGGAAAGACTTGATTTTGATAGTGATCGTAAAAATGAAAATAAGGTTGTTCCAGAGACTATAGGAGGGGTTCATCAAAATGAATTGTTACAAAACGTATGGAACAAGAGTAATGTCAAGAAGGGGAGCATGATCAATCTGTTCAACAGAACAGCGGATCAAGACGATAGTTTAAGTGGATGAAGTGAACAAGTCCTGAATAAAGTAATCAACCTATAACCCTGTTACTCAGGATAAAATTATGCTCTGATATTGTTGTACAAAACCTAGTATGATAAAGTTTTCTGTCATTAACATCAAACCTTTGCAACCCTTGCCAAGGAAGTCATATTTTAAGTTGCCTATTTATGACTGTATTAATCTTGCCTGCCACCAATAATTGTGAAGAATTGTCTATAGCAGTGTTTCTGAAACTGTGTTCCACCGAATATTAGTGTTCCATGAGGCAAGTGTAATTTCTTCCACGATGATCTCAGCGATCTTTCTAGTGGTGTTTCTCGGATAATGCTAACAATCTTGCGAAGAAAAGGAAAATACTTTACTTATCAAGATGTCTGCTAAGAAAGATGAAATGAAGGTCTAAAGACCTAAGCATAAAATAATTTTAAAAATATAGCTGATGGTAGGCCTGCCATTTGTCGATTTTATTGTGTTTAGCTTTTTATTGTATTTTACTTGACTTACCAGCTATTAATTCATACACATTAGTATTTTAATTCGGAAGGCTCCATGTTGGCATGGATTACTCGTTCCAAGTACAATATTTAGTAGTCTCCGCATTTCCGAAAACTGCTCTTTTACGGAACGTGACAATTTTGGTATTCAAGTAATTCTGATATTATGGGCCTACGCTTTTAAAAATGCTGCTTTGAAAGGAAACTTTTATGATTAAACAATTTTTTTTTGCAAATTAAATTATTTAGGCATATCTCTTCGTAGTAAAATATTCTTTCTCGTAAGAATTTATGCTCCATTTGAGACTAAAATTTGGCGTAAAGCATGTAAATGTCATCAGAGATTCACATATCTCTCTGGGGAGTAAGTTGGGAATTCCTTTTATTTTAATTTTTAATGAAGTATTTGAAAACCTTTCTTTAGAAAATATAATATTTGTTTTGCCTAATTAGTTATAATATCTTTAAAGGTGTCGAATTATCCAATCCTAAAGTCTAAAAAGTATTGCATTTTTATCACATATTTTATAAAATGTGATGAGTCAATATTTTTTGAACTACATAAGCCTTATAGAATTGCTTTCCCTATATTCGTAACCCCGAAGTTATTGTATTTTGATATGAAGTAAAACAGGGTTCTGAATTCCAGTCACGATCTCGGCATAGGATGCAACATACACCAAATCTCCCCCAAGCTCAACCTGATGCAGGTGGATAAAAGTGCACCAAATAAATCAGTCATCTGGAGGGCAGGGAATCCCTCACTAGCTATAACTACTCTAATTATACCAACCCAACATCTGTTAGCCGAGATAATTCATATTCTAGATATATAATTTAGACGTTATATATTTCCAAGATAAAATCTTTTTTTATTCCAAACTGAAATAAAGTCATCATGTTTTATCAGTCACTGAATATCAAATATACAGCCATCATAAAGAGAAATCAACCAAGCAAGAAAGGGCGGAAACCTCTATTTACATTCATGTTACCATTGCAAAAAGAAAGGGCGATGGTCTATAATATGAAATAAGCTGGAAGCTCAGCTCATATACATTATGAATTATTTATAAAGTTAATGAGGTCTTGACAGACCTATTTATAGTTTGTGTTCAGCTCTTTTTTTACATGAAGTAGTCAACCATTTTGTTTGTAACTTGCGTCTTCTTATTCTAAACATTTTCTCTTGAAATTCGTATTAGATGTTCTGTAAAACATGAAGGTTCTATGACAAATTTACATTATTAAAAAATTTGAATGCTCATAGTTTCACACATTTATTTTCAGATATAATTGAAAATTCACACACATCCAGATGATCATTATGTAGCACTGAGTTTTTAAAATGTTATTTTCCTTTGTAAATAACTTCATTAATGGGAGTTATTTGGTATAATTTTCTGCAATTTTAAAACTTGAAACATACAAGCTATATAGCCCTACGTTAATACCGAAATATTTCAGCATAGCAATTTTTTTGCTGGACGGTAATTTGTACTTATGAGATTTTTGTAAATTTTTATTTATTTTTCCACAACATTCGTTAACTTTTCCATATAAAAATTTATGAAACCGTCAATATTGAAACTGGTTGGGATGGCCAAGGCAAACTCGTATTCGGAAATTAGGGTTCAAACCTCTTGGCCGGACAATCTGAGTGTGAGTTTTGGATTTTTCTTGACTCGCAGGCTCGAAATTGAGGGTAAATAAGACCCACAATAATAAAGCTTAGAAAATAATAGTAGGCTAATAATAATACCTATGTCATGTTTAAAAAAAGAAAAAGGAAACATAGATACATAATGATTCACATGTGAAACATAATGCACTTGTATATGGAAAGGTTCTCTTATTAATCGCTATTTCTCTTTAGCATTCTTCCATAAAAGCTAGTTTCCATAAGATTGAAGTTATGACACCATAGATGCAAATGAGTGCTGAACTAACATACCATTTCTATTCTAAGATTAGGTTGAGAATGTAAATTTCATAACAATCCATCATTATAGTTTTTAAGTATAACTGAAGCTTCGAAAACATAGCAACATTCTATAACTCTAGACTCTGCAATTCTATAATTAGTCGGCCTGGGTGGCGCAGGTAGTATCGCGCTGGTTTTCTATGCACAAGGTTGCGGATTCGATTCCGGCCCAGGTCAATGGCATTTACGTGTGCATAAATGTGACAGGTCCATTTCAGTAGATTTATTGGTATGTAAAAG
The DNA here is from genome assembly GCA_964059195.1 of Ectobius pallidus. Lineage (NCBI taxonomy): Eukaryota > Metazoa > Arthropoda > Insecta > Blattodea > Ectobiidae > Ectobius > Ectobius pallidus. Next base: position 117,615,228 of record CAXKWD010000005.1, read on the forward strand.
AACTCCTGCGGGACAAAATTCCGGCACACCGGTGACGGTCACAGGCCTAAGTTGCAGTACATCCCCGTCGTTAAATAACCGTATACCAACCAACTAACTACATAATTAGGTCACATGCAGAAATAGTAAATATGAACAGCAAAATATTAAGTATATCAAAACTCTTATTTCATAGATTATAATTTACTTCACTCCGTAATTAGTAAATATTTAAGGAACCATTTTATTAGATATACCTCAGGATTTTAATTTTGTTCTTCCCACTTGGTATTCTATTCTGTTCTTTCCTTTTTACTTTTTTCTAGGTATTGGTTTTAAGTTAGTTATATTTTGTTTTATGTACTTGTATTTAATTGTGTATTAATTTTGTAATATAAGTAATTGAAATGAACCCGGACACGAGCATTTGCTTGTTCGGGTAATATTTTGGTGTAATTCTCTTGTGTTTCATACAATAAATAAGTAAATAAATAAACTTCTTTAAACCGGAACTAAACGAAATGAACTGTACGGTTAGTTAAAAATATGGTTACAAGAAAATCTACATTATTCCCGAGTTAATGTGCAATGTATGTGACTCTAATAGTAGTGATTTTACATTACGGAATATTTATTGAAGTTACATAATATGCCTATTCGAAAATCCGAGCAATGTTGAATTTTCCAATGAATACTTATATTTCTAACAACTGAAATATTACACCGCAGTTACAATTGAATGGAGCGAACAGACAAGTTTCCTTTTCTAAGAATGCTGTATTTTAAAAAAAAGATATAGAAATATTCGGTTTCTTGACAAAATTTATATTTTGAGACGCATTTTATCTTCTCCCCTAATATATAAGGGGATTTTGGTAATATTTATGACTTATTAAATGGAAAGAGGGGAGTGTAATATAGCGCATGCGGTTTGCGAAATGTCTACCCATTCTTCGGGGGCATACACACCGCTATATCCCTCTTATGACAAGCATATTAAAATGGAAAGAAATGTTCGCATACTCGCAGCTGCTTGGAGGTAAATTAAGTGATTCCAGTTGGAAATCTCATTTGATTGATATTTTCCGGGTCTTTCGCCCACACATACTCAAGACGGTCTCTTCTGCTTTTAGTGGGATATATTACTTAGTGAAAAGTAGAAGGTAGATAAAATAAATTTATGATTTGACACGAATGTTAAAGTATTAAAAAGAGATTTAAATTGGAGCGAAACAAGTAAGTTAGTATGGCACATAATCTCGCTAGAATTAAAATTATTTTGGGTTCTACTGCCGCATGTAGGCGTAATGTTCACCCATCAGACATTTTCTACAACAATCCTTCTTGTAAAAGTTACATTGCCACTCGTGCGTAATACGAATACTCAGGTTTCCTCAACATCCTCCATTGCCGTGGGAGATTTCCAAACATAAGGTGACGGGCGAAGGCAAAGGAACAAATTACCGAAGGATTAATTAATTATAAGCCCGACAATTTATCCTTAACATTTACAGGTTCATTTTTATGGAATTTGTAGGCCTATTCCTAAGTTCATGAATCAATTCCCATTAAGACGATTGGTAAGGTTCGATGGTTCTATGCTAGAAGTTGTGAGTTCGACGCCAAGTCAATTATATTGTGGAGTTAGTCTACCAGATTACAGCTTCAGATCTGAATTGTAAATCTAAAACTTACTTGATCTCTCCCATGGTTCGACTTCCTCGTTAAACTTTAATTAATAATATCTTTGTATAGAATGAAACCACATGAGTAAGATCTATGTTCACTTCTGGATGGGAACTATATTCCCTGAAAGCTTTCGATCTGAGTTCAGTATATATATAAAACAGTATATAATTTATATAATATGAATATAATGTTTACATATAATTGGCATTTAACATGCTAAATATTACCAGGATTAGTTTCATCATGCCGATAATTTCTTACTTGAAAATATGAAATCACGAGTGGTATGTAATAAATCTTTTGTAGTCTTTTGTATTTAAGAAAACTTCCACCATAAGGAGGCTTCTATTATGAAAAAGTATAATGGGATGCAATAAACATTTTAATATGTAACAACGAAAAGTTTTAACACATACAGAGATGGAGATACACACAAACATAAAATAGGGCAATGTCAACATAAATAAACTGCCAGATAAAGAACAAATTCAGCTTGTATATGAGTGGTTTTGAAGAGTTGCTATTGAACCACGTATTGAAGATATGGCCATATCTTGAAGACATAATATCCTATTGAGTCCGAAGGAATGGCAGAGCCGGGCGCAATGTTGTGGTACAGCTTAAAAGAGTTTATAGCCTACAGATACTTAGAATTATGTTTTTGATTCCTAAAAGGGTGACCAAATGGGTATTTCTTTTCAAGTGCCATTTTCCAAAGGTAACTTAAGACACGTTTTATGGGTCATCGATGGACTAGCGAGCCACTAACTTCCTATTATGTTTTGTTTAAATAAATTGTAGTGTGTATAAAAATATTATATTACAAAACCTATTAAAATTCTACTAAAAAAAACGATATTAGGCGATTTAGAAGTGAAAATAATTGTTCATTTCATGCTTTAATAATTCTTTTACATTGTTATATGAGTTTTAAAATAAAAAGTTAATTCGATGTAATTACACCAAAACAATGAACACATGATAATTTCATTTGCATAAATATTGTATGAATAAATTAGGCTAACTATAAACGCCTTTAATTCATATTAGTAAAAGACTTGTGTTAGGGACATTTTTAATTAAGCTGACACCTTTTGATGATTGGCAAGGTCTGAAAAGGCATCACATGATCGAATTCTTTTGTTTTAATTGTTCTTAATCTTTTTTATTCAGTATCTACGGAGGTAATTCCAGCAATAACTTGAATACTGGAGCTGGATCAGAGAGTAACATAAGATAGTGTTAACAACCGTTATCTATGCCATTGAATCGAACTGTAGGTATTTCGGAGCTCCATAAGTTTAGTTTTATCGCAACCCAATTTCATTATCGCCAAGCGGATTAGGCAAGCGGGAGGTTGTTTTGTGATGTGAGGGCAATTATATAACCGTACCTTGCAAGAGTTGAGGTCTGCCGGTTGTAATACGGATTAACTTCATCGTAAACACCAGTTCACTACCTAAGCTTTTTTTATGTCCCCACAGGGATTCCCAGTTCCACATTTCCTCCGAACTGTATTGGGTCGTACTTTACACTTACTGTTTAAGGTAAAAACATCATAGCTTAGTTTCCTTATTGATAATGACAAAAGAGTTGTGGGCTTGAATTTTAATGTAGAGCCCATACGTTTCATATCGTCACTTATGCCAGAACCACGAATGTGCAAAAGTTAAAGTCACGAATGGGTCACATTCGTTGTTATAGCATAAAAAAAAGCAGAACTTTCATGGAAATGGAACTAGCTATTACTCACCAAGGAAAGAAAATACGTTTGCGGTTCCTCCAGAACAAAGATTAATGTAAACAGATGCACTGAAATCAAAATCTGAATTTTTGGGCATTCGTGGTTTTGGCATAACAGTGACGATATGATCAGTACTCTACATATTGCGGTTGCAAACTACATAAAAATGGCCTTAGTATGATTATATGTAGATTAGGAATGTACAGAATTCAGGAATGAAACATAAATTACGTTTGCTAAAGGTACAAAATTAATCGGTCCAAATTTTCACAAGCGCGGGGTACAGAATTGCGTCCTTCTCCGATTTAGTGTAGGCCTATTTGTCGTAACATGTCAGTGTATTATTATAATAATAGTAAATTTCTCAGTAAAAGGCCGTGGTGGCTCTTAGGGTTCCGGGAGTTTGAAACTCCCAGATTTTTATTTATTCAGCCGCATAAGGTGGTAAGATTGTCAGTCTTATGCGATAGCCGCCTTTATCCCCAGGATTGCTCCTGGTATTTATTTCTGTTAACATCTGAGTTTACCCAAGGCCATAGTGCCAGCAGAGGGATTAGGCCAAAGAAAACATTCAACGACCTCATCGGAGATTAAACCAGCGACCTTCCGGTTTGTAGCATTTTTCCTCAGGGAATTGCGCCACGGCGTACCCCAGTATGTTATAAATAATTTACAAATGTATGTAGTATGTAATATGCGTATGTATTTACTTGCTTACTCAATGCCAATAGAAAATTCCTAAGCAAGCTAAAGGAATATTATCTATTTTATGGAACCAGGAGGTTCTTTGCCGCACTTACTTGAGCCCGCCTTTCAATCCTTTTCTGTGCTTACTCCATCCAACCGTCCCTCGCAAATCCTCTTTTCCTTAAATATAGTCTAATATTTCTATTATCCTCCCACATCGGTCAATTCTTCTAAACGATTTTAAACACAGTATATCGCAAGTATGTTATATTAAGTTGCCACTAATTTCAACTCCAACAATTACAATAATAATAATAATAATAATAATAATAATAATAATAATCTTAAAGCCAGTGCACATAATTAGCTTTCTTTTAAATCCAATATAATGTTTCATATATTCTACATGCTACTAACATTTTATAAGTTATGATTTTCTAAGTGATTCTATAATCTTCCTCACTTGTCGTTATTACTCGCTGTAATAAGAGTATAATGAACTATTCAGGAAGATGTATAAGTAAATATCTTGTAAATGTACCCATACCAAATGTATTAAACTTGCAGTAGGTTAATGCAGTTTCTGAACGTACCTAAAAGCTTCAGTTCAAGAATTTAAATACGACACTCGGTCAAATTAAAGCGAAGTTAAAGCTGTCAAGTTTTATAACTCATTGCCCTGATTAAAACTTAAGCAGGAGTTACTGTTTCCATGTAGCAATATAGACAAGCACTTCCAACATCATTTTATATCATCATTAAAACAAATGGAAATGAAGATACTTCACTGCAGCTTCCTTTACATATGGAATGTTTCCTCTTCTATCTAAAGACTGCAAAATATATAAATAGAATATAATAGTCTCGTATAAAGATACCACGATATTTCAAATTAATGTACTATACATACGGAATTATGAAGCATGATGTTACTCAATACTTCTTAATCCTTTTTACACTATATTGACTAAAATGTGATTTTACTCCTCTCTTACTCTGTTCATACGAAATGGAAATAAATAATAAGTAATTATTTTTCCTAATTATTCTGTGTATAAGAGTAAAATAACGTAGATATGGAATCACCTAAGTTGTTGCAATAGGAAGAATAACAGAATGGGACTTTTTGATCACACTAAGAAACCGAAGTAAATGCTGCTGCTAGCACTGTATAGAATGCTAATACGAGAGATGGGGCATAAGTCGTGGCAACTGTTTTTTTCTTTAAAGAATGTGGGATCAAAATTAAAATAACTCATTTCCAACATATAAGGGTTAATATTAAATATATTAGGAATATATAAAGGCGGGATATTATAATAAAAATATATTTAATGTGGGATCGTTAAAAATTCTTAAATATACTAATGAAAGGGCAAGGTATGAAACTTATGTATAATGCACATTATGGGTACTAGATGTGGGATACTGAAGGAAGCAGATACCCATTAACGTCCATATGTGACTACATATCATTCGTACTTTTGAATTTTCATTCATATATTTTATGTGTCCCCTCGTTGCATAGCTAGAACATTTCTCGCCATTTTCAAAAATATTCATTGTCTTCCCTTTGATGATGGTGACGATTATAAATAGGGGGCGAATTTCTATGACCTAAACAAATAGGATATATGCATGCATTTATGACCTTAAAAACATTAAAATATGACCAATAAAATTTAAAATATGACGTTACCACTTACACATTGTGTACATTTTTTAAAAGTTTCATTACAATTCATTTTATTAAAATATAATGTCAGTTATTTAAAATATCTGTAAATTCTCAAAAAGTATCATTATAATGCAAATTTACAAAGTATGATATGAAACTTCAAAATTTCTTTAATATGCACACAAATATGCCAAAAATATGACCTAAATATGCTACAACAGTTGAAAATTTCCTAAATATGCAGTTATGTGCACAATAAAAGCCGTTACATTTTCACCAGGATGCTTGGAATCGGATTTAAATTAGTCGGAAACCTGAAATAATGCAAAGGGATAAAATATGACATGTCACAGAAATCCGCCCCCTAGTTATAAATAATGTAGATAGTTGAGAAGGAAATAACGAAGTTGATACAGTTTATGACGATGACGAAATTATGACTACGAAAAATGACGAATAACAAGCTACGATATTGGCGATGATGATTCTTGATGATAATAATTGATGATAGTTATTATAGTCTAATAATGGGGAGATGCTGCGCAAGATAGACGTATGAAAATTCTGAGGGTGGTAAGTTATCTGTGGGGTGTATTCGCACATCAGAACGGTGCGTGATAGCACATGATTGATAGTAACGTTAATGTTGTATAGGGTTAAAAACTGAAGCGTGATACTGATCTCGTGGCATAATGGTTTGCTGGCAAGATTAGCAGCTCCCCTACCACGTGTGCAATCAAACTTATACACTGCATATTCATGTGACAGGTGTGAGGCGAAGTGTCAACTGGCGTTTAATCTTCACAGTCATTTGCCATTTCTACTGCATCAGTACTTATCAGTACTCGTTCTTAACATTCCTAAGTTAATTATGTTTAGGGGGCGGATTTTTATGACCTAAAAAATAGGATATATGCATGCATTTATGACCTAAAAAGCATTAAAATGTGACCAATATAATTTAAAATATGACATTACCACTTACACATTGTGTATATATTTTTGAATTTTTATTACAATTCATTTTATTAAAATATAATGTTAATTATTTAAAATGTCTGTAAATTCTCAAAAAGTATCATTATAATGCAAAATTTACAAAATATGATATGAAACTTCAAAATTTCTTTAATATGCACACAAATATGCCAAAAATATGACCTAAATATGCATATTCATTCTAAATATGCTAAAATATCTGAAAATTTCCTAAATATGCAGTTATATGCACAATAAAAGCCGTTCCATTTTCACCAGGATGCTTTTAATCGGGTTTTAATTAGTCGGAAACCTCAAATAATGCAAAGGGGAAAAATATGACATGTCATAGAAATCCGCCCCTAATTATGTTTTACCATTGATATTAGAAATCTTCATGAATATTGGTAAAGGTGTCAAGGAATACTACATTATGCAACGTGCCTGTAATGACATTTATTAAGATACAGCAGGAAACATATATTTTCACTTAATTTTAATCTCAGTTTTTCTTGATATGGGCTCTCCATACAACTCAAGATTGTTAGATGTCATTAGAGAAGCTGATATTGATTTTTTGCAGCATTTCCTTAATGTTGTAAATTTTTTGTTTGAAAATGAAATAAAATGGATCACATTTAATACTTCTTAGGGAAAGAAAGTTTCGATTCCTGTATGAATAGGTTTAGAAAACAATCAAAACGAGTTTCATAATTTTCTTAATTAATTATCATTATATAAGTTGCATACGAAAGTTTTTGTTCGAACTTAATTAAATATTTTATGTTTTAAGATTTTGGATTCATTAAAAAAATAATTCGACTGACCGCGGAAATCAGCCACTGTATTAGCAAGTGCTCTTAGTTCTTGTCTTTTGCGATAGATGGCAGCTGATGGCGTTCGGTCAAGTCGAAGCATGTTCTTGGTCGTTTTCTTGAAATGAAAATATGTTTATAAGACGAAATGTCTCAGTTTATTATATCATGGTGGTCGAGATGACTGTTAGAAGACACATTGATTCGAAGAAACATAAAACATGTATTACTAATATATTTTAGATATGAACTATTTGAAAAACTTGGCGGGGGGGGGGGGTGATCGCACTATGGTATTACTGGTAACCCACCTGAAAGATTGGCATCTCTGCTTGTATTATTTCATTTATGTTACGTATGTTTCAACTTTGACAAAAATTGGTTTAGGTCTAACATAAATTAACAGAGCATATAAGAAAAATAAATTTGAGGGTAGGACTAAAATGCCGAAACCTATAACTATATATTTCAAATGCAAATATAGTCTTCCTGTTCGAGAAAACCGCGAAAACAAACAACAAAAGTGTGAAATGACAGGCTGAATAATGAGCGAAAATCGTTGCTCGGAATTTTCGTCACATCCCGAAATATACATAAACCAAAATATAACATTTCTTTTTAATACGATTTTTCATTTTTTTGAACTATACTTTTATCATACAGACAGACACACAAATGTGTTTCCGAAAATAGTATTTTTGAACTCGGGGACTTCAAAACATGTATTAATGTTGTAAACTCGACTGAAGAGATAGAATTCTGAAGATTATTTACTTCATAGATTCCAGGTCTTGGATTTGAAATGGCTGTAATGTGGATTATATTGTACCTTCATGTATAAAGCTCGAGCCGGAAGGTTTCGGTCACACAATGGAAGCGCAGAGATTCGTGGCGAGCGTTGCAAATTACTACCTGCGCTACTCAGATCATCCATCAAAATGCGACAGAGAGTGCTAGACAGCGTTGCACGCGTGAGAGTGATACCCAGGGAAGAAAATCTCACGCACGTATTTGTTGCGTACATAGCGTATAATTATGATAATGTCCACCTAATTGCACGTTCGGTTGATCCCTCGCAATCAGAAAGACGCCGGCACGCAACGACGCTTGTCATCGTGGTGCACCGATGTTTAAGTTAGGGCTTCATGGAAGTGTGTTTGCTTCCTTCCATAACTTAGTCCAGGGCTGTCCAACTTGAAGTTAGTTAGGGGCTGACAGAAGTATCGAGTAGCCATTTTGGTAAAGAGTTTTTTGTTTGTTTTAGTGTAAATAATCAACCATACCGTAATGTTATGCAGTTTGGGAAGATGGAATAACTGCTGGTGACACCCTTTTTAAACATGCTCATCGATTTGCATGTTTTTGCCTCATTCAAAATCCACTTTCTGCCTCATAAATAGTTACGAAATTTTCTAAAAATATACTTTACAATGTGTGCAATAAAATTACTGATCACATTTCTCTATATAGGTCTTATAGTGTAATCATACGTCTTTAACTTTTCATTTTTCTGGGCAAAATGTTTTGAGACAAAACGCATAAACAGTATAAAAAACGCCAAGGAATTTATAAAGCAATTCTCAAAGAATCTCACATCACAATTTATTGTAAGTTCATATTTCAATATCTGTCGGAGAAGATGGATTTCAATTTTATTAAAAAAAAAATTAATTAATATCTCTAAAGCAAGTTAAGGTATTGCATTGAAGGTAAATTAAGGGATAAAAATTTCTTATTTCTGGGACACAGTTAAGAAAATCACTTTTGACGATTAATGAAAATTATTTTACATTAATACGTAAATAAGTAAATAAGCCTATGAAATCCCTTAAGGGCTAGAGACTCCTGAGTGAGTAGAAGGGGGTTCAATTTAGTGCTCATCAAGGGGAGCTATTTCTGACAAGCCGTTAGGTCATTAGTTCAAGTCAATACTAAACTACATTACTAATCATAACAACTAAAAATAATTTGTTAGAAAAATTGGAAAATGAAATTCGTCAATTCTATAACTGAAAATAACTTTAATTATTCCTAGTTTACACTATTTTCTCTACTGTTGGTTCACCACTTCGGCAACATTAGTTCCTTATTTCATCTTTTTATTCAACTACCTTACTAATATATCCTATCTGTTGAAATTAATAAAGTATCATTACTGTATAATGCTTAGTCTGAATTATTAATTGATATTATTCGTAATTGATAATTAGTATATAAAAGTCATTACTTTATGAAATCTTAATTTAAATAAATATAAATCCAAAGGAGGCCAAATTGACCCTACTGAATAATGTCATAAGATGAAAAGGATCACCTCACTGTTAAGAGTTAATACGTCAATAATCATGGGAGGAAAAGCTTTAATATTATTTTATTTTCCTTATCATTATCTCTAGTAAATTCAGTTAGTTTTTATTGCGTCCAATTTAATTGGTAATGATAGCCTAATGGAAAGCATTACTAATTCATTAAAGCATTTATATTTATTTTACAGAACATTAATTTTGTAGTAGTAATTTAAGTTCTGTTAATTGTCATAACCATTACTTTTTTATTATTATATTTTTGACATAATCCTCTTCTGTCACTAGTCACAATCTGGTGACATTTTCAGTTTCATAATTTATCCTGTGCACTCGCTCGAACTAGAATTTCCATGGAAAAGCTATGGTGCTATATTTCTCCTCATTTCAATTATAATTCCTCCTTTTTTTTAGTGTGGTGTAAAAGGATGTGGAATATAAAGCAGCAAAGATTCAAGGTAAGACTGAGATGCTGCTTCGCGAGAGCTGCTTCTTAAAAAGTTGTAATTAAAATTCAACAGTTCCCCAAGTTGCTGCAGTAAGGGAGAACTTGAGAGAGAGGAAAAAAAGTCACCTAACCTAACATTCATGATGCAGTGTCACAGCATTTGCTCAAGTGAGTTGTTACGAGTTGTTTTAAACAGAGACAACTGCAGGAAAACCCCAAGGCACAATATTAAAATTGTAGCTGTGACGAAGGGAAAGCGGGAAATAGGATATGAATATCTCAGCGTGTTTGTTGTAGCAGAGAATTTTTCTTTATGTACTTGAGTTGTGTATTACACCTGGTTACGATTGTTCATACGCAATTTAAATTCAGACGCTAGACATTTAGTACCCTGAACTTTCCAGAGCGTCATGATCCTACAAGTTATTTGCATAGGGATTTTTAAATTTTGTATTCCGGAAAAGAAGGAAAGAACTATAAATAAATATAATGGACAATTTAATTTTTCATTCATTATTTATTATTTATTATTACAAAATTTATTAATTATTACAAATTACAAAAATACAAATTATTAAAACATTATTACAAATACAAACATAAATAATATAAACACAATTATGACAATTACAAAAGGGTATTATTAACCCCGCATGAGCATAGCTCGCGTACGGGGTCAGTTCAGTCATACTATAATTATATTGTAAGATTTCAGATTTTCCTGGCGAAGTTTATTCATAAAGGTTTCCCGGGTTGTCAGCCAGGTTTGTAGGTCAATAATGTCCAATTTTGACCTACATACCTGGCTGACAACCCGGGAAACCTTTATGTATAATTATATTACAAACATTGTATAAAAAACAAACATATTATAGGTTTAGGCAAAAACAATAAGATTGCTCATATGAAATAAATACATGAATAATGAATACGACAAAAAAATAGTTTAATTGAATAACAGATAATGTTAAACATTTTAAAAATTTACAATTGAGAATTAATAATTGAATGAATAATGGATTGGTTGATGAGAAGTAAAGTTGCTGTCATTCTTCTTTGGGATTAAGATGCGTGAAAACAGCAATTGTAATATGTGGGAAAACCCTTAGAAAACTGGGAGTAGGCCTGCGTATAATTAGATTAGCTAGATTTAGATAGAAAGAAATAATTGTAAAGTAAGAAAGGCATAGGAAGACCATTTCTAGTGATTCGTGCAGGGTAGTATGGCGCCCAGGGGCAGCGGGCACGCAAACACTAGTCCTGTGTATGCTGTATGAGTAAATAACTGACATTTTGGAGACATTTATTGCTACACGGCAAAGGTTGACTGCATGCATACGTATTCTCTTACAATTGCTCTCCCTTACCTCACGCATATCAGACGTCGCTCAATTACTATTTCTATGGGAGAAACTTCTTTGATGTAGCATAAATAGTAGGTTTACTTGTGGATCTAATCTCCCTTTGCTTTTGAAATTCTCTCGATATGAGTTTTCTGTGTTGGTTGGACATGCACATTGCCATCATGTAGACCAATGTAAATATTACGAATTATAAACCTTTCCTTTTGCTTCAGGTATTTGTTTCCCTACTCTGTATGACCAAGGTAGTTGTTAGAGGCATAACTTCACCGATTCCAATACAAATTCCATGACTGCCCCTCAGAAGATATGCCTTGGATGAGAATTACTTTACCCTTGACTTGGAAATAGAATCTATAGGCCCGAATAATCTGTTGCTATCCAGGCCCTGAATCATTCATATACTTTCCACCCTGAGCAAAGCTTTGTATAACCGCCCCCTTTATTTTACTTTCCTCCCCCTCCCCCCCAATGCTGTTTTAGTGTTGAGTTTGGGTTTTACCCAAGTATCAACCAATAGTATTGCTATAACCTCTTATTACTTCCAGTAATCCAATCACACAACGAAAATTAAACATGTATGTATGTAATGTATGTATGTATGTGCATATACCTGTACATATACATATTCTCCTCTATTTATCATTTCAAGTTTTGTGCTACAGGTATTACTATTATATCGTATTTCTTTTATTTCACCTGTAGGCCTATTATATAGTATAGAACAACGTTGAACCCTTTGTCTATGAAGTAAAAGTATTTCAGTCCCGTTTCTCATCAAAGATATAGAATCTATCCTCATACACGTGATATGATCGTATGATATCGTAAAATTCGATGTTGAGGTTTGATAGAATTACACACATGATAAGCTGAATCCTACCATACCTTCAGAAAATACTTTTTTTTACAGCAACATATCTAGAAAAGTAATAATTCTAAGCAAAATTCCCACCTTGAGTTAAATATCGTCCGAGGATGTGACATAGTGCAAATAGCGACTTACAACCCCGACTTTTTAAAAAAGCCTAACGATATTTTCCTACAATCACTGTTTATTTTTCTTCTTCCTCAAGAAAATTGTTTCACTGAAACTATCTAAAGGGCAGCTATTTCTTTCAAAAACGCTGAAAGTTATGTCCTAGTTAGCAAGAAACTTGTCCTTGGCGAGAGGGATGTCGTAACGTACAGTGGTATTAATGAGAGGTGGCAGTCAGATGCGCGTGAGAGAGGTGACGCATGTAGGAGGAATCATGGGGAGGGGTAAAAATCTAGCGGGAGAGGAGAAGCGATTGTAACGAGGTCTCTTGTTTCTTCACTGCATTATACGATCTTACCGCTCTGAAAGCAACGACACAACTAACCCATACACCCCTCCATGCAGTACGAATGTTTATTGGACTCGTCTGCAACTACTGAGCATCCATCCTTGGACTGCCACGTCTGATTAATACTACTGTAATGTTCACTCTCCCTTTAAGGCGGCCGCTTAGACCTACTATTCGCTGAATGTGAAACAAGCAAATTCAAAGATGCAGAAAGGAATATGAGAAATTGTGTTTATTTCTGACTTGATATGTAGTCACTTATGTGGTTAGTTGTTTATTTACTTTCATATTTATGTATTTATTTAGATAATTATCCTTATTATTTGAAAAGTTATACACCCAGGTATAATAGGTCATAACTCGAGTAACTTACATCTAACTCGTTTTATTTCTCTCTGAATTTAAATAAGTTTATGTAACACATAGAAATGAAGTCAGAATAAAAGATTGCTCCCCTAGGGTTATAACTTGTATTACACTGGATTCTAGAAGCTGTCCAACTAAGTTAAGGGAAGTGCTTTGCTCTTTCGTAGCATGCCATTACAAGAGGCAATACGCATTCAACTGTCCCAGAGGTCTCTTCCTTTTGCACACTCGGTGTGGGTCTCTGGACGACTCGACATTGCTCAAAGGAATAGACCTTCGAGAATACTTATTTCTTGTCCAACAGAAATTTCCTTCGGGCTCTATATATTGCGTTTTTCTATTAGTCGTAGCATTAAGACTTATTAGTTGTTCCCTCGCGTAGAATTTAAAAGTGACAGTTGAATTTATAGTCTTGTGTACTTAAAGGGTGTTAAAATGGGAACAAGAGAATTCATTTATTTATATCCCCAGGGTGTAGTGACCTCTTAAAGAGTAAGCTATGATGTAAACATATTTTAATATTTGTTTATAATTTCATTTTCGTTGAAAGGATAGACCGGTTGAGGAAGGACTGAAGATGGCCTATTTAAGTTAAATGTGTATGTGTGTATATGTATACACATTTAACCTAAGTAGGCTATATATATATATTCAATTTTAAGTGAAGGGGACCCTACATAGACAAGCAGTGACATAACCTAAAGACTTGTAATTTTTAATATTTCAACTCATTGAAGAGTATATTGCACTCTTTTAGGATATAAGATCATTTTGTATTATCTGACTTGACAACACTTTGTACTTGAGGTTATACATTTATATACTAATGTAAAGCAAATAGATTTTAGGCATACTATGTAATGGTACCTCACAAAACATAAGTTGTGTTTGTAAGGCGGAGACAAGTATTTGCAAAATATTTTAGTAGTATTCTATTTGCTACTATTTTTTCTTAAAACCGGTTACTTATTACACAGTAAACTAGTAGAGTCGGTTTAGCTTGTGCTTAAAATATAAGTAAAATATAAATAAAAACAAATAAGTAAAGGCCAGTTTTCCGAGAGCCAAATTATCATTTCACTAATTATTGCATCCTAATCATGCTTACGAACAGGAACTTTAATGGATTTCAATAACAGAAACAATACGTTTAAGGTACTGAGAAAAATAAATATTTCACGCACTGTCTTGTGATATACTTTGTAGGACTGTAGCCTAGTGGTTATTACCATCTTAAACTAATTCTACCTCTAGCTTGGGTATGTGATTATTTAAAAATTCCGAATAATACATTAATAATGTCACGTGTTGAAAATAGCTTCTTTCTTCATCCAAGATATATATCATATACATGATATGAGATTGAGAAACGGGATTAGAAATACTTTTACTTCAAAGACAAAGGATTCAACGTTGTCCTATATTATTGCTAAAATAATATTTAGTGTCCTACGTAGGTGTAAATGTGAGCTCCGACGAAATTAATTACCTATTACCCATATTTTCAACGACAATTTTGAAATTTTTAATCTCTTTGGAAGGTTATCCAATTTATGCAATTAAAATAAGATCTCTTTTGATATATCTCCACAAACGGGTGGCAGCATAGCATTCCGATTAAAAATCACAAAGGTGTAAAATACGAGAATGAATTTTGTTGGCATCGTCTAACACAGTCGGCCTTAATTTATATGGATGATATTCACTTATATTATCTCAAATGAAAAAAAGATGGCAAAGTTTCACAATTCAATATATTTGCATTTCAATCTGTATACAAGCAAGTTTGTTACAATTTACAGCGTTCAGATCATCCACTGATTCAATAAAAACAAAACAAAAACGATGGAAATAACGAAAAAAATCCAGCACACTGCTAACCCATAACACACGTTCAAACAAAAGTTTGCAGGCTTTGTTGTGTGTCGTCAGAGGTAGCCGGTCGGCCAGATCCGAGAGAGACTGGAATTTTCTAATTACACCTACTCTGTGTGCCGCGCTGCTCGCTGATTTTTTTTATTTATTTATGGCTGGTCAAAAGCTAGCATTATCTCCAGATATTTCAGGAAAATTGGCTCTGATCCTTTGTCTGTTTTGTTTTAAACCAATCCGGAATTGCAGCGGTCCGGTTTTTTTTTTTTTTGTTCAAAACCCGAACTAATAGCCCCCTTCCTCTCATCTCGTTGCCATGATAATTATTTGAGGACTCCAGAAGCATGCATATTGTGAAGTGTTAGTGACAGTTCCGGAGTGTTTTGGATCTGTACCAATTATAAATGATATTAAATCTATGTTCTTTTAATCCGAAGCAATTTAGCTGATAACAGAATATTGCTTTGTGAGTTTCGCTTCCATTATGAAGCTTCAGACAAATTAGACCAGTTATGAAGTCTTCTGCTCTATATAAGCTTAGCACTCCGGATTTTTTTTTTAAAGAGAAATATTTGTTTTGCCCACCTTACATAGAGATGTATAATAATTAGTCCTTAATCTTGACAGTTAAATTTCTATATTGATATGATCAATCATTAAATGAAATCAAGAGGATGCTCTAAGCTTCAAATCATCAGAAAAACTTCAACATAGTAAACTTATGTATGGTAGGTCAATACTGATTTTTACGACTAAGCTTAAACAAATATGTAATCTAATGTAAAAATAAATGTACACTGCTTTTATCTTTCAAAACTTTAACTAATTAATATACAGCGTAACGTACACACTGTACAGTTATGTTTGTTGAGATCTAATTATCAACATGCTATTATTACAAGTTTGTTAGTCTATTACATAATCACGTATATATTATGATCTCTTAAATCTTTTAAGTGATTATTAAATATTTCCATAAAGTTCTTGGTGGTTATCAGTAGTAAATTAATTCTGATATATACATTAGGTTATTTAATATTTCCATAAAGTTCTTGGTGGTTATCAGTAGTAAATTAATTCTGATATATACATTAGGTTAAAATCAGTCTAAACATTTGTGTGTCCACTATCACAAACTTACTGGTCATTGTACTCACATACGCTGTTTATTATGCATTTAATACGTCGCTGTATGTTGTTACGATCTTCCGTTGTAGATGATGATGTTCCATCGTTTCTTGTGAATTTTTATATCAGTGGCAAGCTTCTTGGTACGTTACTATATTTCTAAGCTGTTTGAATTTCGACTTACATATTTAGTCATCATCAGTCATGGTAGTAGCCAAGTAGTATGCAAAGTTATTTGTGTGATAATGTACTGCAATGTAATATTGGAGACAGTTTTTAGAGTGATTTTAATCTATTATAATATTTCACTAATAATACAAAGTTTTAGACTTATCACAGTTTAACTGAGGCGTATTCAGAGGGGGGCTGAGGGGGGCTGCAGCCCCCCCCGAAACGTTAAGTAATGCTAATATGTTGCACATAATGACATTTTAATTTGGCAAATATAAACATCCTGACTCATGAAATCCGTGAAATAGAACTGCTTTGTCTAAGTATTTACAAAATTCAGTCTAAAATAGAATTTTTACCAAAATTTTTTAACTATGCTACTAAAAAATGAGGTATGTTCTATCATTTAAGTAAATTTATTACTAAACGTTTCGTTGTTGACTGAATGGCATAATTAGTTTTTTTTAAAATTGTAAGTTATAAGTTGTAACGGGTTTTATTTATTTGATTTGGAAAATGGTATTGTAATATAAACATTATTTTATTTAGTTCTGAATAACTCTTGAAGTGGAATAGAATAATTGCTTTCATAAATTAAATAACACTTGAATGTACTTGTAATAACTTGACTTCATTACTTGTAATACTGGGTGAAATTATTTATCATATCAAGAATAATTTGTAACTATAAATTCCAATATACTTATAAAACTTAATGGTTAGGTTAAAACTCAGAATAGCAATAATTAAGCATAATATTAACATTACAACCAGCAACTAAACTGGATAGAAAATAATCAAATCAAAGTAGAACAAACTGGAAGCAACCACTGGGATCATTTCCCCAAGGAGAACATAGATCGTCTCATTCAGGGATCAAGAGAAGGAATGCGTAGAATACTAATTAAAGTCACTAGTGATGTATACTGAATATATTTGAATATCATAAGTGTATATATATCATTTAAATAAATACCAATCACAATTTTACATATATGAAATAAAATATATATTTACACACTATTTACAAGCAGCGATGCCAAAGATTCAGTTCTAGTCAAACCCCAAAATGTTGAACTACAATCCTAAGTACAGAAAACTATTTCACGACCTTCCAAACCATCTGGATTATGAACCTGAATAACCTAACAGAGAATTAAATACATGTAATATCTCTGAAATAATAGCAAGGTAAAATAAAAGGGGAAATTTAGATACATTTACTTGAGCTTACTAAATACTTACTATGAAAAATATTTGACGTAGCAGAAATCTAAATTGGAAAAAGTCACAAAAAATAAATAAGAAATAGCTAAATATGTAATACTCCAAATAAGAAAATATAAATGTGAGATATAGACTGGGTAATAATTATACAAATTTAAATATAAGAAAAATTTCAAGTTAAGAAAAGGAACAGAGAAATACTGGTTAAGAAAATATTTGATAATAGCAATAACTGTTTCACAAAGAATTCCTAACGGAAAGGTACAAGCATAAGTTAAATGGCGACAGGAAAAATCTAGAACACGCGGCGTGACGTCAAGTAAAGACAGAAATAGAAATCTCAGATTTACAATACAAAGGTGTAAATATGTCCACAGTTAATTATGAGCATAACATCCGGAACTGTACTTAAGAAAACTTCACTAAGAAAAAAAGGAAAAATGAGAACTAGCCTCACACGAAAAACGCAATGGCAGGTAATAATACGGAAATGCTGAAATATTAGCTACAGTATAATAAGAATATAATTCTCAAAATCTTTATTCATAGACAGGAAAAAGAGATTTCAATTAAATACACCAAGAACTGTGAATGTCTATATATATACACGCGAGCAAACATTAAAAGGAGATTCTTACGTAGCAACAGCCAGAATCACGGCATACTGAATCGTACATATTTCTGTACAGGAAAAATGCACGCAAGAAACCAGGGGAAGGTTACGTACCTATAGAATGAAAAATAGTAAGCTTGCTTATATGTTACAGTATTAGCTTAGAAACATCCTTACTTCAATGTAAATACAAATAATGGAAAACTGGAGTTGGCTAGAACTGATTCTAATTCAAAGCATGATAATCTGGATTAACTAAAATATCACGGCATTCTCAACATGGCCGAGTGAACTTTAACTATATAAATCGCGAAACATGGTTTGTGAGAAAACCACAGACTGATATTTGACTGGCATGGTAAAATGTATTAACTACCGAAAATGTACTCGCAATAAAGCATAACTCACCTCGAACAGCAAATGGTGAAACGGCAGAACAAACTTCAGAACACTACATCCTTCAAATCCAGGCAACATACTAACGTTGCAACTCTCGCTTCACGGCAACCCTTCCGAAAAACTAGCAAGGGCTGCGCGCGCAGCGTAAAGACAAAAGAAAATCGGGAACCGGCCATGTTTACAAATACTCGTGAACAACGATAACCACTTCAATCCTCCCCGTCCAGCCAGAAAGGAATGAAAGGCTATAGCAAAAATGATACCAAGCTAAGACTCAATATTAATCCAGAAAATGTAACTTTTTGTTTAACTCCGAAGTTTAGCTAATGACATAGAGGTAAACAACATCTTTTTTAAGTTTCATATACCAGCATAAAAATTGATAAGATTGATAAATAGACTTCAGAATATACACCTTTATATTAACCAGCAATCTGGCTATCAAATCTAATTTCTTTAAATAATTAAAAGGTAAAATAATTACTTATTATGAGAACTATATTGAAAACTCTTTTTCTTGAATTAAACAAGACATACATATAGATATATAAAAGGCATTCAAAACGAGACGCATTCATATGCAAACACATCTCAATATTATAAATTGACCAACTAAGAGTTCTCTAATTCCACAGTCAAAACATGATTATTCCTTGACAAGAGTCCTTTGTAATGATAATCTTGATATGAGGACATGACGATATGAATTTAGGCATTAATTCAATCCCACAATGAAACAGTGTCTATACACTAGATGTAATGAAGTATGCTTATTTAGTTTATATTGAAGAGTCTATTCTTCTAAATAGTGAGTATGCATATAACAATTAACCTGCCCAAGAATGGGACAGAACAGAAAACACAAGCAATACTCTTGCGGTCCAAATTTCGTTTACTTGAATATATTAGGTGAGTCCAAACTTTCACCCATCACATGATCAAACGGAGAGCATACAGATCAGATGTTCCATCTAGAAATATTCAGTGAAGAAAACTTGCAAGCGAAGAAAGTGCGCCACAGAGGAAACAGGCGGGCACAGAAGATAGTGGCTGATCCGGCCACACAAGATGGCAAAAATCAATTTCGGGCCGTCGCCCGATGATACAGTCCACAAGAACGTCCAGACAAGCATGCCGCGGACATGCACATCCAGAACAGGCACAAACTCCACATGTTCATATGTTACACTGAAACACCAACAGAACCACACAGTATCCATTTTCTTGTGAGGAAAGGGGGAAGGTGTGTGAATTGCTCCTCCGAAACCGCATAATTCAGGTTAAATTACATTGTGGCTTGTCAAAGTTCCTTTGTTTGTATTAAAGTAGTTACTTCTTGGGATTAAATCATATTGAATCAATGATTTATATAATTTCTTGTTAAATTGGGTTTCTTTTTCTTTCTTCTTATTCTTCTTAATTAAATTATGTTACTTCCTGGCCAAGAAGATTTTGTCTTTGTTCAAGTTCAGCTTTTTTCATCAAAGCCTAAGCATCAAGGTTTATTCTGAATACTGCAGAATAATTAATACAATATTTTGAAGTTGGTCAACTTCATATTACATTTACAAAATTTACAATCTTTCAAAATATATTTCAATATATATCTTCTACAACACTTTAAAATTCAATTTACATATTTATATAATTTAAATAGTTCTCATAAAAAAGGAGTATGTTGCCAAGAAAATATTTACTGCCACCAAAATATGAGGAAGAGTTATGTCATTTAGTGCGAGTAACCGGAATTTAAGTTTCAAAATTGGACAATAACATGAAATAGTCTCGGGGCAATCCACACAAACCAAGACATAAATGATATCTTTACGCACACAATTTAAAACAATATACACTCAAAAATTTTTTTACATCACTAGAATTTCTTACCAAACAGCTATACCAACAGCTGCTTACTGAATTCCTGCAAGAGAATCATTATGAAAATATTTAAGTTGAGTCGCATGGCATCGACGAATGGATTGATCAGAACAATGCTGCAACAAGAAAGAAACTCCATTATGTAACACTTCAATAATTCGATAGGGACCCAAGAAACGAGGTGCGAGTTTCTTAGCAAAATGGGCCGCAGCCTTACTTATAGGGTAGTTTTTACACATAACAATGTCTCCCACCTTGAATGAACAGGGACCCCTACCCTTATTATATCTCATAGCCCTTCTGCGATGAGCTAACTTCAAATTTCGGGCAGCAGACTTCCAAGTTTTGACTATGTGTTCTGGAGAAAAGGTATCAGGAAGAAGGTCAGACAATTTCCATAAGTTACTTAAAGGATTGTTCGGTGGGAAAGTAAACAATAAGGAGAACGGAGTGTGGCCATGACTCTCATGTTTGGCAGTGTTAAAAGCAAACTGCAACCACGATAGGTCTCTGTCCCATAAGGTATGATCCTGATGATGAAAGGCAATCAAGGCATTTTTCAGATTCCTCATCACTCTCTCTGCGTGTGAGGGGTTGGGGTAAAAAGGTGTAGTTGTAATATGTTGCACACCCAATCGAAAGCAGAAGTTCTTAAATACATGCGACAGGAACTGCGGAGCATTGTCCGACACCAGAGACTGGCACACACCAAAATTCTGAAAGATGGAACCAAGGGATGAAATAACCTTCTCCGCACGGGAATCCCGCAAAGGAAATAACCATGTAAACTTAGAGAAGGCGTCAACCACAACTAGAATGAAAGCATTCCCCTTCTTAGATCTGGGCAACTTACCTAAGAAATCGATAAAGAATTTCTCGAATGGTTTCTGTGGTACAGAAGAAGCAAGCTCACCAACCCGAGTATTCAAAGCGGGTTTGGCCATGGCACAAATTTGACAAGCCTTTATCCAATGCCGGATGTCTTGTGGCATGCCATGCCACCAAAATGCAACTTGAATTTTAGCCAGGGTTTTCTTTATTCCCAGGTGAGCTCCAAAAGAAGACGCATGGAAATACTTAAATACCATCGGTTGGAGACTAGGAGGAAGAACTACCTTAGGCGACCTTTGCCTACCTACAAGAATCTGAAGAGTGTCACCTACCAAACGATAGTTACCAATAATTTCACCAGCCTTTAACCTGGTAATAAGAGGAGCAAGATCAGGATCCAAACCCTGATAATACGATATATCAGAAAAAGCCAGCGGAACATTAGAAAGAAGAGGGGCCAAGACATCATGCTGAAGAAGAGAAGCAGGAGGAGCAACAGAGTCAACAGGTTCTTCTGGCTCCGAAGGATAACCTTCAAACATACGCGAAAGCGTATCGGCCAGAACATTCTCAGTACTCTTAATATGGACACAAGTGAACTTGAAAGCAGAAAGGCGGACTGCCCACCGAGCCAACCGTCCAGTCTTTCGGGGCCTACCAAGACACCAAGATAGAGCTTGATTGTCACATTCAAGAGTAAAATTCACATGTTCCACATACATCTTGAATTTTTCAAGAGCAAAAAGGACAGCTAGAGCTTCCATTTCGTATATGGAGAAGGCTTGCTCTTGCCTGGTGAGAGATCTCGAAGCGTAAGCGATGGGCTTACGTCCCTCCGGAAATTCCTGTAATAGTACAGCACCTAACCCTAAGGCTGACGCATCAGTCTGCACGATGAAGGGCCTCGAAAAATCAGCCATCGCCAGAATTGGCGGATTCATAATGGCGCTCTTAAGGTCTTCAAAAGCGGCTTGTTGCTCATCCGACCATACAAATTGAGCAGATTTAGCTCGAAGACGGTTCAATGGTGCTGCACGGGCTGAGAACTTAGGGATGAATTTGGAAAAGAAATTAAGCATCCCGATAAAGCGAGCCACACCCTTCACATTTATAGGCTTAGGAAAATTCCTGATGGCTACAGTACGCTCGGGATCAATCGCTACACCTTGAGGTGATATAAGATGACCAATAAATGACAATTGGGGCCTGGCGAATTGAACCTTTGCTGGTTTAACAGTGAGACCCGCATCCCTCAACCTACGAAAAACTTCATGAAGATGCTGGATATGAGATGTGAAATCCTTACTATAAATGACCAAATCATCCAAATAATTGTATACATACTCGAACTTGATATCAGAAAAGATGGAATCCAGGAGGCGTGTCAACACTTGAGCACCGGTGGCGAGGCCAAATGGTAGGCGGCAAAACTCGAAATGATTCCACTCGGTCGAGAAGGCAGTAATGTGTCTAGATGACTCTTTTAAAGGAATTTGATAGTACGCGCTATTCAGATCTAGCGAAGAAAAAACAGTGGCACCAGCAAACCAATGAGCGGCAGAGTGTATATCGGGTAGCGGCATGGCTTCAATATGGATTTTCTGATTCAGAGCACGATAGTCAATAACAGGACGGAAGTCATCTGACCCTTTAGGCACGAGGAAAATAGGGCTAGCATACGATGACACAGACGGGCGGATAATGCCCTGCTTCAGCATTTCATCAATTTTCTGTCTCATGACTTTAAGCTTAGGTGGGGACATACGATATGGAGCTAACCGAACTGGAGCTCGGTCCTTCAGCAATATCTCATATTCTAGAACGTTTGTCTGGCCAAGTTTATCAGTTAATACTTGAGGGAAACTAGAGATTAAATTCTGAATTTCATTCCTTTGCTCCACGGACAAATGATCCAAACTGACATCAGAAACTTTATCTGTAACAGCATTTAATGGCTGTTGAATCTCACTATGACTGTTACTAACAGAAGGTCTAGGAAAGTGAATTTTAATTTTGTAATCAGGAGCAAAACGAAAATGTATAAGCGCTCTTTGCAAGTCCAAAACTAAGCCAGTAAAACGAGCAAAGTCCACTCCCAAAATTACTGGACATACGAGATTAGAAATCACAATGAAAGAAAACTTCCACGAAAACTTACTAATCTTCAAATAAAGGGAGACTCGACCCAAAATTGAAAGAGGTGAGCCATCAGCAGCCACCACAGAACACAGATATGGATCAATATCTTCAACAGATATACCTAAAGTAAGCAAGGTCTTCAAATCAATACACGAACTCACAGCACCCGAATCCAACAATGCTACCGAGTGATACTTATTAAGCAAAATATCTATCATGGGTAAATAAAGAGGACGTCTGGCCTTACAGCCCATGCTACTATATAACACAGAATTACGCTGACTATCATGTTTCTGCAAAAAATTCAATGGTAACTCTAATCCAGAACTCTCATTATTATTATTATTATTATTATTATTATTATTATTATTATTATTATTAGGAGGCTGCACCATAGAAATTGAAGCTACCATGGGAGTGTTTCCTTGAGAAATCCTACGCTGATGACAATCTTTAACTAAATGTCCTACTTGATGACAAAAATAGCACGTTCTAGCTTCAGAACGATCATTACTTCTACCCAACACAGGAGTGTTGCGAATATCATTAACCGGCCTACTATCAGAATGAAAACGGGCAAAACCCCTATTAATAGATCTTTGAACTGGAAAACTATTATTAGCAAGGTTACTGTTAGAATATTCACGATGCACCCTGTCTCCACGAAGGGCATCATTCCTATGCCTATTACTAGAAACATCCCTCACATTAGAACGTGAGTTAAGAGAACGAGGAACAGAAAATTTTTGATTACTGAAATTACTAGAATTTCCCCTCAAAACCCCAGGACCAGCAAAAGAATTAGGCCTACGACTATCTGAACAGGCGACTTCAGCAGCTTGAGAAATAAGATCAGACAACTCATCAAAATTAGTAGGTCTTCGAGCAAACGTAAGACAAGATCTCGTATTAGGCTCGAGACCCGAAAGAATAACTTGTATGATTTGTAACTCAGAATCCGTTATCTGAAAGACAGCAGCCTGAAGCCTAATATCTTGTATAAATTCTGATAATGATTCGCCTACTCTCTGCGGTCTATAGTAATATTCATTCAACAAGTCATATCTAATACGAGAGGGAATAAACTGTGTTAATATTTGAGCATGGAAAGAAGCTACAGATTGATTAAGACAAACAGCCTTACAAAGAATGTCAAGAACACTATCTGAAACTATACCCAATAATAATTGTAACACCACACTATCCCTAACCTTAAAGTAAAGGGCTTGTTGATAGAACTTCACTAAAAAAGTCAAAAAGACCAGAACATCAGAAATCTGGGACACAACAAACATGGTTTGTCTATCTATTAATCTTTGCAGAGGATGAGGAACTTTAAGTGGCGCAAAGGCAGATATTAAGTCAGTTGAAAGAGGCGCTTCCAGATTCCTCGTCATCGGCGAAGAGATAAATGTAGAATCATTAGCTATTTGGTCAGACGTATCCTGAACCACATTAGGCCTATCTAGCAACTGCGGGGTAGTCTGAACTAAGACTTCTCGCTGATCATTAACCCTATTTAAAACATGAGGAGAAGTCTGCATAATTTTATCATCTGCCAAATTAATTAACTCTACCTCAGGAGTAGAAAGAAGGGGACGTAAATCCTGAAACAGTTTATCTAAATCCATAGAAAACGTCTGAGTATTAGGCATATCACTTAACATGAACAGACGATTCTCTACATGCCATAAGCGGTGACGGAAACGTCTCTTTTGTTTAACCGTAGCCTCTGGGTCAGCAAACAGATCAGTGGCTAAATTAACTAACTCAGCTACCTTTAATTTAAGTGAAGAAAGTTCAGCCAATGCTGCTTCCTCAGAAATAATTTGTTTAACGGGAATTGTAGTAGCAACTTGTTTCATTAAAGACAATAAAGAGGGCAAATCTAAAGTCTCACTAACAGGGACACCACGAATCCTGAGTTCAAAAAGCAACTCATCTTTTCTTAAAAGATCCCACGAAAGAGGGTAATGTAAATCCATGTTAAATATTTAATCAAAATTCAATAATTCCACTAAGGACAAAAAATTGATCCTCTAATTAACACCATGCGATCGAAGAGCGCATTCCTCCCCTGTCAGCCAGAATGAGATCAGCTAACAACATGAAAAGTAAGGGGATCAGCAGAAGGCCGATATTAAAGAATGTTGGTAGCTGTCTGCTACCACTTGTAACGGGTTTTATTTATTTGATTTGGAAAATGGTATTGTAATATAAACATTATTTTATTTAGTTCTGAATAACTCTTGAAGTGGAATAGAATAATTGCTTTCATAAATTAAATAACACTTGAATGTACTTGTAATAACTTGACTTCATTACTTGTAATACTGGGTGAAATTATTTATCATATCAAGAATAATTTGTAACTATAAATTCCAATATACTTATAAAACTTAATGGTTAGGTTAAAACTCAGAATAGCAATAATTAAGCATAATATTAACATTACAACCAGCAACTAAACTGGATAGAAAATAATCAAATCAAAGTAGAACAAACTGGAAGCAACCACTGGGATCATTTCCCCAAGGAGAACATAGATCGTCTCATTCAGGGATCAAGAGAAGGAATGCGTAGAATACTAATTAAAGTCACTAGTGATGTATACTGAATATATTTGAATATCATAAGTGTATATATATCATTTAAATAAATACCAATCACAATTTTACATATATGAAATAAAATATATATTTACACACTATTTACAAGCAGCGATGCCAAAGATTCAGTTCTAGTCAAACCCCAAAATGTTGAACTACAATCCTAAGTACAGAAAACTATTTCACGACCTTCCAAACCATCTGGATTATGAACCTGAATAACCTAACAGAGAATTAAATACATGTAATATCTCTGAAATAATAGCAAGGTAAAATAAAAGGGGAAATTTAGATACATTTACTTGAGCTTACTAAATACTTACTATGAAAAATATTTGACGTAGCAGAAATCTAAATTGGAAAAAGTCACAAAAAATAAATAAGAAATAGCTAAATATGTAATACTCCAAATAAGAAAATATAAATGTGAGATATAGACTGGGTAATAATTATACAAATTTAAATATAAGAAAAATTTCAAGTTAAGAAAAGGAACAGAGAAATACTGGTTAAGAAAATATTTGATAATAGCAATAACTGTTTCACAAAGAATTCCTAACGGAAAGGTACAAGCATAAGTTAAATGGCGACAGGAAAAATCTAGAACACGCGGCGTGACGTCAAGTAAAGACAGAAATAGAAATCTCAGATTTACAATACAAAGGTGTAAATATGTCCACAGTTAATTATGAGCATAACATCCGGAACTGTACTTAAGAAAACTTCACTAAGAAAAAAAGGAAAAATGAGAACTAGCCTCACACGAAAAACGCAATGGCAGGTAATAATACGGAAATGCTGAAATATTAGCTACAGTATAATAAGAATATAATTCTCAAAATCTTTATTCATAGACAGGAAAAAGAGATTTCAATTAAATACACCAAGAACTGTGAATGTCTATATATATACACGCGAGCAAACATTAAAAGGAGATTCTTACGTAGCAACAGCCAGAATCACGGCATACTGAATCGTACATATTTCTGTACAGGAAAAATGCACGCAAGAAACCAGGGGAAGGTTACGTACCTATAGAATGAAAAATAGTAAGCTTGCTTATATGTTACAGTATTAGCTTAGAAACATCCTTACTTCAATGTAAATACAAATAATGGAAAACTGGAGTTGGCTAGAACTGATTCTAATTCAAAGCATGATAATCTGGATTAACTAAAATATCACGGCATTCTCAACATGGCCGAGTGAACTTTAACTATATAAATCGCGAAACATGGTTTGTGAGAAAACCACAGACTGATATTTGACTGGCATGGTAAAATGTATTAACTACCGAAAATGTACTCGCAATAAAGCATAACTCACCTCGAACAGCAAATGGTGAAACGGCAGAACAAACTTCAGAACACTACATCCTTCAAATCCAGGCAACATACTAACGTTGCAACTCTCGCTTCAAAGTTGTATAAATTACTTAATAAAAGTTAAAAAAAAAAACAACAAGGTTATTGCAATAAGTTTTAGTAAACTGAAAACTATTGAATAAAACGTTGCTTTAATATTATACAATCGGTTACAAAAAAAAATAGGCTCTGTACTATCAACAACTGTATAGTCGGTTCCCAAAACATTCACTTACCCAAATAGCTGAAAATTTTTGAATTAACAGGCATATGCACAATATCTAAAATCTGATATAATATACCGTTAGAAATGTAATAAACTGGTTAAATATGCTCGAATATTTTAATATCGAGCAAATATGATGCATTATTGCAAAACTAACAAAATATGCAGCATTAAACCATCAATTTCGTGTTATTTCTTTGATACCTTGTACATTTCAACACTAGCATGTGATAGGTTGCTTTATTAAAAATATGATTTTCATAAACTTCCGGGGCCTAATGATAACAGTGATAGACTTATAGCCCCTCCCGAAAAAAATATCTTGGATACGCCCCTGCATTTTAACTATATATATTTTACGGCAGCAGCACAGTACCTGTATAGTTTAGGCCTATTGGAAATAATGTTATACACAGCTGAAACACTTATTAAATCTAGTTCTGTACTGACACATAATAAATTATTGTGTGTATATTAATGGCAAGTTTCTTTGGGTATCTTTATTTTATATGAGGGTAGTTATTTTTATTGCTTAATACTTGATTCCCCATCGGACACTAATGAAGTTTATCAATATTTTCTGACATGTTTTACAGTTAGTCTTCATTATTACTTTGGCGCAAGGTTTTATTGCCTTTTTGAGTTGAACTTAACCAACAGATCGCAAATATCCTAGAATTACTTACAAATATGGAGGTTTTAATCTACCTATGGGTACATGCCGTATTTTAAAAATGATTTGAGCAACCAGCACATTTGAATGAAAAGAAAACAGTTGTCCATGCGTTCATACTTAAATTTCCTTTAAATTTATGGAAATTACAATGCCTTTTTTTTTTCTTTCTTTTTTTTTTTTTGTTCGATGCCCCTAATATAAATTCAGAATGCCATCTTAAAACCACCAGACATACAGAATACAAAAAGTTTAAGAATTTTTTCTACACGAATTCATTCTAAATCATACTGTACAGTATCCTGCACAATGTAAATACCACGGCAATACAACTACAGCTGTTATTACCACTTTTTTTTTCCTAAATAGAGACCTATGTTCACTTCACTTTAAATTCATGCTTAAGGCTTAGTTATATAACACATTATTATAGAAGCTGTATACAAAGCTGATAAGCTGTTTATCGTATAACTTGCCAGTATGAATTTACACACTTTAAAGCACTTATATTTTCTCGGTTGTGTATGCTATATTCCTCGTAGGAAAAGGAAAGCTGTGGAGACTCCTACGCCTCCAAGAGGTTGATGTTTTCAGATTTTGAGACATTCAGGGCCTTCCGCACTGGCCGTCTTTGCCCCAGGATATAGGCCTATTCCTAAACTCATTTCTGTTGGAGGTAGAGTCGATCCCAGCACTATGATGCGATTATAAGAGTTAATCCAATTGGAAAATCCCAAAAGACCTCACCGAGGATCAAACCCGTGATATTCCGGTTTGTCGAGCATTGCCACAGCGAATCGTTCCTGTTATACAAACTATCCAGTGATTATTAGTACGACTGATAAAGTATAGACCTAAAGAAAACAAATAGAACAAAGTTTCTCATGTAGTAAGTTATAGGTCACGTTACTTTCACTTTACTTAAAAAATATTTTATTCGTGCTGTCACTGTCAAAACTTCTCGTGTTTTCAACATTAACCCGTAGTAGATTTTATCATTGTAGTAGGTGTATGAGAGTAAAAACAAGGCAATGCAAACTGCTAAAATTAATTATTGTACAGAATAGAGTCTACTAGATTTGTGTTAGCAATTGCAGATTGCACTATAGAGCGCTATTTATTGTCAATCTTTTTCATTTCAACATTGAGTGTCAACAAGTTGGAATCAGCATCCTGTGTGGATATAATTAACGAATGCGTTTGTGTGTATGTTTCATAACGTAATGCGAAGAGCTTTTGTTCAGTGCAAATGCATTAGCGTATTGGTTTTCCCTCCTCCAATAATTGTATTCATTAATACATCAACGATGAATTTAAGTATTCATTAGTTATTCAAATCATCTGACACTGTGTACGGGTGTAGTATTGTACAGATCAGATATTTGAAACTTACGTAATAAATCCTACAGCAGAAGCCGTAGGCTACATCCTTTTTTTCATACTTTATCATAAAACAATTTCATTAAATTGTCTCATAAGTAACGTTGGTTTTTAAGGTTTTTCTTTTGAAAGATTGAATGGTTTTCGCATTAAGAACTAGGAACTAATACCATTATACATCTGCTGAAAGCTGATTCAAACTGTAGAATTTCATTACTTTCACTTTGAAAATTACTTTAATTTTCTTGTTAGAACACATTCAAAATAATACATTGTTTAAAAACTGACATTTAGCCTCACAAGAGAAATAGTAAAGGGATGATGATAATGATGATAAGTGTTCCCGAAGGCAGGTCTAGACCAAGGACGAAACCGTGGGATGGTGACCACGACTCGTCCGAGGTGATTCAGGCAAGAGTGATACTGTGGAAGCCCTGAACCCAGGAAGGAAATTTTCCAAGGAAGTACGGTATCTGTAATAAATACTGTCACTCTCAAGAACAAACCTAATGAAAAAATACTATTGAAATTTGAATATAGATTATGCCGAGGAGAAATGAATTATGAAATAGGAGTTGGATTAACTGCCTCACTTTGTTAACCTTTGGCTCTGCGGCCATTCCTCCAATTAACCGGTATACCTCAATTGTAGTTAAGCAGGTAAACTAATACCCAATCCTCTCAGTTTACTCACAGCTGGATTCAAGCAGTCCTAGCGATAATAGGTATTTTCCTCAAGCTAAGTCATGTACTGTCAGCTATTACGATGCCTACGCACATTGCGAGTACGGTACGCTGAAAAATGACATTGTGTTCATTGGACGCGCAGCGAAACTGACAATGTGTGTATGACAGTACATGAATTGACTTTAGGGACAAACCTCGACTCGACAGATGTGGCATCTGTGAAGAACTAGGGGTTTTCCCGCTCCCAATATGTCATGGGCATTGCGATCATAGCCGAGCAACCACAAACATTAGTTATTCGGTGGGTCACAATAGGGGTTGACAGATTCCCGAACCCTAATATGTTAATTTTCCATGTGTTTACTAAATTAGATAAACAAAGGTGGTTACTCGATGTGGATGACAACGAGAGTTGGTAGTTAGTTTAAAATATTTCAATATTAATAGTTTGGGAAGAATTTGAAGCAAAAATTTGGGCAAAATAAGGTAAATCTATAAGTTTGTTGAAGGAATGCTCTGCAGTTTTGAATTAAGAAAATGCAGTAAGTTATATTGCCATAGGCTACACAGGATCGGTTTTCTACAGCGTAAAGTTAACATTCAACATGAAAATGAAATTTTAGGCCTAATATCTTTCCAAGAGTTATTCACTAAATTTAACGATGGTCCTTCCTCGAATGGAAAGGAAATGGAGATATTTTGTGGAATATTGCATTAAAAAGAACTTAATCTTTTCTAGAAATTAACCGACAGCTCAAGCTGTGGAAATTAACTCAAATTTTGATATAATTTAACTAGGGCTGTACCGATTAATTGATTAATCGGCTCGATTAATCGATTAAACATTTAATCGTCGATCAATTACATTTTCCGATTAATCGGTTTAGTCGAATTCTGAAAAACGTTTTTCGAGAAATGGGTCAGATGACCAAACTCCTTTCTCTCGCTTCTCCAGCCTTGGCACATCATCGTCTCTTGAACATTAAAATGTCAACAAACTCGTGTGTCTCAAGTCTTGAAAAAGTAACCGGAAATGTAAGTTTTGTATATATTTTTTCACTAGTTAACCAATAATGGTATTCAATAATTCAGGATTTCTTCTGATTATCTGTAGTGTAGTAGTTATTAAACGTGTAAAAAAATATTAAATGTACACTTTGGTTTCGTTTATAATACTGACCTGTTTGTTGATTAATCGATTAGAAATTTTAATAGATTTTCAGCCCTAAAATTAACACATAGAGAATTAGTTTCTAACATGTTAAAACTCGAAGCAACGTAAAATAAGATTTAAAGCACATCACATGATAAAAAATTTCACTTATGAAAATACCATTCCACCTAACGGTATAAATCAATTTCTGAATCTATTTTTAATGCAGGCTATAGCGAGGGAACGCCCAAGCCCGTGAGTAATTTCGGGTCTAGTTACATGGCAGTCCACCCCATAGCACACGCCCTCTCACACATGCATAAGATCCAAGCACGCATTTTCGTAAGGGGGTTGCTTCACATATCGTGACGGACTCACAAAACGCTAACTTACCCTCTTCAGTGAGCTCATATTACTTTGTTGCGTATGTTATAAACTCGTACAGGCCATAGAAATATTCTTATCGCACGCAGGATTTGACTTACAGATTCTTATAACACTGCCAGTTTTCCCTATCAGACTTCATCTACATCACTCACATGACGACGATGAGGAGCATGAGTGCAGGGAATTATAATAAACTAGCATGTGCCCGCGACTTCGCCCAGAAAACCCCTGTATAGTGAGTTTCGTCCAAGTAAAACAATGTTTGACCATATTTAGGGCTTACAACATTCAAGCGATCGCGAAAGTTTTATTTCCAAGGTATGACAAAAATAGCCAAAGCCAACTGTAATTGATTTGATATTGAAATGTATTACTGAAAACTTATGCTTCGAAAACGCAAAAAATGCACGTTTTTTTGCCCGTTTTTCAGTCATAACTCACGAACGAAAGCTAAAATTAAAATTCCGGCTTCGAGGTGCATTTTCCGACCCTTCACCCCACCTATCTTTAAAATTTCAGATCTCTGCGTTCAGTAGATTTCGCTGAGCATCGCGTACAGACAGACAATTCCTTTTATTAATATACATAACATGAATTATATTGATACCTTCTCTAATTTGTCAAACTTCCATTTCATTTAATTCCAACCCATCTGATACTACTGGCAACAATATGTTCTGTGATTTTGTTTTGATAATTCCGTGTAAAAAAGGGATTAAGTATTCTCAAAAACATATAATTTTTGGCATTTAAAATCAAAATTTTTCAAAATCCTTTCTTAGTGAGCACCTACATTATGAGCCGACGGTACTGTCAAAATTCCAAGTCTCTACCTGTTATAGTTTAGGCTGTACGTTAATTCTGTGTCAATCAGTCATTCAGTCAGGACAAAGCCTCTTATACGGTATATATAGCGATTAACCACTTTTAAATATACTAGCACAATGTTATACTTATAAAGCAAGCCTAAGGGACTTGAAATTTTAAACTTTAATTTTTACTTTCTCGCATTTACGTAGCACAGAGAAAGTATAGGGACCAATTAAAATCGCGTTCACAGTGACAAACATGTTTCATGATGCCGATTAAGTGTTTTCTGAATTACCTCTCTGTCCGCCATTTCTTTGTATAGGGCTGTTTTAAATGTGAATATTGTTTGACTGTTTTGTATCCCGTAGAATTTTCGTATCTACTGCAGTTCAAAAATATGTAGGCTAAATTTCATGAAACGTAGCCTATACAGTATTAACATGTTGATTAAAATCGGGCGCTAATAGTTTGTTGTAGTTTCCAAAGTTATAGCAAAAGATTTTTATGGATATCTCGACCATGGCAGAAGTTAGATACGATAAACTCGAATTGTTTGGTTGTAGAGACGTTTAGAATGAATATTTAACACGTTTCTTTATAAATTTAATAGCTACAAAATATAAATAATATTCATATAATATTCATATAACTTCAATGCACAATAGTTATTAAAAGCCATCTTAGGAATGTGTGTATAATGTTATTGTATATGAGCTGAAGAGTAACCAAAAGAAAATACGTTTATTTTGTATTGTAGTACCGATACTTGTGTGGTAATGCACACAAGGAATTACTATGAAAATTATTATAAATTTGTATTTTCTCGAACAAAACCGAATGCAAAGAAATGAAATGTGTTCAGTTTCAGTACTAAGTAGACTCTTACAATTTTCCCACTGAAAAAAGTCGCACTAAAGTAGGGGAAAATTGTATATTATGTTGACTCTGTTGAATTTACTCCGTCTTATGTGAGTTACTTTATTCATGTAGGAAATAATAATAAAAAATAAAAATAAATAGGTTTTTTTTAAACTGCTCTCTTCGCCGTGGCACTACATTCCCGCGTGGGATAGAGCCTACCATATCATCCGACCACTCCGCCGGCATTGACAGATTTCATGACCGGTTGCTCTACATCTTCAGTGAGTAGCTCCTCTGTTGTCCTGGATCTGCAGGCATCAACTCAACTAAGTGTACCCACAGATGGTCAATAATAATTGTATTGCTGAGATTTCTGGTTTTATCAAATGCAGCGTCATCCAATTTAAAATTAAAAACTTTTTAATATTAGTAATCAGATAATAAAATTGGTTTTCGTTTCATTTGATTTATCTTCATTTTTTCCACCTATTTTCATTTCTAAACTTCTAACATAAATATAAACATATTTATAGAGTGGAGTTATGTTTTCTGTAATTTCTATCTCCTTGTTTTATTTTTATTTTTTTTATTTACTTTTTAAACTTTTTAGTTTATATTTTAATGATTTATATATAGACCTACAGTATTTGTAAATTTCTCAGTTTTCTCTTACTAAGAGATGTGATAATTGCAACCCCTTAATATGAGTATTTCTCATCTGGGAATTTTAAAAGAAAGTATATATGATAGATTTTGTATTGTTTGATAATAAATAAATAATTAAATGAAAATATTATTAGTTTATCCCTTTTTTTATTGGTTTTGTAATGTGGTACAGGAAGTTATAATTGTTTCATATTATTTTGAGGAAAAGATACTGAGGCCAGATGAAAACTAAATACGAAACCAACATTCTAATTTATTTATTATTTTTTTATGTTTTTCATTTTATTATTTTTTTAATGAAAGGAGCACCAGTTTCTGTAGATTGAACATTCAGTTTATCGGTATCATCGGAATGAACTCTAGCAATGAATATATTGATACTTTCTGTAGCCTATATATCACAATCTGATCAGAGTTTAACATTTCGACAGTTCTTTTTTATTAACCCTATTGTGTTAGCAAGCTGTCTGACATCATAAAAAAAAGAGAATATAAACCTTGACGAAGGGAAGAAGAGAAAGGATTGTATACCGTGCGTGCTGCTATGTATTTCCGCATACTCAAATTTCCCTTTCTTATCTGTATCACCACGCAAACACGGAAAAAATACACACAAACATATTTTCGTGCATGATACACGATACGTTACAATATTTGCATTCAGTGTATTACTCAAAGGAGGTGCAATTAACTGTCGGTTTCATCATATTCCCCTCGTGTAAGAGCCATGCAATCGTTGTGGCTATATAGTAATTGAATGTTTAGTATATTACCTTTTGCCTTCATTACGCAGAAATAAAACTTTTATCGGCGGAAAATCCCCTTGATGTGCAGCAACGAATAACATTATGATTCGGTTGTTAACACTTGACTTTAAAAAGCACTTCACAAACGTTATTCTTTCATTTCCTTTAGTTAAACTTTAATAGTTTTACTCACCTGTTTTTATGCATGTGAGCAGTATGGAGTAGGGTTGAGCATCGATGGCCGACGTTTGCAAAACATCGATGTTTTCTACATCGATGGAAAACAACCGATGTTTTTGCTTCATCGATGTTTCTCTCCGACATCGATTTTTAAAAATATTTACAGTACTAAAACAAGATCAATAGGCCAATTTGTTTTAACATATCATTTTATTTACAGCAGCCTAATTCCCCAAAACATCGATTTTTTACGTCGATAGCTTTCACGGAAATATTTCAGTTTATTTATGAATTTTGCCTAATTTTCTGAAACCTTGACTTTTTCAAAACATACATCGATGTTTTCCGTTCAAGATCGATTTTGTACGTCGATAGCTTTCATGGAAATATTTCAGTTTATTTATGAATTTTGCCTAGTTTTCTGAAACCATGACTTTTTTTTTAAATATACATCGATGTTTTCCGTTCAAGATCGATGTTTTCAGGTCGATATTATTGTCAAATCGATGGTAACCGCAGATTTTAACATCGATGCTCATCCCTAGTATGGAGAAATAGTGCATTAACGATTTTAAATTAATTGTAATTATAGTTATTTTTATCTATATTTTTTCGAGAACAAGTTTTTCTTACCATATCGTTTCCGCGATTCTCGATTATCACTTTATGAGAATTGGAAGGCTATGTACTAGCAATGAAAAAATATCCGATTTCATGTACTTATGTATGATCAACATTAAGTTTTTGCAGCATCTGCAACAAGTATGCTCGTGCAATTAGTAAGGCGCCCATTAATTACGAAAAACTCAAGCAGTAGCAGTAGTTGTGGCGTAAAATGCGTATTGTTTTTCCCAGGGATCCTTTCAATATACGTAATTCCTTTATGTACAGTAAAAATAGGTATACAGTCCTGTAATAAAGCCGAAGGAACGCAAGTTTCAGATGCTTGAGATACTCAATAGCTTCCTGCTTTATCAGTTCCTGTAAACTAAACTCCGCAACCCTAAAGGGACTTGGCCTTCCACCGGACCTCTGCGTCATCTTATTGATTCCTGTAAACTTTATTATAATTATATAACTTAAATAGCTTTCACCACTTTTTATTTGTGCTTATGTACAATTTTCCCTTAAAATATGGCTTTCACTTCTAATATTTAATTGTGAATTCCTTTAAAATGTCTCTCCCATCTGAGAATTAAGAATTCATAAAACAAATATTACATATTGTTGAGAGCTGACGAGATGATCCGTGATTTGGTGGTGGCATGCAGGGGGAAGACGGTGTTGTGCTATAACTGCAAGTGTAGGGGAGCGCTGCTATTGCCTGCAGATAAGAGACCCGTAGTCATGCCAGGGATCATCTTGTCAGCTCCCAACTGTAGTTGTCTTTAGGAGTATCGTCAAATCAAGTTTTAAAAACCTACTGTGTCTATAAACACTTGAAATATTAATTAGGATGAATAATAATGGTTAACTCGATCCTGATGGGACGTCAAAGGTAAGCAGAAAAATACTTGTAAAGAATCGTCAAAAACCTCCTGCTATTTTATCAGCTATTAGCATAGGCGTAATCAGGCCGACCATATGGGGGGGGGTATAACATCCGCGGGGTCTGGGGGGTATGGAATACCCCCCAGGGGAGGGGGGTCCGGGGGTCCTCCCCAGGAAAATTTAAAAAATCTAGATGCACAATAACGAGTTTTAAGCTTCCAACGCTTTATACTAGTATTAAGTAATTTATAAGCAGACTTAAAAAAATTATACAATTTTCCTTTTTTTAATCATTGGGGGGGGGGGTTCAAACCCCCAAAACCCCCCCTCGTTACGCCTCTGGCTATTAGGAACGATAATAATATAACTGTGGAACTTAATATTCCATGTTATCAATCTAAACTGTTAATATTGCCGGCATGGAAAAATGAAATCTCTCAATCAAGCTGGGTTTACTGCTTTTCAGTTGATTTCTTCACTTTTTCTTTACCTACACAGTTTTTCGCATATGTGTATGTATTAAAATAATTAGAATGTTATCTGGACGTGCCTCATTTCAGTAATAACAGTTTCATGCTGCACGTCATGTTTTAGACTCCAGAGTACAGCCATCATCTAGATTATTCCATCATTTGAAAATATTCTTAAAGTACTTGACCTGTGGGAATAGCTTAAATGATGGTGTTCAAATAAGGGACAGTATGAAATTCAAAAGTAATTAATGTACGTTGTGCAACATGGGCGCGGTTTAAAAAAGTTCACATGTTTGCTTTGGTTTCTTACTTTAGTCATTCGGTGAGTAATATTAAATAATACAGGGAAATCTCGATACAACGATTTCGCAAGGACCAGAAAAATATATTGTTGTAGAGAGATATATTGTTATATCGAGAATTTACAAAAAAAAAATGTTCAAATTTTGGTAGTATATAGGAAACAACTTCAATAGCTGAAATTCTTTAAGTATTTAGAGAAATAAAGAATTTTATCACAAGAACTGCTATACTGTAGGCCTACTGTATTTACTCCACCCTTAAATTATTACACTATGAGCAAACACATTTTATATTGCATTATAGCACAGCACCTTGAACAGGATGACTCAATTTTGCCCCTGTTTGTAAAAGTCAGAAATGACAGTCTGTTTAGCTTTTTTTATGAACAGGGATACACACAATGCCCTTATTTGATTCGAGGTTCACTAAATGACATTCTGGCACCGATGGAACACTCGACAGAAAATTCTGCAGAGCCTCGCAAGCACAGAACACATACTTAGAGGCAGTGGCTTCGAGTGCGGTTAAGGTTGGTAGATGCACACTTTGTTCTACCTCCTCTTCTTCATCTTCCGCCTGCTTGTTTTGGATTTCCTCAGTGTTTTCTTCCGTTAGCTCCGGGGAGTTCATGATTTGCAATTTCACGATCTATTTTTATCCTTGTACCGAGGAAAAGGTATTTTACGGGGATTCTAAATGTAATCGTAATGGAGAGGTTTATCGTTATTAAGAGTATCGTAAAACCGAGGAGAATTTTACATTATTTTAATGGAAAGAATGCCGGGACCAAAATATTTTAACGTTATAAAGAGTATTATCGTTATATCGGTAATTGTTGTACGGGGATTTCACGTAACATTTTGCTCCTCCATTAGAACTTTAACTGGTATATATTTAAGAAAATACACAAGATTAGATTCTTCCTCGGGGGAATAGGTGCTTCATGTAACAGATCAATAGATGAAGTAATACGGTACCAGTGAAGGAACGCCAGGCTGGCTATCTACATTGCTGTGCATATGCGTATCGTTGGATTATCAGAAGTACTTCACGACTTATTAGGCCTACTTATTACAACTAACAAAGTATTTTCTGACTCAGAAGATTCGTGTTAGGAGGTACAAAAGTAAAATAAGTTTAAAAAAATAGTTAGAAAACAAACTAGTATAATATCATTAACCATTTCACTGGTACCGTTGTATGAATGCGTCACTTTGAACAATTTTTAAAGCAGAAATATAAGAATTATAGAGCAATGCTTTATGTAAAATGTGAGGATTTTTATCCACGTATCAGGTTTGTTATTTATGGAAGCCAATTATTCTATTATTTTTTTTTTCGTTCATTTCAGAATTAGAGCCCACTTATGGTTTCACCTGATCATAGCTTATATAAGCATACAAATTCCGTTCTTAAAGGGATAAATATTGGACTTTTTAACTTTACACGGGTGATATAATTTAGGGAAAAAATTTTGAAAATGTGAAAAAGACCCATTAAAACGTTACTTCTATGCGATAAATCCGAAAGATAAGTAATATTCCTCTAAAAGTAATCAATCTAAGCTATGTTAGGGTATGGGAATTTCTTAATAATTTTGCTGAACAGTTTTAGACCTAAATGTGTACAATGTGTAGTATTGTTTTTCTTTTAATAAATCCCAAGGTCTTATACACACAACACAAGGAGCAAAGACGTATTATACATATTTTTAAATATCGAACTTTTAGATACACTAAATCGCCAGTTTACATTGTTAGTCAAGTTATAAATAACTTACCAGCTAGTATTTTCAATGTGAAAAATCTCAGGTGTTTTAAATTTAAACTGAAAGAGTATTTGTATGAGAAGACATTTTATTCTTTTAAGGATTTTTTACGTAAATGATTTTGCAGTTACTGTAACCTTTATTTGTTCTAAATAATATTGACTATGTCTACCTATACAATGTATAGCTACAGATGCAATATATTATTATATAAAAACAGTTATTTTGGCGTTCGTTAACGCCGAATTCCGCTCCATAACGATCTATAAACTTCACAATCTTAGACCACTAGTAAAAAAACTACCAACTTAAAGTATTAAAAATATATAATTCTATTCGAAAAATAGTTTTAAAGATTACATTTTAAATATAAATTATGAACTCGTCATGATAAAATGAAATCACTGTCGCAGTAACTGTTCTTCGTACTATGAACATAAACGTAAAATCCAGACCGTGAACTTGTGGTTAAAAGCCCCAGTTCTTGCTACCTCACACCACAATGCGAAACTTGTCTCGCAGAGAACGAGATCGATGTTAAAAAGAGTGGCGGATTATTGTGTTCTCTTGTAGTGATATACCAAAGTTTCCGAGAGATTTTCCTGCAATCTCCAGGAAAAAGTTTAAGTCTTGTACATTAGCGATAAAGCTTCCAGCGTAGGCTAGCAGTAGAGCCAGATAAGTCGGGCAGCAGGCCAACTCCGAATTTAATGTATTTTTAAATAGCCTGTTGGTTTAAGAACTGCTATTTTATTCCGTACTTAAACTTTCTTTCTAACCATCCCATTTAAGATAGTTAATAAATTTGCCTGTGATTGTTTTAGTTCGTCCTTGGTAGAGGGAAGAAGTTCTTTCTTTTCACGATATCAAATAAGAATTATTACGGATTTCAGTTTTTAAGAAGGGAAGATAGTATTCTCTGAAATGTTATCTATATTTACTGTAATTTTTAGCTTTCTGTATGTAGAGTTTATTGTTGTAGAACCTTAATCCAAAAATAAAATTTTTGAAAATAATTTTGGTAGCCGAAATTTGAAATAAGTATCCTCAGTGCTAAGTCATTTTTACTCACAGTTCAAATTTCCTTCATCGTTCAATTTTCAAAAGCATACGTCAAAAATAAAGAATATAATTATTATATTTGGCATCGGAATAGTAAAATAAGCAAGCAAATTCTGAAAACGTATATGTGTGTGTGTGTGTATATATATATTAGAAAGAGATAAATTACATATTTATATGAGAATAAATATCAAAATTTATCTTTTAGAGAGAAGCTGTCTAATAGTTTAAGGATTGACCTATGTGAGCCGAAGTTTATCTACATTGCACAAATTCTTCTAACTATATATTAACAGTTTATATCTTACTATGTAGCAAAAATATTAAATTACGCGAAATTACAGTCTCAGTTGAGCTTGGATTTAAAGGATCTCAGAGTACTGTTAGAACTTTCATTATGAACAGGGTACTTATTGAGTTCCTATCGGATTCAATTCAAATTGATTCTGCACGTAAAAGTAGTAGTGTAACAACTAAGGTTCAAATAATATAAATGCTGGTATAATTCAAGGCCTGAAGCAATTTAAAATCATAATATCTATTTTAGTGCATGAAGAAATAATTGTTTTCCGGGTAGGCTTTATTGTAGCCTATGTGGCAGGATAGCTGTATGCAGAAGACA
The DNA here is from genome assembly GCA_964059195.1 of Ectobius pallidus. Classification (NCBI taxonomy): domain Eukaryota; kingdom Metazoa; phylum Arthropoda; class Insecta; order Blattodea; family Ectobiidae; genus Ectobius; species Ectobius pallidus. The sequence goes on from CAXKWD010000005.1 coordinate 117,656,323, forward strand.
TTATTATAGAGCCCGGATTCTTACATTTTAAACTAAATTTGTTCCTTGCTATCCAACTGTGATGTTTTAATGTAATTATCCATTTCATTCTCATGGCAGTCACATGTCTAATCTTATAAATCTAGTAATCATGCAGTACTAAGTAAATTAATAAGTTACTACTGGGATACTCTTTCTAAAATAGTATCTGGCATGCCCATCAAATTGCTCCTATCGAATTCCTCACTCGACTTTTAAACACAAATGAATGACATAATGAAAGTCTTTCTGATATACCAGTTATAAACAGAAGTAATAATGAAAAATTCAAAATACAACGTAATGTAACATTTTATTTTTAAAAATCTATATAAATGCCGAAAATACCTTAAAATATCCAAAAATGATCTCTGTTGAAAATGACGGAAATGCAAAATAATAATAATAATTTAAAAAATGGAAAAACAAATTGATCTTATTTAACCAATTATTTCAGTGTACACTTTTGTGTATATTCGAACTATCTTACAACCCTCATACAAAAAAATTCCGAAATCATGAAGTGCCTTGCCCCACTAATAACCATAGGCTGTCTTTTTTTCCTCAGCTTACTCCACTTCAACACTATCATATTTAATTTTCTCTCGTCTTTCATTATGAGATAATAATGCCACCACGGTAATCTCTTTAAGATTCACGGTTATGATTAGTTGTTACGTTATTAGTCTGTATCAGCTGACGGATGTGAGCGTGAAATACTCACTTTAGCAGGCCACAAGGTTGCAATTAATCATAATGTCAGTACAGTTTCCGTGATTAACCCGCTATGGTAAGACTGCGGAGGTATAAATAACGATTTAACATTTGACGAGTTTGCCGTAAAGTAATGCAGTTGAAATTATTTCGGTATTGGTATATAAAAAATTTTGCCTAAAATGTTATATGATTGTTTTTACTGAAATCATGTACCTACAGATATAGGCAAATGTTTCGATAGCGCAAAAAAAAAGTGTTATTTTTTCACTGCCAGCTTTTCACTCATGACTCGCGAACGTAAGTGAAAATTAAAAATCCGGCATAGAGGCGCATTCGGCCACCCTTCAGACCATCCTTGTGCAAAATTTCAGATCTCTAAAAAAAAGTGTTCCCTATTACAGGCCATGGAGGCTCAGAGGGTTCCAGGAGTTTGAGGCTCCCAGATTTTTAGACATGGGCACATGAAGCCTTACGCACCGGCCGCCTTTACCCCCAGGAATGCTCCTGATACTCATTTCCGTTACAGGCTGAGTCGACCCCAGGGCCATAGTGCCACCAGAAGGATTAGGCCAATGGAAAAACTCCAACGACCTCATCGGGGATCGAACCCGCGACCTTCCGGTTTGTAGCGCAGCGCCTCAACCACTACGTTACGGCGTACCCCAATTTCAGATCTCTGCGTGCAGTAAATTTTGCTGGGCATCGCGACAGACAGACAGACAAACAAACAAACACTTGCTCTTATTATTATTATATATTAATGATTTCACTTGATATTATTGACGATTTCACTAGACGATATTACATTATGATTGCTTATAATAAACATACAAATTCAGCTCCGAAACTTATCTTCATCTTTTTCATTTCATCTCAACTAGACCATGAAGATAATTCACATACTACAGGGTGCGGCAAAACATCCTCCCTATTTTAAAGTTCAAATAAAAAACACATGGATCAAAATAAAGAAGCTGTATTAACATGAATGATTCTACACAGTGGGAAGTTTCATGTTATAAACAATGAGTCACTCAAGTGGTGTCCTTCACTGTCTATGCATTGTTGAATGCGACTTCGGAAATTCTCCATCGTTCTAACCAACATTTCTTGAGGAATAAGACCAATCTCTTCCAGTATTGCATTTCTTAGGGCTGGCAGAGTCCTCGGCCTATGTTTAAACACCTCACGCTTAAGATATCCTCACAGAAAATAATCGCAGGGTGTAAGGTCTGGTGATCGTGCTGGCCAGGAAATGTCGCCATGTAAAGAAATTAAGCGCCCGGGAAACATCTGTCTCAGCACTTGGAGAGAAATCCGAGCTGTGTGAGCGGTGGCTCCGTCCTGCTGAAACCTTACCTGTTCAGTTGGCAATGCATTGAGACTTGGCGAAAAAAATGTGTTGATCATGTGAGTGTATCTTTCAGAGATTACTGTCACAGTAGCACCATTCTCTTCAAAAAAAGTAAGGACCAATTATCTCGACCCTTCCAACTGCGCACCATACAGTAACACGGTTGCTATGCAAAGGTTTTTCATGAAGTTCACGAGGGTTCTGTCCACTCCAATAACGGAAATTTTGCTTATTAACACATCCAGATAAGTGAAAATGTGCTTCATTACTAAAAAGGACCACAGCATCTTCTGGTACAGCTTCAAAGATGTTTCCACTTGACCTCACATGATTTTCATAATCACGTTGACACAATTGATATGGTGAATCTTGCTATAAGAGCACGGAGACAGGATTAAGGTCTATTGACACTTCGCAGTGAGGCGATCTAATGTATTATACTGAAAACCCTAAACTCCCACTGTGTAGATATCATTAATATTAATACAATTTCTTTATTTTGATTCATCTGTTTTTTATTTGAATTTTAAAATAGGGAGGATGTTTTGCCGCACCCTTTACGTAGAAAAGTCTTTTCGGTTAGTCATTCGTTAAAGCGTCTTATAAATTACCTTACAGTAGGGCCTATTTACATCTGTACAACTCTGTATGTACATACAACTCTGTTAATTTTAGTAAACAATAATTCAAACTTTGCCTTTCCTTTTTCAGATAATATTACACATAAACATGTATAGTATTTAAATATTCCACCTTACAATTATAATATATTTAATATACACAGTAACTGTTTTAAGTATACGAATTATTTGTTAAAATATAATTATGGAGGTGGATTTAATTATATTATTTGGATAAATTATATAAACTGTAAATAAATACCCCATATTAAGTGTGGGGAAATCTAACTTCAACTTTACCCTACTTTATACGTGTTAAAGGCGTGTTTGCTTGAAAACGTTGCTGTCTGTGTAGTGCTGTTGGAATTAAGCATGGTTGAGCAGGTCCAGGAGTAGCGTGTATGTCGCATGAATGATGGAGTGTTTGTGATACTACAAGATTGGATTTGTGAACCTGTGATGCCAAGAGGGCGTACTACAAGTTGTAGCTGTTAAAGATGTCGTAGAAAATATTGAACCTGGTCTCTCATAATGAAAACGAGGAAAACTTTGTCGTAATATGGTTTGTTTCAAATTGCCCACACTCATATTGGCATCAGAAACCAATAAAAAAACATTGTGAAATGTGTGAAAAAGTGTGCAGGTATGTGGTGACATATGATTGGTACGTTAACTTTTTCACTGCTATTGACGTATAAATTCGTTATCGAAAAATATTGTATTAAAAACAAAAGTTAAGACTAATAAACTATTGTCTTATGTACTAAAATATGAAGATTCTTCCCCTCTTGTTATGACTGTCATGCATGAATACCAGCTCTTCAACTAAACTTGTCCTAATCTATTCTAAGCTTAGAGTCCACTGACGATATTACTTTATGATTGCTTATATAAACATAAAATTTAAATTAAAACGTGTCTTTTTGACAAAAATCCCAACTAGAACGTTAAGATAATTTACATATTATGTACAAAAAACTTTTCGTTCAGTCATTCGTTAAAGCACCCTAAAAATTACCTTATTTTCTGATTGAAGAAAGCTCTAAATGCCTTCGTAATGCCCCATTTTTATTACTGCGATATCAACGTAAACCTCTCTAAAAATAGGTACATGTTCATAATATGCATATCCGATTTATCTGTGGCATTAAAACACTGATCATATTTAGCCGTCTTTCTCAGAATTATCTTGACGTCGACTTAGTGATGATAAAAACTGCATTTTCTGTGTCTGTGTTCCAAATCCAATATCTGCAGCATATCTTGCTTACCGCTATCAAGGTATCACACATTCGACAACTTAGTAGGCTACAAGTCGCCTAATCCCTCATTACAGGACAACTCTGCAGTCGTCCTTCACTATTATCATTTCTGGGCATGGGATTGCCTGCCACATGGCATCAGAGCCTTTAGGCCTATATCGCCGTTCAAATCTAAATTACTAACATATGTTCATAATCGTTAGAATGCTTAGTTTTTTTATTAATGATATTTGTATAGTTTTTTCTTGTGATCAAAATCATAATCAAAATAAATATCACATCCCAAGTAATCAAAAAAGTCGCATAATAAACAACCAAAATATATGACACATCCTAAAAAATCAAAATATATGCCATATATGTCTCATCCTAAGGAATCAAAATATGTGTCACATCATAAGTAATTGAAGTTCGTTGTAAAGTTTAATTTTGGATCGCTTCTGAAATTTTTCAATTAAGGTTGAATGCACCTTGATTTTTCAGAAGATATTTTAAATTATACATTATTATATTATGCATTATTCTGTTGATCTAAAAAAGAGGCTAGTTCGAGATTATCTTTAATTATTTGCTAAAACAGTAAACAAACACAATCCTCCAGCTAATCAAGTAATTATTACCGGAGTCACTTCTGAATCCTTACTCATTTTTAAGAAGAATATACTGTGTGACCATTGCTTATTAAAGCACTTAACACTGTTCGAAGCACTCTTTCTTTGAAGTTCGATTCTGTGAATAAAGAAACACATGTACAATATTGTCATATTATTCAGATAGGTGACATGTTACATGTAGGCCTAATTGCCATAGAGTAGTGTGACGTTAGCACTCTAGTTGATGAACACGCTCTGTATATATGTCTTTACACATACACAGATAGGCAAGGTTTAGGTGCAGCACTGATAACTGGGACGCTTTCCAAAGCGTGGAGGAGAGAGGTGAGAACAAACCAAGCAGAAACCATGTGATAACACTCACGCAGGGATGACCACCAGTCCTATCTCGGTTTGAATTTTAACGCGACAAGTGCTCTCAATGCCCGTTCCCTTTTGTTTTCTAGCCCCGTCCATTCTGTTTACACGCTACTCACATTTCCAATGGCTTGTGTCCAGATAACACTGCGATACATATCTTGACTGTCATTGTGAAGAATTCAAAAGTGAAATGGAAACTTTGTTGTGAATAGTAAACATGTGACAAACAGTTCATTGTTCCTATTGTTACTATATCATAATCATCGTCATCATTATCGTCATTGTTAGGACAACCTGATTTATGTATATAAATGCATAAAACTGCGTACTGCAGTTTTTAAAATTTATATTCGAATGGTAGGAGGAATAGATTTTACTAAAACCAAGCTGCTTGTTTCACACAATATATATATATAATGTAAGTTATTAACACTTATTACACTGATGTTAAATCAATTCAACAATGTTTATAAATGTCGTATCCTAGTGTTTTCATTGTATCTGTACCTTCTACAATAGACAGGAGATGTTTGTTTGTCAAACTTCAGACTGTCACACAGCTTTAACACAGGATGCTAAACTGTCCCTCTGGCACTGAAGTGTATTCCATGAACTTCATAATACCTACCTAAGGCCTACCTCGTATAATCGAAACTATGAAAATATGAACGATTGCTGTTTCTTCACATGACAATAATAATCCCAAAGAAAGTGTGTTGTTGCTTAGGCTATTCTCTATCAGGTTAATTCTACGGCTTTCGTAAATGTAGTTCAATTGACAATAATAATAATAATAATAATAATAATAATAATAATAATAATAATAAATAAGTCAACAAAAACCTTGCAATCAGTTGGTTGAAACACAGCTCTACAAACCGGAAGGTCGCGGATTCGATCCCCGATGAGGTCTTTGGGGTTTTTAAATGTTCCTAAAGGTAGTATACTGCTTTTGTATTTAATATCAGTCAATATATTTTAAACAAAGCAGCATAACTGCACTACACGTAGCCCTTAAAACTATCTTGAAAATTATATAACTTTATTTTGTGTCATTTCATCATTGCTAATCTTAGACTAAGAAAATAGAGATCCATAAATTATTAATTTATTAATAAAGCCATAATTTGGATAATCGGGTATGACGGAGGCTTGAATAGCGGGGTGTTCTACAGTATTTAATTTGACAGAGGTATCTTCATTGAAAGTAAGTGGTACTAACTTCAGGCGAAAAGAAATTAAAGAATCAACTTCAAGATAGTATCTTTCTTTTTGTGTCGCAGAGTGTACATAATGCAGACTTCACACATAGTTGACACATGTGAATTATGAACAATGTGGTTTAGGTGTTGGATGCAGTAAGGGCAGTGTGAATCCATCCATGCAAAATGTGGTGCAAACTGACTAACAAAAGCCAATTTGTTTGCAGATCATGTGCGGGAGTTCACCTGTGGCAAAATGTATTACCGAACTTTCTACCTGGATGAGAAGAGAGAAGCCCTCTACGTCGGTGCAATGTAAGTACTTTACGTTATTCTTTATAATTAAGACTAAATAGCCGTGGGCCTTTCCTCTAAAATATGTAAACTTTTAAACTGTCATCCTATAATTTTATGTGTTCCGTTTGCAAAGCACTCCACCGAATTTATTTTTGTCACTTCATGCAGGCGTCTTGCCAATATTTTAAAACTTGGGTATATTTCTCCGCGTAAGATACCCATATGTCCAGTAAGCAGAATATATTACAACAGTAAGTAATTGGAAGCACAACGAGGAAATTAGTTTAGAAACAGATCTAGAAAAGCAAACTTGTGGAGAAAGTATTTTTTAATAACAGAATTATAGTAATACTGTTATACTTACAGTTAGTGTTTCTTAGGAAAAATATAAATTTAACTAGCTGAAAAAGTATTTATAAAGACCTTCATGAAGCTGTCCGGAGCATTTTGAGAAAATTGACTTAAATCATTCTTCATGTACTAATGATATCATATATACTATTTTCATGTTTTAATGTACTTCTTCAAAATCTTACACAAGCGTAGCTAACATTAAAATAATTTCGAGTGTAAGATTTTTTTCTAGTTACAGCCTCAATTTTATTGTATTTTCTCCGGTATATTATTCATAAATTCCCTTGTCAACGAAAGGACATCCCTCCTAAAACAGGATAAACGCATTCTGGGTTGGCTAAACGAACGAATTATATTTTTGTTGAACCACAACAATCTTCGCCACGATCTTGCAAAAATGAAAGTGAAACCCGTTAACCCTTTCAGAGATGAGTTTATATTTTGATATAAGCATTCATCAAACTAAAGTCACTAGTGATCAATTTGAAATCAATTAGAAAAATTTAAATAGAGTAGCTGGTTTTATGGATGACAATTTTAATACGTGAATAAATATTTTAAATTTTAACATAAAACATTAATCTATTGTGCTTAATTTTCGGCCTCATGTAACTTTTGCGGTGACGCGTGTGTGTATGTAAGTTAAGTAAGTTATTTTTAGCAGTGGAAAGGTCTTTAAAAGCCAAGTGCCGGGATCCAGCTGAGGGTTTATTAAAAAATGTATTGTTTTTAACCATCTTCATATCTATTCACAAAATCGTCTTAATTTGAAATATTATTTCCATAATAATTAGATTTGCAGCTAAGGGTACAGTATGGATGCAATATATTTTCTTTAACTGAAGTGCCACTTTTACTATTTTCGTTACAATTAGGCGTAGTCTATAACTAAAGGCGTGTATATTTTAACCAAAGTAAGTTATTTTAGGAGCACTGCCCTTTTCTTTCACAATAGTAACTTCATATCCAGGCTTTACACAAAATAGTAATTTATTTATAAAATATCCCGAGTTCGTTTTATCACATATTTCCAAACGTAAAAATATGTATTTTATATTAAGGGGAGATTGTAGTTACCGCTAGCAAATTGATAGAAAATATAGCGTATGTTCAAGAAGCCATAACTCAGGAGTTAACAGTCAGATTTAGTTGAATTTTTTAATGCTTTGCAAGTGCACTCTGCAGTTTAAAATAAGCAGAGAATGGTTGTTCTAGAACTCGCTGTTTGGTAGGAAATAAGTTTTTAACACATAGGTGATAATTTTGCTTTACGGTTACTTCCCTTTACATAGGTACGCTTTATTCAGTTTCTGTAGCTTAGATTTTTGTGAAACTTTGGGAACTTACTAACAATAGGTACCCTAGCACAATCAGTCTAATATGTACATTATTGCTGCATGAAAACTTAACGACTAAAAAAAAAAAAAACTTTTTAAAAATAAAAATAGTTGAAAATTCTGTATAGTCAAGACTTTTCCCATAATTCTGGTAAGGGAGATTTGTCGTCCATCTAACTTATAATGAATCCCTGAAAGTTTCACTACTTTAGCTAGAATAGCTTTTAAGAAAATGGTACCTGAAGTACAAAAAATGTAATTTTACAGGAGAGCGAAAAAAAATGGCGTCCCTTATGTTATTTTATCCATTTTAGAAAGCTCCAGGTCGCTCTGCTTGGCTTAATAATAACGCAATATGTAAGACCTATATATCAAAATATTAAAAAAACTATGCTCTATTACATGAGCCTAAGAAAAAAAATCGATTTTTTTACACTGATGACTACCATCTCCCCTTAAGGTACCATTGGCTCAACATATCCTCTGCTAAGAGATTTACGCAGCAAAACATATTCCTCTATTTTCTCTATCCATATCGTAGGTATTATAGAGGAATTAATGTGGTATACTCTGAAATTCTATGTCGAGTTTTCGTTAGTATTACACGAAATGAGGTAACTTGAATTAAAAAATACAATTTTAAAAAATACGGCTGTGTATGTATGTAATTAAGTAAGTTCATTCAGCACACGAATATTTACAATTTCTGGTTTCGTCAATAAAGAGAAAGGAAAAAAAAAAAAAAAATTAGCTTACATCTTCAAATCTACGTTCAATACACTAAAAGGGATTTGTTCTTTTTCTATCTGCAGTAAATCCGGAACAAAGCATACGCTAGACTCTGAGATTGGTTTCAATATTTCGAGTCTAATTCAATCAGCGATGTGATTCGCCGAGACGACACGATGCAAAAGGAACAGTAAGACATGCCACGTATTGATTACGAATTTCAATTAACTGGAATCACTGGAAGAGTAACACTACCTCTCTAAATCCAGACCCTTTGAGATTCAGTCTCCACTTGCTAATTGAAAAAATGAAGATAATACACTTTCCACCAGACATCTTATTCGAGAACTGTTAAACCTGTAACACTTGTTCCTGGTGTAGTATATTTCCATTATTAGTTCACCAGAGTTTCAACGTATATGGTTAAAACAGCTGTAACAGAATGATGTAATACATAATACATACATATTATGTTGTTCTTTACCAAGAGCATTGATAATGCGACTTTCTCGCTTCATATTCCCATGTAGAATAAGTGGCTGCATTGCACGATGAGACATAATTAAAAAAGATCATAAAGCAAGTGGAAAGTGAAGAAGTAAAATGTTTTCACATATTTCGTTTTAATGACCTATAACTAATACCCCTTCTTTTAAAAATGGGATGTAAATTTAGGGGTCCGTAAGTTTTTTTAGACATTTTAGAAATCCTCGGGTTCAAAAAGGTTGAGAAACGCTGCTCTAGTTCATACAAAGCTGTAATGTTCGCAAAGAAAGGTTTAAAGCCTGAATTAACGGAAATGACTAGCTTATTACTATCCTTTAGAGTATATTTACGACAAAAATGTTTCAAAATGTGCAATGAGTGTACAAAAAACTCCTTGATGTGCTTTATATCATAATCTTTAAAATATACACAATCGATACAAACAAAATTTCATTCTGATATAACTTTTAGCGTTGAGCTACGGACATGAATGCAAAAGGTATCCAAAAATATGGACTCAAGGTCCCTGCTTCAAATGGAGATTTAGTCCTGAAAACGCTGCATCGAATTTGAGCGCAGAAAACAATACTTCCTCTACTTATTGCACTTATGGTATGGGTAGAAGATGTAAAAGTGTTTGCACTCATAGGCCTACAAGATCAGTCATGTAACAAATACCTCAACATTATCAACTTCTAAACTGCCAACTTCACGAACACATCTGGTGTGGGTTTGATCAATTTCAACAAGATATTTAATTAGTTACGGTATATATTTTTATAAGAAATAATATGTATGCCAAAACTATGTGTAATAATCTAGCCATCCATGAATAAGACAATTATACCTAAGAAAAACTGAACACAACCATTTTATAATGTATTAAACAATTTACTTGACTAGGAAAATAACTTTTACCTTAATACAGAGGCTAACGAGGGGGTTTTGGGGGTTTGAACCCCCTCCCCATTGATTAAAAAAAGGAAAATTGTACAATTTTTTAAAGTCTGCTTATAAATTACTTAATAGTATAACGCGTGGGAAGCTTAAAACTCTTTATTGTGAATCTTAATTATTAAAATTTTCCCCTCTCCCTGGGGGTATTCCATACCCCCCAGACGTTATAACCCCCCCCCCATATAGTCGGCCTGGTTACGCCTATGCCTTAATATAAAACACATTTTTACGTTTGGAAATGTGTGAGAAAAAGAACTCGGGATATTTTTTAAATAAATTACTATTTATTGTAAAGCCTGGATATGAAGTTACTATAAAAATTAATAAGGGAATAATTTAGTCGGACATGTAGATCGTTAATTTTATTCGGCTCATCCGTGAAACGGGTTGTAATTAGCAATTTGTACTCGATATATTTTTTTAAACGGCTACTCTATGTGGAAAGTCAAGCTGCTGACTGTAATTTTTTTGCATCAGTTCAGATTTTAAAATCATATATGTACCTTCGCTATATTAGTAGTGTATACATGTCTCGTTTATGTACAGTATTACCGTAAAGATTTGATTTGTATGTATGGCGTGTAAACATATAAATCCACAAACATGTACCTAGTACACTAATTGCAGCACTCTTCGGAATTAAAAGTCACGTGATTTAAAAGCGATACATATAGGTAGATAAACGACAGTTTATAATTACGATAAACACATTTCTGCAAACACATACATGCATGCAAATGTCTGCACTTTTCGTGATTGAATGTCATTTGATAGTACAGCTACACAGGGAGATAGGTAGGCGTACACTAATATTATGACCAGGATTTCGGTTGATCTTTACTGAAAGTGGATGTTATGTGCATAAGTTACATTTGGACGAAAAGTATCGTCACATTTTGGAAAAAATATGGAATTAAATTTTATGAGGATAATAAAATTACAGAGGAAAATGTGTTTTCTGTAGACAATTTTCTTTAATACTTTCTATCACTGTAGGCGCGCGGGATCAAAGCCGGCCGCGGTCGATGGATTTTTCAGGACGTAACGGAGTCCTCCGGGAGGGACTTTAAGCTGGGGGTCCCGTGTCGTAGATTTACGGCACGTAAAAGAACTCCCAGCCTAAATTAGAGCCTCTGGACAAAAATTCTCTGCCCTTTCACGTCCAAGAAATACTTAGTTTCCAGAGGGGGGTTGCGAGGCGATGGGCTCACCACCTGTCCCTCTACCCTCTCTCGGAAAATAAGCATATCATAATTAGTATAGGTAATGAAACCTCCATTGGAGGCCCCTTCGCCCCACCTGGGGATCATAGGGTACCAGATACCAGAAACCAGATCACTGTAGGCCGCCTACAGACAAAGCATAAATATTTGAGCATATTTTATCCATAAATTAATAGTTAAAATGTTACAATTCTAAAAACAAACATAAATAACGATAGCATATTATAAAGTTTTGGTATTTCAAAAACTTTAAAATGTATAACAGAAATTACCTGAATTTTAAAGCATTAAAACTAAAACTAAACTCCGTGGCGCTACATCCCTGGAGGGACTTGGGCATTATTAGGCCGAAGTTAAGTGTAGACTGAAATCAGGATTTGCCTGCTTTTATGCAGTTCAGAAAATGTTGTCTTCTCGTCTTCTGTCCAGAAATCTAAAAATAATTTTTTTTAAGACAGTTATCCTGCCGGTTGTATTATATGGATGTGTGACATGGTCGCTTACTCTTCGGAAAGAACATAATCTGAGAATGTTCGAAAACAGGGTGCTTAGGAAAATATTTGGTCCTAAGGGAAATGAAAATGGGGACTGTAGAAAACTGCATAACGACGAGCTTCATAACCTGCACTCGTCACCGGATATAATAAGGGTAATTAAATCACGGATGATGAAATGGGCTGGACAGGTTGTGCGCATGGGGGAAGAAATACATATCTCAAAAGTATTGACGGGTAGACCCGAAGGGAAAAGACCACTTGGAAGACCTAGACGCAGGTGGGAGGACAATATGAGGATAGATTTAAGGGAAGTAGGATTTGCGAGGGATGGTTGGGTGGAGTTAAATCGCTATGGGCCTAGGATACAAATTTGCATTAAACGACAATAGGCTTATTCCTACAGCACTCCGAAACCATGAACACATAGTTCACGCATGTGCACAATGTCAGTTTTCATACGTTGCGCAGCGAAACTGTTATTGTACGCATGCGTGAACTATGTATCAACGGTTTCTGGTGCTTTAGGGACAAACCTATTATCTTAGTAAAACTTTCGATATTGTGAAATATCGATATTTTCTTGCCGAAATAATAATTTTATCGATATTAGTAACCGATATTCTGATCGATATCAATACAGTTAATTTGCTTCCGATATCCCACCCGTAACCTACGTACACAAACCACCTTGCAGTTCTTGCTTAGTCTCCACTATTGAATAAAATCCTTCAGAGCCGGCTGCATTAATTATATTACAATGTAACATGTAAACAAGTACTGGGTGGTCCCTCGGAACTCCCATTATTTACCTAAACTCCACAGGAAGCAAGAAAATTAAAAACAGAACCAGACTGTGAACTCTTTCAGAATTGGTTATTCGAGGTGATGCATAACAGTAATGAATGTCTTATTGTGTCTAGTATGTACGGATTCCCTCTGAATTGTGACACCAGTTCTCTGGAAGTAAATGTTGTGTGACTGTTCCAAACTGGAAACAAATTCTTTTCTTCAACCTCGCCTTTCTTACTGGTTCTGTACGAAGACTATGTTTTATATGCTTTCTGTGGTTCTGTTCATTTGTAGGCTATTTTTATATCTATAACTCACTAGTATTCCGACCTATTTAACACTGGGAGCACTAAACCGATTATCTTGACGGTAAGGATTCTTAATGCTCTTATAAATCGGGAAATCTTCATTTTTCGCGCTGATTTCTAAAGACTTTTAACAAATTAGAGTATTCTTAGTTTAAAAAATACATAATTTCGTCACAAATCTTAAGAAAATTTCAACATTTTAAGAAATTAAAGTAAAATAAACGGATTATGGAAAACGTGGATGCTGATGGAGTACGTTAGCATTACATTTCTCCATCTAAAATGATTTAGGCAATATATATATATATTTATTGTACTAAGAATATTACAGGCTAATGCCCAATTACAATATTCTCGATTATATGAATACATCACATTCTAAAATTAAATATTTAAAGTGATATTCAAAATAATTAAGCCAATGCTATAACAATAAGAAAAAACACAGAAAAGAAAACCAGAAACACAAACAATATGACAATTGCACAAGGGAACATAATATGAAAAAACAAATAATAATATAAATAATAATGTAATAGTTTTGGAGGAAAATATACATATCAGAACGATTAAAGTAAAGAAAATGACATGGAGCAAAACTTAATAATTATTATTTTAAAATTTTAAAATCTTTTTCACATATATTTTTAAACCGCTTATTGTTAGTATTAAAAATATCTATATTGTCCATTTTGTGCAACTGATTGTATAGTCGGAGTACATTATGAAGAGGAGAATTATTATGAGAGTCAGTGTATACTTTTGGGATGAAAAAAAGATTATTATATATATATTTTTTTTTATTCGACCATACGGTAATATTATGTTATTGTATGTGACATAACGGATCATAATGATATCCATTTCGATACAGATTTTCATTATAACACAAGTGTGGTATTGATTATTATCGAACGCGGAACTATCATCATACCTTGAAGGCAGCAAATGAAACCGCATAATAAACACTATATATTTAAAATGAAGTCAGTTCTGTTCGTGTTGATTTTAATATCGTACTTAATTGAGTTCATTTCGTCTTCTAAAAATCTGTTCGTTTCAAGAAAACTGCCAATAACAAACTTCGACTTGACCGTTCGCCATCGGCTGCCATCTATCGCAGAAGACAAGGATCATTGACCACGAGAACTTGCTAACAGCTGATTGAGGCGGTCAACCGGTTTAGTTTTTTTATGAATCTGAAATCTCAAAGCATAAATATTTAATTATGGTAAAAAAAAGTCTTATGTAACTTGCCAATAATGGCAATTAAGATGCCCGTAACAATGAAACTAGCTTTCCTCGTTTCATAAACATATTCTATCTTATTGAATGCCATTATAGAATCGTTGAATAATGCACTATTGAGCTATATTTCCATTTTTGTTTCATATAATCAGTTTAAAGTATCATAAAGTAATAGGCCTACACAGTTAACCAGTTCTGTACGAAGATTCTATTTTGCGAGCTTCTGTGGCTCTGGTCATTCTTAAAAGAGAGTATGGAGTTAAATGTAGTATTCGCATCTCAGTCACACTCGCATGTTCATTTCTTTCCCGCCAATGTTTCCATTTTCCAAAAATCCAAGGTGATAGTTGTAGTAATACGATTGTGTGGTTGGTCTTTTAGAAAATGTTCCGCTCTATCTGATTGTGTCAAGTGTAATGTAATAAATAATTAATTCAAGGCCTATTTTCACAACTACGTTATTTTGGCGATAATCTATATTTTTTGTAGATAAATAACTTACCAAGGGATAGATAAAAAAAACGAATGATTAGAACACATAGGCTGTATAAAGTAGAGAAGAGGTATAGTGATCATTACAAAACTCGAAATCGAGATATCACTGGGGGAAGATGTTTGACGATTCCAAGAAACCGAAGAATTTTCAGAATGATACCTTTCTGTGCAGGCATTTTGCGGGTAAACTGGACAGTATATTTCACTATATTTTTTAAATATGTTCTTTATTGGGTTTTTATTTCATTCCCTCTCTCGCAAATCAGTAACGATTAACTCTTTCAGACCTGCATCTGTAAAGCAATAAGTTTCCGGTTATGTGTGGTTATGTGTAGCATTTTCGATAGCACTTTTCTTTTGCATATTATTATAAAATACATATATAATTGTAGACTTCTAATGGCGTTAGAAATTTCTGATTCTGGCTTTCGCCTTACTCGCTTTCTTTTCCAAAGGCAATGAAAAGTACTTACTCGTATTTATCAAATTTTCATTGTTGTTTCAAAATTCCTTTTAAGATTCTCAACGTCAAAGAATGTAGGCTATTGTAAAAATAATCTATCGATAAAGTAATGTTCACTAAGATGATCTTGGTGACCATTTTTCCATGTTCCATGTTGTTTCAGAAAAAGAAATTACTTTCATATTGAATCTTATTTCATTATCTTCTGAGTAATATATATTTACTACAGATGTCTGTTGCGTTTTCATGCAATGCACTTAGCAGATTGAACTGGACAGGCTGTGCATTTCCTTTTTCCAATTCCTTTGAACGTACGGATTTTTCTATACTCGTATTCGGGTATATAGGTTAAGTTATTGAATTATTGATATGTTCCGCCTATATACCACTATATATTACAACACTCAGCTGAAGTCTACATGAGGTAAGGAGCAATTAATTAACAACACGTGTTATTGAATTTGATTTTTGTTGTGTTCTTCTAAACGTATTTTATTATATTAGATTTAGTCTATCACATAATCATATAATATATTAAAATAACATTGAGCTCAATGTGTTGTCAAATTAGCTATTTACAATAATTAGTAATAAAATTATGAAGTTAACCTTGTCACAATATTTAAAATATGAATTAAAATTAACATATATGAAATTTAAACTGATAAAATATTCTAATACTTGTCAATTGTTTTAAAATATCACACAGATGTCTGTGTATGTCAAAAAATAATAATTGTCTTCTTGGATAAAATGCACTTAGCTTCTTTCTTCTTGTGTGACTATTATTATTAGAGAGTCAATTATAACAATATCACATTGTGAATAACTGTAATTTTGTGGTCCTTCTTCTTGGAATAGCTTAATGGATCTTGAGTAGTGTAGTGAACTTATCTCTTGTAATCTTCAGCTTTCGTTGTTTTTCAATATATTGAGATGCATTTCGACGTCATATGCGTCATCATCAGTCACGCCGATAGTCTTGAGAGCTGAACATTCTACAGTGAATGTTTGAGTGCTACGTTGTTTTTAAATATATTGAGATGCATTTCGACGTCATATGCGTCATCATCAGTCACGCTAAGAAGACAATTATTATTTTTTGACATACACAGACATCTGTGTGATATTTTTAAACAATTGACAAGTATTAGAATATTTTATCAGTTTAAATTTCATATATGTTAATTTTAATTCATATTTTAAATATTGTGACAAGGTTAACTTCATAATTTTATTACTAATTATTGTAAATAGCTAATTTGACAACACATTGAGCTCAATGTTATTTTAATATATTATATGATTATGTGATAGACTAAATCTAATATAATAAAGTACGTTTAGAAGAACACAACAAAAATCAAATTCAATAACACGTGTTGTTAATTAATTGCTCCTTACCTCATGTAGACTTCAGCTGAGTGTTGTAATATATAGTGGTATATAGGCGGAACATATCAATAACATTCAATCTATAATTATACCACTGGAAAAAATATGAAGCTAATTAACTATAGGTTAAGGTAGCTCATTTCTTTTTCGAACGGTCAGTGCGACTTGCGAGTGAGTCTGCTGTACTAAACTTATATCCTAGTCGAAACTGCAAGCTAGAATTTCTCATTTAGAAAAAAGAAATGATACAATCTTGGTTTGTTTTAAGATTTCTTTTATTAGTTCACTATTTCGATAATTGTTTGGTATAGCTGCAAGTCTGTCTGTTTCTTCATATAAGTTGCTTATTAACGCTTAGATTTCACTCAAAACGTGGTTAGGCCTATCACCAAGGGAATTCAATTTTAGGTACTTACAAGATTTTCTCATATGAGAAGAATGAACATTATGTTGAAATTGTTATTTTATTATAGTAATCGTTAACTTCGTCAATAAAATGCATTTGAGCGTTTTTGAAATTATCTGATTTAAGAATGAGTGCAAACGTCGAATTATGCTGCTAATAAACCATACCGAACAATTGTGTGTAGGCTAGTCAGTAATAAGCGTTGTGTTAAATTGTGTTGACAGGCATTTTAAAAAAATGCACTCGAAAATAAAATTAAAACTCAAGCGTAAGTGGAGTTGTACACACATATTAGGCCGGTTAGAAGACTGAGAAATCATTAATCAAAATATAAGTGAATAATTTATCGTGTCACACCACTTTTTATCAAAGCAAAGTGACATATTCCAAATTGCTTGAGTGAACGTGGTTAAGAAACCTCTAATGACACTACGATGTTGACATCAGGAATACCAACCTCTTGAGGTTAAAGTACAAGAAATAATTGAATTTGTGAGGTATACAGTTCACGTACAGAGTTCTGACAACTTCACCACAACCACCATACTAGAGACACGTTTAATTATTTGTATCACATCCAACTTATTTCCCTCTCATACTACTGCTGTGTTGGCACAAACACTCAACCGCTGAAGAAACCAGAAAGGCCTTTACTTAGCTTTCCCTCGACAGCATTTGTATCAAATTCAAGGGATAAGACGTCTTCCAAAGGGAACTTGAACGGAATGTTAATTATGGCCCACGTTATAGAATTACATGTTTACATGTTTATTGATAAAGTAAAAGTAACAAGTTAAAGTTCTAAGCTAAATGAATGTCGAGAAAATAGTTATTTATGACACAAGGGCTAAAAGAAGGATAGTTTGCGAGTAGGTATGTTTGCGGAACGAGCTCTTAAGGATGAGTGAAGTAATCCTACAAGCACAATAAAATCATTTACCATGTAAGTTTATATGAAACACTGTTTTTTAAACAGGCGTCAAGATTTGTGAAATAATACGAGGGATGTTCCAAAAGTAAGTTTCGTCGTTTTTTTAAAAAGTGAAGATGGTAAAGCAGATGAACCAAACAACTGCCATAAGAATCGACACCTATTGCTGGTTCAACGACGGAAAGAGCGTCAGCAGAGGAGAAACGATGCATGAGTTAGAGTCCCGAAGAAGAGAGAGTAGCAGTAGACTGGCGTGCCCGAGGTTATTTGAGTACAAATCACGATGGCAGATGGACGTGTACTGAAAACGTGGTCGACAATGGAAGTACATGCTGTTATCCGGTATGAATGGGCATGTAGGACTAGTGTGTCCATCATCCATGGACGCCTACAGACTGTGTAAGAGGTCATGTCTCATCAAATTGTTGGTCGCTGGTGTTGCATGTTCAGTGAAGGAAGGCACCTGTTCCATGCAATGAAAGCCGGGACGTCACTTCCAAAACAATGGAGAAGGCCTTGCATAGCAGGGCACCGAGTTTTACCAGAGTGGTTTCTTCAAACTGATTGCAAGCTATGACAAATGTCTCAATGTCGGTGGAGACTATGTTGAAAAATAGTGCAAGGGGTATATTTCATGATTGCATGGTGTATTTGTTTTGGTAATAAAGTTTCCATGTGAAAAAAAATGACGAAACTTACTTTCAGAACATCCCTCGTAGTTTTTAATAAGTACACTGAAGCCATTTTGGGAGCTTTACAGCTGTTCTTGAACTCTCCCGCCACCCAATTTACACTTGAGCAAACATAGGTTATTGATTTCTCGTACATGGCTGCCAATGTAAGAGATGAAATGGACAACGCTTTTCAGCCAACAAGTATGACATATTTCCGACCACCGTGAAAAATTTAGCGTTTAAAAAGGCGAATGAATTTTAACATTTTCAATTTATATCAGATCGAGCCTATTTAATAGTAATCATATGCAATTATTCTTAACTAAAAGAGTATTTTCCATGGACAGCAATCAAAGTTGGTAACGCTGGAATGTTGCAGTTTTATTAGTATAGCTGTAAGTCTATCTGTTCCTTCGTATAAGTTGCTTATTAACGCTTAGATTTCAGTAAAAACGTGGTTGGCAGCAAGGAAATTTAATTTTAGGTACTTACAAGATTTTCTCATAATATGAGAAGACTGAACATGATATTGAAATTGTTATGTATTTATTATAATAATCGTTAACTTCGTCGATAAAATGCATTTGAGCATAATTTTCTCCTTTTAATTAATATTATCTACCGTTAAAAGTGTCTATTTTACCTTCGACTGTCTTCTCAGCTTACAAAAATACGCCTAAACAAATTACATCTTTACCCATTTTTAAAAATATTTTGCCATATTTAATAAGTTATATTACAATTAGACCTAAACCAAATCTACAGTTGTTTATTTTTAATTTACTTTTCATAATAAACCGAGAAAATTTAGGTAATATGTTCACGCTATTATCGGTAGGCCCATACAATAGTTTTAGAAGAATGGCGGTGCAACTTGGTACTATTAGATGTCTAAACGATAGCGCAAAAGTAAGTCCAAACAAAATAAACAAGGAAGGCTGTAAGGAACAGTGTCGTATTTACTCTATATACTACAAAATTTTCCAATTGGCTTTATTTCTGGTATTTTAAAAAGCCGTGTACTAATCCCCAAGTGCTGACCATATTTCAGCATTACAACACGGACGGGTTTATCTGCCCCCGGAGAATGAGGTGGGGGCGATACCACGTGCGCCGAGCCCCCTGCTTTTGTGTAGGTACTGGTACAATATTATTGTAATTCATTTTATATCCCCCTTGTGGGGATTAGAATAAATCTGTTAACCCACCCACATGCACAGCACAGCACAGCAAAGAATATGGTTATACCAGAAGGGAAACTCCTATAATTACGATGTGGATTTCTTGCTGGTTAACCCGATCTTAGTTATTGCTTCATCGATTCGTAAGCATTCGCAAATGCACTGTCTTCTACGCTGAATATTAGATATTCCTACTATCTCCTGCGCAAAGGTCTACAATAGAAAGTACAAAAAACGCCTAATTTATGTAATAATTACATGCATCAAAGTTTAATATGGTACAAAGACTGATCTTTTAAGGAACTTCCAGTAAGAGGTTAATATTTCAGAATAGCAATTGTTAATATTTCAGTAAGCTACCACTTTACGGTCAATAAATTGTAGTCAAGAAAATAAAAAGATGATTTTAAATCGATCAGGCCTTTAATAAGTTAAAAAGGAGAAAATTTCTTAACTTGGTCACAGTCTTTTGAGACGTGGAGTGGGTAGATATTTTCCGCTCTAGAACCAGTCATTTTTTTCTGTCAAATAGGCCTATGCAAATGGCCGCTCTGGATGGAAAGGAAAGTGGTTCATTCAAAATATGTATATTTTTATAATTATACATCCATTCCACGTGGTAAACATTTAACTTTATATTGCAATATTGTATGATTACTTATAATATATATATATATAATATAATATATAAGTAATAATACAATTCACTAACGTAGTCACATTATAGTCCATTACTGTACACTATACAGCACATAAACCGCAGAAATTCTTAAATACACAATTTGAAATTAAGAAATAATATATATATATATATATATATATATATATGAAGGAAAAAATAATGTTCTTGTCAGGGAGCCATTGCTACTATTTAACCAGTCAGTGTTTCATCAGGCCCGGGTTAACAGATTATACATACTTATATATATATATAAGTATGTATAATCTGTTTATACATACTTATATATAAGTATGTATAATCTGTTAACCCGGGCCTGATGAAACACTGACTGGTTAAATAGTAGCAATGGCTCCCTGACAAGAACATTATTTTTTCCTTCAGTGTTTGACCGGTTCAAGTGCAGATACATAAAACCAAATTTTATACTAACACAATTCACAATTTATAACTGGCCACGGAAAGTGAAGGCACTATCTGGAACGATTCAAAATAGGAACCAATATCTGTATTTGCAAGGACACAAATCTGACTGTATCACATCTTATATGTTCTTTTTTGGAAGTCTAAAGAGAAATTATTTTTCAATTAGATTATTGCCAAACTAGATTTGAACATCCTTTGACAAATGTTTTGCATAAGAAATGCTGCTACAAGAAGTTACATGACTATTTAAATTCTATTTTTACGAAACTTTGATTTATTATCTACTATTTGATTGTTTATTAATTTTATTCATATCTGCTATACTGTTATGTTATGTAAGTATAGAATCGAATCAAACTGTAAATTGATGTAAATTGCATTAATTAGTACTGTAACAAAAGCCCTAGCATGCAGAAAGGCGAAATTTGACTAATTAAACTTGGAGATTGAATGATATAAATAATAATAGCAGTAATAATAATAATAATAATAATAATAATAATAATAATAATAATAATAATAATAATAATAATAATTCGGGCCTGATGTCTGTGCCGGTGATTTCATTCACACATAGTCTCAAATCTTTATAATCAGACAAATCAAAGGATCCCCATAGGTATAAACCGATTAAACTGATTGTCGAATACAATTCATACCTTAGCTACTCCTTAGGTGGGGAAATTAATGTTTCAGTGCTATGTCATCTTGTATATAGAAATCTGTAATCACTAGAATCTTTCCTCATGTTCAGTTAGACTTGACGAAATTGTTTTAGAAAATAATTGGACTAGCCTAAATGTTTGTATTCAAATCGTGATATTACAGTTTTTTATTCTTACGATCTATAGAATGTAGTCTTTTTATGTTCATTTACATTTTCATTCTTTCTCCATAGTGTGAATGAAAACCAAAAGAATTAAAAATTACACTTATCCATGGAATTCTTTAGTATTAAACGCGATTGAAATAATAGGCTACCATTAAAAAATATTTCGCAACTTTTCTTCATACTCTTTTCTTTCTCTCTTATTTATTCTTTTATTTCTTTTTTCTTTTTCCCTTCCGTCGTATGTGACCTGTATATTTTCTTGACCAGAAATACTCTTTCTCTTTAATTTGAATAAGATTTAGCAATTTGAAAATTTTTCAAATAAAAATATTTTGAAAGAAAGAGTAATGACTGTTCATTCTATTCGGCTCTATTCTCTCTACTATTACTTGGTATTTTCGAACACCGATTCTGGGTTAATAATTAATTGGTTATAAATACCTCATATCCAGATTTAGTGGTACAATTGCTAGTAAATGACGTTCTAATAACTTCTTGCGTGTAACTGTCCATGACATTTACACTTTTATGCCTATGTAGACATACAAATCTCTTTAGTTTCAGAACTAAGCGTACAAACGGTTTGCTTCAAAACAAATGAAATAAGAATAGCATTGAAAGAGTGCTTTGTTAGGTTCCCTTTTGTTCTCGTCTTCATTAGAGTTAAAATACTTCTATACATTTTTGTTTTCTAATTGGCAGGTAACAGAATCCATGCACCACAAAAGTAACAAAATATGCATTGGGGAGTTCTCCTAATGAACTTGAAAACAAATATGTTTTATGTTTTGTATATTTGGCTTTCCTTTATTTGTTTTGGCATCAATAGGATTAACAATATTGAAATTTGGAATTGTAGGGCTTGGGTAACACAATATGAATTGCACTCTTCCAAATTAGCGTACATATGCTGTGTAGCAATGCATGTTAAATTATAGCATATGATTAATAATAATAATAATAATAATAATAATAACAACAAATTAATATAAAATCAGTTTCATAGAAGATTTCATTCTTTATGGGTAATCAAATTAATCTGTTCCTTTTTATCTATCATTGGCACCTGCGGTCGTATATGAAAATGTATGTTTATATGAATTAATTAAAACATTATTGAATAACAGTTCACTTGTGAGTTCATACTAAGTCGCTATTAGTAAAATGAATTAAAGTGGTCCCTATACAGGCCGTGAAGGCCCTAAAGGTTCCAGGGGGTTGGGCTTCCAGATTTTAGACATTCATCAAAGGTGTTGTTGGTCTTACGAATCGACCGCCTTTATCCCCAAAACTGCACCTCGTAGGCCTACTCACTTCTACTTGAAGCTGAGTTGACCTCAGGACCTATTGCTACCAGAAGGATTAGGAAAATCCCGATGACCTTATCGGGGATAGATCGTCACTGTATAGCAACAAAGTTGCCCGTGAGGAATTTTGCAATAATGCAACACTAGATATACTGTAATTGGGTTGAGTCTTGTAGAGAACGATTTTAATGAGCTAGGTTTAATGCTGTGTATAACTAAAGAATGAAGCAATAATTACACCTTTATCAGAATCTACCATGTTTAATTCCCAGTTTAGGACAAAAATCCCAGTGAGGAATTAGTAGAAATAATTTATGAACTTATTGCCAAAGAGGGCCTTTTTTTTTTTTTTTTTTTTTTTTTTTTTTTTTTTTTTTTTTTTTTAATAGAGACATGTGATTTCCTTCTTATACCCTCTAATATATATTGGTAAAATTTATTACCAACTTAAGCGAAAAAACTTACTTTATATGTAGGAGCTGGACCTAGTTTATTAATTGTAACAATTTTAAATATTGTTATATGGTAACAATTATAGTGAATAATACTTGAATTAAAAGTTAATTACTACACCTATATACATAGGAAATGTAGTTAAATATAAATGCTAAAACCATAAAGCTAAAGTTAAAGTAAAATAGTTAGGCCTGTGTCTTGTAAGCTTACCAAACTTGAAGAATGTAGTGTCTTACATACTATAATATAATTAGTTGTCCCGAAGACTTACATTGGATATACTAAACTCTCTTGTTACATAGTAGGGTTATTTGGTATAGCCTTCTATAATGCTGCTTAGAAAATATGCTGTGTTGGCCTGAATACCTTTTTGGCTGTATGTTATGTACGCTACGGTAGGGAGAAAAAAAGCGGACCGACTCTTGTAGCTGATTTCAGAGCCTTGTGATACGTAAATAAATGTAAGAGATGTAACGGAAACTTTTGTTTTCACAAGCAATGCAAATTACGCGAAATTATTTCTCAATTCAAGCAATTTATCGGCTGTAGAACAAATTTCAATATATTCCCTGCTATCCTGTGAATGCTGCTAGGCATGCGCAGTGGCTCATGTCGGCAACTTAGATATTTTAGTCGGTCCGCTTTCTCCCCCCCCCCCTACCTGTACACTATAGATTATTTCTTGAAAGCTTAAACAATTTTGTGAATTCCCAAATCATGAAATCTTTATGGGGTATAAAAGTCAAATCTGGTTCACTAATACAAAATAATGTTATAGTCCAGTTGGATGAATACTATTTTAGTAGTTTTAGTAGAAAATAAGTTTAAAATGTATATTACGATAACGTAATTGAGTTAAAACTATTATTCAGTTGCAGTAGGACGTAGAAATTAGTTTCATATTTAGTATTGAAGTTAATGAATTTGCAACACTAGAATACTTATTATTAATTTTAGAAAGAAGAAAATTATTCTTCTCAAGTGAGAGAGTCAGTAATGTGTTTGTATTGCGCTGCCCGGTACTGTATGAAAGTTTTGTACACAAACCGCGAGAGATTGAGAAACGTGGTAGATTGCAGTAAAAACAAAAACAATAAAAACAAGAGGAGAAAATATCTACGTGGATAGAAAACATAGGAGGCGAGGAAAACAACATGAAAGGAAGTGTAACGTGATATGAGAGATGTGAAACAAAGAAGTATATAAGAGGTATGGAGACTCTGCGTGAGGATGGAATGCAAGGGGAGTTCCACTCTGTTGTTGCAAATATAATTGAAGTTTCACTTTCCCTTCTTGAATTTAAAATCCACAAGACAATTTTATAAAGAGACGTGATGCAATAATGTAAGTGCGGGACGCTATGCAAATTATTTCAGTATTCCCAAGTTAGCATTTCGCTCAAAACTTGCTGGTGCTCATCACCTTAAATTATAATAATCATATGTTTTATAGGAATTCAGAAAATAATTCGCATAAATCATCATCATATAGACTTCCTTTATGATGTCTAAAGTGTTGTTTTCATTGCATTTAATACAGATGCCTTTTCACAGTTTTACCGTGTATGGAAAATAATTGTTAAATAATATAACTAGTTTAATAACAAATAATTATTTCGTTGCCTTGCCTTGCCTTTATGAGGATCATTAATCTGTATGCCTTTATCTTTCTTCATTCCTGCTTTCATCCTTTCACATCGGTCTTCTGAATTTTAAGAATATTATTCTGTTTATTCTGTTTATTTATTCTGGCAGAGCTAAAGCCATTTGGCCTTCTCTTCCGCTCTACCAGTAAAAAAAAACTACATTACTATTACATAACACAAATACATAATATTACAGATAATTAATTAATACTTAATACTTAAATACCAAGAACTAAACATAGTTATAATTTTTAAACTAGAGTGCTATAAAACATTAAATTACAAAAGAAAATTACAAAATTAAATTACAAAATATAAAAATACTAAAGAAAATAATTAGGATTATAGCCTAAGATATTTAAAATTATACTAACTAATACTAAAGAGAAAAACGTATAGTTACAAGAAGTTAGGCTACGGGTTACAAATATCAAAAAGAGCTCCAATTAAGATTTCTAGTTACTACGATGAAAAACAAAACTAAATTACATGGTTTAAAATTAATATGTTAACTTCTCTCTGAAATTTACCAAGAGTTCGACAGCCTCTGACCGTGCGGGGGATGGAATTCCATTGGCGAGCTACTGATACAGAGAATGAGGATGAATAGGATGAAGAGCGATGGAGAGGAATAGAGAGTACATGACTATGTTCTGATCTTGTATTTAAGAATACGTATGTGTCATGAATTTAAAGGAATATGACTCAATCCCATTTACAAATATTTTTAGTATACAATGATAGAATTTTTCCTTATAATGTTACCTAGCTTTTCCAGGGGAAAATCCGAAAAAATAAAAATTTATAAGAGAATTATTATGCCGTTTATATTATAATGGATATGAGACATGGTCCCTTACTCTTCGGGAAGAACATAATCTGAGACTGTTCGAAAACTGGCTGTTTAGGAAAATATTCGGACCTAAGAGAGATGAAAATGGGGATCGGAGAAAACTGCATAACGACGAGCTTCTCAACCTATACTCTTCACCAAATATAGTTATAATTAAATCGCGGAGGATGAAATGGCCTGGACATGTTCCGCACATGGGGAAGGAAAGACATATCTAAAAAATATTGACTGGGAGACCCGAAAGAAAAAGACCACTTGGAAGACCTAGACGTAGGTGGGAGGACAATATTAGAATAGATTTAAGCGAAGTAGGATTTTCGAGGGATGTTTGGATGGAGTTAGCAAAAATAGGGTTGAATGGCGGGCTCAGTTAACCGCAGCAATGAATCTCCAGGTTCCATAAAATATACAATATTCCTTTATCTTGCTTAGGGAATGTCTTTTGCCATCGAATAAATAGGTATTAATTGTTCAGTATTGGGCTTCTATTAAACTCAGTCATTTGTATTACAATTTTAAAATTATAGTCTTCATAAATTAAACTATGAAAAACGTACAATTTATGCTGAACAAACAAAAGGTACATTTTTAACATTAACATAATATAGTCTGTTTAGGAACCATTTATAATATCATTGATCAGTATGTAGTGTTCTGATCAAGTCATATGGTCAGAATGCTTTATCCCAAGTCGTCAGAATTTGAAGAGCTCTCAGGTGACATGAGGGGGATTGTTCGTCCTACTCCACGTAATACTTATTACGAAAGCCCTTACCCTCAAAAGAAATTCAAACGTTAAGAAGCCGAAGATAAAAGAAAGGGGGTGGACAGGAAGAGTGGACGGAATACGAGGAATTTAGTTTGAGGTGGAGGTCCACAAACGTGTTAGGGGTAGCAATAGATGTCGCTGTCACCTCTCGTTGGAAACCAAACACTTTTCCCTCCCACCCATCCTCGTGCACCCTAACGCGTTAACACTCTTTCTACTATATCTTGATGTTTACAGCCCCTTCTCCAGCAAACAAGCGGGCGCTTCATTCTTGTTCACACCAGCCCTTTATGTCTTCTTCTAAAACCCCATCCGTCCAACCTTAAAACAAACTCTCTCACACTGTTGGTGTATGCAAGTTCACACCTCATCCAGCTTTACTCACCATTGAATTGAGCTCTTTTCTGTTGCCCACGGCAACTTCTGTACACAGGCGATTTCTTTTTTATGTATAAAATGTGCCTCAGAATTCTTTTCATTTCTCGGCCGTGAGAGGAAAGACGTTTAGATCCGAGTTGATGTAAAAATATACCTTCATTTATCTTAATTTCCTATGCAGAATGTATTGATTTCCTTCCAGGAATTGAGCTGTGTATAAGGGTAGTGTTCCCAGTCTTTTATTACTAAAATTCACCGGCTTTGAGACAAAATTTATACACAAAATTGCGATAAGTAGTTTTAAGAAGGTATACGTGCAAACATGAACGTCGCGATATCATGTTAATGGATTAGGTACTTAATTTGTTTGTATTAGTAAATTTCCAAGTTTCCCTCTTATTATTAGATATGGTAGGCTAATTGCAGCCTCTGAACACGAGCTTGACTCATCTGGGGGCTTACGATTTTGAAATGCGTGCTAATATTGTTTGTTTTGCAACATATCTTTAAAAGTTGGGATTTCAATAAAATTTCCATTCCAATAAAACGAATATAAAGTTAACTAAAGGGGTGCAGAGCTATAATTTTATAATTTATATACCAGCCAATAATAGTTTAACAAAATGTGTATAATTCATGAAAGCAGACATGTGATTTAATAAATTGTGCAGAGTATTTTCCCTGGCCTGATTTGAGATGCATAAATAGAGCAAATATCCAGGAATACCAAATGACAAGAAAGAAAATAACGAAATTGTTATTCAGCTCAATACTGGCAGTAAATTTATATCGCAAGAAATTGAAATAACATGAAGTAGTAAGTCCATATACACTTGTAATTAGAACATTTTTCGTTTATTAGTTTAATTACACATGTCCTGTTCGTAAATACTGTTTGTCGAATTCTTTATTATGTGCTTTCATGTGATATAAACTTTACAAATCGGTACTGGGCTATGATCTTGGCTTTGTTATGTTGTATCTTTGCAAATATAGAAATTTTTCATTATAGTTCACTCTGGCATATGGGCGCATATGATGATAAGGATCATTTTAATCACCATATACTTGCTCTTTCAGCGATACCTTAATTTTGACAGGCCATCGTTTTCCACAGTTTACATAAACATCAGTTTAGTTCAAAACTAAATGCGAAAACATACTACTGAAACAGGCGTTGTACTGACACATAATTTATACAAAGGTAAATAAAATTATTTACAGGAGAAAAATTCCTCTGACACTGGGACTTAAACCCAGGACCTTTGGCTATCCGAGCCTATGCTCTTACCAACTGAGCTATGCCAGAATTCAATTCACGGCGCCAGATAGAATCTCTCTCCTATGACTGGCTGCCCTTAATGGTCTACCTCACTGACAGGCAAGTTATATCATATGCAGTAGGTAGACCATTAATGGTAGCCAGTCATAGGAGAGAGATTCTATCTGGCACTGTGATTGAATTCTGGCATAGCTCAGTTGGTAAGAGCATTTGCACGGATAGCCAAAGGTCCTGGGTTAAGTCCCAGTGTCAGAGGAATTTTTCTCCTATAATATTATCATGTAATGTCCAACAGAGACAACAATCTGTGGTACATGAATGCATATGCGTATATCTAAATAAAATGATTGTTTAATTTATCGTTGCCAGAGTTGATGTTCACTTCAGTAGTAAGGCTATAATTCTGAGACTAGGAAGTATGGTATCAAAATGTGCTCACTTGAAAATGAAACGCTTAACTGTGACTTAGTTACTACAGTTGGTGATTTATTAGGTCTTTGAGCTTTTATAATCAGTAAGAGAGCGTAACAGACGAAATTCCAACTTCTATTTCAAGGTGAAATATTCCAGAAACTAAACGAAGTTACCAAATCACTCGACCTCCAGATGAACAAATCCAAAACCCATATACTGTCTAAAGGACCGGTAACACTGAGAAGAGTAGATGGAATGACCTACAATACGTGTCCCAGTATCTACACTTTGGGCAATTAATCTCCTTTGACTACATCTCCAAGAAAAAAATAGGACGAAAGCGGCTCTTGCATGGAAAGCTTTCGGGGTGTTAAAGTTCATCTTGCTTGATAGGAAGCTGAGCATAAAAATCGTCGTGGAATCCAATGGACTCTCACATCCTAGCTTAGAAAGACCCTACAAATATGCCATAGGAGGTTCCTGAGCATTTCACTGAAATACAGACAATACAGGAGATGTCAGAAACGCCCTATCCAGTTCAACGAGCCACTGGACGAAATGAACCTGGGGGAATTAACATAATGAGGCTACGCGACGAGAGATGGCCATACATGAGGAAAAGACACCGGGGAAGATCAAGACGTAGATGCGTGTTCTTCTTCAGGGGATAAGCAGAAAAACCTCTGGACTGGGAAAGTAAGATGTAAATAAGTGTTCATGAAACCCAAAATGTTGTTTTGGCTGAACATTACATATCTTTCTCCTAAAATATTCTCTAAAATATCAACACGTAGATGCGCGTTCTTCTTCAGGGGACAGGCAGAAAAACCTCTGGACTGGGAAAGTAAGATGTAAATAAGTGTTCATGAAACCCAAAATGTTGTTTTGGCTGAACATTACTTACATTTCTCCTAACTTATTTGTCTCGTTTAACCGTTTGTTTATCTTGTTTTACCGTATGTTTTACTTATTTTCCATACCACACACAAACACCCATGCCCGAGGCGGGACTCGAACCCACAGTCTTCTTCACCGAGGCTCCAAAGCACCATGCCTTAGCTACCACAGCTAAGGAGACCGGCTCTCGGGAGGCAAAGATCTCGGGCCGAATGTAAGAACATCACTAAATTACTCATTATCAGTTACCTCACGATATTATGTGTACGAAGACTATTTCTAAACTTGCAATTCTGAACTTGTTTTAATGTATTGCCCAATACAACTTCTCCACGTTCATTCTTCATTGGATTAATAATTATTAATATTGACCCGAGTCCAGAAACAATTTAGTTTACTCCACCACTCTAGCGGACGATCGTTGCATCAAAAATAGCAGTGCGGGTAGTCTAGTCGTGCGTTTCAGGCGAAGCCCATGTTTTATATTAGTATGAGAATATGAGTTGTTCATTGTCTCAACAGTTCTTACCAAAGTCCTTAGTTTACTATACATCGACTTTACCATAGGCCTAGGCCTACATTAACTTTTCGAGTATGTGATAAAGCTTGACTTCAAAATATCAAATTACATTAATGGAAAGTATGCTGTTACCAGACCATAAAAATCTAGAGTTGTAAAGAATAACCTTGTTTGGACTATTTTTGTTGGAATTGTTGTGTGATCGATCTGCTTTTCGTGTTCTTACTACAAAATCCTGAAGAAGTGGCATTACTTTAAAATTTCAGAACTTATTGTCTAAATGTTATTTTCGAGTTTGAATCCAGAATGCAACTTGGAAAGACTTTATAATTTTATTTTGTTTACGAAATAGTTCTTAGCTATTGAAAACTTAATTTAGAAATGATTTATTTTACCTACTGGAATTAAAACAATCGATAATGGCCATGGGATTCCGGATGTTGACCATATTCCTTCAATCCAGCCGTCTGCTGTTGAAGTAAAAAGATGGAGAAGGAAGTAGATCAGTTAATGGGTTAGCTCTTGGGTATAGTAAGCGAAGACATTACGTTTGCATTTCGGTGTACGATACTAGCATTAGGGTATATCTACATGTTTACGACTTTCTTCAAGTGCTGGCCTGACAGCCGAACATAATGTATAGATAGTATTGTTGAAGTTGCCAACTCTTCAAGTTATTTTGCAAAAGAAAACTGATTATATGATAAACCTTTCACAACACCCTCATCACAGAAGGGTAAAAGGGTGTCTTTGTGAGAAGGTGGAAAGCCGATGATCGCCACTACTATTGTTAAATTGTCTCAGCATCTGTTAACTTCTTTTAGTAAGGCGTGGTACCATAAGATGTTTATTTCACGGGAAAGTGTGGCATCTCTAGTGACTTATATGGACACTTCATTTGGTAGCATTGTGATGTACGGTTATACGAATAGAGGCCATGGTAATTTAGTTATGAGTCAGCCGCCGAAACGAATGGATGTGAACAAGATGTCAACAGCATCCTACGTCAAAATAGTCACTACCAAAGGAAGAAATTCCAGAGAATACCCCACGTAGATTGAGTGGGTATGCACGATGCAGTCGCGTATGGCTGTTTACGGGTCTGTTTCCTTCACTATCCTACATCTAGTACCCCTAATAATCTGCATTATAGTACATTCCATACCCTGCCCTTTCATTGATATATTTTCTAAATTTTAAAATGGTCCCATATTTTCAAAGGAAAAAATCAGGTTCTCACATTTACAGTTGGATTTACAATGAAAATAACTACGTACCTCATCACAAGAGATGTTGGAAATGTTCTCCGCTTGCATCCACACAACACTGGCATCTTTTCAGGGAATTTTCTTTCACGCACTTAAGTTCAGCTTTCGAGATAGAGCTAATTGTGATATTGCCTTTAAGTTCTTCTAATGTATGGGAAATTGACTTATACACTTTATTTTTCAAGTTTCCCCTTAAATAATAGTTACATACTATTAGTAGTTGCCATGACTTATGCCCTATCCTTCGTATAATTTAGCTTTGCAGTATTAGAATGTTCGTTATTATTATTGTTATTGTTATTACTTTTATTATTATTATTATTATTATTATTATTATTATTATTATTATTATTATTATTACTATTACTATTACTATTATTACTATTATTATTATTACTATTACTATTATTACTATTACTATTGTCGCATTATCGTATATGATATTAGAATGTTCGTTGTTGTTTTTTATTATTATTATTATTATTATTATCATTTTTATTATTGTCGCAATATCGTAAACTTCTGTGATAAAAAAAATGGCACACCATTTCTGAATTGAACTGACAAAAGGAAAATGTGCTTTTAACAAGTTGGTGCAGTAAGAGCTTGAAAGGAATTTTGTTCTTTCTCAGTTGAGAGTGAAGTTTGCGCGTTGAAAGTTGTAAACCCGAGACAATGGTTTGTAATGAGTTGGAAAGCGAGTTCTGATGAACCATTACTCCTTGCGGTCAAGCGGGTTAATACCGCCTCCCTGCAAGGCGACAAATGCCCTTTCATTCGCGTAACTGGCCTCACTTAACCGTCCCTCCTTCACTCAGCAGATGTCACCCTGGAATTTGTTTCGTACTAGCTAGAGCATTCATAATTTCAGTTAATTCCCAGCCTCACAGCAACGTAACAACGTGTAATCATTAGACACAAAGCTTCGCTTTCAGCATTCAGATTCTAAGTCTTTGTAATTTGTCTCCACCCTACCGTTGTCTTAAATATCGAGAACTTAAGTGAGCTTGCTTTGTAAATTTTTTTAATGGACTATCGATTAGATTGTTCATGTTTAGGACCCGGAATTTTATGAGAAATCATATTTTAAATAATGCACTCTATTACATGCTTGTGTTAAAATGTGTACAAGACATGAAAGAAATAACAGAAAATGTTTTCTTCATTTTACATATTGTTTCATATTTTGTTATCTTTGCTTTAATGCATCATATTTTCTTGATATTAAAATCTTCGTGAATATTTTCAATAATTTATCATTATTTTAACGGCATTAAATATTGTGCATATCTTTTTTAATTCAGATATTAAAGGCTAGTTTACACTTTCGTGAAAGTGATTTCGTGAAACTAATTACACACATTTTCTTTCCATTGCAACCACACATTTCATGTTATTTCTGAATTTCAAGTTGTTAAAAGACCATATAAACGTTAGAAACACTTATGAATACAGGCATTTCACAATTTCCCCACTTCTCCATTTCGTTTTACGAAATGCGAACAAGCTAAATAAGCGTATAATCTCAAAATTACTATTATAGTTTCGTGAAAAGTTGGAATAGCCGAAACTGCGTAGTGTCGTAACTCATTGTCGCCAGTACATCTAGCGCTTGCACATTCAAGTAAAAAAACAGTTGCGAAACTCAGTTACGAAACGTAATTTCGTCGTGTAAACTAGCCTTTAGGCTACAGTAGGCCTATATTGGGCAAAGTGAACCGATTGTACAATAATTAACGGTACATATCCTGATGTTTTCGGAACTGATTGTATAATATTGAAGCGACGTTTTACTTCATTACTTTTCAATTTACTATAATTTGTTACACTAACCTCATTTTTGGAAAGTTTTGTAATGTGACCTATAAAACTTCTACTAATTTTGTAACTTATGTAAGTCACCTAAATGGAGTATTAAAATTAATTAATCGGTACAGCATATTTAATTGGTTCCGGAGCATATTTTACACATTTTAGAGCTTATTTTCATGCATATTTCGTCATCTGATAGAGCATTAACTTCCGGTCCTTTTTCATACTAATAGATTCTTTGATGTAGTAATGATGTATTATTTGATCTAATCGATTTTACTGCTAGAATGGACTAACTCTTGTCGATTAAACAACATTTTTGTCAAATCAAGAATTTAATACACTTAACTCGAGATTAAGTCTAAACCCGTTCGATGAAACCGGGTGTGAAACCTTTTTCATTATGTGAGTTAAACAATCCAACCTTGGATTCTATTTTCATGAAACCATGCTTGGATTATGTTTAAAGAGAAGTCACAATACATGTTAGCAATGTGGAATTTTCCAGAGATTTATCTCGAGTCTTAATGCAAGCCAACACACAAGTGTACATTAAAAATACGCTTCAAGTTCTGTTATCGTTTAGCAAGCTCTCGTTTCCACCCCGCGAACTCCTTTTGCTACTTCGGCCATGGCTCCTTTCAAAACAGTTTCACGTTCAAGTTTTTCTCCACATGTATAAAATTAAAACTAAAAGTTACATCCGATTTTCGAGGAAATAGCATAAAATGAAATTTTCTCATTAATTGAGGTAGTAAAAGTAAGAGAAGTCATCGGCAAGCATGAGACGATATCTTTTCAAATCTATTTGTGTTTTGTTTTATACGGTACTATTTTCTTGAGCTATGCTCTTTTTTTCTCAAAATTACTTTTGTTCAGGAATCTAAACGTGAATTCATTAATGCTGAATAGTCGGTATCGTATCTTAGGGTAGGTCACAATACTTCATCTAACTATGGTAATCTATGGGTAGAGAAAGTAGGGAGAAAATTGGCTGTATAGAATAAAATTAAATGGATTGAAAATTTTAAATAAGAACAAATAGAAATTAATATAATATAGAGCAAAATGGCCAAGGCAATAACGTCGCAGATTAACATTCGGGAGAAAGGTTGCAATTCCAATTTTGTGATCGACCAAGAACTGGTGAATGCCATTCTGTAATTTACGTAATCTGAACTTTCGAAGGCGAAATGAAGCGAACTATTTAAAACGAAACATGGTTAATGAACGAGCTGATAACATGGTAGTATTCGCTACATGCATTTACATTTATTTTGCAATTGTATTTTTCCAGCTTCATTTCTGATTTTAGGTAACCCTATAATGCTCAGATATGATTAATACCTGGGCATTACTATATCAAGCTTGTTTTCAATTCTGTGTATTTTAAAAGGCGGAAAACATTTTTACTTGGATGTGTCAGATTTAAACAACTAGGGCTTTTTTAATAAGATGTTACATATTGCAACAGTGGACATTAAAGAAAACATAAATTAACAATTTTTTTGCAATATATACTAAAGAATATATATTACTAAAACTAAACTCCGTGGCGCGACATCCCCGAAGGGACAAGGCCTACCACCCGACCGCTGCGTCATCTACCTATAGGCAGATGGCAGGATTGGGGGGCATGTGGTCAGCATGACGACACCCACGGCTGTTAATGGTGGTTTCCATGACCGGAAAGAATATATATTAATATGTACTAAAATCATGTTTACTGTAGGCCCAATTATTATTTGCAAACATTCATCCCTCAAAATTCCCGAAGCAATTTCTGTCCTTGTTTAAACCTAAATGTCCCTCACATCTTATACCTATTTTGCCCAAATTGCTCATTTGTAACATGGAATTATTAATTCTAATAAGTTAGCATGAGTTCTAAGTCACATATAGATCATACATATACATAAACTTATTTGGTACCCATATAATGTAATAGTTTATATATATATATAAACTATTACATATATATATAGTTTATATATATATAAACTATTACAGTATACTATTAGTATATATAAAACATGTTGAAGGACTGAGGTAGATGACACAGAGGTTGAGTGGTAGGCCCTCTCCGTCTGTGGGATATAACGCTATGTGTTTACTCTAGTTTCCTTTAAAAAAGGAGTAATTTATTATGCAGAATAAACCTGGAGCGTTTGGCCTTTCTGCGCAACTTTATTAGCAGCACTAAAATGTAATTATTACGAATGACTTATTTCCTTTGTGTTCGTAAAATTAAGCAAATTATAGATAATTGAATTTTAACAGCCACGCTTATAACTTAACGATACAGGTGAATGCTGCTGTTTAATGGCTAGGTTTGTTTTATTACAAGACTTAATATGGAGAGCAGTATTTCCTGAATGGACTTCTAACGTTATTACATTTTCCATTTAAATGTCACAAGCTCTTATCGCTTTACTGAGAATCAAGACCATACGCATGAGTGGATAACTCTCAGCGATCTTGTGACTTTGTAGAGGAAAATTGTGTTCGTAATTTCCGAATTCCTGTAATCTATAGAGGAAAATTGTGTTCGTAATTTCCGAATTCCTGTAATCTATAGAATCGGGCGATTACACATAACTTTATTGTGTTAATATTTTAGGTTACGGTATTAGAGTATCCCTCCCTTTTACATTCCATCTTAAAATGAATTCCCCTTCAATTCCCAATATTCATAATTGCCGCGATCCCTCTTTCCCTGTTATATCCGAGTAGTTCCGTTAATCTCCGTTTTAGCTCACTAATTCACTGACTCATCCCAGAGGGGTTCAAGTCCCTGTACGTGGGGACGTTAATTATAATTATTAGTTTAATCATGTGCAAACAAATGTACTCTTAACAACGGTGACGATACAATGTAGAAAGGGGTAAAAGTTGGTATGGAGCTTGGTTGAATACGTCACACACAAGAATGAATTTACATTTCACTTCCCTTTAATCTGGTCTTTAGATTGTTCCCTTTCACTGAGTATTGTTTGAAGACGATTGATGAAGATATTGGAGCATAGAGAATTTAACGATTCTTATGTTCTTTTGCAATTGAATGAAACGCTCAGCACTAGTGTAATATGCTATCAGTCATTAAGGTAAGTTGCTTATATGAGGATTAAGAGTTTTTGGTTCATTGAGTCGGACGGGTCTAAATTTACTTATTTACGTTTACATGAAATTCTATCCTTTCTGGTATCGTCATGGGTTTTTCGGACGTAAAAACTCCTATGGAAGAGAGCTGGAGTAGATTTGCAACATTTTAAGTGTCAAGTGAATGTCTTTTTACGCCATATCTGCTTATTTTTCGACCGCCGACGCGGTCTTGTGGTTAGCGTCGCTGACTACAGATCCGTCGGCCCGGATTCGATCCCCTTTACTTCCTCGGATTTTTCTGAGGTAGGGAGGTCTGGAAAGTGGTGTACTCAGCCTCGTGATTAAAACTGAGGAGCTACTTGATAGGGAAGTAGCGGCTCCGGTCATGAAAACCACCATTAACGGTAGTGTGTGTCGACATGCTAACCACACGCCCCCAGTCCTGCCAATCTGCCTATGGTGGATGATGCAGCGGACGGGTGGTGAGCCTAGTCCCTTCAGGGATGTAGCGCCACGGAGTTTAGTTTATCTGCTTATTTTTCTCCTTTCTGTTTCATCTGCAGGAGATGAATGACCTCTTATCACTGAAGAACCTGAATAGAATGTAGACAATTATAAAATCACTCCATGTCTTGTTAGATACCTGCGGGATATGGCTTTATCTGTAATCCTGATCCCAAAGCTAGCTGATCATGTTGTGTGGTTCCTCTGTATGGTAGAAACGTTTTCTATCGTGTAACAGAACGACTGTATCTCGTCTTTTGTTTTATTCATTTTGTCATGCTAACAAGTATGTAAAATGGTTTGAACATTATTGCTTGTCATTGTGTTAATGAATAGAGCGAGTGATTAATGATCTGTGTGACTAAACATTTCTTGAAAGAATAAAGGCGAGTTATATTGGTACACCCCGCTGTTCGCAGACGCCATGCGTAGCATGGGTCGAAGAGAGAATGGTAGACAAATATTATAATGTTTATAGCTCTAAATTAATAGAAACCCATTACATATTAGAGTATTCCATGAAGAGAAGTACAGCAGCAGAGCCTCCGTATTAGCATTGGGGAAATCTGGTATTTATGATGTGAGTTCATCCTCAACGAAAATCATATTAAAACTTTTTTTTTAACCTATACATTTCCTATATTTTCAAGACTGCATCTTAAGTCGCTCGGGGGTACGGATATTTAAACAGAAATTGCTTTCGATGTGTTTTCCTTCAACTCTCTACCTTCTCCTAACGCCCTTGTCGTAGGACAAGTTTTCTTTTCTATTCTAGGAATTGTGAGTACAGTAGAGTCCCGAAAACTCGGCACTCGATAACCCGGCAGTCCGGATAACTCGGCCACACCCTGGCAGGGCAAAACACAGAGTGCAGTGCGGAAAACAACATGATATTACGCATTTCTTTAAAAAAAATGTAGCCAGTTTTCTCAAAGTCGGCTAGTTCATTTTCATTATAAACAGCTTTATGCCTTATGTATTCTCAAGCAACCAATACATACAAGTACTGTATTTTCCGAGGAAACACTCGTACTTATTCTTTTTTAAAACCGTTCCCAATAACCCGGCATTTTCACACACTCTGCCACCCTTCGGTCCACATTAAGCCGAATTTTCGGGACTTGACTGTATTGCTAATTATTAATATTATTATTATCTTCATAATTATTATTTGCTTCATCGACATCATCATCATCATTTTCTTTTAGTTCATTATTCTTTTTCCAATGAGCATGATGATATTAAGACGATGATTTCATGAACCTTTGATTAACAAATCTATTTTAATAACACATCTTAATTAAATCAACCGCGATCTCTTATTATTTTAATATTGTCGAAATGATCACGCCACACCTGATTCTCAGTCGTTATCACGGATCGCTGCTTGGTGTGTTTAAAGCTCTGACATTTATTGAGATTGATTAGTGGTGCTTAATGAAAGAAATTTGCAATAGAAATTTAAGAAGCAATTAACAACATGTAATTACTGTTTATGAAATGTTAATAAATGTCGGTTCATTCCTCAGGACTTTTAGAGAGTTATTTCAGGGAGTGGAGAAAGGATTGAATAATCTAAAGGGAAACGATAGTCAGCAGTCGATAGTATGATAATGCTATAAGTTTGTTACATATATGTCAGTGAACAGGATAAAAATGCATTATTTTATACAACTTAACTTATTTGGAAATTGAGACAATTTAAATGTGCATTGATTAAATCCCAATTTCGATTCGATGCAAGCCAGTTCGTATATTTTTATTCTGTAAGAATAGAAAGCAATCATTAGTTAGGCCTATATAATCATTATTATTATTATTATTATTATTATTTTTATTACTATTAATTTATTTATTTATACTGGGGAAGTTAAGGCCATAAGGCCTTTTCTTCCACTGCACCAGTAAAACTATACATATCGTAAATCATACTACAAGAATTGATAAATTATAAATTAAAACTAAACATACTACAGACCATAAAATTACAAATTTGATAAACTAAACTAAAATAAAATTAATGACTAATAAAATGAATATCCAATTTATTTCGTTTTATTCATGGCATGTTTTAAGAAATCTCACTCGAGTTTACGAGTTTAATAAGATATTCGCGTGCGCTTCGCGTTTTCAAATGTGTCGATCTGGGATTACCTACGATAATTCAAAGATAATTAACTTATTTGACAAAGTGATAAGAACTGGCATTTCAGGTTTTATTACAAGAGTTATCCTCCTGTAATATGGTGTACAGTAGGTCATGTTCACTTGCCGTTCCACAACTTTGCAAATTGCGAAGCTGGGATTACTTGCCTGTTCAACCCTTTGTCACCGAAAGCCGATAAATCTGTCAAAACAATTACAAATACAGTTCTCCCGCTACCGTTTGAATTAGCACAGTTACGATGTCAGACAGGACACGTCGTTATGAAATTAAAAATCAATATCCTTAATCCAGGGTACTAATTCCAAACATACGCCATATAATGACACAGCCAATTAAGAACTAAA
The DNA here is from genome assembly GCA_964059195.1 of Ectobius pallidus. Taxonomy (NCBI): domain Eukaryota; kingdom Metazoa; phylum Arthropoda; class Insecta; order Blattodea; family Ectobiidae; genus Ectobius; species Ectobius pallidus. Next base: position 117,695,895 of record CAXKWD010000005.1, read on the forward strand.
TTTCCTGACATTGCCAGATGCGATATTTTGGATGCCTACTTGAGAGAAAATTTATTTATTGCTGAATTTAAATTAGGCCTTTATGTACAGGGAGGCAACAATAATTGTTTCGAGAGGTGGGTAGTATTCAGTCAAATAAGAAAGAAAGAGTTAAAGATCCCGCAAGAAATCTGTGCCGATTGCCTACGTCATTGCATTATGTTTTCGTGGGGACTGTAGCGTCGACTGACCTACTACCTATCTCTCTCGCACAACAATACCTACCTTTGAATTTGTGAAGGCCAGGCTACCTCTCTCTCTCGCACAATAGCATGTCTCTCTCTAGCGAGTAACGGTCGTCATCGGCACAGATTTCATGCGAGATCTTTATAAACTTATGTCCTAAAATTAATATCCTTCATAGTATGGTTCCTTGAACATTCCAGAATGTGTCAGTTGCCACTCGATCGATGTCTAATTCTTTTTCTTCTTCATCCCTTCCGTCTAGTACTTCTCTTCCTGCTGAGTTTTGCTGTATGTCGCTTGCTTTTTGAGCTGTTCGATGCCGGCCCACGTCGATGTCATTTATGTTTGCATAAATGTGACATAAATATCTGTAGATTTACAAGCTTGTAAAAGAAGTTATGCGGTAAAAAAATTCCTGCACACTGGCGACGGTCAGAGGTCTAAGGGTTCTCCGGTCTAAGTCGCAGTATAGCCCGTCCTTAAATAAACATACAACCATCCATACATTCTCCTCTACAATCTTATTTTCTTTGCTTTTCTTCACCTTCTGTTTCTTCTCTCTCTTTCCATTTTTCTCTATACCATCTTTGTCTCTTTTGTTGTTATCTCTAAATTTTCCTCATTGTGTATATTTTTAATATTTTGTGTCTATTTAACTTGACACTAGATGGTTACTTGTCCATCTTAGGATAGAAAAAAGTATTTTATATTGTTTCTGGCGCTATCCGAGAAACTCCGCGAAGAAGTGTTCTTATTTATTCACTTTTTATGTTAAAAACTATGTTGTATCTTTTTCGTGTGGAACAGACTGTGAGCAAGATAATTTAAAGATTGAACTTACATACAATACTTGCAGCTTTTCTCTCTGGAGGTGTACATACGACTTGCGGAATCTAATTCTAGTCTCTATAGCCGGGCTTGATTCTGCTTGTTTTTTCGTTCAAAAAATATTATTCTGACTTTCGTAGACTCTGTAGAATGAATACTACATCTATTAATATATATTTATTTTGGGTCTGGAAAAACAAGGTAATCGATTTGACAACGGTTTTAGTAACGCTATAAATCGGGAAGGAAAATAGGCTACCTATTATTAACGCAAACCAATAAACTACCAACAGCTAGAAAATGTGAAGAATTTCGAAACTACTATAATTCTTTGTTCTTTCCAAGTATTAACAAAAATTGAGCCCTGTCATTTAAGTACTGCATTTTTGCGTCAACGAACCATAGACAGACACACAAGTATATATATGTGTATATATATATATATGTATATATGTATATATATATATATATATATATATATATATATATATATATATATATACATACATGTGTGTGTGTAAGTATTTATATGTGATTAAGTTCTTGTATAAGATTACAGTATAAGTTAAAATGAACTTATTTTATTCATTAAATTGATAACGCGTGTTGTGTTTTTGTCCTTCAGTAAAGACAATTTGTTGTGGTGAAAATAGAACTAGAGAAATAGGTTTTGAAACACGGAGCTCTTAGAGGGCAGTTGCTAATTCCCACTAATTCGACTCTAGTATTGCTGAGTAATTACCAGAACTCAGCGGCAAAGCGGGACATTAAATTATGAATCAAACGCTTCGCTGCGGTTTGTGGCGCGAAATCCAGAGCTGTGTCTTTCACAATCCCAGGCCTTGTCCCCCTCTCTCTCATTACATATTTACACCAAGTGCCGTCCCTACCTTCGCAGTGTTCCCTGTACGTAGTAAATGTCATTACAACCTAAAACATATTCCATATTGTAGTATTCAACAGCTATTCCTTTTTATAGCTGAGGATTGTTAAACATGAATTCTGAATTTTAAGAATATGTTTTCCTATGTACCGTAGATAGAACAAGAATGTTTTTAATTTCTTAGCAATATTTGCATAAAAGATTAATAACTTACTGCAGGTAGTTCATTATGTATAGCAAACCTGCTACAAACTGTGTCAGGCTTCTTCACAGGAGATCGTTTCTAAGGGTCCTCGTTATTTTCTACCAAAGAATAAAATTTTCGTTTTGTTACTAATATATATATATATATAATATACACTGGGGGTACGCCGTAGCGTAGTGGTTGAGGCGCTGCGCTACAAACCGGAAGGTCGCGGGTTCGATTCCCGATGAGGTTGTTGAGATTTTTCAATTGGCCTAATCCTTCTGGTGGCACTATGGCCCTGGGGTCGACTCAGCCTCTAACAGAAATGAGTACCAGGAGCAATCCTGGGGGTAAAGGCGGCCGGTGCGTAAGGCTGACAACCTTACCACCTTCATGTGCCGAATGTCCAAAATCTGGGAGCCTCAACCTCCTGGAACCCTCTGGGCCTTCATGGCCTGTATAGGGATCACTTTACCTTTTTTATAATATACACTAATATATTTACATTATTAATGTTCAGAAGATCAATTCCTGTGTTTATTTTAATATAAACCAGGTCAGCGGGTTCTATAAGGTGCACTTCAGTATCTTCTTTAATTCATTATAATACTGCTCTGGTAAATTTAAATAAAACAGAATAAACGTTTTCTGTAATTTCCTTTTGTTCTGCTTTACCATGATAAAAATAAAATTACACTTTTGTTAATTTTTAATGAATGTGGTTTTGTTTAAAATACTAGAACAGACCATAGCATTTCCTTTTTTTGTTTTTTGTTTTGAAGTGAGGTTGTGCAAAATAAGCCGTTGAGGGGCTAATCCCATTAAAAGCATTTTGGACTGATTCGACTGTCTCTATAGAGTTGGGAGCTGAAATTAGAAGGAAGGAGGTAAATAAAGGGGAACTAAATTTGGTCGCCATGAGTAAACGAACTGGAAATACGTGCAGCCTAGCTCTAACAAGCCAAATTCTCACTCCCTTTCCTACTCCTTGTATCGCTACACACATACCATCGGGAGGGTCATTACCACCCCCCAACCCCTAAGCCGTGCTAATGAACACAAAAGATATGCCTTGGGTTGCAATTTTAAGCAGTAAATGAAAGAAAGAAATAATCTTAAGATTGCCTGTGTAGACGTGAAGTGAAGTGAAAAATACTAATTTCTCCTTAATGATGCTTGAAATGTACCGAAATCTCCATAGTCTTCTGATAAAGGTCCCATGTTTTGTGTCACCACTTGAATTTGTATTAATAATTATTTTCTTGAAGGGGAATGTAATTCGATATTAAACATGCATATCAAACAAACGTAAAACTGTTGGCATTAAGCACACAATTGTAACTTAATTTTCGTAGATAATTTAGCCGATTTTCCCTTTCTTTATATTTGAATCTGTCGGTTTAGGATGTAGTTTCTTTGATATTTCAAAATTGATTATAAAAAAATAGTTTACTGCAAAAATAATACAGTTAAAGAATCTTTAAATAATGAATGTGTGTTATTGTTCCTATCACGTGTTGTAGATGTAGTTTTTAATTAGAATATTAAATGGAGAATTAATAGCATGGAGTATGTCGTAGCATACGGAAAATTTTGAATGGAAACGCTGAAATCCACCGTAATGCTTCCACCTAATTAGGCTACTTTCGAAATAGATCAGTAACAATAACACCACTACACTAATATGCTGATTGAAGAAAACTGAACAATTAAGATATTGTGTAATAAAAATAACAACAATAATAATATATAATCAGGAAAAGTGGCCTATTCTTGGTTAAAATATTGCCTTAGTAAGATAAAAGTTCCATAATTTGCCTAAAATTTGCAATAAGTTTATCTAAATCATAATTGTACTCATAAATCATTACATAGTATAATCTTAAAATTTAATAAAGGGGTAATAACTACTTTTTTCGTACTTCATAATGAAGTCTTGCCTATGTAGTGATTTCAGCTATCCTCGTGAGATGTGTCATTTTAATCGTAGTTCCTCTATATAATAGCTACGAATACCTTATTAAATGCACAGGCTTCTGTTAATCTACTTAATAATTAATAACATAGTTGCAAACCCGTTTATTTATGTTGCTTAATTTGGATACTGTGGAATGGTTAAACTTGGAAAACATTTGCAAGAAGTATGGAGAGTAGTTTTATCCGAAAACTATTACTCATTGCCTTCATTAGGTATTTGTATTTGTAGGTATAGTAAGGAGATTTATTATTAGTCATATTTGTTAAGTCATTTTAATAAAATATGTTTTTAATAATTTAGAATTATTTTGATATGGTTAATTGCCTCCTTGTTTTAAGATTTGAATACACATTATAATAAAATTAAATACTTACGTTTATAGTTGAACTATGCTGATGAAGAGCTCAAGTCAAAAAACTCAAAAGGAAGCATTTAATATACGGTATTAATAAGTTTGGATAACTTAAGTTGCCATAGCAAAACTAACAAAATGTGCAACAACATGAAAAATGAAACCATTAAGTTTGTTATTTCTTTCTTGTCTTGTAAACATTTTAAAACTGGGATGTAATAGATTACATTCTTACAAATATAATTTTTTATAAAGTTCCGGCTGTAATTATTTTACTTTTCTCAACGTTACACATTTTAGTTTAAAAAATATATTTGTCTATAGAATTGTTACAAAAGTATTGCAATAGGTTCACCTATATTGGCTAAAAAAATAACAATTTACTTCCTTACTTTGTTTGCCTGCAAAATAGTCTGCTGACCTTCCTCAAAGAATCAAATTGCAATTTGTTTAATTTAATCCAGCACCCATTATTATTATTATTATTATTATTAACAATATTATCGTCGTATATATATATATATACAATAAATCAAAAGGAATTATTTAAATAAGACCAGAAGTTCGGCTTATTTAGATAGCCCTTGCTGCTATAGTAGCCTTCTAAGCAGTTAATTTCTATGTCGCTATTGCTGTACTGAATGTTGAACGAGAGATATGTGGAATTCCGTATTTAGTTTTTGTTCTTTTTAATATGAATTTTTTTTAGTTTGAATTCACAGTAAATTCATAACTATGATACTGAACAAGAAAACTAATTTCATCTCCTTTATGCTTTTGCGCCCCCATTCGTTCCTTATTTTAGCTACACTCAAAATGGTAGGTGGTTTTTCAGACAGTTCATTACATATTTTCATGATACACTGGTTCGGGATAATGAGAGAGCTAATGTCTTTGAAGTGAGGAGGATGTTTATTACTGCGTAGTGATTCATTGAATTTTCTGCTTGCACTCCAGTCTTTGCGAGTTTCGGATTCTCGGTGTAGTCTGCAAGCAATGGGGTTATTGGAGCATCCCAAATGACATGACAAAGCATTTGCAAGCTGTACCTATATGCAAACGCTTTCTTTAAAATCACTAAGTCACTTTTATCTAGTATTTTCTCAACGGTTTTTCAAATACTATACGCAAAACGACTCATTTGAAATATCTCTATCTCTTTATCTCTCTCTCTTTATAAGTATCTCTCTAGAAGGACGTAGTTTTTGTATTTGTAACACGGTGGACTAATGGGGGGCAATAAGTGGCACCCGCATGGCTTCTCTCACAGTGTTTGAAACCATGCTGGGTGGTAGTGTTGAGCTCGGTTTCTTAATTTTTTCCCCTAGGCCTTTCGGTTACATTCACCCACCTTCAGGGATTCCAGTTTGTAGAATAACATTCAATAAGAATAAAACTGCTTCATCACTGGCGTATTTTTAAATTAAAATTACTAAAACTTAAAATGTTCGTACGTCATAAGTAAAATTCACTCCCTGATTCTTCAAAAGAGGAAGTGAATTTGACAGGTGTGAAGATAGGCCTATGATTGTGTGTTGTGGTGTTTGTATAATGTAATGTGCGGTAGGAGTGATGATGGTGTTGAGGTAAAGAAGGGAGGAGAGGTCTACCCAAGTCGAAATACACATAGGGGACTGCCAGGCTTAACGTCCCATCCAACGGACAAATCACTATCAACAGTGACACATGCCTCCACGTCATACGCACTGCGAAGAAATATAACCTATATAGTGTTATATCTTTACTAATTTGCATTCCAATCATGAAATGGGCTTTTTATTTTAATTCTTACTTCTTAACTTTGATAGGTAAACGTTCTTTTGATTTCAGCGCTCGTAGAAATGTCTTCGGTAAGAAAAAGACATCCAGTTGGGTACTTTAATTTATGGAACTTAAAAACACATTAAACGAAACTATCTCTGTAGTATCAGGGTATTATCTGTTTGTAAAGTTAAGATCTAGATGAGATGAGCTGGGGAAATTATCGAACAAGAAGAAGTGTCTTGCTGTTTGCTTTACTCTGCTATCCACGTACATGTTAACTTTACACATTCCCCGTTCTTTTTTTATTTAAATTTGTTGAGAGTTGTCCAGGAAAGTTTTTGGTAAAAAGTTGAGCGTACAAGTTACAGCGTTAAGTGTCACAGTCATTAAAGCCACCCAAGCGATCGCAAGAAGATATCCAATACAAGCCAGAAGTTACTTTTCCAGTTATCTTATAATAACACTACAAAATGGTCGGCTGAAGGATTTCAAAAGCGACCTTTTTCAGCTATGTAGAAATAATTTTCCGTGATAAGTAAATTTAAATTTAATTGCCCATAATTTAAGAGGAAACCGAATAGCCTATCTTTACAATGTTAAATGTAATGTACCTTTTCTAAATAAATAAATAAAAAAACTATTCTAAAGCTAGGTATTTGATCTATTAACAGTTTCTAGATATATACCCTTTGAGCAAATGTTTTATACCTGACAAAGTTCGCGTTTTTTGCATTTAGCCTAGATATATATATATTGATCTGTCTAAAAATGTTGCTTAAGTGAAGAAAAAGCGATTATAAGGAGTGATCAACTTAACATATTCTTGCTCTTTACTGAATTGTGTTTGTTACTAAGGATGATTTATTTCTCACAATTGCATTGAAATTACTTTCATTTAATTATGTTATTAAACCTATCGTAATCAACCTATAATTATCTATAATTAAGCTGAACACAAAGCCATGACAGTCAATAAATATTGAATTTTCATCGAAAGTGAAAAACGACCTAGATAGAAAAGCGTCCTCCGATAAATTTGATATTGGATACATTATGAAAATTAATAAGGTGCGGTGTATGTACAATAAATTTAGAAATTGTGATATGTTGTTACATAACAGCTGATACATGGCTAATTAATGTGAACTTCCAGCTTGTCGTTAGCGATGTAATATATTTAGATCACGTGGAAAATGATGTATGACTTCATTGGGATATTCAATACTCTGTTAAATTCTATGCACAAGGTAGGCCTATATGGCAATGGAAGTTGTATCTTTGCAGTGAAGTGTAACCTGGTTTATAACTAGGGCCCGGATTTTAGGTTTTTATAAACCCTTTTGTAGTTTTTTAAACATATTAAAATAGTTTTATATTAGTTTTTTACCATTTTCACACGATTTGTTTAAGTTTACTTTAATAAGTACATTGAAAAAAGTATGAATTCATTTTATTTTACTTAAATTTCCATGACTCTGAACCACAAAACTTTAGGAATACGTTTTGCTGTCATTTCCAACACCATCGCAACTCAACAAGAACGTTTTACAATTAATCAGTCAACTTTTAGGCATCTTGCTGGATCAAACACTGCGAATAAACTGCAAGTGAAAGCTTCTTAAGAATGCCTTTAATTTGCTTCTAAAGAAACCGGGGATTTTGATTCACTTAAGATTTCCTTTACCGAAATAATGTGGTACAAAGTGGCAAAATTACAAAACGCAATGCTATATTATTTCTTGCGAAAATAATATAGGCCTACTATCAACAACGAGCAAGATGCAAAATGTAGGCAGATATTTAAAAAGTAATTTTTAGTAGAACAATAATATTTAGATTAATTGTTACAATTGTTATTGTTATTTTATCGTATTTTACTTGAAAAACAGTTATAGCCATTTTTAGTAGTTAACGTCTTATTTAGCCATTTTTAGGTTAATTATAAGGTTGGACTTTGTGACTGCCATGACTATGAAATGGATAATTATATTAAAATATCACAGTTAGCTAGCAAGGAACAAAATAGTTTAAAATCTGAAAATCCGGCCCTACTTAGGCCTATAACTAATAAGATGATACAGTTAAAAAACTATATAGTATTTACAGATGCAGCTACCGAGTACTACCAAGCTACTGAACTTAAATCTAAAGTAATAATAATATACGAGAAATAGCGGCACCGTTAGGAGACCCAAACTGGCTATTCCAGCATCTTGTACGTAATCAACACAGATTTTAGAATTAGGGAAGAATGTTATTCTACTTTCTTTCAGAATAATGATGGAGTAGGAAGAAGTCGTTATAACTTGGACAGCCCAGTTTTTGCGTTCTGTGGAATCAAAACACTTAAAAATCAACACTCTTTGCATAAAGCTCGAATAGGCCTACACTCAAACCTTCCAAACACAGAGGCCAATAAATGAACAGTCACGCCGACTTAAGTATTCAAATTATTCATAGTGACGATTGCCTGTAGATGGAAATGGCTGTATCGTTGCCAACAAGGTTAGCTTCCCATTCAGTTGACCTATGTGAGTTCCTTTGGGGATGTTAATTTTAATGTGATCCCTGTGGGTTGAGATTTGCCTTATTGCAATGCTATAATCTGTATTTGTGAATGTCGTTCTCTGTTGGATATTTCCCTTTGTGAGTTGAAAATTAGAATTACACATAGGAGATACGTGAACTATTAAACACATGCGTGGAGCTTATTGTGCAATAAATGAATTAGGCGCTTCAGCATAGGCCTAATTTCAATATACACATTTTAATTGAAGGGTTTTTCTTGTTTATACATTGGTCTGCTATTTTGTTAAACATTTTCATTGTATGTATTAAATTTTTTAGTTATAACCTTTGTCACAGAATATATTTGCATTATAAATTTTATAGGAATTTATAGAGTTCACATATTGTGATATTCTCAATAAAACTTCAAATGAACTTTTAATCCTACGTCTCCAGAAATTAGATTTTGCTTATAGATTTCCGTTAGGTTTTTATACCAGTGCTTTCAGGCTGAATATTTTATCCAGTTTACTAAGACCAACACTAGTAGAATGAAATTCATTAATACTTTTTAGCTGAGCTGAAATCTAACTGTCCGCCGCAGTGTTGAATCGGTAGCACGCCTGCCTTCCACTCCGGCGGCCTGGGTTCGATTCCCAGCCGGGTTGGGGATTTTTCGGGTTCAAGACTGGGTGTTTGTGTTGTCTCTAGGTTTAAGTGTTAGGTTGGGGACTGAAACACCCCGAAAAAAATCCGCCGTGAATATCAGCTTTAAGGGATCTCCAGGGGTCATTCGCGACCCGGTAGGAACACACAAAATCTAACTCTTGATTTCTGCTTAGTACACTGATTCAACTGACAATCTGTTCAAATAAATACATGGTTATTACTAAAGAAAGCAAATTTCAAATATTTATTTCAGACAAACTGTAAACACTAGACACTTTTGCCGCATTTCATTGGGTGGAAAAAAGGTTCAAAGTGTTTGTGGTCCATGAGAATACGCCATTCCGTTGGTTAAGGAATTGCAAGTTCCATGCTTCCCATGTCGTGGATTTCCTAGACTCCTTTGGAAAGGCTTATCGGATCTGCACGACATTTTCATTGGATGTGCGTGGCCGACCAGGACTTTTCTGTTTGCATATGCAACCGGTTTCTACAAATTTTTTATGCCACTCGTAAATTTTCTGATGACGAGGCGGCTGTTTTGGTAAACTGCTGGCGGAATTCACGTTGCACGCGAATAACGGATTCCCACACGGCAAAACTACAACATACAAAACCATTCCTCCTGTGGCACATAAACATGTGAATTGAGCAAAGTCACATGTCTCATATTAACCATACTCTTGGAGAATTTCCTTTTCATCTTATTCGTTCCGGAAAAAAGTCTATAGCAAAGATTGAAAGAATAGGAGACAGAGGTTTTGATCCTCCTCTAGTAAAAGTAAAGTGTTCCCTATTACAGGCCATGGAGGCCCAGAGTGTTCCAGGAGCTTGAGGATCCTAGATTTTTAGACAATCGGCTCTTGAAGGTGGTAAGGTTGTCAGCCTTAAGCACCGGCCGCCTTTACCCCCGGGATTGCTCCTGGTATTCATTTCTGTTAGAGGCTGAGTCGACCCCAGGGCCATAGTGCCACCAGAAGGATTAGGACAATTGAAAAACTCCAATGACCTCATCGGGGATCGAACCCGCGACCTTTCGGTTTGTAGCGATCCTCCTCTAGTAGTTCTGTTTATATGTATGCTGGTAGAATTTTCTTTTAGGAGAGGGATGGTTAATTCATGGAGCCTTTAATAAATAGGAGAATCTGTTAAAGCATCTTTGTATGTTTAAGAGATACACTATCAAACGCATTCAAGATGTCCAAGAGGACAACACAGTAATTCTTTCTCTTTAGTTTCGAATCCTTTGAATAGGCATTAACTGTAAATAAATGTATAAATACACCAGACCGTTCTTGTGAATTAATGCAGATTTATAATCGTGTTAAGTTAACTTCGTAACTTCAATGAGTGTTATTTTTCCCCAATCTACCTTTATAATGATTTACTGAAGGATGCTAGGGTCGTTGACATAATTGCAATAAATTTTAAGAATTCAAAGCATTAACCGAATTCATGTATCTTTAAAAAAAAGTTAATTATAATGAAGAAACCAATTGAAAACGGTACCTTAATACATTTTAGAAAGAGTAGTATCTAATTGAAGATCATATCCATAAATCATCTCTTATTGTGGGCGCGTAGAGTCAAGATGTAGGCCTACCGGTAATTAAAAATTTGTCAGTTATTATATACCAGTGAGGTCTTACAATAGCTAAAAAATGTAAGGACTAAATGTTCATCAAAGTTAGGTTAACTGGTGATAATGTCTGTAGTGAGCCTGTATGGATTCTAAAAGGATAGATGAGGAATACTTACTGGGTAATTAAATGATCTAAGCGTCTTGAACTAAGGAAAAATCTAGAGATAGATTCCCGCTGAGTACAAATTGTCATCTAGCAAATGTTGTGATCAAAATCTTAAGTAACGTAACATAATCATAAAATACAACATACGTAGTCTAACTTGACAGCGTCTTAGAGAAAATTTAATTCACATTGTCTAATCAGTTTCTTTCTTCTATTTCAGGTAAGTGGACTTTTATGCTGTACATTATTTTAAGAATTCAACATCTTTCCATTCTCCTGTGTTCTTAGTAAGTACAGAAAGGAAATGTCTCATTCTAAAACTTAATATTATTTTTTCTTATGGTTTGCAGTCTGATTAAATGTGATGACTAGACTTCGGATTTGAGGTAAAAACCTATTTTAATCCTTAAGTGATATAAGGACGAAAACTTGTATATGCATGTTTCATAAGTGACTTTGCCTAAAACTGATACTTTTATAGGACCTAAAACAGATTATTTTTACGTTAGAGCCTAATATTGCCTTTTTGCTTGTTTTTCCTCTAAGTTCAAAATAAGTTTTTTTTTTGTTATAAATTCTAGCATTTATTTTCAGTTCGTATTAATTTTTTAGCTCGGAATGTGCAGTACATGACACATTTGTGACGTGGTAAAATAGTGAGAAATGTTTCGTCTTCAGTAGAAAAAAATTATTGGTATTCCCAAGAAAATGTAGTGTTTTTCTCCCAACTCCCACATCCAGTAACAAAAACAAAACAAAACTTCTCTGAATCGCTAAGGGATACAAGGGTTTGAATATGCTAGCGTGCGTAGCTTCCGGGCGCAGGGATTAGGTTTTCACTGTTATGGTACTGGCCCTAGTAATAGGTCTATATAATTATGTGTACCATAGGCCTATATCTGTGTTTTATCATGATTACTGATTAATGGTGATTTCAATAAATATAATATTCTGCATGTCAATTCAGATGTTTCAGAAACTTGGCAACTTAACGATTTATAAGAAACTATTTTACGATTTTTAGAACCTATTTTCCAATTTTTGGAGCCTATTTTAGGACCTAAAACAGCATTTTTAGCGACCTAAAAGTCCGAAGTCTAGTATGACTATTTGTTGTTATTGATTATTGTTGTTATTATTATACTTCCTACTATTCTAAGTTAGGAAAGCGCTACAAACGGGAAGGTCATGGGTTCGAGGCCCGATGAGGTCGTTCAGAATTTTCAATCGGCTTAGGCCTAATCCTTCTGGTGGCACTATGACCCTGGAGTCGATTGAGCCTCTGATAGAAATGAGTACCAGTAGAAATCCTAGGGGTAAAGGTGGATGGAGCGTAAGCCTGACAACTTTACCCCTTCCCGAGCCGAATATCTAAGAATCCCGGAGTCTCAACCTCCTTGAACCCTAAGGGCCTTCGCGGCCTGTATAATCACTTTAATATTGTAGACTGCCCATAGAAAAAATATAATTTAACTGCGGTATATCTCCTATATATAAATATGATTATGATTCGTCCCTTTAATTATACCGTCACTTTATCGGGGCTAGAATACTGTCTTGAGAGTAGGTATTATTTATAAATATACCGATAAGGTTCTTTATTATATTACATATGTTACCGAAGTATCACATAATTCTTTTATTGACTGAGTTAAACAGTACCTAAAAACATAATTAATAGTTTACCAGTTTGGCTAATTTTATTTAATTTTTTTTTTTTTAATTTATTTTTACTTACTTTGAAACGATTTAATGTATATTATGTGATATTTGTATGCCACACAATTCCCTGTGGTCGATGGGAAGTTTAACTGAATATACATGGTGTTTCAAAAATACTTTTACAAACTTCGAGCATGGGTTCCTTACAACAAAAAAAGGAAAAAAGTTCATATGAACATATGTCCTATAATCCTTGTTTTCTCGTTAGGAATTGTTCAACGCTTTAGTACACTCTTAATACGTCAACACACAAGACTCACAACAAATGCTCGAAATGTCCTCCTCTTGCTTCTAGACATGCATGCATGCACTCGTCAAATCATGGATTGTCGCACCCTTTCAAATACTCCGTCGATGACATGTCCATGAACTTCGATATTTTCATATGGCCTTTTTTCCTTCTTTTGGTGTAAGGAACCCATGGCCGAATTTTGTAAAAGTATTTTTGAAACATCCTGTATGTTACATTACCATTAATCATTAAATGTCATATTTTGACAAAAATATGTTTATCGTCAGATTTTGTTAAGCTATGAGCTGAAATGGCAAAATGACATCGTCATTATGTTATAGCGTTTTTTATAAATAAAAATATATAAAAACATGACTTCGCTCTACGTAGAATATGCGTTCTTACAGAAGTCGGGAACGGTCGGTCAGATAAATATCTCAACTTACCTTCCCTTCACACTTAAGCATATCCTGTGGTATAGCACAAGCCATCACGTGCCGCCTCCATGTTGCGCTATGATAAAAACCATTAATTCTGCCAGCATTACCTTGCGATTAGTATCGTAAATTCTCCGTACAACATCCCCTTGAATTTCCTCTATTGCTAATGAAAAGTACTCCTTAAAACTCGTAAACTGTCTTGGACTGTGATTTATAGCGTCTTCAAGACAGCTTAATGGCGTGATTGTGAAAATTGTAGACTCGTGAAAGAAACCCATTAAATTATTCGCACTGTCTAGTCGTACTGATGCACTTAATTTCTTTAAAACGCAGAATTACAAAACTTAAATAGATATTACACCAGCATGTTTTATTTTAAATCTAAGTCATGAAGAAATTGAATTCAATTTTCTACTCGTAATCTGCTTAAAAAAAAGTAGTTTCTCTGTATCACCATAATTGATTTCCCTGTCATACATACAGTAGGCTTATTCCAGGAAGACTATTACACAAATCACAATTATTTCTGAAATGTAAATAGTTATATAAATACAGTTCTTAATCTTTGATGTAAGTTATAAATAGGCTACATCTACTGCAGTCTACACGAAGGTGTTAAAAATAACGGACAATTTATTTACATTCATAAACATCACTGGTCACCATTTGAACATAGAATATAAGTCAGAGATAATTTATTTGATTAAGTCGTCGTTATAAAAACTGTAAAAAGGGTTAATTTTTATATCTACCTGATTATACCTAAGCTTGTCTGAAAATTGTAAAAACTCAAATAAAGTTATTTTAATATAAATAATATTGATAAAATTATTTTAATATGTTTAAAAAACTAATACAGGGTTTATAAAAACCTAAAAATCCGGTCCTTGCAGTTAAAACTTGACTTTCGCTTTGCTCCTAGCTTAGTGCTGATCCATGGTGTCGGCAGGGAGGTGCAGTGGCCCATTCTTTGCGAAATGTCGCGACCTTTACTTGCCATTTCCAACGGCAAGCTTGAGCATAATGCGATTGTGCGGTGTAGCTGTCATTGCAAGCACTAATGCAACACGCACAAATTTAATAAAGCCATTCGTCTCCTCCAATTTATGTCAAGGCACACAAGTGTTTCACGGTAGATAATTAATTCATAATCTTAATGTATATAAAGCAGTACGCTTCCACGTCATAAGGGATGTTCCACCATACAAAGTTCATCGAATTTCAGCTGAATGATGTTACATTAGAGTAAGTTATCTTTATCGTGTTACCTTTATCGTAGCCGAATGGCTTATACTATGTGTTGTTACAGCATTCCCACCTATACCCGAGACGAACTAAGAAGGGCACCTGAAGTAAACAAAAGCCAATATATCTGACTCACTCTTAAGTCATACGACTAAAGTGCTGGAGTGAGACAGATGTACTGGTTTTTGTTTGCTTCAGGTTTCCTTCCTAGAACGGCCATATTTTAGTTATAATAATAATATTAATGATTGTAAAATAGGCAAATTGTTGCAAGGACTAATAAATTACATAGATTTACATAGAATTAATATTGACCGACAAATGTAAAATGATTCTGGATGCAACATAAACGTCCGTTCTTTTCTGGAGATGTGAACCCGAGGTCGACTAGCCTGCTTTGCTAGCAGAGTTCAAGCAATAAAGAGAAAGAAAAGTAAAATAACAAATAACACTTGTTTACAAAATAAAATTATTCTTAATCACCAGAGATAAAATTATACTTTTCCAAACCAACTTTTCATGTAGATTATGGGTATGCATTTCGTTTTTTTTTTCATACCGTGTAATAAATAAATAAATTTACATACAAGGTAGGTGGTCCAGTTAAGGCCACGTTAATTTTCAAAATCAAAAGCAAAGTATTTATAATTTCCAAATTTATAATTTTCACACTCAGCTATCAACAGATGACTATAATAAGTTGTTTCGGGCAAGAAACAATGATATTACTTAATTACATTGATAGCAAAAAATATAAAATGAAATCAAGTGACAGTGGCCTTATGAGGAGCATGTAGTCATGATAAGGCCACTTGGGTACACTGTAATCTTCTGACCAGCTCTGTACTCTTTGCCTCACTTTTTTATGCATCTGAAATAATTTGAACGTAAAGGCACATCAATATGTGTTAAGTAGTGTAAAAATAATAAAAAACTCAATTAATTAATTGATTAATTAATTAATTATAAACAATTAAGCAAATTATGTATGTGTTCGCGGTCAAACCCAGGTCAGTATGAAAAGTGTGAACATTATTGCTTAAATGTTATAAATTAAGTAGATATTCACAAACAGAACTTGAACATTATGACCGAGAAATAGCGTTCCTCATCGCATCGCATCGTATGTGGCCTTAACAGGTGCACTATATTTTTTTATTTGCAATCTCGTTTATTAAACTTGGTATGTTAATGCAGATACAACAAAGAGATGCTTTAAAATATCACAATGTAAGCTATATATCTACGTATAATTTTATGCTGATATGAATCTACTTAAATAGTTAATGTATTTTATTTCTTATCTTGTTTTTATTTCTGAAGCGCGTATTTCACAAAAGTTTCTGCCTTTCCTCGAGGAATGGAGAAGGAACCCTGAAATTCTGGTCAGTTGACCTTCGAAGGACGAGCTTCAAGTAGGTGTTGAAATCTGGGGCCAAAGTATGATACTTTTACGTTAAAGTATTAGTGGCCTTATCAGGAGCATGGCCTTAACTAGCGCACCTACCTTACGTAAGTTGCAGGCGTTCTCGATTGCCCATGATTTTACCTATTGCTTTGCCCTTACCAGTATGCTATGTGGGTTTTCTAGTCGTAAGTTGCAGGCGTTCTCGATTCCGATTGCAATGCATAATTTCCCCTTACAAATAAATATGTTATGCGGGTTTTCTAGTCGTAATTGCCAGGCGTAATTTTTGGGCTGGATGACGCAATGCTAAAGTTGGAAAAAGTACTTTGCGAATTGTATAAATTGGGACACTGCAACGCAACCTAAAGCGAGGGATGTGCAATATATATTTGTTCAAATAACACCGAAATGCCTCGAATTCTTAATATTCGTGTGGTTCTGATAGAGAGAGATTTGCAATTTTTATGAATAAATATTTGGAAAATCATTGTTTTTTTGTTTTGTTAATTTTTGCATGTTTCAATCAGTACATATTAAAACCTATGTTAAGGTGATGTCCGCATTTAAGCAATTATTAACAATTAAAAGAGGGCGTGACAATTCAGTGCTATTTAAAAATTTCCGTTTTAGGATAATCACCAAAACAAAGTGGATAATACGAGGGTCGTCCAGAAAGTTAAGAACCATTTGGCATAACTAAATAATAATGAAAGATATCAACATAAAACTTCATTTACAAAGATACAGCACCTTACTCTATTTCACAAGTATAATGCTTTAATTTTTTAGATTATGTTTCATTATGATTTTTA
The DNA here is from genome assembly GCA_964059195.1 of Ectobius pallidus. Lineage (NCBI taxonomy): Eukaryota > Metazoa > Arthropoda > Insecta > Blattodea > Ectobiidae > Ectobius > Ectobius pallidus. The sequence continues at coordinate 117,712,893 of CAXKWD010000005.1, forward strand.
AATGTTTGAACATAAAACAACAGAAAATAATATGTGTAGCCTATTTCCAGTTATACATTTAATTATTTTTTATGTTTAATTGCTGCCATATTGATCGTGCAATATGATTCAAAAGCTTTGTTACTCCTTGTGTCGATATAAGCAGGAATTGAACCGTTGAAACATTATTTTAATAAATAGAATATTTATAACAACATTTTGCATTCATGTACCTTATTTATCTGACGCATCACAGTGTCTAGGTCTAGCAGTCTTGATGCATACTTTACAAGCCATATTATATTAAAATGCTGAGTGCTTTCCTTCATGTAATACAGCGCGACGTGATTAGATTGGGGTGTGGTGTCGAAGCTGAAGATCGAACAGGGAGATGGGGATGGTTATTAATCAGTCTTTATGACGCAAAATTAACGCGCTCTTCCCACAACAAAGTAACTCTACCACCAGCAAGGCGTTAGTAATCTTTCAACAAAGAATGAAGACTTTATGGAAATTTTTGGTAAAAGAAGTGTGAGGTAATCAATATCGTAGCAATGCAGACCCTGTATCATAATGTATACCTATACCAGTAAGAAAATGTCAAACAAGCGTTGTGAGAGCTATTTCAATATATTCTTCGTGACCCGAAGAAATTTCGATCGTGTCTCATAAAAATTGAATTTCCAAAATGTATGACGGAGCATCACTTGAGAACGGCTCGACCGATTTGGCTGATTTCTTTTTTGTTGCGTCCGAAATTGTCAGGACAAGGTTTGTATGAAAGAAATTTTTTGGAAAATCCACGGAAAAAGTCGGAAATGTGAAATGAGGCACAGTTAGAGACTTCTGCTGTCAATTGTTTACATAACGAAAGTATTGTTTGCGGTGTTCACATAGGGCTTTGGAAACTATATTATAATACTGAGCTTTAACAAATTCTGATACTATCGATGTAATTAATACATTTGTGAAAATAATTCTTGAGGAATAAAATCCACGAAAATAAAGCAGTCACATAACTTTCTCTACCTTCGACATGGAAAATATAATTTTCTCACTTCACATTTTGATGTAGAATAAGCGGTCATATTACAGGGACAACTTAAGTGTGTGCCAGTGATTATGCTATATCGGAAGTCGGTAACAAATCCTATCCACTGATCTGTAGGCTTTGTATCAGTTGAGAAATAGGCCTAGAGATGTTTATCAGAGGCCCTAAGCATCTAAAAGAAGACAAAACGGGATGGAGCATTTTCAGTCCTACGCGCGCAGTATATTAGCCTATGTCCCAGGTTTTAGGGAAGGAAAGTATGAAAGTGATATTGAATTTCTTTTTTACTTCAGCCCCGAAACGGTTGTATGGTAATATGAGAGTGAGAAATACAATTTTCTGTCAAGACAATACAATCTTATGTAACCGGAATTTCTTTTTCTTCTTATGTACACTCCTCCCAGGCATGGTGTGTAGAAACAATGGAATGCAACATTCGACATCCTCTATGAACCATAAAAATCTACATCTAGCGTTTTCTGAGGGAATAGTTTGAGTGTCATACGTCGTTCTTCCTCATTTCTAATTCTACATACATATTAAATAAGGACCTAGAGTTTCAACATCGAAAGTCCTCCATAAGTTAATTTCATATTACAAAATACAAAACCCGGGCGACGCCTGACCTTTTAAGCTAGTAATCAATAAATTAGGATACTTTTACAAAAAATAAACGGTATAGAAGTGTGTAATTGTGTAAGTGTGTAATTGCTATATGTCCGTATACAAGATTAGACCTATTTTAATTGGAGTTATTCTGAACTTGCTGGCATTGTTTGCAAACTACTTCCAGGTTAATTTCTAGGATCTCTGTAATTGTATTGAGAAGATGATTTTCCACTAACGTCATTAATTAATATATTTTCTTTGCCGTTGATAATACCATTTATTGAGTAAATAGCAATGCTATTGAACTAAATATTTTAATGTTCAACATGGTTTGTCACCATTTCTTCTAGATTTATTTCGAATATAACAACATATCTGCCTTGAGAATGTTTGGTTTGGGTGGTTCAAGACAAAATTAATGAGAAATTAAACATATAAGGTAATGTAATAATTTCTAGTTAAACTAAAGCATTTCCAACATTTTTCACTATACTATTGAATATTAATACTAGAATCATTTGAAAGTATTGTCCAATTATTTGATCATTTGAAAGGTTCTTTATTTTATGTTTATGTTATTTGTTCCGGGTCTTTACGGGTAATACCGTTTGAAAGGCCCTTTCAGTCTTTTCTCATATTCATCATCACTAGAATTTCGTATTTGTTAACAAGCAGTTTCTTTTGCGGATGGAGAAAGCAAGTATTGAGCTTTTGTCACACAAAAATGCCAGACGCAAGTTCACGCATTCATGTTATTGAAAAGAGTTGAGTAAATACAGAATGTATGGGGCTAATTTATATCAATTGAAATCAGTTTGACTTTGCTTTGTATTTAGAACGTTTGATTATTTTGCAGAAAAGATGTTTCTTTGCGTACTTTTTTCTAATTTTGTTAACAGTTCATTTACATAGAAGAGTGTAGTAGAAAACCATATTTCCCTTTATGTACGGTACCCATCGAGTCCAAAACCTTACGTTAAGAAATATCTCTTAAATAGAAAATTATTATTATTAAAATAATATACACATATATAATATTTTTACATACTTCCTCAATGGCAATGTCTTATGGAACCCGAAGGTTAATTTCCGCTCTTAGATGAGCCTGTCATTCAACTGTGTAGGCCTACTGTGCTAATTCCATCCAACTATCCCTCAAAAATCCTACTTTCCTTAAAATGTATTCTAATATAGCCCTCCCATCTACTTCTAGGAGTTCCAAGTAGTCTCTTCCCTTCGGGTCTCCCAGTCAATAATTATAAGATGCGTCTTCCCTTTCCCATGCGCGCAACATGTCCAGCCCATTTCGTCCTCCGTGCTTTATTTACCCTTATATTCGGCGAAGAGTACAGATTATGAACATCGTCATTATATAGTTTTCTCCGTTCCCGGTTTTCATCTCTCTTAGGTAAGAAAATTTTCCTAAGCACGCTAAGTTTTCAAGGATTTTCTTAGCGAAGTGGATAAGTTTCAAATTATCAGTCATATATTTTTATTTTAATATGCAAATTTTATCAGTGGTCTTTTGGAATAACGTGCTGAACTTGGTGCAAGAAGTGAGTTTAATTTTAGCTTCCATTTACCAGCGTACATCGAAAACCGACCTCCTACATATAGCATGCATATAGCATGGGCTGAATATTCATTGGGATTGGATATGTCACTGTATTTCTTTTTTGTTAAATTTTGTACAGTTATTGTGTAACACCAATGCATGAATAACAGGAAGAATATAATGGAATTCTATTGTAATATTCTATAGCAAATATGTTTGTAGTCAAAAGAGAGGAATTAAGTAGTGCATACTGACTTATGACTCTTTGTTTAGAGAAAAAGAAAGTGGAAAAATAACTTCATGATCAATATTTCAACAATTCACTCACTTTACTCAACTCTGTGTAGCTAAGACGAATAAAAATCGTTTCAGCGCAGAAGAAACTTTGAAATGAACAGCTCATATTCTATATATAGAATTCGTTCTACTTATTGCTCTTCCAATAATATCCCTTACCATTTAATTATTTTTCACTTTCCAGTTTGTAATAAAATTTGATATTACATATTTTTTACATATTTACCCTATAATATATAATTATCGTGGCTTGATATTTTATAAAACTCATATATAGGGTTCTTATTCGTGTTTCATTTCTCTGAAAGAAAAGCAACCAGATGGGCAACTTCAGAAATTGAAATATGTCGATTAGTTAAGCCTTTTCAACTGTCCAATGCAGGTTTATTGTTCTGCACACATCTTAACATATTTATGTCATTTACATTAGTGGATTACATATTTCTGATATTAAGATGGCTTACCTAACATATCCCGGTCTTATTTGGAAGTTAAATATTTTCAAAATATAACATGTTTTACTACATATTTAGCTTATACATAAATATGTAAATATTTCACATTTTTATATTACATCAAAATCCGGTCCCTACTTATATAACCATAAACCAGCTTAATTAATATGTAAAATCAGCATTTTCAGTACTTATGTTATTTCTGTAGTCTTCCCCAATGTGGGGTTTGAATTGTTGCACTCTGTATACAGATATGCAGAAGAAATGGTTTGTAAAATTCCCGCACTCTGCTTAGTAAACAACTTCTTCTATCTTTATCTAATTTAGCCGTAATTTAATATTCAGAGAGTACGCTCGCTTTTTATTTTTTAGTGAAATCCTGATCTTCCCTATGACTTTCCTCGGTAAATAAAGTGCAAATTCTCTGGTTACATTCCAAAAATATATAACGCACAAGTATGTGTCAAGAATAAAATGCATTGCTGTACTCCTCATATTGCTGTTAACTTCCCTTTTTTAACAGTTGAATTTCCTACTGCTAAGTTTTTGCTTCAATATACTAGTCTTTACAGAGTACAGACATGAGACAGAAAAAACAGTTTTCGTAATAAATTGTGTAAGCCAATGGAGTTACTACGCTACAGATGTTGTATAAGCATATGATGCACTGCTTTAAATTCTAAGGACTTTAAATGAATACGCTATATAAAAGGGCCTTCATTTTCAAAGCTTCTAGATAATAGTCAATGTAAAATAATAGTAGTCAGTAGTTCGGATTAATCAGGGGAAAAAAATGTTTTCAATGCTGTAAGAATTCTGTTGCAATCGATTTGTTCTTGTGCTTGTATTATTAGGTGTTCTATATACTGTAACTTTCAGTTGTTGTGCATAAGGTACAATCTCGTTTATTATATTACATTACAGTATAGACTATTATTATTTTTCGGGAAAGAAAGATAGGCCTACATTTTATGCACACTCTATCCAGAACACTCGCTTCCACGATCTAACTCACTCAGTCTTTCCATTCTTGCCATTTAATACATTTTTACTTAATAAAAGAATTCAATAATTATTAATTCATTAATATTAACACTATTAGGGCCTGAAGCCTGTTCTATAATTTCGAATAAAAGTCGCTAAAGCTTAATAATAATAATAATAATAATAATAATAATAATAATAATAATAATAATAATAATAATCGTTCATTAAAACGAAATTGTAGGCCCATAAACACTGCAATTACGTTGCTAATGAATAAGTGAACAGATTTATATTACCATACATATTTAAGCGATGTTTATGTTTCTGTACATATGTACTCAAATTACAAGCATAACATTTTCAATGCCATCATGGCAAGGTTATGCTAAAGTTATTCTAAAATTTTCTTATAGAAATCATTGGTGTTAACGTGGTTTTAAAAACTAGTACCATATTACTATTTATATACGTATTATTAAGTTATGTAAACGTCTCATCATCTAATAATAATAATAATAATAATAATAATAATAATAAAAATAATAATAATAACAATAATAATAATAATAACAATAATAATAACAATATATTAAAATACCCCTTCCCTTTCTCATACTCGTCACTTTCTCCATGTAGGCCTACAAATCCAAACACATCCCTAACACATCAGTGTCAATTAATTGTTATTATAAAATATTTCTTCGAGCCAGGCTTGCCTAAACAGGGGAATACTATATCAAATTATATTCGATTAGACGTCATTATAATTATTGATTTATTTGAAACATTACATCTAGTTAGAGAAAACGATTTCTTATAAATTGAACAGAATGGAGGCCGCCCCCCATGGCTGAGTGGTTAGACCGCTCGTCTTCCACAGCTGGGACCCGGGATCGTATCTCGGTGGATCCATGTGGAATTTGCGGTGGACAAAATGGGATCGGGGTAGGTTTTCTCGGGTGCTCCTGTTTCCCCTGCCATATATCATTCCGCCGTTGCTCCAATCATCGTAGTATGACCATTTGGTTGCAATAAAGAATTGTTATAATTTGAACAGACTAGAAGTACCGATGGACAGTGCTACTATTGTTGTCTTTTATGGCGATAAATTGCTCGTTACATTATTAAGTGCCAGTATGGTACTTTATGAGATTGTGTGGGGGACGAAAAAATGTCTGTCCGTCTGTCTGTCTGTCTGTCCGTGCGTCTGTACGCACCATAACTCAAGTACGCTTTTTCGGATTTTCATGAAACTTGGTATAAACATTCATAATGTCGATATGTTGATATTGAACCAAATCGGTTCACCGGTACCGGAGTAATGCCCAATTTAGTGCCTATTTTAATAGATTATGGCGCCTTTCTCATTGAAAGGCGCCATCACTCAAATACGCTGTAACGGATTTTCATGAAACTTGGTATACCCATTTATGACGTCCATGAGAAGTGCCCTATTGAATTTGAACCTAATCTGTTGACCGGTACCGGAGTAAAACCCAATTTAGTGTATATTTTAAAGACGCGGTAACTCAAATACGCTTTACCGGATTTTTATGAAACTTGGTATACACATTTACAATTTCCATGGGAAGACGTCTATTCATAATGGATAAAATCGGTTGATCTGTTTCGGAGTAATGCTCAATTTAGTGCCTATTTTATGGCAATATACGTATTCGAAAGAATTTATAAAAAGAATGAAAATCAGTTATCTTGACAACAAAGCCTATTGTTTTACTGTGATCTTATAAGGCCTTGGAAATTAAAATAAGGTAGCTATGACAAAAAACACTATTGTTTTACATGCGCTTATCCAACTAGACCGTTAAAATGACCCAGGTGCCGAGATGGTAGACCTTTCTTCTTCCGTAAGCCCTGCTTAATGAATAAATCTGGAGCTTAACTTGGAAATCAATTCTGCATATCATAATTGCAGTCATAACTGATTAAACAAAAACATACTGGCACTTTTTTTCATCAGTTTACCTGATTTTATTTCTTCCTAAAAATTTTGGAATTCCATTGTTCCCATGACTTTTGTCTTCAAGTCATAAATATAAAATGACATAAGCCCTCTTTTCTAATTCAAGTGTCAGCAGCATGGTGGACACTGGATTGCATGAAGTCAATCGTCTGTTAATTCCTGCCTTTTTACGTGAGCCATTCAGATTTATTGATGGATCCTTGATGGATCAAGCACATTTTTTTATGCCCTCCCTTACCCCCGGAGTGCCAAGCAATGAAGCTTATCACCTCCGGTCAAACCAAATTTTGGTAACCATTTGTTTGATGTGTTTACCTCATGGGTGAGCAACTGAGGGGAAACGTTTTAGTCCCCATCCTTTGCTGTGACGTAAGAAACCTGTTCTTCATGTTTAGTGTCACGTCGAAACTGCTTTATGCTGACGTCAAGGGCGACTGTAGTGGGAGAAATTCCCCAACCGCACAGTGTCACGATGTGCCACAGAAGCGCACCCATGGTTTACCTAATAGTGATCTCCACAAGCTGATTGGATTGATGCCAAAGCACTGTGGAAGAATGGCGTCATTTCTAAGCTTTGGAATAAAAGTACTGCCAGCGCTGTCTCAACACATTCACAGCGCAACGCTGAGAAATGGAATATACTGTATAATATTTATGTAGAGACATTACATGTAGCTACAATAGGCACGTTCTTGTTCTATGCGAAAATAAAATAGTCAGGATAGAGGTTGGCATGGACATGTGTCTCTATGGCCAGGAATGATGAAGGGAAGGGGAAGGGGAAGGGAGCCAAGTCACGCTCTGACGAGCCCGTGCACCCTTCCGCACGCCCCCCCCCCACACACACACACATATGTACCGCAATATATAAAATTTGGCATACCCTCTGCCAATTCATTTCCACAAACATACACGTACACATATCAATTGGGAATGGAGGAATAGAGAGGGGCAAAAAACGTATTCCCATGTGTCTCTGAAGTCAGGAACAGATGACATACGATTTGCCATATTGTTTTTCTTAGGATGTGGTAAATCGGCCGTAAAACATAGTTTACGATTCCTTTTACTTCCGTTACATTCGCGAGGGCTTGGCTCTGCCGTTCTGATTCTGGTCGTGACTAAGAACTGTCATGGGCCTGAGATGACAGTAGGCCTATTCTACAGTTTTTATCTGTGTTGCCAGCAGTAATGTGTAATGTGTATTTAGTTACTGCATTTCCTAGAACTTGCTATTTTTAAAATTATCAATAGGACAAGGCATTTGATGACTGCATCTTTTTTATATGAAGGTTAAAAGATAGCTCGAATATGTATAAACGTGAATCATGAAATAATTGATTAAATAAGGTAATTTGTTTTTGCATTCTTTTTTGCTTTATCTTGCATTTTTCGTCATTTTCAAGAGATAGGTCATTTCTTGGCAATTTTTAGGTCATTTTCGGCATTTTTAGGTCTTTTTCGGCATGTTAGGTAATGTTTCAATGGAGGTAGAGAGGAGCTTTTCCATGTACAAATCATTACTTTCTGACAACAGACAATCGTTTTTATTTGAGAATCTCCGCCAAGTGTTCATAGTTAATTTTAATTCAGGTTTGTTGTAACCACCATAGCAGTCTGCCTTGTAGCAATAAAGAATTATTTTTTCTTTCTTTTTAATGGCACATATTTGCTAGGAGCAATTTGATGGGCATACCAGTTCAGAAGGATTTTTTTTTTCGCTAAGGCTGTCCAAGTAGTATAAATTTACTGACTTCTTTAGTAATAAAATAGTGTGTTTTATATTGTAAATTCATATATTACGCACTGTCATCCATTAAATTGCTCTTAGTAATTCATTAGTTTAAAAAAACAATTATAAGTAACTAGCTTAAAAGGCCCGGCGTCGCTCGGGTTTTGTATTTTGTAAATGCGAAAATAACTTATGAAGGACTTTCGATTTTCAAACTCTAGGTCTTTAAGGTCTTTATATAGGTAGGCCTATTAAGAATTTGAAATGGGGAAGAACGACTTATCACAGACAAACTATTCCCTCAGAAAACGCTAGATAAGCTATAGGTTATTATAGCTTATAGCAGATCCCCACGGCTTCTCCCAAGATAATTAATCGAAAGATTAACAATTAAGAGCAAAATAATTAAAATATTATGTTTATTAACACTTTGCACGGGAAACATTCATAGGTGTAAACTAAACGATTGATAGGCTTAATTAATGAAACAGCTATAAATCCGGCTTTGAAGTGAATTTCACGATTAGAAAATAAATGAAAAAATGCAGTATTCGAAAGATTATGAGAATTGAAATCGATTAAACTTAGATAAAAAAAGTGCGTAAATGTATTTGACAGACAGACATAGTACATTAGTTTTTATTTATATAGGTGAAGAATGGAATAAGCCTACTGAGGCCGTGATTTCTATATTCATTTGTCCAGACTTATAATTCCGTTACATTTCAGGCAGATTTAACGACCCTACATAAGATATTTTAATTACGATTACATATAAAAACGTTGTAGCCAGGACCCCGAACTAAGCAACTTCCCCGTAATTTTCTGTAAACTATATTCCATGTCAAATAAAATATGTTTAACATTACCTTATCGACATCTATAGCTTTTATAATAACCTGAGATATCCATTGCCTTCCATAGCGATCGCGACGATATTATTTCCAAGGTATGAGGTATGATGACAAAAATAGACAAAGCCTTCTGCAATTGATTTGACAACTGAAATGAATAACTGAAAACTGATCCTTCGAAAGCGTAAAGAATGCACGTTTTCTTGCCGTTTTTCCACTCATAACTCGCGAACGAAGGCTAAAATTAAAAATGTAGTATGACAGAAACCTTCCCGGGAATGTACCCAACAACTTCCCAAAGTTTCATGGCGATCGGATGAATGGTGTAGTAATGCATAAAGGACACACACACACACACACATACATTCATTTATATATATATATATATATATATATATATATAGACTAGCGTGTGCCCGCGGCTTCGCACGCGATAATTATTTCAAAAATTAAAAATTAAGAGCATAATAGTTAAATCATTATATTTATTAACACCTAAATCACATGGACTACATACCACGATTAGATAGTGTCACCTGGTAAAAGCGACCTCAGATTAGAGTTCCCTGGCCCAGAAAACCCCTGCATAGTGAGTTTCGTCCAAGTCGAACAATGTTTGACCATATTTAGGCCTATATTCCGTGTAGGTTGAAAATTTCATACGTCTGCGGGCCTTGATATTCTAAACAAATTAATCGTCAAGGATGGACTTACAAAATCAAGCGATCATCCGCGATAATTATTTCAAAAATTAAAAATTAAGAGCATAATAGTTAAGTCATTATATTTATTAACACCTAAATCACGTGAATTACATACCACGATTAGATAGCGTCGCCTGGTAAAAGCGACCTCAGATTCGAGGTCCTTGGCCCAGAAAACCCCTGTATAGTGAGTTTCGTCCAAATCGAACAACGTTTGACCATATTGAGACCTATATTGATTATCCCTTTTATAATAATAATAATAATAATAATATTTAATAATAATAATAATAATCCTCTTCGGTGTAGGTTGAAAATGTCATATGTCTACGTGCCTTGACATTATAAACAAATGAATCGACCAGCGTGAGCTACAACATTCAAGCGATCGCGATAGTTTTATGTCCAAGGAATGACAAAAATAGCCAAAGCCTACTGTACTTGATTTGACATTGAATGGTATTACTGAAAACTTATGCTTCGAAAACGCAAAAATACACGTTTTTTGCCCGTTTTTCACTCATAACTCACAAACGAAAGGAAAAATTAAAAATGTAATATGCCAGAAACCTTCCCGGGAATGCACTCAACAACTTCCCAAAGTTTCATGACGATCGGATGAATGGTGTAGTAATGCATAAAGGACACACACACACATATACATTCATTTTTATATATATAGATAATGGAAAATTTATTGGTTATTTTTTAAAATTGCGTGTCATTTTTTAACTATTTTAAGGTCAAATGTATTTTTTATTTTGCATTTTTGCACTATTTTATGGTCATTAAATGCCTTGCCCTAATTATCAATATTTAATAAATTAATGGTATCATAAGCTCTCAGGTGGCGTTGCAGCTCAGTAGCTACAGTAGCCGAAGATGACGTTAATCTGAAAAATGAACATGTGAAACCGTCAGCTCAAATTTTATTAATGTGTCTGAATCATCTTCAGAGTATCTTAAATAACTCTTCATATACTTAAAAGACAACAATACATAATATATTAATATGCAGTTGAGGATATCGGCATGTTGACCACATGTCCCCAATTCTGTCATTTGCCTATGGTGGATGACATTGAGGTCGGATGGTAGGCCTGGTCCCTTCAGGGATGCAGCGCCATGGAGTTATTTTTATTAGTATTGTTAGTATTACTCTGTGCCAAAGATAGTACGTCGGATAATTCCAAAAATTCACCTGAAAATGGGCCCTATACATAAATACTGGTATGGTATGGAAATTATTCTGCCGCAGAGAGCTCTTTGACTAGTCTCTGGGAAAATTATCTTTAGAAAAGAAAAAAAGAGGGAAGAAAAAGAAAGAAAGCAGTTTTTGAAGAAAGGAACTTCTGACAAACAAAACTTAAATTGTGGGATGGGTGTAGTCTGTTATCACCTCTACTTTGAAAGGGTGAGTTACATCGAAGAGTGAGCCGGTCCTAGATTCTCGTCTCGTAAGTAACGATGAAGAGGAGTAGATTTTTTCTCACTCTTTCCATCCGTCCTTTCTCATTCTTTTCTTAAGATTCTCCTTTTTATAAAGACTAGAAACTTTGAAAACGAATTGAAAATGTGAGAGAATGTCGAGGTGAATAGCTGGCATTGAGAGTTTCCTGACTTAAAACAAACGTAGGCTGCATTGTGAATTGTGTGTGGTTCATTGGAGATTCGGCGAGTTAAGAATCAAGATTTCTTCTCAACCATGATGTCTTGGTATCTAAGAATTCTTTCCCTTCTGTCTGAACTTCATGTAACAGCACATGTAAATTCTAAATAATGACTATTAATTTATTTTGCATTTTGTACATTTATCCATCCCCATCCGTACGAACTATGTTTGTAATGTTTGTTGGAAACACTTAGTTTGGTAATTAAACAAAATAACTGAGTACTTTACAAACTGTATTCTGAAAATTATAGTCTCAACAAATTCTAGTCAATTAATTCTATCCTCTGTATGTTTGTGTCTATGCGATAGATGGCAGCTGATGGCGTACGGTCAAGTCGAAGGCCACTTTCTTTAAACGAACGGATATTTTGTAATACGAAATGAGCTTTGTTTAGTATCATATTAAAATTCACGCGAACATAATTTATTTTATTTTGAATACAGGTTGTTTAATATGCAGTTTCATTTGCTGTTCTCGTGGTTTCAAGATCGTTTGGGTTCCGTGTGTATAATGAAAATCGGTGTCCAAATGAATAGCATTTTGATACCGTTGCGTCACATGTAATAAGAGTATTATAGTATTCTCGAACAAAAATAGAATTTTCTGAAACATGTCAGATCAAGCATAGTCTGTCAGTCAGTGTGTTTGTCTGTGTGTCTGTGAACAACATAGCTCGAAAATTTAATAACATGTCTGTTGTGGTAGGGTTCTGTTCATCAGAGCTTTCCTTACGTTTCTAGTTTGTGAGTTTGTTTACCCCACTGACACGCATTTTAAATATAAAAAATATATATTGAAGTAGTATGTTGATAATATTTAAGTTTTCAGCTAGGAACAAGAAAATTGTAGTTTCGTCAAGTTTGGGATTTTCTCCCACCGCTCTTCCTCCTTTAAGAAGACCTACATCCGAAAGAAGGAAAGAACGAGCTAATTACGGCAAATCTTGATAGATAGCTCTCCTGATTCGTTATTACAAGCATTCTGCAGCCCAGTTTCTGAGCTTACAAGATTCAAAGTTTGTGTGAATTTGGCTTCTAGTTCAGTTGCCCTACTTTTCTGAAATATAAAAGTAACGTGGGTTTGTTAGACACATATTTACCTCGGTGGAAGTTGGCCTTTCTATTTCTTCCCCGTCTCTCATACTTCATTCAGGAATAAAGAAAAGAAGTTGAAATGAAAGAAACTTTCCTTGCAAATGTGTAACTCGTAGTGGAATTATTCCAGTTTTTGAATAGGAAGAAAGGAAATTCATATAAGGTAGTGAAACCCAGACTTTAAAATTATGAGAACACCAGTGTACTAAACTTTCTTCTGAAGTTAAAAGAATAATCATACATTATCACTCTACCAACTTCGTGAAATATCTGTCATCATTGGTTACGATAACATGCCGGTACTAAATTTGATGTAACCTATTATTGTTCTTAAACAAAGCTGCATCAAGAATAATTATTTTTGCCATTGCAGTATTATAATTGTTGTGAATATTGATATTCCAACAGATAGCGATTTCATGTAAGAACAGTAATATTAAAATCTGTTCTTTAATCCTACCTTCTAAGACATCGAGCCATAGTTAAAGAACCAAATAAAAGATTACTGTATAGCATAGAAATGGCTGAGGATCATACACCATCTGACTTATTAGATAACGTTTCATGCACGCTAAAACGGAAACTTAAGAAAAAATCAATTTACTGTGAAGAATGATGTAACCGCTAGTGGTTAGTTATCTTGTGGTTAACTTAAGGCAGAATAAGATATTATTATTATTATTGTTATTATTATTATTATACTTCTGTAACCGATTTCAATGGCTTACACAAGGGAGAAAGTGAAGTCAGGTTAAGTGCTGTTTCCTCAGATTTCTTCCGATTTCACGCTATAAAACTTGAAGAAAACTGTAAAATTCTCTACAACTTTGTCCCAATACAGTTTTGACATGATTTTAATGGTTTTCTGGCATTTAATCTGTTTGTCTGTAAATGTGTTACGCAGTTAGGCTACTACAGAATACCGTTTGCTTTACTGTCTTTCTTTTTGGCATAATGTTTCTTGAAGTCATTAAAATGACGTTTGTGTATGGGTTTTTTTTTTTATTATTCTGTTTCATAATGAAGAATAGGTGTTAGATTTTTAGAGGTGAGGTAAAATGTTCACAGAACTTCTGTAGGCCTAATAGTATAATGTGTCATGGTTTTTTCACTCATCCGTTTAAGTTAAAAATAATTGTTTACATCACCCAGTATAAAATGGTCTAATGAAGTTTTATTGCAGGTTTTTTTCTTTGGTGATATTATTTGATTATGGTCGCGTACTACTTAGGCTTGTAATCGTCACCGATCTGCCGAAATATTGTACCACAGGATTTATTTTGCATGTCTATAAATCAATAGACATAGGACTATCTCATTTACGTGCATCGATGTGAGCCGGAATTGCCTTACTGAGTTTTCTACTTGAGCCGACGGAGAAGTTTTACTTAATACTATGTTTCCATGAAATGTGCTATGATGTAATTGGTTCAGGCAGTGCGCTACAAGTTGGGAGGGATTTGGTTCGAAGTCCGCTGTGATCATCTGTACTTTTATATTGGCAAAATTCTATTGTCGGGGTTGAACTCTACCAATGATACAAATAAACGTCAGTGTTAATGGTGACAAATATGAAAGGCTAACAAGTTAACCACTGTCATACGACGATTAGTATCGTAAGTGGCATTAACGTTGCAAATGGTTGTATGGGAAACAGTTTGCATTACTGTTAGGTCTCGAGTTCTCCTTTTCCGGCATAAACTTACAGCTATATGAATAAAATTATACTTCTAATTTAATCTTATCATAATCTTAAATTTAACACGTCTAAATTAATTCTGAATACTTCTGGTCATTTGTATAACATCAGAGCTCTGTTCTTCCATGTAGGTTTTCTCGTTGAATTGGAATGACTTAAATATGTCCATGTACAAACTTGAACTTATATTGCTTCCACACAAGTATAAAACGATGGATAATCGAGTATATTTCCATATTTATTAACAGTGTAAGTGATGTATATTTAAAGTAGGTATATGAGATTGTTTCGCTCGAAATTGTATCACAAGCAATTTAAACTTCCTTCCCTATACTGTGCGTATAAGCATTTTGATAAGGAAGCCATTTTCGAAAATTGCCACTTCTATACTGTAGAATACTTAAATAGAATAATTTAACATTGTACCGATACTGGTAGTATATTATTATTATTATATAATTTTGTCTACAGTTTGGACTTATTATTATTAGTAGGCCTATTAGTATCAATGCTTCTATTACGTTGCATTGAAGCTATCGAAACTATTTTTTCCCCGTCTTCAGACTGAATCGCCCGATTAACGGCATGTAGGCCTAGGCTTAACACTCTGTTATCCCACGATCAAGGAAATTGGAAGCAAAGTACGCATATTACATCTAACGAACTTTCATGATAGATATATAAGCTTTCATGAACCACAGATTATTGTTTCTGTTGGACATTACATGAGAATATTATAGGAGAAAAATTCCTAGGGACTTGAACCCAGGACCTTTGGCTATTCACGCCAATGTTCTACCAACTGAGCTAAGCCGGAATTCAATTCACAGCGCCAGATGGAACCTCTCTCCTATGACTGATTTCCCTAGGAGAGAGGTTCCATCTGGAGTTGTGAATTGA
Organism: Ectobius pallidus; assembly: GCA_964059195.1. Taxonomy (NCBI): domain Eukaryota; kingdom Metazoa; phylum Arthropoda; class Insecta; order Blattodea; family Ectobiidae; genus Ectobius; species Ectobius pallidus. Next base: position 117,728,466 of record CAXKWD010000005.1, read on the forward strand.
ATTCCGGCTTAGCTCAGTTGGTAGAGCATTGGCGCGAATAGCCAAAGGTCCTGGTTCAAGTCCCAGTGTCGGATGAATTTTTCTCCTATAATATTCTCAAACTTTCATGAATTTCGCGGTCATTATTGTAACTTAGTATGGCAGAGGAGAATATATTATTATTACTAATGCGTAGGCCTACTATGTGCATCTTAAACACATAAGTTGGACTTCAAAAACTCATTTTCATCATGTAAAATACATTTACCAGGACCAGGCTTCTGTAAGATTTGACACTAACCTAGATTGTCACTGAAAAATTTAATTTCACTGTTACTATTCTAGCTGCCACTAAAGATTTCAAATTTTAAAACCACTATAATCCAATGGAAATAATGCAATTTTTCAGAATTTTTTTTCGGGATTTTCCAGAATGATGAGGTTTCTCACAACCAAATACTACATAATATTTATACATTACAATTGTTAATTTAACTAATTTCGCTCCTCCACTGTCGTTTATCAATCGCGTCTTCATCTTATAGTCTTCTATCATGCTCCCTCTTACACCATTCATCCAGGTATCAGTCCTCCTTCTTTCGTTGGGTTCCCACTTCATCACGGGCTTCGGCAATCTTCCATTATTCGTCCTGTTCACATGCTCGTAACATCTTAATCTTTTCGTTTCAACAATTCTAGAACACCTTTTATCTACATTCATTAATTCTTTTAAGACAATATTTCTAATTTTTTCTCCATGATTTTCTAGCCGTTCTTTCTCATGTTTCTCCATGTTCCAATAAGATAATACAAATTTGGAATTTTACCAGACTATCCATCTCTTAACTTATCTTACATCTTTCCCATCCTTGGCTAGGTAGTTAGAATTATGAAATTTTTTTAAAAATCAGTCTCCTACAGGGGCTTTACGTCTTGGGGTATTACAATTATGTCACTTACTGAGCGAGAGGGATTTTTTTTTTTCTTATGGTGAACTGATCTAATGCGCTGTTTGCAGTGATGCATGTGATGAAAAATCGTTGCTGACTCCGTCCACCAGAAGCTATAGTTTTGAGTGATGGAGAGGCTATCTGTAATGTTAACATTCGAGATATCAGCCAGCAGGGGGCAGGAGAAGCTCTTCAGACTGCTCATACACATTTCTTGCCTTGTGGAAATGGGAATCGAAAAGTTAGATTTAACGAAGGGGAGATATACGAGGGTTTCCACTGTTTGTTTGTGTACAGAAGAAGCTATAAGCCATTATAAATGGTTCTGGAGCGCTTTACCCTTTTAGAGAGGGGATATGGATGTATGGTATAGCTTAGCCCTGACTTCTATCAAAAACGAGTTATTGATATCAATCTGTGGAAACAGACGAAGCTACTTCAAGTTGTAAACAAGAGATGATGAATCCTGGACGTTGCTTTCAAATCCATGTTTACATTTCTCATATGTGTGTAACGGGTATTTACTTTTAGATATTACTATTTGAATATTACGTTTTCCTGATTGATTACTCTTGTTTATTTACCGAGATTATCCTAGAAAATATAGTTAGTTCATACAATTTTATTCGTTCTTTCCAAATCTACTGGATTCACAATATCCCCAAAAGTCAAAGTACAGTAGAGCCTCGGTAATTCGAGCCCCGGTATTTCGAGGTTCCGTGTAATTCGAGCTGGTCTTAAGAAAATTAAAATTTTCCATAAAACTAGAGTAAAATCCCGTATTTATACGGTGTCCCCATGTAAGTTTTACGCACTTCCGAATGTGTTACATTTTGAGCTTTCTTTTAATTTTTCCATGTACAAAAATGCGTGTAAAACTGTCCCACTTAGGGTTTTCGTTCATAATACACAGAAATAACCTTGGCTTCAGACTGCTAATGCATTTCTATTACAGATTGACAGAAACCGTTAGGTTCGATCTTTCTTTGTCGGGACCTCGTGTCAATCAATTGTATCAATTGTACAGTATGACTTAATCCTTAAAGGATGCCGATGTAGCAAATTGGAAATGTTTGCCAATATACATACAGGCGTAACACGGGTAAGTAGGCCTACTATATTGTTTATTTATTTATTTTTAAACCATTATTGTGCTCATGAAACATTTAGTAATATTTCCGTACAACCCGAGTTTTTTGTAATTCGAGGTAGCCTCAGCCCCAATTACCTCGAATTATCGGGGTTCTACTGTATAACTGCAGCTTCCATTATTAAGTTATTTGTCTGAAGTATGGTTCATCAACCTAGTAAAATCACAACTCTGTATTTTAACCTTCTTCACACCAAGGTAATCAAATAACAAGGAATACCAAGATGGCTACCACAATACCTCAAAGCAAAATGTATTGTTACACATGGTGAGTGAACAGAAACTAAAGAAACTACAGTGTATACAATAACAATTTAATGCACCATATATGTCTCTTAATTCAACTTTTGACTTCAATTGACAATTACATTTTCTGTTTAGAAAAGTATACATTTTTTCTGTTTTGCAGATTTAGTGTCTATTGCAATTACACATATATAGCAGTTTCAATCAATGCAGTTTTTGTACACTTTTTCTGCCTTCGTAACTGTTTATTAAGTGCCAGTATGGTACTTTATGAGATTATGTGGTGGACGAAAAAATGTCTGTCCGTCTGTCTGTCTGTCCGTCCGTCTGTCTGTCCGTGTGTCTGTACGCACCATAACTCAAATACGCTTTTTCGGATTTTCATGAAACTTGGAAAACACATTTATAATGTCCATGGGAAGAACCCTATTGATATTGAACCAAATCGGTTCACCGGTACCGGAGTAATGCCCAATTTAGTGCCTATTTTAATAGATTATGGCGCCTTTCTAACAGAAAGGCGCCATCACTCAAATACGCTGTATCGGATTTCCATGAAACTTGGTACACCCATTTATGACGTCCATGAGAAGTGCCCTATTGAATTTGAACCTAATCTGTTGACCGGTACCGGAGTAAAACCCAATTTAGTTTCTACTTTAAAGGCGCAATAACTCAAATACGCTTTATCGGATATTTATGAAACTTCGTATACGCATTTATAATGTCCATGGGAAGACGTTTATTGATATTGGACCAAATCGGTAGGCCAGTACCGGAATAATGCCCAATTTAGTGTTTTTATGTTAATATATAAGAAGTCGCGATAACTCAAATATGCTTTATTGGATTTTCCTGAAATTTTGTATACCCATTTATAATGTACGTGGAAAGACGTCTACTGATATTGGACCAAATCGGTAGACCGGTACCGGAGTAAAACCCAATTTAGTGAATATTTTAAAGACGCGGTAACTCAAATACGCTTTACCGGATTTCTATGAAACTTGGTATACACATTTATAATGTCCATGGGAAGACTTCTATTCATAATGGATAAAATCGGTTGACCTGTTTCGGAGTAATGCTCAATTTAGTGCCTATTTTATGGTAATATACGTATTCGAAAGAATTTATAAAAAAAAATGAAAATCAGTTACCTTGACAACATAGCCTATTGTTTTACTGTGATGTTATAAGGCCTTGGAAATTAAAATACAGGTAGCTATGACAAAAAACATATTAATTGACATGCGCTTATCCAACTAGACCGTTAAAATGACCCAGGTGGCCGAGATGGTAGACCTTTCTTCTTCCGTAAGCCCTGCTTAATGAATAAATCTGGAGCTTAACTTGGAAATAATTTAAAAAAAAACATATTCTGCATATCATAATTGCAGTCATAACTGATTAAACAAAAACATACTGGCACTTTGTTACATCAGCTTACCTGATTTTATTCCTTTCGAAAATATGAATAGCATTTGCCGTTGTTGGCAATCAGCGCCACTTGTACCATTTCCCCCAGCCCACCACATACGTAAAGTGCGTCATTTACATGGTGTAATAATGTCACCGATAAATGTAAAATGCTGCACCATAACGTTTTTCTTCCCACTTTCTTAGGCTTAGGACTGGCTACGAAATTACGTAGAATTGGTTTAAAATGTTAGGCTTAGTAATTTTGTCATTCATAAAATGATTAAGAATGTCACCCTAATTTCTTTTGTTTTTCATGAGGACTTAGTTTTCATATGACGTCTTGTTAATAAAATCGGAACGGGATATTTCTTTGTTTAGGCCGTTCCCCATGGCTGAGTGGTTAGACCGCTCGCTGGGACCCGGGATCGAATCTCGGTAGATCCATGTGGAATTTGTGGTGGAGAAAATGCGGTCGGGGAGGTTTTCTCCGGGTGCTCCTGTTTCCCCTGCCATTAATCATTCCACCAGAACTCCATTCATCATACCACGACCATTGGTTGCAATAAAGGAATTTATTATATTTCATTCTTTATGTATTAATGGCTCCACTTGCAGAGGCGAGGATACTAATCATTTATCTTAGCTGATCGTCTTACGGGGATTCCTTGTTGAATACTTCTTACTTTTATGAACGCACTTATTTGGAATTGGAGAAGTACATCCAAGAAAAGCATAATATAGAGACTGTCAACACAAGTGAATTACTGCTTAGTAATCTTTTGTTCTGACCAGTTTCGCTATAGTAAAATTATTGTTACCAACCGTTGGCAACCCGTACTACTTAGGCATATAGCCTATTGTCTATTGAACTCGATTTTCTGTATCGTTGCGCCTGCATCATCTAAAAAATTTCCCTACATCCCATCATCTAAAAAATATCCCTACATTGCTACATGTTTTCAGGCATTCCTGTCAGCTTCTGTATTCTTTCTACAATGTGCAGTGGGTATAAAGTTACATTTTCAAGATTTTAAACAGATATTACACCCTTACTGGAAGAACGAAATCCATTAACAAATTATATAGACCTAATAGGCCTATTTGTAACTATATCTACTCTCCATCTTTATTTAAGATAGAAATTTGATTTATAAAAATATGTAATATTGATTGCTGTGGTTATTTAATGACGGTTATATAATGCAACTTATTCCTGTAAATGCCACCACTGTATTGGAAGTTTGTCCAAAAGGTCTTTTACATGCTTGTAAATTTATAGGCGTACCGGCTATTGTATTTATGCACTCATAAATACCAAGATCGAACATTTGTATATTTACACACAGGTTAACAAGAGTTAGAATACAGTCACTAGAAAATATCAACCTTACAAAGTAATTCAGCCAAAATGGATTTGTATTACTTGCGTGTTCAACTTTCATATTTAGATAAAACATACCTGCATCTCGCAGGAAAGGTTTCGCCTGAACATAATTTTTTAGAGCCTCGGAGTCAAGGTGTAGTAGCAGACAACGCAAAGACGATCTCTTGAACATCCATGTAAGAAGTGTAGGTTTTATTGTAGAAATATGGGCCCGAAATCTCGAACGCAACGTAGAAAATCGATCTAATGTAGTGAGCTGTTGTCATATGAGTTTTTCTTGTCCACGTTTTTGTAGTACTGCATATGATTGATGAAGGCTCTGTCTGTGAGAGCTTTATACTCGGTCAACAGAAGTTACATTTTCTACTCCTTCAAATGCACTTAAAAAGGATTAGAGGATTTATTTTCTCTATAGCTGTTTAAAGAAACGCATTTTTAAACAGTCCTCTCTGATTCCTGTGGTATTATAATAGACTGACAGGATTCTATGTTCAATAAATAATAGTAGGCCTACCACTTGTATTGTAAACAATTGTTAGTTATTACTTACACTTACAAAGATTGTGAAGCCTTATAATAAATAGCACCACCCGAACCCTGCTGTCGATGGATTCCTCTCTAAGCTGTTAAGTAATGGATACTGTATTTTCGGCTCTGTTAGTTGTTACTCTGTGAAGTGGGATTGGCCACAATACTCGCTAAAAAGATTCATGAAACAGCTGCAGGGTACATGAGGAAATTCTTGTATGCCTTCAATAAAATTAACCAAAGAAGAAGTGAACGTTGTTGAAAGTGAAGCTATTTTTTCTGTTTTCAGTTTCTTATACACTACGAATTTCGCCATCAATATAGGCATACATATGGTCAAACATTGTTCGATTTGGACGAAACTCTCTATACAGTCGTTTTTACCAGGCGACGCTTTCTAATATTGGTATGTAGTCCACGTAATTTAGGTATTATTAAATATAATGATTTAACTATTACGCTCTTAATTTTTAATTTTTAATTTTTAATTTTTGAAATAATTATCGCGGGCGAAGCTGCTGGCACCTGTTAGTTCTTAATAAACATAGCAACATTAATAAGATATTAACAGGAAAAAGCGTGATACAAACTGAAGTGATAGACCTACATGACGCATTTCCTTGCAATAAATTCGCCAATGTTTATTAATATTATTGTTCTTATTATGGAAACTTTTTAAAACAGACACTGAGAGCCTTTTTTCGTGACATGTATCTTTTTTTATTTGTCATTGTAATTGTTTATGGCGCAGTTTGCTTGACTGTGTTTCACATGTTGAATTTTACCTTTATATCTAATCTAACTCATATCTATATCTATTTATCATATCTATTTATAGGTCTGCATAAGTCATAGATCGTTTACTCTTGATTTTTCTTGCTAGTGCTTCATTATTTTTTTCTTCATTAGTTCCACATATTGTTTCATTTGTTCCAGAATTAATATAGCAGATAATGTTATTGAGCTTACTAAGGGACGGATATGATGCAGGTTTGGTATGAGTTTTGTAAAATAAAGGTTTCTTCAATTTTCAACGTGAAAAAAGGTTATTTTAAATTAGCACATAATAAAAAAAAAAGTTGTATTATGCTTGGATTCTGTAAACGTTTTGCTGTATATGTGTAAAAGTATAAGTCAGCTTGGTAAAGAATTGATGGCCTTGTGCTTTAGGAACATAAAGAATTGGATTGTTATCTTATTAAGAACATGCTTCGATTTGCCAACTGAAGTAATTATTTTCGTTACATTTGTCGCAATTTATTATTGTTATCTATTTATGTAGGCCTATACTAAGATTTATTTCTTTCTATTTCAGGTAAGTGTGATATTATCCTTATTCATTTGGTCCACATGACTGCTGAAGTAAGTACACAAAAATATTAGTTTATAGGTAATGGGTTCAATAGGGAACTGGCGCGACTATGGTATTATGTTTTATTTATGAAACCCATATCTGCTTATATTTCTTCAATCATTGATAGGGTATTATGTGAACAGAGTACATCACATTATTATACCGCAGAAATATTGATTCCAATATTAAAAGTGATGTAATACTATTTATAATATATTACTGGTAGACCTTTGCACTCTCCGTATGGATTTTTGGAAGAACAGCTAACTTTGAGCGTTCCTGTTCAGGCCTGCTGAAGACAATCTCATGAGAGCGCTGTCTTTCTTCCAATAAGTTGGCAGCGATTTTGCCGTTGCTGGTGTCGAACAGTTTCACAGTTCTATTATTGCTCCTAAATATAGCTGGTATCCCCATGCCTGTTTTAGAACATAATTAAATAACATAATAAATTTTCGTCCTTATTGACCTACACGTAGTCCACATTCATCTAGTCGGTAATACGCTGTAAGGTCATTTCTAGACTATATCAATTATTTTGGGTTCTTGTACCCGTTAAACCCATACCACTGTATATGTCGACTTACATTCAAACGACCAGTGGTTCAAATTGTGTACCATTAAGTTGCTTCAAGAAACATAGCAATGTTATCATGGCATATCGCAAGTTAATTATACTATTAATTCAGGTTTGATCCCGGTACCACTTGGGATTTTTATGAGGTAGACTACACTCGCCTCATAAGTACACTGTAATATATGGCAAAGAAGTAGCGGTTCAAGTAATGAATCCACCAATAACGTCCACATATGCCTCCAATCCTACCAACTACCGATAAGTCAAAAGACTGAGGTACACGGCTTAGTAATAGAACGGTAGGTACCAGGTACCAGGTAGTTTAATGTTAATTTAATGTTAATAAAATTATTGAAAATCCATACTATGCGATCGTAAAATATCTAGCCCGTAGGCGTTTTTTTAGATACACAAAATATATTATTTTCTACATTATAAAAGAAGGTTAGGCCTACATAACGATAATAATTCATATTGATAGCCTACTAGCAATTCTTAATATGCACTGCGTGTAGTGATGTTTTCAAAGCTGCAAATCTAAACATTGAAAAAAATTGAATCCACATGTAAAACAGTGGAATTGTACAGGGGTAGATTTGTTTTGAGGGAGGGACTAAATTAAACTACTTGCGGCCGAGTTCAAACCAGCAGGGAGCTTTACCAGTGGCAGATGAAGGGCTAGTCTTACGCAAGTTTCAGAACTTGGAAAACTACCATAAACGCAATTCCATGGCCATTTTGACTATTGAAAGCTTACGCCACTCTAAGGGAACAATATGGAGTTGCCCTTTAACATTGAATTGAATTCCTTTTAAGTTTAAAGGGGAAGTCACCTTCTTGACAAGCCCTTAATTAATAACGTAGGACTGCTTCCAAACCGCCGTCTCCTTCGCCTTTCTGCATTTGGATAGCCCATCCTTATGAAATGAAAATGTACAACATTAATTCAAAAGTATGTGCGTAAATAAATGATTGTTTACACTTTTACTTCTAAAGAAGTTACTTTTTTCAATGTTAATCTTTTATATTACTTTCTTTTACTGTAGTTTTCCCTTCACTCTGTTTGTAGTTTTAATTATTTATTTTCTGTGCTTGTTCATGTTAGAATGTTAAGAGATTTTCCCCTGAAATTTTGTTTTATCTGATCTTCATGTAAATCCGTGGTTACCTGTTTAGATACATTTTTAAACATAAAGAGAACGGTAATTAGAGTTACCCAGCCACTCATTTTTCTATCAATCATTCATAAAATAACTAAGTTAGGTATTCATATAGGTGTGTTGCTAGTTCGTGGAAAAATATTTTAATACAATCTTAAAAAAAAAACCCACAATTAAAACTTTTAAAAACAGGGAAAAATAATGGTTTCTGTCAGTAAACCATTAGTACAAAAAACTAATACATCAGATTGCATTCCTTTAATGAGATTGCATTTTCCAGTTAGAATTACAAAATTCGGCTTTGGATGCTGTGCATTAACATTTTGGTAAAATAAAACCATAGTGACTTATAAGTGAGTTTACAATGCTGTAGTTCCGCCTTATCAGTATATATTGTTGTAAAATGTTAAAGGATCAAATATATTTCAACCAACTTGTGGCCATCTTCAGTGAAAAAAACACGTTAAACCAATACGGTATGTGGTTATGTAGTTACGTTGATTAGGTGGATGAGTTCAGAGCCATCCAACATAACTGCATAAACACATAATAGCATTTGTTGGTTTGAGGCTTGTGGCTATATTTTAATTTTTACCTAAATTATTCATTGAAGATGGCTAGAAGTGTCGAAATACTCGTAATTTGATCTTTTAATATTTTTCATTTGCTATATTTTAAACTGCTGTAGCCTACATTACATTACTGAATTTTTAAGATTATTATTATTATTATTATTATTATTATGCCTTTAATATTGGTCGTTTGTCGGAGAATTAACGCTCAGTTACCGTTACTGCAAGAATTAAACATGTAATATAATTTGTTTCAATTTTATTATTATATCTTTCCCGCTTTAAAGATAAATTGTTCTGCTTCTATCTTATGTTTCGGCAAAACTCTTAAGCGAAAAGTTTCGTTGATTGCTGTTTCATGTTTGTTTACTGCCTTGCATCACGAGAATTCCGGAACTTAGAAACAATTGGAAGTTTGGAAAGGCCTATCTCTTACTAGCGAACGACAGTTAACAAAGGAAGCAAAATGATATCCAGCAGAAGAAAACACATGATAGTTCCCAGAAATGGGAGATGAGTAGACAAATTGTTTTCACGAAGTCAAAGGCGTATAAAAAAGTGCTGTTGCTATTTGTGTATAAGAGTGCAATCAGAAACTGAAATAGACCAACATATAACAGCTGGAAGATGTCATCTGAGAACAGACGCCATCCACTCCGAGACCTGGAGCAAAAACAAAAGACGACGTACAACTTTCTGCCAGTCTGGAAAATTCTATCAAGTTCGGCGGTCATCTAGGTCCCTTATCACCCTCACAAAACAAAGAGACTAAGTAAAAAAGTAACAGCATAACTTTTGGTTAAAGAAAGTTTGGTGGTTTTTCTTGTTTGTAGAATGGGACTTCCTTCTTTTTGACAGGGAGGATTTATTATTTACGATCATATAGTGCATTAAAATATCTATGCTTGTGGAACACTTTATTCGCAGGTAACGTCAGTAAAATATATAGTGTTATAAGGCAAAGATGTGACAGTATAACATGGTAAATAGCAATTATGTCATGGAAGAGATTATTACTATTTTGAAATTTAAAATCAATGGGGCACTGAACCCTATTTATTAAAATTATCCAATATAGAGAAATTAGGTGTTGCCTGATGGAGATCACAAATAAGGAAACTAAAGACACGCTCTAAGTTATTTATAATAACTTAGAGAGGTTTTTTTTCGGTTTTTATGTAACAACAGGAAAAATGCAGAACATATAATGATAAAAACAATCTTTATTCGTAGTTGAGATACATTAGCCTTGGCATTAATACATAGTGCATCACGAATTATGAAACTACTTGTACAGCTATGCTGATGGAATAGTTATGCAAGAAGGAGCTACTTTTATATATTTACGACATTAAGATTTTAGACGTTTCACACGTTATAACATATAATCATATTTTACGCAAATTATTGTGAATTTTCATTGTTGAAGTGAACTGATATTTATTCAATAACACTGAGCTTACTGTCAATTTTTTAAAACTTCAGTAGTTTATCTTCTAGATTACATTTGATTAATTTTAAAACCACTTCGGGTTTTCAGTTTAAGAAACATTAATGAATGTGGTTGGTATAGTAAATGCATTATATAATTTTTATCCAGAGTGTATGCACCATTGAAAGCTTTTAAGCAACTAATACGTTTTGCCACAGGTTCATTGATAATATTAATATATGGTAAGTTTTAGTGCAATTCATATTAAACACATTTTTATTCATGTTGATGAAGGTGCCTTAGCAGTTATATTTATGTAAGTGAAATCAGAAATTGAAATTTTTTACCAATAGCTATATTAATAAGCAACATAAACTGGTTGTGTGTGTAAAGTTTGATTTCTAGCGAATGTCGCGGGTCATATTTGGAAATATAATAGATGACTCACGAGATATAAATTGTAAATGTAATTTCCTTGAACCAAACATCCCGTCATATAGTTCGCAACGTTTGCAGTCAGACAGCCTTTCATAGCAATATCATATCTTAGAGTTCAATGTTATACTTTCCCTGCAGGAAAACATAATTTCTGCACAGTTTATTTGCAATCGCCCTGTACTTCTAATTATGTAGAGTATGACAGTGATTTCATTTTGTTACCGTAATTAAATAAACACTTCAATGATGATATAACATTATTCTATGTAATTGGTTTTAGGGGCGGAATGAGGGAGGTTGCGAAAAGGCTATCTCAGTACAGTTTATTTGATACAAAATGTAAACAAACTCGCCGCGTTCCGATAGTCAAACATGAACGTACCAATCGATACATACGGAAACAAATGAAACTCGAGTATTCACATTTCGCATGAAGTGGTTTTGTGTACATTGCAATGGATCTATAGCATTAAAAACCATGTGTACACCGATTTGCGTTTGCTCCCTCCAGCAAAAGTCCTCACTTCCACTGCATGTTCCAAAGATGTAGAAGATTAGAAGCAAACTAATTTTTTAAGTGTTTATACGAGGGAGAATCAAAGGAAGACGACAATCTTTTTCCACTTTTTCTGCAGGATGCAGAAACGAACATTAAATACAAAGGCAAAAATTCAAACATAAAATACTTGAATATTATGTAATACAAATGAATTTTTTAAAAAATGAAAAAAATATGAAAATTATTACAAATAATGAAAATTAAAAAATATATTTTACAAATTAGCATCAATTTCTAAATGTTACTGTATACTAAACTTATTAAATGACCCTTGGACTGTGAAGTCGTTTGGCAGCTCCTGAGATAGCTAGGCAATGAATTCCGTATCTTAATAGCGCCTGTTCTACTGATAGTAGGCCTATTGTATTTGTGTGTTCGTTCGTTTGATGTTTTCAACAGAAGTCTGGATACCGCGGAGGGTAGTCTGGGGAGGTAGGACATTAAGTATCAGATATAACCAATACTTTATTTATTATTAGTTGCGGTATATTACATTATCGAATTCTGGCAATGATCGCTGGTCGTTTAGCCATAATTCAATTGTTTACGTACAAAATATACACTTTTATTCTCCTGCTTGAACAAATACGCCTTATTATTGGTAGACTTTGTATAAAAATGTATGTTATTTCTCTAAGTCAATATTTGCTTCTCTGAACTTCTCTTCTTTTACTTTCCAATATTGTAATCCTAAAATTCAAGTTACCATAGGCTATTCGTATTTTAGATGACTTACTTAACTTCTTGTAGGCCTACCACTTAATATTAATGTATTAATTACTAGGACGTGCCCGCGGCTTCGCCCACGATAATTAATTAAAAATTAATAGTATAATAATTATTAAAGCAGTATATTTATTAACACTTGCACGCGAATCATTCATAAACTAAACCATTAATAATTAATGAAACAGCTAAAATTCCGGCTTCAAGAGTACATTCCACGATTAGAAATCGCCACCTGGGAAAACGATCTCAGGTTCGATTATGCAGTTCCAAAGATAACTGTGAACCACTGCCTTCTAAACTGTATAATTCTCGTGCGTAATTCTCGAGACGGCGGTGGATAATACGTATCGTTCCTCGACTGTTTGTTGACCGATGAATATGATGTGAATTTTATTTGATAAATTCAGTGTAATTTTCAGAAATCATATAATTTTTCAAGGGAAGGAGTGATTGATTTGGATTTTTTCTGTCCGCGGCTTCGAGGATTAAACTATCAATATATTAAAGCTGAAGCCCGCGGCTTCACGCGCCATTATTAATTGACTCCAGGATTTTAAAGAAATTTACACTGGCAGTGTATTAAAAATGTTTGTGGTTCAGAGGTATGAAAATTGTAAGTAAAAATAAAATTAGAATATTTGTTCATTGTGTTCATTTCACTTAGGCCTTATATAATAAAGAAACGGTTTTCCTAATTTTGTAGTCTTCATGAAAGTTTACACTGCGAGAGACGAACATCGCCGGGTATACCCGATGTCTCACGAAGCGGGTGAGCGAGCAAGCACGCTATTTAGGGCCGTTGAATTGTATAAGAGTAGATAGATTAGATTGTGGTCGCTGATGACCCTGGTGTTAAAAAGCGACCTTAAGTAAATACATTTTTTTTTTAATCCTAAGGTTTTCAATACCTGTACATGCGTTATTCTTGGTAATTTTAGCTAACACAATTCAATTGCCGAAATGTAACCATTCTTTTCTCATACAATTCCTCTCGCTCCAAGTTGTTTTACTACATGTTGAAAGTATGAGTTTGGGATCTTCATTTTCTCCACAAAATGGATAGGCCTACATGTACACATCATCTTTAGCCATTTTAAATCTAAAGCGGTCACAGAAAAGGCATTAATGACGCCCTTTATCACACTGCCAGTTCATTTAATTGTGCAGACCAATGGTTAACCCATACGTTTAGCTGATGAGAGTTTGACTTTCAAACGTACGGGCATTCCTGCTGCTTCAGAGAAACTAAGGGCATCCCTAACAAGTTCTTCATGATATTTTTGTATTTATTTAATCTCGTGCTCAGGCGTTTGAACAAATTGTCATTAGCAGGGCTCGGTCTTGGTACCAATTCAAGAAAGCTAAGAACGTCCGTACCATTGTTTTATAAAGGTTGAGGCGAAGTTGAGATGGCGCGTGGCGTTACTCGTTGCCTTAACATGTAATAGTAACCAGTGTTCATACAGAACTGATTATTACAAACATTTTAAGTCTTAGTTTCATAAAACAGGCTACTACTAGGTTTTAATAAATTAGGCATTTTTGTCAAATTCTCATATTTAAAAAACAGACATTACAAAGTTTTACCAATTTTATTAATATTAAGATCTTAAGATATTAAGATATTATGATAGGCCTACCGAGCTCATTAGTCAATACATGATAATACAACTCATTTATAGACATTAACCCATATTGGGCCACAATTATTGTATGAAATTTTAGTTTAATTATACAGTGTTGTTTTAAAATAGTAGTCTCATAAACATATAAGTTTATAAATTTAATTTACTTAATAGACATGATCATTTGTATTGTATTCCTGATTACATTCTTCCTCAGCTTCCAGCTGTGATTGAACAAACATAGTGGTATATCAGGCGGAAGCTTTTAAGATTATTGATTGACCTATACCACTTGAAATATGAAATTAGTCAATTAAGGTAGATGCACCAGTGCCTGACCGTCTAAGAAATATTTTACCTTTAAATTGTTGTAGAATGTATGGAAAACATCATATGATGTTGATTAATATACCACTAGAAACTACATTTCTTTCTTTACAAAAGTACTAATTAAGAAAGCATGAAGATTAACATTTTCAAGAAAAATAATAATAAAAAACAAAATGTGATATTGCACCTGTACCTGACCACATGATTTCCACTTGCTCCTTAAGCTGACCAATTTTGTTCCAGTGGCTGACCTAGGCTCTTTTCCCACCTTGTATACATTTCTTTTCTTTCTTTTGTAATTTGAACAAGGACTTTGCTGCATTCTCATTGTTAAAAATGATTACTAACAATTTTAATAATATTATTATAATAATTAAAAGAGGTAAATTGGGTCTAAATTGAAATATTCAATCACAAGGTATTTGTAACATTCATTGATTGAAAAGTAGCCTATACCTATACAAACAAATTAGATAGCAAAATGCTATTAGTTGCTTTATACTGAAGTTAGAAATATAAATTACAGTGTTTTCCTGTATTTCAGAATTTCTTGGACCTCGTATGTACTACGAGAGTTGGTAATGGAGGGAGACATCATCTCCAAAACCTTATCTTTTTAGTACCACACTTCATCCTTTTTCTCTGGCTATCTCCATTTCTTCCCACTCATTGACATAATAGATACAAAACTCTCATTCATTTTGGTTTCCAAATCATTCCTGATTTCCGTAATTTGGCCTGAAAAATACTCTCCTTCATATTCTACGATAACATAATCATTAAAACTGAAAGTATTTGTCTGTATCACTATGCTCCTCACTAGAGTAATCAGAAATACCATCTTCATTGTAATCCTCTTTGAATTACTTTTTTGCAATTCTTTGCTTTTTTGTTTTCTTGGATGCTGCAGCCTCTGTACTTACCTTCTTCTTTAGTTCCCTCAGTTTCTTTCTGAGCCTTCAATTCTTTTCTTTCATTGTAAGGCATCCACACATCTGATGCCACTTACTTACTTACTCAATGGCAATAGACAATTCCTCAGCAAGCTAAAGGAATATTATCTATTTTATGGAACCCAAATGTTCATTGCTACGCTTACCCGAGCCTGCCATTCAACCCTATTCTGTGCTAACTCCATCCAAATCTTCCCTCGCACATCCTACTTTCCTTAAATCCATCCTAATATTGTCCTCCTACCTACATCTAGGTCTTCCAAGTGGTCTTTTCCTTTTGGGTCTCCCAGTCCCCCATGTGTGCAACATGTCCAGCCCATTTCATCAAATCTGATGTCACTACAGATGAAATCTTTTCTAGTTTTCTCTTACATTGTTGCTTTCCATCATACCTTGATGGTCACATTAGAGCTTTCCGGAAAGGTGAAGGAATATCTGGATATGTATTTCTGAGGGCTCTTAATGGCATTCTATAGACTGCCTTAGCACCCTTTGCAGCTAAAACTCAGCCTGATTTGGGATTTAAGAAAAAGGCAGATTCATCAGCATTTTAAACTTTTGTTGGGTAATCCAAAATATCAAGTTTGTCTTCTTTCAGGAATGTACAGATTTCATCAAACCAAAAATTTAATGTTCCTTTTGTAACTTGAGCTTGAGAAGAAGTCAGATTTTGAGCTGTTCTGAATATTATATTGGGATTCCTTTGCAGGAAACTATCAAACAATTTGCGACTTGGTTTACCATTCTTAAATGGCTTATTCAGTTCAGCTGACAGTTTTTCGACATTTAAAAGGAAGGTTTCTTTGGTTAGAGGAAACCTAGCTGATGCCATGTCAAGAATACATTTTGACATTAAATTTTCCTCTTCATTGGTGAAGACTGTAGCATGGCACATTTTCCTCCCTTCTAGATATTTACCACTAATTTTGTATAGCTAAGTTGTCTTGGGTACCCCAATTCTCTGGCGGCACTTGTAATACTCTGACCTTTTTTTACTGCAGCAATAACAATATTTCTTAAATAAAATTTAAGACAAAAAATGTCTTATGAAAACTGCATTAATGTAAAGTGTAAATATTACAAGAACATCTGTAATAAGTATCCATTTTTCCTTTTAAAATATTGGTCAGCTATAGGATCGTTATATTTGACATGTTCCAATAGCTGACTACCCCTGGTCAGCTATTGGTTCCTGATGACTTTCAGGTTTAAGATTTCATAATATGGTGTAAAAACTTAAACATTTAGGCTTGAACATATTTTTAACACAAATATTGTTTGTACCAGTAGCTGACCAGATGGTCAGGTATTGGTGCACAAGCAGTAAGTTTGTACCAATACCTGACCCCCTCTTCCAGGAGACACAATGTGAATATAAGGGCATAATTATTTATTCATTTATGTCCACACTACATTAAAGTAAAATGATTATATTCATAAATCAAGTTAAAAGTCAAATGTTGCAGACTAGAACCTTAAGAAACTGTTGCTTACCTCTTAAGATTTTACACAAGCTACTAATACAAATGGCTGTTGCTGATGCCCTGTGTAAACTGAAAGAATAATAGTTACACTGATTTTTTCATGGTTGCCGAACTAAACATCCACAACCTTCTATACTGAGTTTACTCATCTGACTGCACAAATTCCATCCTTGTAACTATTTTAGGTAACTTAATATTCCTGTCTCAACTTGAAGTGGTCAGCTATAGGAGCATGGTCAGGCACTGGTGCATTTACCTTATGTCGGACGCCCACTTACTCCGGGCGGACTGATGTACGAACGTACAGTCAATACATTTTGAATTTTAATCACAAAGATGTTTTGTTTTGCTAATCCTACATCAGTTCGTAGGTTAAAAACTTAGGCCTACATATACAGTAGTATTTTTTAAAACTTAGGTGTTACAACCCGTGTTTTGCCTAAAAGTACATCACGGGATATTTACAGTAATAAATTACAATAATTACTGTTCAAACATTACTGGAGAGAGCGGAAGATATTCATGGGGAAGTTAGTAACGTCGACAGTAGGCCTATTCAAATGATACTTCAGCACCATTAGCAGAGGAACTGTTCGTAGTATAGCTGGTCGATCTTTATAGAGTATGTCGTTCATTCTGTCAACTGATGTCGGGACGTCTGTGGCAGTCTTTCTGGGCAGCTGCAGTGTGCAGAAGCCGTTTAGTTAATTTTCTGGACATAGGATTTAAAGAAAACTAAAATTAAGTTGTAGAAAATTTTAGAAATATAAAAAAAACATAGATTTTTTATAGTTTTGCCAATCTAATATTTGTGTTGCAGTGCGTTAAGTACATTTAAAGGCAAATTCCGTTAAATTCGGTCTTTCGGTGATCCAGACGGGGTCCGGTCTCATCTAGTCCTGATTAGACTCTACTTTAAAGTTTTAAATAAATAAGATTTAAGTTTATAGTGTAATACTCTTGAGATTTTTCAATATTTGTTGCTTGTGGGACTATTCAAAATCTAGGAATAATTTTCACAATTCTCTAATTGTAAACGATGATACCATTTTCTTAGTCTTAAGGTAATTAAAAAGTATCTTCACACAAAAGAAAATGACTATGATTGTCATGTTAAACACATTCCTAGATAGAGCAGATCTTTGCAGCATGACATACATTTCCCTTCTCTGTCCTTTCTCATTGCAGCTTGCTTTTAATTAGAATTCAGTTCTATGCATCGAACAATTCTGCTTTACCTATGATCTGCTAAAATACATCACAGCTGGATATGAAGGCTTTGGCATGTGTAACGTCTACACAGCCGAGTTTAGTTGATGAGGTTGTGGGTTTCACTTCAATTTCAAAGCCTCATGATCATCACTCGAGTGCTTGTCCAGGGACTGTAGTGGGGGGTTTGAAACCACATTACCAATAGTAGTAGGTCTTGCCCCTGCTGCCTTCCTACCCAGGTCTCCTCTGTTTGTTTCCAATGAGAATTTGCGGTTCAATTCCCATATGTCTGCTTGTTTTCTACTTTGCGATACGGCTGAGTGTTCTGTATATAGGCGTAGGCGTAACCTAAGGTGGAATTCTACCAGCTACAGGGCATTGAAATACAACATAATGTGCAGTCGATACACATAATTGTAATTGAGATTACTGTATATACAGTGCAATTATTTTCTACCTGGCCCTACTCAGTGAAATGCGCAGTAGCAAGGAAGAGTATGTATATATATATATATATATATATATATAGAAATATTGTCATTTGAAGGGGTGATGATTTATGGGTCAACAGATTTCAAGGCAGTAAGATCGTGCTAACTAAGCTACAGCTGTCGTGACGGGCGGGAGGGGAAGATGGCTTGTCTCTCTGAATTCAACTCCCACTCTGAATGATCTTCCCCTGTCACGCATTCCACCAGTGCCAAGAAGAAAAATATACCGTACTTTAAATCTTTAATATCATTAAGTGAATAATATTTTCTTAACTCAAAAAGATAAAAATACAAGAAAGAAAAAGTTTCCTATTCTCAATAGCAAAAAAACTAGGTCTTTACATACATGCAAATACGATTTGTCCATGCAGTCGCTGTGCTACATTATAGCGGCACGATTTGTCAAGGACAAACTGCATCTGCCACTATGCACGATGTCCTTAATTGCAGGCAGTGGTGGAAGCATATGCCTTCCAACAAGGACATTCAATTAACCCCCGCTAACCGCGACCTATCGGGAGAAGAGTTACCTGTGTATCACAGTCACAATTTTATCCACATAACGTGGAGGGCCTCCGGATGAGTGATCAGCACAATGTCGGAGCCACCTCCGAGTCAACATGAACACATAATTATGTCGCGATACACGAGGCGGATGGGATGAAGGTGATAAGACGGCCAGATGAAATTCGTGTACTACAAGGCCCAGAAGTTTCTAGATATTTGTCACACAAATTAGGAAAAACCCACCCAATAATCAAACCCGAGGCCGCTATGTGTGGAGAGCGGTTTACATGCTAAAAATATTTCATGCATTAATGCAACATATTAGAAATAGTTCGTTCGTAAATGTAGCATATTATTAACTTCTGGGAAGTCAAAAATTTGATTTAAAAAAATGACATCCACTTAAAGTTTTCCGGAACGTAATGATTTTGCAGTTTTGAGGTTACATCATTGTTAGCATGCCATACTTTGATATTAATATTGCATTAAAAAGTTCTTGGGTCAGTTTACTAGGCCTATATAAGGGCGTTTAGAAAACAAGCTTGTCCACCGCTGTGGCTCAGGGGATGCGTCCAATCCTCTCACGCAGCGGGCCCGGGTTCGATTCCTGGTCGGGACAAGTTACCTAGGTGAGGTTTTTTCCGGGGTTTTCCCTCACCTATGAGACAAATGTCAGGTAACTTTTAGGCCCTTGTGGTCCCCGGATATCATCTGGCCGTCATTATCATCTTCATCCTCATCCTCGCCTTGTTCTGAGCGAGTGTGTGTGTGTGAATGGTGTGTATCGTCCTATGTGTTCGTGTTGTCTCGGAGGTGGCCCCGGCATTGGGCTGATCACTCATCCGGGGAGGCCCTCCATATCCTTGTCTGGTCAAAAAAGTATGTGTGTGATCCAAAGATAATCCCTCTCCCGACAGGTCGCGGCCCTGTAAGGCTCGGGCGGCTTGGGTCGCTTCAATCCTAAAAGGGAGAGGTAAAACTACGAAAAAGAAAGAAAGAAAGAAAGAAAGAAAGAAAGAAAGAAAGAAAGAAAGAAAGAAAGAAAACAAGCTACAATAGTAATTTTTTCTTCTCATAATCTTAATGAAGTTGGATCTGTTCTTTAAGAAATAATAGGATAGAAATAATAAATCTTAATGTTGACTTGATTCAGCATGTAGTGGGAGAGTGTTGTGCTGAGTGAAATGGATGGGTTTCGTCAGGCGACTCATTGTTGCTGTCGCCGCCCGTTTCCAATGTAATCCGTCAGCCTTTCTCGGGGCGGGAGAGAACTCAAGAACCCGGGCTCACCGGCTGATCGCTTGCTCGCTATTTGTCATTCCGTGTTGCAGTCGCCAGGCTAGGGGTGGACATCTACTATATTATTTACTTTCTAAAATCCTCCACTTTTCTTCACCGAAAGGAATACATAGGCGTACCGAGGGGGGGGGGGGTTTGGGGGTTTGAACCCCCCCATTGATTAAAAAAAAGGAAAATTGTATAATTTGTTTAAGTCTGCCCATAAATTACTTAAAACAAGTATAAAGCGTGGGAAGCTTAAAACTCGTTGTTTTGCGTCTTAATTTTTACAATTTTCCGGGGAAGACCCCCGGAAGCGAAAAACTCGTTATTTTGCGTCTTATTTTTTTAAATTTTCCGGGGGAAACCCCCGGAAGCGAAAAACTCGTTATTTTGCATCTAAATTTTTTAAATTTTCCGGGGGAGGACCCCCGGATCCCCCTCTCCCGGATATTATAACCCCCCCCCCCATATGGTCGGCCTGGTTACGCCTATGAAAGGAAATAGTTGGTTTGGCCTATAAAACTCATTCTGTTTATGATAATGAAATCTTTGTAATCAAAATTTATTTTTCATCGTTCTGAACAGTGTTTTCTCACGGAAACTTAGTGATGTGCTATACCTATATAATAATTATTATTAAGTGCCAGTATGGCACTTTATGAGACTGTGTGGTGGACGAGAAATGTCTGCCCGCCTATCCGTGTGCCTGTACGCGCGATACTCTAATACGCTTTTCATGAAACTTGGTGTATGCACTTATAACGTCCATGGGAAGAAGCCCATTACTTTGGACCAAGTCGGTTGACCGGTACGGGAGTAACGACTAATTAAAGATCATATGCTTTTTAAATGGCAAACCATGACTATACTACAAAGTCGCGTTGCTAATCACTGAGAGCCTTGACTACAGTGCAGTCAGATGTTTGTAAATTTATTAAATCACGCCTTGCTTTAGATGTGAGGCATTTGTTGTAATTTCATTCTGTTGTAATCCCACTTGTTCCTTCAATACATAAATAAATATATAAAAATAAATATAAATAAAAGATTTAAACACATCTAGCCGTTGTATAATTAAACGCAGCTGTAGCTGAAATAATACTGTACATTCTATCGAAATGTACGGCTACCGATATCTACATTTATTTTAATGTTAGTATTTTTCAGTTTAAACGCTCCTGTACAAGCAATAGACCTAATGCAATATGCTTATCATACTTCTGACATCTACAAAAACTTAACTTTTTTTGCGTATCATTATTTCAATTATCACTGTTTTATTTATGATGCGAGTAGGTAAAAAGAGATTTTATTTTGCGTTTTTTGCGAAACGATCACATAAGTGTAGCAGAGATCCTCGCCTAAGGGATATAGCGCTATGGGTTGCATAATATAGGTCACGTCCTGAAACGTTTACGACTGATTGATATCCGTTGTGACACTGCGTAGTAATCAACTGGTATTTAAAATAAAACCAATTCTATTCGTGTTAATTTTAAAATTATACATAATGGAACTCATTTCATGTTGTACAAATTTGTTCGTTTCAAGTAAACGGCCATGAACAAGCTTCTGTCTATCGCAGAAGACAAGAAGTACGAGAACTTACTAACAGCTGATTGCCGAGCTCAGCCGGTTTTGTTTTTGTTTTGTTTTGTTTTTTAATCTAAATTCTCAAGACTTAAAACATTTAATTATGGTCGAACGAAAACAGTCGTATGCAATTTGCCTTTAATAGTAATTTACAGGGTGTCCAGCAGCCTTGAAAATCGGGAATTATGCTTGAATTTTCTATGTCGGGAAAAATCCTTGAATTATGCTTGAATTTTGTGAACCGTCAGGAAAAATCGCATAGAAGAGAATATATATTTTTTTAAGTTGATAGTTTTTACGTAAATTCTACCATTTTCAGAAATATTAGTCATTAATATTTTTTTTAAGATGATAGTTTTTACGAAAATTTTACCATTTAAAATAATATTAGTCATTAATATTCACTCATTGTGTCCTATGTTCATAAATTTTTTAATGTTAGTAAATAAAGCTATTGTTTTAAATTTTGGAAATTCAAGCCTTGAAATCCTTGAATTATGCTTGAATTTCTGCGGCTTACCTCACTGGACACCCTGATTAAGATACTCGTTTGAAAATAATGAAATTCGCTTTGTTCGTTTCGTAAACATACTCGTACCTTAATAAATTCCATTGTAGGCTCGTTACATAATTTGCTGTTTTTCACTATAGGTTGCCTACACTTAAGCACGTATACCGCTTCCTCTCTCAAAGCTACGAGGGGGAGTCCGAAAATAAGTTTCCCCTGGCTACTGTGTACAGAAGTGTGTATAAAAAACACACACAAAAATATATAATGTGACATTAAAGATAAGACGTACCGGTACCTTTATTTTTCCACATAATTACCGCTTTAGAAACTTCAAAACGCCTCCCAGGAAAAAGTGATCAGGGCTCTGCATACGGAAGAAGCGTCGAAATTGAAGGAGGCAATCCAAAAAAAGCGGCCTGGCCTTCTCCAATCTGGCGTTCTGTTGTTGGATGACAATGCGAGACCACACGCGGCGACGGTAACGCAAAACGATATTGCAACTTTTGGTTGGAATCGCCTAGCCCATCCGCCATACAGTCCTGATCTCGCACCCAATAGCTTCCATATGTTTTCGGCTTTGAAAAAGACTCTTGGCGGTAATCGCTTTGGGAGCGCTGCTGACGTCACACAAGCAGTTCGACGCTTCTTCCTTATGCAGAGCCCTGATTTTTTCCTGGAGGGCTTTTTGAAGTTCTAAAGCAGTATGACAAATGTCTTAATGCATGTGGCAATTATGTGGAAAATAAGGGTACGTCTTATCTTTAATGTCTCATTATATTTTTTTGTCTTTCCTCCACACCTCTGTACACAGTCGCCAGGGGAAACTTATTTTCGGACTCCCCTTCGTACGTAACCTTGGGACTTATAAAAATGTTGTACCTTATCTAATCACTTGTTAGAGAGAAGAGCCATTGATAATTTAATATAGAGCTAGGTTAATGTATTGGAATACGTGGGAATGTAGAGAGCGAAATCAAAGAGCATGAAAGGGAGTTGTTCATCCCTTAGAGCGGAGCTTTGTGGCGCCTTCAGTGGCTTTTATACAGCACTTTGTTCCTTGATCCCGGCTGCCTCAGAGCAGAGGGTTTGCGTAATTAAGAGAACATCTAGTTATGAGCTGACGATACTTAACCAGCAGAGACCCGATTTATAAGACATTCCTTTTTCCAATAAGAAATATAATACAGTGTGCATCTTTTCTTATTACGATTACTTTCAAATAATGTCAGTTTACAAATACATTATGTTCTTTAAAAGTAGTCTTCATGCCGTTCTGGTTGTTTTTGTTTGTTTTTTGTTTGTTTTTTGTTTGTTGTTTGTTTTTATTTATTTACTTATTTATTTTGTGAATTCATTTCCCTTCCCTCTCACAGCTAAGCAGACAATTCTCGTGAAAATACGCATCATTTCAGAGCGCCATTTCAGGTTAATTTAATGTGAACTTAACTATTTCACTTATACAGAGTGTTAATGAATAACACCGTAGTATTTTGCCTGTGTAGAGAGGGAACATAGACAAGCAATTATTATTAGAATATTTTTGCTCTAATATGTAACATATATATTAAAGTCATTACAATTTGGTGTTCATAAGCCAATAATAGAGCAAAATAGGGTTAAAGTTTTCATTAAATTGATTTCATGCCTTCTTAGTGATCGATAAAAACCTGATTCTTAATCATTCATCATCAGCTAAATCATGATTTAGTGTTTCCATAATCTGCAAAATTTCTAGACTAATCACAAGACTGGCCGCCATATCATTAGTTTTTTTTATATTCATAACTCCTGTGTTAACAACGAAGTTCCTTTGTTTTTCAATTTAAAAATGTTAGAAGTCAGTGGCGGCCATGCCCTGGGAATTTTATGCTGTAACAGGAAAAATTTAATCCACAGAGCAAAAATCTCCTAATAAAAGTTGCTTATCTATGTCCCCTTTATACACAGGTAAAATATTTCGATGTTATTCATTACCACCTTGTATGTAGAATACTCTTACAATAAAAAGGTGCTTATATATGGAGTCTTCAAGTTTTGAAGAACAGGATAAAGTGAAATTTGGCAGTTTCTTCCCTGGTATGAGCTATAAACTCCTACCTGTATGCTAAGCATGTTGAACTTTGATTCTCATATTTGCATTTTTGCCAACCCTTAGTTGAGGCTAATGGGGTATTCAGAAGTTAGGTTTGATGGTTTCTCGTAAGGAGCATTATCACCATGCGCACAACCTGAAAAGTAAGTTTCACTAGCGTGTTTAATGCTTGTAGTTGTATCTCATTACAGCTGATGATAAAGTATTGTAGAGCTTGCAGAATATCCTGGTGGGGGAGCCATGTATCCCAAGTTACTTGTTGTGTGGCATTGTCGAAGTTTTATAAGGGAGGAGGGGGACAGCCACCCCGCTAAGTAAAGCCTAGTTACGTATGCGTGCTGCGAGCGCAAGTCAAAGTCTAGAAGACGTCGCCTGCGCACGTGCAGAATCGTTGAAGCGTGATTCGGTTTGTATAGGACTCAGCTCTTGGTGTGAGATGCTATTTGACTTGAGGGAAATACGTAGTAGTAGATGGATTTAACTGGGGTTCAGATTCTGCTTAGTTGCTTTCTATCTTGCTGCTGGAAGGGAATAGGAATTTCTCTCTCCTTTTCACAAATCCACAGCCTAAATAAGGTTTCAAGTCTTCCCCCCCCCCTCTATTGAATTCTGTAATAAAAAGTTAGTATTAAAAGCTGTTGAAGCTTGACATTGAATGAGGGCCAAGTGATATTTTCTTTCAGTGTGGACTAACTGTTTGATAAAATGTCCTCACAAGACTTTAATATAGTCGGAATTCAGTTTGAAAGGTTTAGACTTTTACAGCTCTTATTTCCTCCTACAGCAGCAAATAAAAGGGACTTCAGTAAAATTCTGTATCTTCAAATGTATTTTTAAATTAAACACCATTAGTAGTGCTCTTGTGATATTTCGGTAAGATTTTCTAGTGGAAAAGAAAAAGTCATAAATGCAATGGCAATTAATAAGGCTTCCCAAGAATAAAACGGAATCGATTGATTTATAAAGTATTTGTAGGAGCGATTCATTAGTGTGAACGAATTTACAGCCATGTTTGTTCATTGGCAGAATATCTCCCCTTCCTGTTCCGAAGGTTGTGATTTCGCTTCCCATAAAACTGTTAACAAACAATGTTATTCTAGTTTAAAAAAATGTATGTATACATATATATATATATATATATATATATATATATATATATATATATATATATATATTGTGGGCTGTTAATAGGCCTCTAAAAAGTTAATTTCATGAAAAAAACAGAAATGAAGAGAAAATATATTTTTTCCTTAGCAAAAACAACTAATGGCATAAGTAACACGAAAAAAGGACTCTTGCTGTGATTAATGTCTTCTTCCCTTGCAAGAAACGTGACCAGAGACTTGTACATAAGCATAGTTTGATGTTCAAATGTAGAACCATTGCTCACTCGTTTCGCAGGTCAGCTATATAACGACTGTAACCACTTTGCTTGCTGATATAGGTTATCACAGCCTTAGATTTAAGTAGGTAGGGGACTGGCGCACCACGGCAACAAACCCGCTGAGAATATCCTCTTACGGGATCACCAGGGTCGCTCGCGAACCTGAGGAATACCTTTTTAATGTACGTAGTTATATAATTCAGTTATAGTTATAGTTATATAATTATGTAATTATGTAATTATATATAGTTATAGTTATATAGTTATATAATATAGTTACATAGTTATACAGTTATAGTTATATAATTATATAATACTTACGTTGATTTCATTCTTCGTATCCAGAATCTACTTTTGATTCCATTAAAAACAAACATTCTCTTAAACAAAATACAGGCAGCTTCAATGTTGGCTTATCTGATATCTTGAGTATGCAGGTCTGATATCTTGAGTATGCAGGCGATGACGAGACGAACATGTGCAGTATTCTGTATCTGGAACTTAACAATTTTAGGCATCCCATCTTTTTTACAGCCGGATCTACATTTGCTTGCATTTACCAGGTGTCTACCTTAGCCTATAAGGACAGAAAATACGGTTCCTAAGAGACATCGGTAGGACTTCAGAGTTACAAAAAAGTCACGCTGCGTTAACAGTGGCATGTTTAGATGTTTCCTTCGTTTGTCATATGTCCTGCACAAGAATAGTATAACCACGAAATTTTGTCAGCAGACTCCGAAAATATTTCCGTTATCTGTCTTAAAATAAGTTAATATTGTGAGATAATAAACATCAATTTCCGTCACAGTAGGAAGACTAGATCATAGCAATACCTTGTGACGAAAGTATGATCTATAGACCTTGCCTGTATGTAAAAAAAAAAATGCTGAACAAATGAAATAAATCGGAAGTAATTCATTGCGTGTTTGACAACGTATAAAATGTTTGCCTTAACTTGTAGGAAGTGTTATTCCTTATCTTTTTTGTGTTGGAGTTTTGAAGAGAATAGTTGCTGATGATTTTGGTGTTCGAATATTTGCGAGGATTAGTTGGCAGTCCTGATTGTTAGTATCAACATCTTTATGATTATTGCGGTTGTTATTTTTTTTTTTTTTTGAGAGAGAGAGAGAGAGAGAGAGAGAGAGAGAGAGAGAGAGAGAGAGAGAGAGAGAGAGAGAGAGAGAGAAGAAATACAACCACTCTCAGTGATTAAGTGGCAAATATTTTTTCAGGCAGACCCGAGAAAAAGGGGGTTTTGAGTGACTTTTTTCAGAATCAATGAAAAATCTTTCCCCTGAAAAGAAACGAAATTAAATCTTACATTTACGTCATATTACCTAGAAATAAAAAACTCAGGGCTAAAATTATAGGCAGCAATCTTTGTTCCTTCCTCTTCAGCTGGTGAGGAGAAGACTCCATTTTAGTAGAGGCCTACTGGTTTCGAAGTAACGAACTGCATGCTTACTCCGGTTAAAGAGGCTGATAAGAGGTAAACTGCCGTAAGTTCTTGCTCGCAAATCTCACTATTGTCATAATTAGAAGTGCCTATAATAGTGACTAGCCACATTTCTGCTGCCAAAACCAGCACTGCTGCTGATATTGCGGCTCACTGGTTTTATTTGTGAAATCTTATTTCTAACAAGAGTATGTTCCAATGAACCGCTATATGCGAGCCACGGTTGGGTGCTACAGATTCAAAGCTAATCAGCGTAACTGAGCGGGTAAGGTCACCCCTATATTACGCTTCGGCCAAGTGAAATCGCGTGGATTTGCGAGCATATTCCGCATGACGGCCTGCATTATTGACCAGTCCGCCATTCTAGAAAAAAAAAATGTTGTAGGGATGTATAGGAATATATATTTTAGAATGTAGATAACGTATATTGTATATCACTAGGCCTAAGACTAATTACAAGGCCTACAACATGTTAGGTATTATGTTACGTATTCCGAAAGACCAGAGGACGGTTATAGGCATATTATAAGTTTTAATTTGTATCTACTGACCGTGAAGTTAGGCATTTTAAAGTTAAGTTACACAGATCATACATTGTCATATTCAAAAGTGTATCCCAGATATATTGGTGAGTATGAGTGATTTTTTTTTATTTTCTATTTTTTTTACACTGCAGGAAAAATGCAAAAACGTTATCCTCAATTTTTTCAATTACTCTGAGATAATGAACTTAAAAAAATTAACCCACATATACTTTAATCGACGTTTCTTCACTGAACCATGTTAATTAGCCAGGGAAGTCCACCCCCGTAGCTTCACGATTCACCCTCCTGGTTTCATAAAAAGTAATCCCCAACTTCGCATCATACCAACCTCATGGAAAGTACCTCTTTTACAAATAGTGGAATAACAGTAGACCTACTCTAAATCTTCTTCCCAAGGAAAACTCCGTACAATGACAAACTCTTACATCTTTCTTTCGATTTATAATAGATAAAAGTATGTCAAGACAAAGTATTAGGCAAAATTATATAGCCTATTTGTCTATTGTATAATAGACAAAAGTCATTTGTAAAAGTATGTTTCATGAGCCTGCTTTTATATGATATATACTAGGTTAAGTCAATAAGTGTCAGAACTTTTTGTTTAATCTTTTGTAGGTTGGCTGTACCGCTTTGTGCTTGCGCATGTCAGTATGTTGTTCATTTTTCTCCGCTTGTGCAATGCTTGACCGTTATGACTCCACTCAGTGTTGCGCATTTAACGTGGCTGTACCGCTCAGCGTTTGCATAAAGCATTACCCTATTAATCTTATACCTCTCCTTTTAGACACTTAGTAGCAGTGAAAAAGTTAAGCCAGCTAATAAAAGATGATCATTTTTAGGCTAAAAATTATTCCTCTTGCACTGGGACTCGGGCTCGATTCACACCCCAGATGGAATGTAGAATATTGTTTCTCTTGAACATAATAGGGCCTATTATGAGAATATTTTAGGAGAAAAAATCTGAATCGAACTTTTGCCAGCTCAGTTGTGGGAGCATTGGCACGGAAAGTCGATCATGGCTTCAAGTTCGTTCCACATAAATGTTTGCCCTAAAATATTCTCATTAGTGTTCTACAGTGTTCTGTGGTGTCTACACATGGGGCAATAGTGAGACCGACGATGACATCTGGTGCTGAAACATGGGGTTGGGAACAAACTGGGAATGTAATCAAGTCAGGACGTCATTTTTAAAAGGAATATTGGGGGCGGGAAGGGACACAGCGAACCGTGGCATTATGAGAGAGCTTGCAGCATATAGTGAGAACATAGGATGTAAAATTAGGTCGGTAAAATATTGGTTAAGACTTAAACAAGGGAATGAGTCTCCAATTAGAGCAATATGTTATCAAGAACAGTTAAGGATAGGTGGACTTCCACATTAAAAAAGAGATTAGAAAGATGGGCTAAGCTTGGATGGATGGGCAAGTAGAAGTGTATGGAGGAAGTGTACGAAGGATATTGAAAGGCAACAGGCAATTGCCCAGTGTATGATCGCTCGAATTGCATTCGCTGTTAAAACTGGAACGGGGAAAGGAGAAATATATACAAGAAAGAGTTAAACTAAGAAAAATGGACCTCTCTTGGCTTAGACGTGATGCGTGGTGGGTGATTCAGATCACTGATGAATACGGGATGATAATTTTTCCCATATGTAGGCCTAAGGGGGAAGAATTTTGGTTTCGTGTCCTGCGTAATTGTAAAGGTTTGGAAAATATCTACCAATATCATTTGCGACGTCGAATAGGGAGTTAGTGACATGTGTGACCTTACTGGCGGACAAAAGATATGAATAAAGGATTGGGATTTTCTTTTTTTTTAATGAAGGCGAGACAGCTCAGGTTTGAGAAAGCGAAAAATAGGGGAGCGGGGGATGGAGGGCTAGTGGGTTTGTGTTTATTTTGCATTTCATTTAATTTAATAATTTTTTTATCTTTTTCTTGTGTTTAAAATAAGCACGTTCGGTCCATGTGGACCCGTGCGGATGTTTGCAATTGGTTATGTGAAAATCAGTTAATATAATAAAGACACTTACTTACTCACATACAAATCTACATATTAAAAGAAGCCTAAGGGGATGGAGAGAATTCGATGGGCGGATAGAATCACAAATGAAGAAGTTTTAAGAAGAGTGGAAGAAAAGAGACACATCTTGCAAGATGTAAGATTGAGAAAAGCCAACTGGATGGGACACATTATGAGAAGAAGAAGACTTGCTAGATGCCATAGAAGGAAAAATAGAAGGAAAGAGAAGACTAGGAAGAAGAAGAATTGAGATATTGGATGACATCAAGAAGAAAAGAAATTATGGAGAGTTAAAGGATGCAGCAGAAAATAGAAGGAGCTTGAAAATGGAATTTTACATAGGAGGGTAGAACTGCCGTAAGGCAGAAGTACCATGAATGAATGAATGAATGAATGAATGAATGAAGGGGAAAAAACAGCGTGTTAGAATTTTCCTTGAGGAACTGGTTATGACATTAATCTTTATTCTGTTTACGTAGTGGCTCCTTCTTACAAATAGTAGATTCCAGTTTTAATAAATGACGAAGGGAAGAGTGAAGGTAAATAAAACAGGAGATTTCACCGATTTGGCTGGTAGGTGGTGAACATGGTGATATGGATGTAAAAGCCTGAATAGAAGGCTATATATCCTGTACGTGGCATGTGACATGATACAGTATAATCAGCATGAGGCACCCCTGGTCAGTTGCCCTCATTGCAATTACACTACAGTGGACTGACTCTAGTGTGACGGGACTGGGGGACATCGTGACCGTAGGTGGTCACACACACGACCCGAGCGCCAGAACTGCAGGTGCGGCGAGAGGGAAAATTCAAATTAATCCGTTTCAATAATTCCACATGGTCCGTCCCAGTTTCTGCCACGCATTAAAACCAATTATAGGCTATGTAGGAGCACCCGTATCCCTGGATGTAATCAACAAGACATTAATGCGCGTCACATAAAGTTATGTACAGCAATATTTTTGTAACATCAAGACCGGAAGTTTTTACCATGTAAAATAGACCACTGCACTTCCCCTCCTTCCGTTGTATTAATATTACAGCAAATTGCTCATATTCATAGAGCTGACGTATTGCATTGTCTCTCCCCCTCTCTCTCCATCTCCCTCTCTCCCTCCATCTCTCTCTCCATCTCTCTCTCCCTCCATCTCCCTCCATCTTCCTCTCTCCCCTTCTCCCTCCCCACCCCTCCCCCTCTCTTCCTCTCCCTCCCCTCCCCCTCTCACTCTCCCTTTCTCCCCCTCTCTCCTATTCTCTCCTCCCTCTCTCTACCCTCCCCCTCTCACTCCCTCCTCCCTCTATCCTCCCTCCCTCTATTTCTTTCTTTTTCTCTCTGTCTCTCTTTCTCGCTGTCTTTCCCTCTATCTCTCTCGCTCTCTTTCTCTCTCTCTCTCTCTTTGTCCCTCTCTCTCTCTTTGCGTATCCATCTTTGTTTCTTTATACATACTTTGGTAAGAGTCTTTTGAGACAGTGAAATAGGTAGATACCGTGTGTTCTAGAACAGGCCCTAGGTAAATAAGTAAGGCTGTCTCACTCTTACGTAGATAGGAATAATGTGTTAGTGTGATACATCATTAATCATTCAGTCTTTTGTAGGGATGAATCCAAAACAACCATGGTTGGTGGGTTTATCCTATATGAATATCGATAGGCCTATCGTCAGAATTTGGGGATTATAAAAGAATCCATGGCATACTTTCTATCTACGGATGTAAATATGAAGAGATATTGACTTTGTATTTAATTGTTTCGGTCGTGGAATGAGCGACACGCACTAGTCGTGAAGTGCAACTTGAATTCGGATTTTTATCTTTTAAACTATTAATCAAAATAATTATTTATGCATGAATGTGTTTTTTCGAATCTGATTGTTCATATGGCAGCACAAGATTCGTATTAATCGTTAAACTATTTACTACGTCTGACAACATAATTAAAAATAAAATTATGCAATTCAAGCAATTTATGTAAAACTTATATCAGTGTTAATAAATATGTTCTAATTATTTTGTTGTTAAATAAGTGATTTAGATAAAACTTCTCGGTTGAACTGATAAACGCGGGTCAAGCCGCGGACCCCTGCTCGTATTTTATGTTAATGACGCTGTAGCGGATTTTACAATTATTTAGTTGAAGTATGTGTATATGTGTATGTATACATGTTTCGAACAATATCGTTTTCAGCAATATTCAAGATTTAAGCTCTCGTGTTGAGATGTACTTCTACATTATACCATCTTCAGTCTCATTGCAGAGAGTAATTCCGTTTTGATGCGTCCACTTTGAGTGCTGCTCACTTCTATTTCAAACGCATTTTCGTAGAATTTGTCTAATTAATTGTTATAACCTAGCAATTTTTTCCATGAACTGTACATGGATAGGTTAAAGAAAGTCACAGCGTTTTACATCAGCCCTTTTCTTTTTCAATCTATTGCCATGTAAAATAATGATGGGCTACGTTTCTACTTTACACTGCTGAGTGAAATTTCCTTCTGAAATTTGACTAAAAAAGCTTTCTGATGCAACGTTTACACATTATTAAATTTCAAACCAGTAAAATCTAATGGCTCCACAGGTTTCAGGGTGCCTTAAGACCGATTGTGGATGACACATATTGATTAGAGTCAACGTGTGCGAGGGAAAACGTAACTCTGTTAAGCAAAGTACTCTGGAGAAAGTATTTTAGAACGTTCTGTCATTTTTTATTTAATATTAACACAACAGCGCTCAAATTGTAAATGCTGATGGAAGTGCGTGCGTAGAAAAAAAAATTTTTACATGAGACATCACTCTATCATCCTGCTGGATATAATGGCAGTTATATAGGTCTCGACGCATTGTACCTTTGACAATAAATACGTATTTTAGATCATCTTATGGTTTAGCTATTTTCTCTTCACTATTTTTTTTATTAATAGGTTATTTCCTTCATTTTACGTTTCTACCAAATTGTGATGCTATAATCTAGTATTTTATGAAAACAGCTTATTAAAATAACATTTGTTGAGATAGATTTCCTTGTAAACCATCTTGCTTTCTAATAAGTAATAATAGTGCAACATATTATGAACATTACAGAAGGTCTATAGCTTTTAACACTTCAACTAATCTGTAACCTAAATATATTTGTTACATTCGCCTCACTACTATATTATCATTGTTATTTCCGAAATTTTAAAATTTACCATTTCTGAGGTTATAATAAATAAATTCATTTAAATTATATTCGTAAATACAATACAAAGTACAATACAAAGTACAATACAAAAATGAATTGTACTATGCAAAAATACATAATGCAATGTAAATTATAGTAATATTTACAAGTTAACAAAATTGATTTACATCCGAAAGAGCTAAATGCTTTGGGTGCAGTTCAGTTCCAAAAATGTTCTCTCTTTTTTTAAAATTATTTTTTAAGTTGAGGCCTATACATAAAGCAAAATATGAAGACAGTTAAAAATCTCACACAATCAATATCACAAAACCAAATAAAAAAAAGAACCAAAACGCAAGAAAAAATTATATCGTGACTGTAGTTGTTTAATTATTTTTAAAAACCAACAAATTGATAAAAACTATTTTAGAATAACTATTTTATAATATATCTTATTTTGTTCTTTGAATAAACTGTACACTTCAGTTTGATTCCCGCCCAGAACAATTTTGCTATGGTGTCGAATATAAGGGGAAATCATTGCAGTTGGGCTATGAAACTCGAAATTTGTTAGTGACTTATGATGGTTCCACGGGATTCCATGGATTACCGGTATTAACACAGTTACTTATCTAATGTTGAGGTAATGTAATTGCAAGTATTTATTTTTTATTTTTATTTTCTTCTTCTCTTCCTCCATGGTGCAGTATTTCAGGGGGAGGGATCAACTTTCTATGTATTTTTTTTCCTTCAACTCCCTTACACACCTACGATGCTGTGTACGATGTTTACGCAGTGACTTGGAGCACGACCATGGTGTGTTTCTGCCAACTTTGATAAACTCTGTCGTGTCCTTAAGTTTTCACGCTTTGCTCTGGTAATATCTGTGGCTTGGTTCTGAAAGGGCCAATGTTATAAAACTTGCTTTTGAGATAACTGACTTTGAAGCCTTTGTAGGAGTAACATTTTTACTGAGAACTTCCGACATTGGCCTCTAAGGTTTCTGTATTATGTCTATTAATACCAACATAAAGTTCTCGCACGATTTCTGTGCCGATGAGACAGTTACTCGCTAGAGAGAGACAAGCTACTGTGCGAGAGAGAGAGAGAGAGAGGTAGCTTGGCCTTTACAAATAAAAAGGCAGGCATTGTTGTGCGAGAGAGATAGGTAGCAGGCCAATCGACGCTACAGTCCCCATGAAAACATAATGCAATGATTTAGGCAATCGGCACAGATTTTGTGCGGGATCTTTACATTGGTACGAAAGATAAAGACAGCTGAGCTCAATAATGCATAAATCTCATTTTAGCAATAAATTGACATTGGTGCTTTTAGAACCAAACCACAGATGTACTGTCCTTAGAAGAAGAAAACAGTCTGTTTTCTTGAGTAATCATCTCTTTATCAGAAGAACCTCTTCGTGATATCTTTAAACGTTTCAGGAAACCGAGGAAAGGGACAGCTTATTTCCAGAATGCGGCTCACTTTTACCCTCATGCGACCTTGAGTTGAGCTTAGTTTCAGGTGGACCAACTCTCAGGCTTGCGAATATTCACAATCTACCGGAGCAGAAATCTTAGCACGTTCCAGGGAGGCTGGATATGACACGTAACGACCCTAAATCCCACGGTCAACATAAGACCAACATCTGTGCACGGGAAGGAAGAGGTCGCTGTTCTTGAACGTTTGTAACCTACATTTCATCTAAGCCTGCATCCTGAATAAGTAAGAAGTAAATCGATAAGGATCTCGTCTTCATGAATTTATCTTAGAAATTTTTTCAGTTTCCTAAGTCGTGTAGCCTATATAATGGGTAAAATTTCTGTTTCTGTATCCAGTAGGCCTATAAAGAGTTTCGGGGAAAAGCAATGTAAGTTTCAAGAAATTAAATTAATCAGTCCTCATTGGGTCTCAAAACGCTATCGATGTATGAACGTCATTTGAAGACACTAGGAATAGGTCTCCATTAACGACTGTGGGTGTCGGCATGCTGACCACATGCCCCCAATCCTGCCATCTGCTTATGGTAGATGACGCAGGTTGGTAGGCCTTGTCCCTTCAGAGGTGTAGCGTCACGGCGTTTAGTTTTTCAGTTTTAGTTTTAGTTTTAGGAATAGGTCTGTAGTGAATATTTCACTAGATACTTTTAAAAGTGCACATAGGGTGAAATCAGAAATTCCCCTATGTATGGAAAAGAGAAAAAATCCAGTGTTTGCAAATATAATGTTGATAATAGAAGTCAAACTTGTGAGCTTTATTTATGTAAAAACTTCTATATATCATAATAGGCCTAGATTGGTAATTGTTTGAAGTTCGTTTCAGAAATGCGATATTTGTGTAAAAACTAGAGATGGGGTTTGCTATTCAAGACGGCCGAAAGCCAGTATTGTGTCCAGGTGTTGATTGATGGGCCGCACAATTCTTTGCGGTAAAATTATTTTTCTAAATGAAATAAAGAGCTGAAAATAACATAAAATTATTTAGGGAATTATATAGGCTGACTTTGCTCCCTTTAAGACCTATTTAAAGATGATTTGAAATAGCCTACTCTTATTTTGCTTACTTGATGTAACAGTATTTCACATAAAAATTATGAGTTGGGTATTTAACGTGATCTGATTTTCTAAAATTGGGCAATACAAATTACAAATTAAAAATAAATAAATAAATTTTATTTCGCTAAAACAGAATACGTAAAATATAAATCATTTAGACAGTTAAATGTTTTATATGTCAAATTAAAGCTACTCTAATATACTGTGAATGTGCAATTTTTTTTTATGAAAATGTGTCCAGTCAGTCACGGTTAGATTATTCATAATAACCATAATGTAAAAAATTAGTACCATATTGTATAAGTCGGCAGGAATGGCGCAGTGAGTATCATGCTGGCTTTCTATGCCCAAGGTTGCGGGTTCGATCCCAACCCAGGTCGATGACATTTATGTGTGCATAAATGCGATAGGCCCATGTCTGTAGATTTACAAGCATTTAAAATAATACCTAGGTTTCAAAATTCCGGCACACCGGTAACAGTCACAGTAAATCCCCGTCGTTAAATAACCATAAAACCAACAAATCAAACGTATTCTATAAGACCAATGAGGATCTTAGGTTTCGTTAATATCGCCATTATCTTCTTGACAATAATCGTAATCTTTATTTTCGCCACGATGTTGTTCTTTCCTGTCTTTACTGCAATAAGTCTGCTTTATTGCTAAGTTTCTCGTGTACTGTTTACTCATGTTCTGGGTTCGATATAGAAATTGTGTTCCCGAGTTTACCAGTCTTCTCGTAACAGGGCTTCACTTAATCCTCTACAACTATTCTTTGCTCGTATTGGAGAAGCGGCGCTTGGGATCACGAATTGCAATGTGAGAGTCACGTTCAACTCCGAACGAAATAAACGCTCGTAAAAAGAGTCGAAGCCGTACGCTGCATGCAACAGGTCTTCCCGCTGCTGGGGTGGGTGCTGCTAATGCTCTATCATAAAACCCCGAGCATCAGGTGAAACTCTCAAATTAATATTATCTTTTCCCTCCCATACACCACACATCTTTCATTTTGAAAATTATTTGCATAACACTCTCACATGAAATACTGGAGAAAGCCGAAACAAATGTGCATGGATAACCGAGATAACAAAATAATAGAGGATTGACTGGTTTTAGTAACCATGTTTTTCATCAACCATTTTTGGGCCTTAAAGAGAAATGAAAATGGGGACTGGAGAAAACTGCATAACGACGAGCTTCATGACCTGTACTCTTCACCGGATATAGTAAGGATAATTAAATCGCGGAGGATGAAATGGGCTGGACATGTTGCGCGCATAGGGGAGGAAAGACACATCTCAAAAGTATTGACTGGGAGACCCGAAGGGAAAATACCACTTGGAAGACCTAGACGTAGGTGGGAGGACAATATTAGGATAGATTTAAGGGCAGTAGGATTTGAGAGAGATGGTTGGATCGAGTTAGCACAGAACAGGGTTGAATGGCAGGCTCAGGTAAGCGCGGCAATGAACGTTCGGGTTCCATAAAATATATAATATTCCTTTAGCCTGCTGAGGAATTGTCTATTGCCATTGAGTAAATAAGTATTTATTATCAAAAGTGCAAATGTAATCTATGAGTATATCGCACAGAGCATTAGATTTGTGACGAAAAGTACTGATTTGATTATTTGATGAGTTAGTCTTCACCTGTTCAAACCTCATTATCTTAGCCATCAATAAATTAAAACAAAGATACACATATACTTAAGCTGATTATTAAATATTACTACGCTTAAATTATTCATTACAATGATTTAACCATATTGTTATAGCGCAGCCATATTGTTGGCTCAGGTAAGCGATCAAATGGATCTTTGGGTTCCAAAAAATAGATAACTTTCCTTTAGCTTGCTGATGTTGTCTATTGCCATTGAGTAAGTTATGTCTTTTTTTAAATTGTATCCCACGAACGATTTAATGTGTTTATACTTCTTTAATTAATTCAAATAATGCATGTCGCATTGTTACTAGATAACCTATAATTGATTTTTTGTTCTACGCTTATTATATGGGTAGTAAAATTATCTTAATTACTTTCATTAAAGTACAGATTTCCATTAAAGCATTGGTATGATATCGATTAATATCGAACACGGAACCATCTTCGAAGCCTTGAATGCGACAAATGAATCGCTTAATAGGCTACACAATCTGCATTTAAAGTAAAATCAGTTCTGTTCATGTTAATATTAATATTATACTAAATGAAGTTAATTTCGTGTGTATAAAGAAGCCTTGTTTGACATTAAATTAACAACAAAATCCCTTCGGTCTGCCTGCCTTGTAGCCTACCATCTCTGCACATGTTTTAAGCCCATGCATTTGCGCATGCACACACACACACACACACACACGAATCCATGTTTGATTGTAAAATCAGGTATGGGCAACCTTTGGAAAGATGCGGGCTAAATTTTACGATATTTATGAAGTCGCGGGCCGTAGATAATAGGTAGTAGGGAAAAAATAATCATGATACGGTTTTTTATATTTATAAAATATAATGTTAAAGATACATGAATGAGAACAATATCGAACTGATTAGGCATTTACTTACAAAAAGCAGAAATTAATGAGAAGCTTGAGCTTGAACTTTAGAAACAAGATAATCAATGTTCACATCAATCCCACTAATACACAAGCGCAGAGTGTTTTCCAAATTTTCATCTGTAAGTCTGGTTCGATACTTTGATTTAGGCCTATTGCAGCATTTTTCTAGCGCTGACCTGAAGGAACACCCTCGTAGTTCAGGCTTTTGTTTTCCCCCCTCTCACTCTCTAGTTGGCGAGAACCGAAAATATTTACTTTTCGGAGCGCGATTTTAAAATGTTCCGCGGGCCGGATCAAAAGTCGGTGCGGGCCACATCCGGCCCGCGGGCCGGGCGTTGCCCATATATGGTAAAATAAATAACAATAATCTGAAGGTAACGTCTTGGACTCGCATTCGGGAGGTCCCAGGTACAAATCAATTTGACATGTATTTTTTCATGGTTTCCCCAGTCATTAATGCAAATGCCGAATTGGATATTTACATACCATGATTCATCCTCACCATTTCATCCTGTGTCATATCCATTTAAATTAATATTAGATAAATTTACTTCATAAAATACATTAACAACAGAAATAATTGACAATCAATCATACCATGGCCTACCCTACTGTATAGACACAGATCCCGAACTCCTGATATGCCTCGTAGTTAAAAGGAGTACAGATGAATTAAGATGATAATAATAATAATAATAATAATAATAATAATAATAATAATAATAATAATAATAATAATAATCTGAAGTTACCTCATAATATTTCGGCGTAACTTCACCATAAAAACGATAATATCCTTTGAAAAATGCAAATATTAAAATTATACATGATATAGTGAAAGCTGAAATCGTGCTTAGCATGTAATCTTAAATGGCACTCAATTGCAGTTAGATGGTGAAACAGGAATAGCATTGTGCTGTTCTTGCAGGAAAGGGTGTTTACTTGACTTCCATGTGAAGTGTGGAATAATGTAAGCCGAGATGTTGCTCTGCTCGTAGTTTGAATGAATGTGAAATCGAAATATCGTGGATGTCTAAACGTGTTCTTCTTTTCTCTCGCATAGCTAGCTTGCAAGATAAGCGATCGTGTGAGATATAACGTAGCCTGGCTTTGTTGAAGTTTGCCAGCTGACTTCTTCATGCAGAATACAATCGTTGCCAACGAATGTGCTTTGAAGATTTACTGCTTCCCCTCTAAGAAATTTCACCTCGAAAATTCTGTACAAGTAGCAAAGTATGACAAAAATTGTTATAGAATTGCGAGAGAAAGATAGGTTACTTCGTCGTTTTAATTATTTCACAGACTATTTCACTAATTTTCTACTACCAATCAAGTAAAACAATTTTTTGGGTTTCAACAAATTTCGGTAATCTGCTACCTTATTCGTTTTGAACACAATCTTGTTTATCATTATTCGCAAATGTTCTGAAATGTTTATAAAATGTGGCAGTAAGTTCTGCATGACGGAGGATCCGAGAAGGAATGGCAAAGCAATCTGCAAGAAGTTGTTTTTATACTATTCATTGTAGGCCTATCTGTCGTGTTAAGGTTGTACAGTAATGCTTCAAATTTCTTTTGGAACTTATATAGGCTAGGTTAAGTTCAAGGTTGCATTGTTATTAGATCGAATTCAGTTCAGATCAAACTTCCGGTTTTTGCGTAATCTGCCTAGGCCTATTTGAATTTCGTAATTCTGGATTGCAATTAGCATTGAATTACTGGATCTTTCAGCATATACGTAAAGTTTAATAAAATATTTAAAATTTATTTTATTAATACTTTTTGCTGAGTATCATATTTTAAACATTCTCTTAGCTAATTTTACTAATAAGACGAGACGTTACTTATGGTTATGATAAAGTACAAATGTACTTGAGAAGTTGCGTAAAAGAACTAGGTGCATCATGTAGCCAGTATAACATTTAACCGCTAATCAGTTGTAAATACTGCTTTTACGTGCCAGAGATCTGAATCGTTTTTCAGTAATTTCCCTACTCAACCACGTTCTCTCGAAGTGCCTATGTTCTTCGACTTCATGTATTTCAAATTATCTTTAGAATTAAATTGAAATGATAAATAAATCCCACGTAATTATCCTGAAATCGGTATTCTGAGGACGCTTTTTTCAGCTAGACAAGGCCTGGTTAAGGTAGGCCTACTGTGGAAATAACATATCTGTGAAAGATTTCGGACCCTCCCCTTTGTTGCATCATCATTCCTCAATATAACGATTTCATTACCACTCTACCCATAGTCACGTTTCGTTCAATTATAGTGAAAGAGTAGAGATATTTATAAAAATAAAAAAAATAAACAAAAAGCACATATTCCGACTTCAGATTTTGCACTGTTAGGCTTTGCATTTTGTATTAATCCTTTTAAATCGCATATTGTTATATTATAAAATATAAGTAATCGTCATATGAAACCATCATTGGGTGCTAAGCTTGGAATCATTTTGTAGAATAGCTGGTATCCATGGATGGCAATCATTAACAACAGGATAAAAATCCTCACATTTTACGTAATAATATTATTCTAATAATGTTATATGTGCTTTCGTACAGTTTTTTGAAGTGATAAATTTATACGTCAGTATCAGTGAAAAGAATAATTCATATTAATTGCGTTGAAGACTAATCAGCGTAAAAATATATTGGGTAATCAGCTATCCTTGGGAATTACGAAAATCTCTGTTCACCTACTGCAATGTAACACGAAGCAAAAATTCAAATATTACAGACATAAATACGATGATGTAGGAGAAATGTGAAGGGCTTTAAGAAGTTTAGTTTGCGGTAACCGATCGGATCGCCAGACTGCACACATGAGCACACAGTTAGGAAGATGTTGAATTATTTCCACATGAACGTGTCTTTTGACGTTGCATCTGCAGGCCATGGTAAGTTAAGCACAAGAAACAGATATATTATACAGTGCCCATAAATGCTAGGCCTCCTTCGTTACATTTGACACATCGTCTTATGTATGCAAAGCGCAAAAAGCCTTTTCAACTGCAAGGCAGAGTGGCCTAGGGTGCCTACGTGTTGGAGCACGAAACTAGAAGCAGTAATTTTACTGCAGGAAGAAAATTGAAACGATAACGAGGTCTCAGGTTGGATGAAATAGAGAAACGATAAAATGTGAAGTGAACGTCTCACATGACTTTACCCTAAGTATGAAAAGTTCAGTCATTCTTTTGTCTTTTCCTTCTGACATAAAATTGGCTAAACGACCATACTGCCGTGATTTTAACAGAATCTGAATGAGTACAATCTCGAAAAGACTTCGTTGTACAACAGTAAATGATGGAAGATTTATGAGGAACGCGGAAAAGTAAATATCTTAGTGTTGGATTACATTAGTGTATTATCCAACATGCCTATAATGGCAATTATTAAGATAGAGCATGTTTTTGAAACGAGCAATATGAGTTTAATAATTCCATGCGAATATTTTAATTACCATAATAGGCAAGTGTCATACGACTGTTTTTGTTCAACCATAATTAGTCTAAAAGTTTGAGTTTTGAGATTTTAGATTCAAACAAACGACAACCAGCCCACCATGCCCTTCGCGTCAGCTGATGGTCGTAGGAGAGATGGCAGGTCATGGCCTCGGTCAAATCGAAGCTACCTTATGGTTGTTTTTCTCGAAACAAACGGATTTTGACAACACAAAATGAATTCATTTTAACATGATATTAAAATTAACACGAACAGAATTGATCTTATTTTAAATACAGGCTATTACAATTAAATTACAATTTATTGTTCCAAATTACACGAAAAATACATACAAAAGTTGATACACCACCCGAAGAAGCAGAGCTTGTGTTCGGGGGTGGTTCAGTTCAATATATTATAAAAACTTATACTAAATAATTACGATTACGTAGTTTACAGCTCTACTCTCAAGGTCTCAAGATCGTTCAGTGTTCGATCGATACCACACCGATGTCAAAATGTAAAACAGTTTCTAAATTATATTAGGTGAAATAGCGGAGATGAGCAAATGACTGTTGTCCGATATTGTCCGAGTATAAGAACTATGTTCATGTAGAATTTCAGCTCTGTCAGGCTAGTAGTTTATGCGATAAATTGGAACAGAAAGATATGTACAATTAGATTTTATATAAGTATAAGATTACAGAATACATAAGATCAGTTCTAAATGTCGGAACTTGTGTTCATAGTTTCACTGTCAAACGACATGGAATTAATTTTTTTCGGCTATAAAATACAAGAAAAGCATAAAATCGTATACGCTTCTAAGTTATTAATCTTTATTGATCGACTGGTTCGAGTCGACGTTATACTCTGTCAACTCCTGTGGTTTATTAATTTTAATTTTTTAATTTAATTTATTTATCTTTATACAAATACAAATACATATCTATACAAGTAAAATTAAACAGAACAAATACAGGTACAAATTTCAAAAGTAACTACAACTACTATTTAAAAAATGAAAAGAAATATAGGCTTTATCGTACATAATTTATAATTCTTCTAGCACAAGAAGCATTAACATTTAGTAATACACCCGAATGAGCAAGACTCGGGAGAAAGAGGAGAGACAAAGAAACAGAGTGTGTAAAAAAATTGATTAATTAATAAAGAAAGTAAAAAATGTTAAACATAAGTACACGCAAATGACGAAAACTTTTGAGTGTACACAGTGTGTTTAATCGTAATTTATATTATGTATTTGCTAATAAAATGAGTGACACAAAAATGTCTCAAACAGCTAAAAAATTACAAAAAAATGCTTAACATATCTATTAAATTTAACAGTGGAGTTTTCTGAGAGATCAGGATATTTTCTGTAGTGCATTCTTGTGGTTTTCATAAAATTCAACTCTCACTTTTAAACTTCCTATAGATAAAATTAATGCCTTTGCGACTGTGTCGTTGGTCATCTCACTCTAATATTTTTTACTAACTGTAAAAATGGTTTACAGAATGACGGTAGTCACCATGAATGTTGAGTTTTGCAGCAAAATATTTACTCGCCTTAGGCCTACTTATAGATCCATCTTCCATTTAACTCGCGCACTGCTTTGAAGATTGTAAGGCCAATGGAAAAGAAATACCTGTGGGTAGAACTAGATGGTGCTACAAAGAAATAAGAAAGAGAGAATT
Organism: Ectobius pallidus; assembly: GCA_964059195.1. Lineage (NCBI taxonomy): Eukaryota > Metazoa > Arthropoda > Insecta > Blattodea > Ectobiidae > Ectobius > Ectobius pallidus. The sequence goes on from CAXKWD010000005.1 coordinate 117,771,841, forward strand.
TTCGGGAAATTTTAGATGGGAAAGGAAAAGCTTCCTTCTCTTCTCTGCTTGTCGTTATCCGGAATTTGATCAGAAGAGCCTACTCCGAACTTGCATTCATATTTTCCCAAGCGTAAAGTCTGGTATGTCTCAGTGAGAATCGAAACGTAATGCAGTCAAGGAAAAGTTAGATCTCTAATTCTATTCGAATGTTTATTGACTGCAGACTTTCACGAAGAGTACTGTACTTCAGTAAAGAGTAATCATTGAATATACTATGTATTTCACATGTAAAGGAAGATACGTGATTTTTACATTGAGGTAGAGGTTAAGTTGTACGGACATATCTGATATGTTAAGACAGGGATTTCCAACTGGCAACACGCAGCCCTTGGCCTTATTTTTACGGCCCGCGACAAAGCCAATTAACAAAATTTAAAATGTTTATAGTTTTATTTATATTTCTACATTGCGGATAGTTTTGACTGCATTGACTTCTGGAAACTTGTACCTCATGAAAAATAACCTGAATTGAGTGCGCTTAGCAGAGGAATAGCTTCCATGTTTGGAATATTTTTTGTGAATCCACATTTTAAATTATGAAGGTAGGACTTGTTAAATACCAACATCTTTCAACTGTTACTTCCCAGAAGCGTTCACAATGCTGTCCTTAATGTGTACTGTATTTTAATAAATAATTTTGACCTATAATAATAATTTTACTGCATTAAAAGTGTTCCGTCCATGACGCCAACACACATTATATAAGGGCCCTCGTAAGAAAAGAAGTTGGCCACCCCTGTGTTATCGTATCGCAAGGGGGAAACGTAAACATCGTTCGCAAACACTCTATTACAATATCTATTGAATAGAAGACTCGTGAGAAAAATTCTTAGTAGAATTCTTCATTATTCTAATTTAGTTGTTATGTTATCCAATAAAAACAGAATATTTAAACCAACATCAGTACAATCAGTATGTACTGATATAAAAACCAACCTTCTCAAAATATGAATTACAAGCGGAAAATAGAATTTAAAACATATGGTCCACGTATCGAACCCAAAAGTTTTATTTTATTTTTATACTAACTGTGCCTCATAATATTTGAGCACTGCAAATGTTTTTTTCCTGGATAATCTCAAATTTATTTAAATTTTATTTACTGATACATAATATGTATTGTGTAACACAATGAAAATACCAGTACGTTTAAAAAGACGTTTTCAAGTACTAGATGTTTTTGTATTCTCCTTTATTTCCTTCCAAAGAGATACGGTAGGCCTATCTTGACAGTTCACTGAAAAAAATCATAATTCGACGGTCTTTCTTAGTAAATATGGGACGAAGTATGGTTAATGTATATACTAGGCTTAATTCCATAAATATTTCAAGCACTTAACGAAAGTGAATAGGCCTACTTTGTTAAAAGAAGGACTTTTGTCCATATTACTAGCCTTCTTCGGACTGCTGAGCCCTTCAACATACGTTATGGGATTGCCCGATTACTGTTTTCTTCATTAGGAGGGATTAGGCTAGTTGCCCACCAGTATTTCACACTGGCGATTTCTTTCTTGGGACTCACATTATCCTTCCATTGTTTTATTTAGAGTTCTATGAATTATACAACACGTTATTTTGGATTTATTCATTTTAATTATTACATCATGCTTCCGTTCATACTTGTTCTATAATTTTTATTTGTTTAACAACCATGATAGCCTCCTTAATTTTTAAAACATAATTTTTTACAAAACAATAGTTGTTCTGAAAGCTGACATTCCATGCTGCACATCATTTTTGTATTTGAGTGTGATAACTATTTAGGAGTATTATGTAGCTTACTTATGGTATGCTGTAAAAAAATCGTGATACTTCTTTATAAATCGAACTGATCCGACATGGGAGAAATAGGGTTGTAACCTATATTACATGGGTTGTATATTACCCCACCCAATCTTATGGTTCGGATTCTCATCACATATCCTTGATTGGCGTTTCATTACTGTTTCAGGTTCCGGTGATGAGTACGTGGCACTTGATGCGTTGATTAGTCTAGTAGAGATGTGCTGTTTCCGTTTATGCCTGCCGCGTTCAAAACATTTTGTGTACCGTATTCAAAATATTGTAACTGATGCGAAATGTTTGCGTATTCCTTTTACGGTCTATAATATTTATCTAAACCAGTCCGCTAAAAGAAGGAAAGTTTTCTGCCTCATTTTTATCCGTAGTGATCTATAGTGCCAAATAATGTTCACTGTTTAGTTCCCTCATAAAATACTTTCTTTTATGTTTGTTTTGTTTTTGCTGTTTTTAATAACAATGTCAGTAACTTAGGAATTCCCATATTGTTAAAAAGGAAAGCCTTTAATAGTTTATACTCATGATGCAGGGAGTCATTTTAAGTCAGGTCTTTTAATAATATATAGTTTAGATAGCCTACTTTTGCTAATGGGGCTGATCGAGAAATTTTAGAGCAGAGGTAATAAACCTGTCTAAAAATTCTTTGTTAGATAATAACCTGAATAGAAATAACGTGAGAGAGCACTGCCTACACTTGTGATATAGTACCGTTACCGTTTCTCTTAAAATCTTTCTTGATTTGCCTAAGAATATGAAATTATCCTCAAGCTTTTTTTATTTTCTTGACCCATACTATAGTTAGTTGTCAAGTCCTGTGAGTCCAAAAGTGTTAGTTTCAGATTACAATCGTGCATCTCTGTCCGCAAATACGAAAAATCGCTACCGTTAACATGTCGCTGCTATGGATATTATTTCTGAAATGAAGTTGAGAAACTTCGCACTGTCTGAACTTATCAAGATATATGATTTAAAAGTAGTAATAATATTAATAGACGTCGTTTGTGAAACGAACTCTTAGTTCTTAACATTTTCACTGATATTGGCGTATATACGTTGTTTAAAAGGAGATATTAAGGTTAAAAGCATAATGCTTTATGAAGAAAGTTAGGATTTTTATGCATAGGCCTATGTATTAGGATTGTCATTTATGGAAAAAAGCTATTGTTTAAAATTTTTCCCCACTGATTTCAGGCATAGTTCCCACTGATGATTTCACTTCATGAATGTCTTATTTTTAGTGCATAAATTTAGACGTGAAGGGTTAGAAAAACCTATTTCGGCTCTCCTAGCATGTTGGACAAAATTATTTTATACTCAAAAAACGCTTAAAGATGCATATGATGATTGATTACTTTTGATCACAAAAATTAATCCTACATCGTTAGCAGTTTAACTGTTATGTATTAGATTGTACGAAACGAATTGCATTGATATAGAATCAGCATGAAAGTATTACAAAATATAATTGAAATATGTTCGTGAAATGGAATTTCATATTGAATTAAGAAAGTCTCTGTTTGCGAACATTCATAGTTGTTCGAGAATTGGGAAACAACACATAAAAATAGCGAATCAGTTTTATCCATTTGAGGTTAAGTTACTAATGAACTTGTTCTTTCTTTACATTGAATTGAACTGGAGGGGGATGAAGTCATAAACATGGAAGAGTTCGATTTTCGTAAAAGGAGGGAGGTCTTTCAATACAATGTAATTTTGGCTTGTGCAGGAAGTAATTTGCACAGCAACGCCATCAACCAAAAGACAAAGCTAAGCAAAATAAAGAACCTTTCCCTTCCATTAAGTGTTGATCATGAACAATAAGTTATTAACAACCTGAGAACGCATTACTCAGTCTAAAATTACTGCCATTAGTGAATACTTAAAATTACAAATTTCTTTTCTTTTCTCATCTTTTTTAGTCCTCTTGTTCCCTAGCTTTATTCTCCCCTTCATCTCTTCATTCATTAATATAATGGGGCATTTAAACGTTTCTCTGTACTTCAATAACTTCATCCAATACTTTTTTAAAAGGACAAGAAATGTGGCCACTTAAGAGAAATGAGGAAACTTCATTTTGTATTATTGTTAGCAAATTCGTGCTTTACAAAGGGGGACATCGTACTTTTTGAAGCTCATTTCGTGGTCTCGTGGGAACTGTAGTCGTCCTGCAGAGTCTTATTGAAGTTTTTTTTCTCTCTCATCTCTTTCTGTTGTAGCGTTTATGCCGCATTTATCCTTAGACAAGTAGCCACAGCTCTCAGTGAAGCAGGGGTTACAAACATTTTCCTATATATCTTAAGGTGTAAACATTTAATTCGTTGAGAATGGGATCTGTCAAAAACCTGATTAACAGAAGTTGCACAACTGCTGTTTTTACTGATTTTTAAGTGACAATCACATGTACATTTCTACAGCATTTTTGTCACCTTATATAATGTTTTTTTTTTCTTTCTTCACAAAAAAGAACATTAGGGACCATGTTAAATTTCCATTGCGACTTATCGACGGGTTCAGTGCATGCTGTGTAGTGAGATCGTAGAGTTTGTCCTCACTATAAAATAAAAAATACTCTCACCTTTTCTGACAGTTAATTTTTTTGTAATCACTATTTTAAAAACACTCATAAAATGTAGGAACCAGTGTTACCTATAAGGACAAACGAGTAATTTAGATTTTTTCATCGCAGTTGTTTTAATGTACTATATATTTTAAACTTCGGAACAAAAATAGGCCTATGCTAAAATTAGGCTAAGCTTTTCGTGTCTACCATCATGTTCTTCATAAAATTTCATACAGAAATGCATGTTCTTATTTTACTTTGTTGGTCATATTCTGATAATAGGCATAGGCCTATCTGGCAACAGCGCACGGATTCTTCATAAGAGCTCTATTTCACAACGTGAAAAGGACAATAGAAGTGGTGACCAGTATATCAGCAACGTTTTGTAATTGAAGAAACTCATTAAAGCGAAGGGCTTTTACTCCAACAAATTAGTTCAATCCTGTGCTTACTTTTCGCGGAATATAGCGGTAGTTTCATTTATTTAATTTTTCCAAAATAATGGCCAGTCGGAGCTAATTACCTTGAAATGTGACATTGAGTTGACTCACAGTTACAAGAATAGAGGAAGTTCGTTGGACTTCTACAATCGATTTTCTAAATCAAGATTATCTTGTTTACGCAGGAGTGTGGCATCTTATAATTGCAATTATTGCTTCGACCTAAGTACCTGAAGCTTTATTTTCAGCTATGAAACATAATAAAGGCCCTCAAAGAGCCAATCTCAGTTACCATAACTTAAAGGTTGCATTCAGAGTTCGGAGTTGTGCTTCGTTATCTCCAAATTTTGTGAATATCCTGAAAACCTAAAGATGTCAGAAAGCAAGAACGCCTACCGGGAAGAACTGAAAATATCAATTTCTTGCTTGAAAAACGCATTCATTAACTTACAGAGTTTATATTCTTTTAATTTTCAGTGAACTTTGTACTATTAGCATTGTTAGTAAAGTTTTGTTTTACATTTTTTTAAACATTCCCTGCATTTAAAAATAGTGCTAATTTCCACTGACAAAGTACAGTTCAATTCTTATGATAAAAAGAATATTGCATATACACTAGTCAAAACAATAGAGGGACACTATTTTCATTGCAATGTCCTCCAGCGTTTTCCTATCGCTGATGTGAATGGTATGACATTTTATTGAATGGTTGGCTGAACTAAAATGCCCTATTTTTTTAATTATTTAAAAATATATAGGCTATTAAGACTTGTTAGATATTAATATTGTCCACCGCTGTGGCTCAGGGGATGCGTCCAATCCTCTCACGCAGCGGGCCCGGGTTCGATTCCTGGTCGGGACAAGTTACCTAGGTGAGGTTTTTTCCGGGGTTTTCCCTCACCTATGAGACAAATGTCCGGTAACTTTAGGCCCTTGTGGTCCCCGGATATCATCTGACCGTCATTATCATCTTCATCCTCATCCTCGCCTTGTTCGGAGTGAGTGTGTGTGTGAATGGTGTGTATCGTCCTATGTGTTCGTGTTGTCTCGGAGGTGGCCCCGGCATTGGGCTGATCACTCATCCGGGGAGGGAGAGGTAAAACTACGAAAAAGAGAGAGAGAGATATATATTAATATTAGGGGAATGACTAGTGATAATTATTATCAGGGCCCGGATTCTAATGACATGTCATCTTTTTATTGATGCTGCACAGACATTGCCAACTTGTAGATAAATCCTAATCATGGCCTCTAGATTATAGAAATGCATTTTTAATAGGTCATTTTTTGTCATTTTATGCAATTTTATATTTTTAGGGCATTTATTTCGATTTTAGGTCATTATTTTGTCATTTTCATGTCATTTGCTTCCTTATTTAGTCATTTTCATGTATTTACATTGAGTGTATTAACTTTTTTCGTCGCTAGCGGTGCTGTCTTTGAAGTATTGTTTGTTTAATGCAAGAAGGAAAAATTCGGCGTTAAGTGTTGTCATGTCTCAGTCGGAAATGAGAATCAAAGAAACGCCAAAATTTTGTATTATATTACTATTGTTATTAGATTGACTTGGCACCAGATTTGGATTTGAGAGTGCAAATTACTGTTTACCCTCAATAAACAACAATATAATCCGGCAAACCACAAAATGAAATGCCGAATTTTGACCCACCAGTGCCCCAGTGCCAGTATAAATTTCCGTGAGAAAAGAAGATTCACAACATTGCAGTTATTTACAGTTTTTACAATTACGTACAAACTAGTCTATAACTTTGTGTACAATAATAGTTTTTTATAAATAAATGATCAGTTTTTAGGTCATTTTTGATAATTATTAAGTCATTTTCTTTAAAATTTAGGGTCATTTTATAGGTCATTTTTCTAACAATTTTTGGTCATCAGAATCCGGGCCCTGATTATTATTAATAATATTTCTATTGTATTTGCATTGTACGAAGTAGTACGATCCCCTTGATCATCCGGCTCTGATATCGTAATATGCATCCCTGTAGGTTCATTTCCATACACAGCCTGCACAGCTATCTGTCTGCCATAATATTAACATATTAACTAAATCCAGTCTGGGGCAGTTATTTATTTTACACAACTCTTAATTAAAGCTGAAGTCGAGTTTCGAGTGGGAGTTTAGCGTAATTGTCCCCAGATGGCGTTTTGTTGCTTCCATTACATGGCGAGACAGCAATATACTCGGAATGTTTCAGTTATCCCAGCTGAGATTAAAATACCACTACTGTGTATATCTCACGTGTTCTGTCTACCGTACTTCCTAGTGTAGTAATCTGCGACACCTCTATTTCCTCTCTTTATGGGAAAGCTTGTTTTCATATTAGCTAGGTCTAATTTGTAACATTACCTTTTCATTTTATTTCCCGGCAAGCTTTATAGGAATCGTTTCAGGGAACGTTTAGATTTAATTACGTGCATATAGAGTGTGCAGGCCTACTTTATGAGTTTCTGTGCTTAAAATACATTATAATTTACTATTTGTTCAAAACTTTTTTTTTAAACCTAGACCCTGCTTCCTTTAGTTTAGACCTAAATTCAAAATTTAACACATTAACTGAGAACTTGTTTATTTTTCGGATGCCTACATTCGAAGATTGATTTATTCGCAAGGGAAGTAAAGAATTTGGTCCCCTTTACCTGACAATAAAATTCACGGCCACCTATTCGTTGCTTCCAGTTTTTCTCTAGAAGAAGAGCAGATTTTTTTAACTTTTCGGGTCTGAAGTTAGAAGGAACATATAAAATAATTTATATTTAAGAGCTAAATGCATTCAGATATACCTTACATCTCCGTTTTCATCTATGACCTTTAGGGAATGTTGTCTGTTTTATGCCTATAGAATGTTGCAGATTTGTTTTGTCTTTATTGTTTAATTTATTTAAATTTTTACTTAAAAGAGAATCGGAAAACATTCCGGTGAAAACCGAATACGAACTTCTGGTTTCACATCTTCTTACATGTACATCCTCATAGGACAAATTTGTCAGAATTAAAATTATTATTATTATTATTATTATTATTCCATGTTTATTTAACTCAATTGTTTAAAAATATTCTTCCATGCCTCTAGCGATATTATTTGTGTAAACTCATCTACATTGAATCAAGGATGCATCTGAATCTGGTCTCTGATAAGTAGGCCTACTTTCTAAGATTGCATGGTGGACAGGAAAAATGACTGTCCGTCCATGAGTCTGCAGGCGCGATATCTCGAGTACGCTTTATCAGATTTTCATGAAATTTAGTATGCACACTTATAACGTCAATAAGATGAACAACATTGAGTTTGGACCAAATCGGTTCTCCGGTACCGGAGTAACGCCCAATTAACCGTCAAATGCTTTTTAAATTGCAAACCATCACTATACTATAAGGCCGCGTGGTTGATTCATTCATTGGCATAATTGTTTGCCCACTTCTAGATAAGCCAGAAAATTGAAATTTGACATACTTATTGCTTGTAACTTAGAACAGACGGAACTATTCCAATACGATCCGGTTTTTTTTTTTACTTTTTACCCTCTAAAAAAAACATTCAATGGCGGACACAATTTTAAGGTGTAGACCTTTGGAGGCTTATAGCGAAAAAACTGATTACACCAGCAGTAGGCCTAACGGATTTTGAGAAATCTACAAGTTTTGTCCTATGACTTTCCCATGGGTTATACCTTATACCTTAGTAGGCCTACACCTTGAGTTTGTTTATTTTAAGTAAATTTTGTATATTTTCCTCACATTATGTAATGTTTGACCCACTTATAGAACAGATATTATCTTAAAATTTGGCAGGAATATTGATACCTTCAACAGCGAAATTGACTGTTTCTAGCTGCCCCACAAGTGCAGAAAAACTTACTGGATAGCTGGAATGTCATTTACATGTACGACAGTCTAGAAAAATCATCCACTTATTAACTTGCTCACTTCCAGATGGACTAGAAAGTTGAAATTTGGTAAACTTACAGATTTTAGCCTATAGGCCTAACGGATGGTAAAATCCCAAAAAGTTCGTTTTTTTTGTTTACTCACTTCCAGATGAACTAGAAAGTTGAAATTTATTAAACTTACAGATTTTAGCCTATAACGGATGATAAAATTCCAAAAGTTAGTTTTTTTATTTCCCCCTCCAAATAAACTTTGAAACTTTTTGACTGCGTATTTGTACAAACAAAAATGAAAGAATAGGCCTATTGTTTTCTTGAGAAATGTTTGTAAATTCATTCTGATAATATTCTAGTTATCCCACTTATTCCTACACATATGCTTATAAACTTTTTCAAGAAACTGTGGTCTAAAACTCAATAGTTTCTGAAATATGGTCTATTAGCTCCATCTGGCACTTTGTTAGAGTTTACCTGACTTTATTTATTATAGGCATAAGTTAAATTGGCATTGGTTGATTATAAGTTTCATTCTTATTTCACAGATGACCTGTATACTGTACTGCAGGCCTATATTTCTGATACTAGGGAATATGAATGGCGCTCATATTGTGAGCTGTGCGGTGTGTTTAATTTCCCTTTCCGCTTTTTCCTCTTTGGTCATTTAAAACTGAGGCATATTAGGTTTGTAACGCCGCGAACAGCGAATTCTTGTGTAATGGTGTCAGTGTGGTCAAGAGCTCTCAGAGACGTTTCCATTCGCAGTGAACAGCGGAACAGCTTTACGGGGCAACGGAAATGGTCGCAATTAAAATCTCACTCTCCTCGTTATCTTGTAGGCGAGATCAGTGGCGGACCCACAAAGCTCTTCCTCTTGTTTTATTCCTGTTTCTTCGTAAAGAATTGTAGTGTGTTATCCAGTTATTGACGAAACACAGAGAGATGAAATTGAAATAACGGACTATGTATGTGTTCAACATAAATCCATCTTATATACAGAGTGCTTCAGAAAAATGTATACACACTTTGAAGTGTCATAGAAAATCTATTTTCCGTTCTACAGGTTAAATTTCTGGAAATGGAAAGGTTCAAGTCCAGTTTGATAAACAAATGACTTTCTGACGAAAGTGTGATTAATGTTCAAATGTTCAAAATGGGGGCCTTCAGCATTTCTGAGTACGAGTCACCACTGACTCCGTACATCGTACCAAAATGTCCAAAGAGATTTCTGCGACACCGCTTGAATGTCATTCCAAAGTGTGTCCAGGTTACGTGATTTACGTTTGTACACATCTTTTACTGTGCCCCATAAGAAGAAATCCAGCGGCGTTAGGTCTGGAGAGCGTACAGGAAACTCGATTGGCTCCCTGCGTCCTATCCACTGCTTTGGCAAATTTCGGTCCAGGTATGCTCGTACGTCCTTATGACAGTGCGGCGGTCCTTATGACAGTGCGGCGGAGCGCCATCTTGTTGGTAATAAAACCGTATAATGCACGAATGGCAGGGAATATGGAATGAGCAAGCTTTGTTTGGTACTTTTCATTGTTGGATGATTATGGCACGTTTGTTGGGCGATTGTTGAATCTATTCTGCTGACATCTGTTGAAGAAATATAACATTACTTTTTCCCAAAAATTTAACCTTGTAGAATGGGAAATAAATTTTCTATAACAGTTCAAAGTGTGTATACATTTTTCTGAAACACTCTGTATTTAATTCAATTTTAATTTTAATTTTATTTATTTATTTATTTGACCTGGTAGAGATAAGACCATCAGGTCTTCTCTTCTCCTCTACCAAGAATTCCAAAACTACAATATCAGTATAACTATAAAAATACAAGAAAAATACAGTAAGAAAAAATACAAAAAAGTACTAGCATTAAAGATACTAAATGACAATAATAGTAATAATGCTAATAATTAAAATTTTAGTAAAGCACAATACAATTATATAAAATCATATTCTGCAGTAGTGGCGCCAACTTATATGGACCCACTCCATATTACGCGTATAGGCCTGTTAATTATTTATTGCTATTACTAAAACATCGTGTTTCTTTTTTTCGAATTAAAACAAACGTCAGGCTATTGTTGACATACATAGTACGTTCTCATCTTATTTCAGTTCACTCACGATAGTTTGAAATTGTTCAATTCATTAAATTTTTACGTCATTCTCTGTCAATACAGTTTCCATAGCCACTGCCGAAAGATCTTTTTACGCTGTAAAAAGATTAAATACATTTTTGCGTTCACATTGCTGTTCTGAATATACATTAAGGAGAGCCCGGAGAAGTTATATTTAGAATTTAGATTATACTCGTGATTAAGAAAAATCGCAGGAAGGATATTAATGGAAAAGGCAAGGAATTATGATATGACAAAAGAGTGTGGGTTACAAGACATAACTGGTTAAAAAGAAGAAAGTCAGAGTTGAACGAACATGTAGAAAGAATGAATTTAAAAAAGATTGGTTAAATCAGGAAAGCACAATAAACCAGAGGGAAGAAGGAGTTCGGATCGCCCATGAAAAATATTATGTGATTAGGGAGAACCGGCTACTGGTCAAAGGGAAGATGAAGATGATGTGATGTTTGTGACGAACTTATTTGGAGAACTCCTGTCAAGAGAAAAAATGTTTCAACACGCCGTGCTATATAATATTGTTTTTAAGAAATTTCGTAAAATATTATCAAGAATTTCCGTTAACTAGGCCGCACAATACTTTCCTGGCGGTTGAATTACAAAATGGGATTGTTATTAATTATTACAAGCAATGAAAATAGTTTTTTTTGTACAGTCCTAAATTTATCCGTAGTATATCAATATTATTTAAGTCCATTTTATTAACGAAATAAGGGCGGGAATCCACCCGTGTTCCTGGCTTTGAGGACGACAATGGAAAGCCTTGGCATTGATATGTCTGTGCTATGGGCACCGGTGTGCTTAGGTAGTTGGCCTTATAACTTTACCGTGGAGGTCTTCAGTCTGCATCATGTTTATAAATCTCAGTTCGTCCAACTACTGGCCCTCGATAAGGTAACTGATGATAAGACCAATAACGCTTCATACGAATTTGGCTCAAGAAAACGTGTCGTTCCTCTCCCGTCCCCTCGCTTTCTATTTCTTCCATTCTCTTCATTCCGTAACATGCACTCCCTCCCTTATAACCTTCTGTAAATATCTTCTCACACACACACCTCCTTTACTTTTAAGAGGCGGTCAGTTTTAATTCCTTCTACATTGTCTTCTTATCTTTTACACTTGTAGCATTAAAGTCTTTCGCATTGAAAGAAATACAATGGCTGTGCTGCGGGCTAAATCCCATAAGAGGTTCGTAGACCTTAACAGACAAGGGCTTAGAAAATATAGGCTACATTATCACATTTCCTTCTTCTCTTTATGAATCAATCTATTTTACAGTCTGTTCATGCACGTCGTGATTTGTTTGCTCGTCGTGATTTGTTCAATGAAACTTTGCCTTAAAATAAAAATTTTCCTATAGTAACATTTAAAGATAAAGATAGAGATAAAATTACTTTCAATTACTGTCCAAGTCATTCCTTGAGGTTTCATGACTACTGTGAAGGATGAAGATGTTGATGTTACGATAATGAGTATACCGGGTGATTCCAAAGGTTATGTCACAACTTACGGTGCTTATAGAGGGATCCATATACAAAGGAAATATGAACTCATAGTCTTGGAAGCAATTCTGAGTCAGTATAACGCACTTTCAGGACTTAACTTACATGATGGACAAAACTCTTAACTTAGGACTTAAACTTACATGATGGACATCTTACCGATACTCTTTGGAACAAATGAGGCATACAGTTTACATGAGTGTAATTTTTAATAATGTTGAATTGTGCCATATATTACAACAAATTTGTTCAAAACGGCAGCCACCATTTTCAATGCAGGTAGTGCATCTTCAAAGGAAGCATTCGTGCACTCTCCCAAGTAGCCCAGACATGCCTCGAATCGAATCCCATCACATGCTGTCCAGAATCCTGGCCAATAACGTTCTGGGTCATCTACTGGTGTCTCAAATACGAGTCCCTCGATATGGCTCCCAAAGAAAAATCCATTGGCGTCAAATCTGGGGATAATGGTCACATCTGCAACATTTATAGCCGTGTGATGTCTCAAGGTTCCTTCCCAGACCATGAGTTCCTATTCGATAAATGTTACAAACGGACCCCTCTATATGCTCCATTGTTTTAACATAACTTTTTGAATCACCCGTTGTGTTATAATTATGAAATTAACTATGGGTGAATATTTGTAGATCGAGACATATTCAATGTATAGCAACGTCAAAGATAACAAAATACAACTTACGATTATCACGTTAAAACCACTCTCTATTGTAATGTTCATGAACACTGTAGAGGGAATTAGCTGTTAAAGCTCTGTTGATTGTTCATCACTGTCGCCTGATTGAGATATTTTTTTTCCAAAGTAAGCTGCACATGTTACCATTTTATTTATATATTTATTTCATTTATTTATTACAAAATTTTATAATAATTACAAATTACAAAAAAAATACAAATTATTACAAAATTATTACAAATCCAAATATTAATCATATAAACACAATTATTACAATTAAAAGAGAGTATTATTTACCCCGCATGAGCATAGCTCGTGTTCGGGGTCAGTTCAGTCATACTAAAATTATATTATAAACATTATACGAAAAACAAACATATTATAGGTTTAGGCAAAGAAATAAATATGAAATAAATACATGAATAATGAAAATAATAATAATAAACTACAATATCATAACAGGGATAATGTGAGGACAAGGTTTGCTTATTCCTTTGTGGCCAAACACATGTAATTAGACAGGAAATATTAACAAATATCTTTGTGTTCTATGTACGTACTGTATGTGCGTATCCATTTGTTGATTAAACACGTTTGGTCGCTTCTCATTCTTAAGATAAACTCTCGGTATTATGGACAGTATGACAGGCTAACATCATCTGCTGCTGTAATTTTTCTGTCTTCTGTTAATACTCATTAAATACAATTTATTGAGTAGGGCAAGGCATTTGATGATTTTGCATCTTTTTTATATGAATGTTAAAAGATAGCTCGAATATATATAAATGTGCATCATGAAATAATTGATTAAATAAGGGCAATTTGTTTTTGCATTTTTCGTCATTTTCAAGAGATAGGTCTTTTTTTGGAAATTTTAAGGTCATTTTCTGCATTTTTAGGTCATTTTTTTGTGGAGATAGGAGTCTTTCCATGTAAAAGACATTACTTTAAGAAAACAGACAATCGTTTTTATTTGAGAATCTCCGCCAAGTGTGCATAATTCATTTTAATTCAGGTTTATAGTAAACACCATAGCAGTTTGTCTTGTTGCAATTAATTTTTTTTCTTACTTTTTAAATGACATATATTTGCTAGGGGCAATTTGATGGGCATGCCAGTTCAGAAAGAATTTCTATTTCGCTAAGGGTGTCCAAGTATAAATTTACTTACTTCTTTAGTAAGAATATAAGCGTGTTTTATATTGTAAATTCATATATTGCTTTTAGCTATTCATCACTTAAAAAATATTTATAAGTAACACTGGTAAATTTATTGATCTTTTTTAAAAATGTAGTGTAATTTTTTCACTAATTTTAGGTCATAAATGCATTTTTCATTTTGCATTTTTTCAATATTTTATGGTCATTAAATGCCTTGCTCTAATAATGACTAACTACACCATTAAAATGGCATTAGAAGAAAATGGAGAAATGATTTATCTTTTCTCTGTATGACATACGAGTGCTTCTTATACACATTTTGAGATAAGTTTTATATACTAAATGTTTCTAAATACTTAAACTCTTCGTATCTCTGTTTTAACTGTTTTGGAAGTTAAATACACGGCGCAAGTATTTAAGAGGTCTTTGTAGCAGAAAATGCTGGCATTACATGGGCTGAGGTCAGGTTAATGGTTTTGAGTTCCAACAAAGTTGTGCATATAAATTAAAACCCGTCGTGTTTTGTTTGAGGCCATTACGTACACTGTACTAAATGAGAACAACTCCCATAAACGTCAACCGTTTATTTATTTCTTTTTAGATTGTCTCCAAATTGTTTTCTTGACTTGGGTAGTTTGTGCAAAACGGAGCAGAAAAGAGGACTAAAATAGAAGCAAAAAGTTTTCTTTGATATACTTGTTGCCGTAGTTATTCTGCCTCATTATTATATAGATATTACGCAAATAAAACGTAGATCTTAGTATCTGACGGCGTACTTATAGGCTATTACTAACATGATAATCTGAAATGATTATTCTGATTGTAGTGTGTGTACAGAATGAAGAAGTCATTTTTGTCTACCTGACACTGTTCAGATAAATGTGCAGTAACCTGGACAAGTCTATTATCGAAATATTGTCATTTGAAGGGGTGATGTTTCATCCGTAAGCCAGTCTTCAAGGGAGTCGCATCGCGCTGATTAAGGTACAAGGCTATGAGTCATAACTTGGTGGGAGGTGAATGATAAACTTGTCTCTCTGAATTCAACTCCAACGTATGAAACGGCCTTCCCTTCGCTCGCATTTGACCAATGTAAGGAAGAAAAAATACTGTACGTGTGATTTTCTGCTTCGCTATCGTTTTAAACTACATCTTTTGAAATAATTTTTTCGTGTAGATACCGCAATAATTTCAAGCAGGTATTTCTTAGAGTAACATTTTTATGTCAGTGTACGAAACGTTTCGTGTATGTAAAAAATTATGTAACGAGCAACTCGAAACGATATAAATGCCGATATATATATATATATATATATATATATATATATATATATATGCTTATTGCACAATGTAAATTTATAAAGGTCATACATAATAATTCAGATAAACATGCCCAAGTAAAATTTCATTCTTTGTGGACATCACAGTTGTTGGACGTACAAAGAATATAAAATGTATTTGCTGATCATCTGATATTGACAGCATACAGAAGCTCTTTTTTCTCCTTCTTGGTTCCATATTTTCGCTCTTTAGTGCATACGATTACAAACTCCATGGATACTATGCTAGGAATATGCATGGGTTACCTGGGAACTTCCTTTGATACGTTTGTGAAATTTACCTTCGAAATCAAAGAGATCGAGGCAGGGAGAAAACTCTGTCAGGTCAAACTTCAATCTAACAACCACCAAGAGGATAGTGTAACTTCAAAAGCATCAAGTGGTACTTTGCTAAGCTTTACAATTTTAATTTAAATTCCGGAATCAAATAAAACTGTTTTCCTTGTTCTTGCTCAAATGGTAGTCAAGCCATCAGATCGACTGCGTTAGTAGCAAGAACAGTCTGCAACATAAATAGAATACCAGAGAGAATATAGACTAAAGAAAACATTCGAATGTAAAGAATCGAATAATATACTAATCAGCTCAATAATAGCACAGCGTTAAGTTCTCATATGACACATTCACATGATTTTTTTTCTTATCAAATTGCAACTTTTTAGCTTCATATTCCAACATGGAGTAACAGATCAGTTATCACACTGCAGGACTGCAGAATTATTTATTTCGGTCTCAGCAAAGTCGTATTGTTCACGAAACACTACTTTAAAACTTAAGTTTGTGGAAGAATTTCTGCAAAAAAAAAAAAGTTTTAATAAACTACTTGAACACCTTAAAGTGCATGCTAGTCTATGGACAAAATTAAAGCAGAATGATGAAGCATTTTCGAGAAAATCACGAATTCTAAAAAGATGTTAGGATTTAAAAAAATGTAGACAATCTTCTTGTCAAACAAACAAACAAACAAACAAACAAAAACACTATGGTATTTTTAAATGTTTTACTATAACGTTCACAGCGTCACAAACATACAAAGAGAGAGAGAGAGAGAGAGAGAGAGAGAGAGAGAGAGAGAGAGAGAGAGAGAGAGAGAGACAGAGATGACAAACAGAGAAAGGGAAAGGGGTAAGAAAAGTTTCATAAATTAGTTGGCCTTTTTTGAACTCAGGTGACCTGTAATCTTGAAATAATGCAGAAAAGACGATATTCGAAAGCAGGACCGATCGCTGTACATTCTCTGCCCATAGTATTTAATGGTGAGGGAAGAAAAATAAGCATAAGTAAAATCTTTATTCCGGATTTCACATTTGAGTTCTGTTGGGCGAAAGTGGATGTGAAATGGGGAGGGGGGAATTGGTATCTATTGTGATAGGTTATTAGGCCTATACAATGCATGCAAGATACATGGTTTACAGTACTTTTTCTTCCTGATTGGTGAAATGAGTGTGATGTGAAGGGCATTCCGAGTTGAATGTTGATTGTTGAATTCCCGCCAGTCATGACAGCCATAGCCGTATACTTTATTTAGCGCGACGTGACTCCATAGAAGACTGGATTACGAATGAAACATCGTCCCTTCAAATTACAATATTTTATTACTGAACTCGTCCAGACAACTGAGCATCTTTCTGAGCAGATTCAGGTAGAAAAACAATACTGTTCCTAGAAATCCTGAATGAAGTATTTGCAGTAGTCGATAATTTCAAGTATAAAGGGTCCTTTTTAATTCGTCAAACACGTTTGGATAAATGGAGAACATAAAGTACATTCATAAAATTTATGCACCTTGATATATTAAAAAATGGAGAGAAACAAATACAAATCTACATATCACGTTAGACAGTTTATTCCGATTTTCGAACGGGAAACCTAGATACATGCTTAAAGCGATTAATGGAATTCAAAAATGCCCGGAAGAAGAATTTTATGTGTAGTGATGATCCTGGTGACTAAATGTTGGATAATTAAAAGAAGGAATACTAATTCGCATAAGATGTAGGTTTTATAGCAGTGATAAAAACCAGGCGAATTAAATAAAGGAATCGTATGAAGAGATCGAAAATATGAGCAATGATAAGATTACTTAGGCCTAATTGAAGAATATGCATCTGATGGAAGACCATTATAAAGTCCAAAATTAAAATACATCAACAGCACGGCAGGATATATAATTTTTTGCATTATTAAAAAACGGGTATTTTGCAATGGAGTAAATTTGTATGCCATTTGAGGCATGCGTCAAGCCAGACAATCCTCGACTCATCTTGAACATCATAAAAAAGTAATATCACTTTCGGGGGGTTTTACAGGCAAGAGCGCAGTTCTTAGCAATATAGGAATGCAGATGGTTGTGGTTGGTAAAATGTATTTCAAAATTTAGATGAATCAATATAGTCGACTTATATTTATATTTAGGTCCCTATGTTATAACTTTTTACCCGATGAAATAAAAAAAAAAACTACAAGCAGAGGTTTTCAAACACACTCTACTAACGTTCAATAAAAAGTTCCTTATATTCTGTAGATACATTTTTAAACTCAAAAGTTATTGTAATTGTAAACATGAAGTACGGTAACTTTTATTGTTTGTGTTGTATTTATAATCATTCAAATGCCTGTATTTGTGCGTAAAGACAGTATATAATAATAATAATTAGGTATGGGTCCTCGATACTCTCGATACTTGCATGGTATCGGCATCGAACGATACTTCAGAAAACTCGCTCGATACTTTTTCGATACTTTGGTAATTCTGCAATTCTGCAATTAAGTGAGAAAGCTAGTATTTTTTAACAAATCTTGTAAGTGGACTGTTTAAAAAAACTAATTTTAGTTTTAATGTAAAGTTTAAAAATAATTATAGGCTACTGATGATATTAAATTTTGTCTCATTAAATATGCAGACTTAATTAACTTAATTGGTATTACACAGTTCTCTCAAATTTTAATTTTTAATGTACCTATTTATTGAAACTGGAAATGTTGAAGGTATCGAGTATCGAAGTATCGAGTATCGAGGAAAAAATCATGTATCGGTATCGAGTATCGAGAAAATCTGGTATCGACCCATCCCTAATAATAATAACTTATTATTATTAATATTACTATAATTATGATAATATTAATAATGATTTTAATTAAAGTAAAAGAGAAAGTATTTTTGGTCTGAAATTTTTAAATAAAAAATGTAATACTATCGGTTAAAAAAGATGAAATTTAAGTATTTCTGTGAGTAATAAAAAGTAATAATAAGAATATCATGATAATATAAGTTTGAATTAAGATAAAATTGAAAATTTGCTGTGAGTAATAAAAGATTTCTCTTAACGAAAAACAATCTTATGAAAACAAATGCCCACATTTTGCAACACTAACGGATCTTTTCAAAATTTCTAAGAGCATTAATTTTAGCATCTTGAGATTATGATTTTTCTTCTGGTAACTCTACATTTAGTGCATTATAGAGCATAATGGTATCTCTATGCCAAAGTGGTCAACCTTATTTATAAGCTCGTTCCTTTCAAAGTTGACATGAACCAACCGAGTAGTTCCGTATAATTTGGGTCACATAGAATTCTATGGATGCAGAAGGACTGATAGAATAGTATTGTGACAAATGTAAATGATGTCAGACCGAGTATAATAGACGAACAGCGCATAAAAATGATGGTATTTCATGCTCCCCAATGCCATTTAATGTAGCGATATAGAATATTCACACTCCAAATCATCCTAATTTCTCTAGCGTTCACGGATTTACATAATCTGTCTTTTATATTTTTATTTCTTTTTAACTTCGTCTCACATTTCGCCGCTTTCGAGGATTTTATACTTGCAAATTGAATTGTAGTATTTTACTCTACCTATCTTTTGTCAGAAGTAGAGTAACTGCATTTCTTCTTTCTAGACTTCATTTCAGTACTTTTCTCATTTGGTGGAGCCTGCCTCGCATTTTCTTTACCTCGCTTTCCTTCACTCTCTCTCTCTCTCTCTTACTCTTTTTCTGTCTTTCCTCCCTAGGCCTTAGCCATCCACGGATTTATTAGAGATGGGGGAAAAGAACAAGACAAAAGGATACTTATAAAAAGATTCAAATCTAATAGATTGTTCATCACGTGAGGAATGATTGCAATCTACATTCTAAACACTTGTTCAGTTGCTTTAACTTAAAAGTGTACCGAATTTCCCCCTTCTCCGCTATAGGCAGCCAGCTTTACCTGATAACATTCTTGAAGCTGGCGGCTGGGTAGGATGGTCTTTTCTTTCCCTAGAGGTACAGGTTTCTTCTGCCGTTGCCTGTTTTTAGATCAAGAAGACTACAGCGGACAAAGAAAGATAGAAAAGAAGCTTGTGTCTAAGGGGAGGAAAATAAAGTTACAGAGAGAAGGGAGGAGTATGAGTGAAAGAAGTGAGCAAAGATCAGAAAGAAGTTTCTTTATGCGAAGAACCGTTCTTTTTATACCTTAAAAATCCACAAGAAACAGATAATGGAAGTGAAGACATGCCAAAAGTGAAAGACGTTCAACATTTTTAGTTACTTTTTCTGTTTTCAATCTTCGTAACTTGTTTTCTACATTAACCTCCAAATCCCGTATGATTATTTTTAGCAATACGAGTTTCTGGCTTTGAAGTCCCTCTTTGTTCGCTTTGGTAGATAGACCAAAATCTCAAAATTATAACAACATTCCCTCCGTAAGAAGCTTATTAAGTTCATGTATACGTGAAATGTTGACCTGAGATAATTTTTACTCTTTCGTTGTAATATCGGGAGATATATTGAATTATGATTGCTCTTATATTTGAACATACGAATGGATCGTGATGCCAGTTTCAAAGTTATATATATGTAGTTATTACTTTAGGATCGGAATTATTGTTTATCTTTATACATACATAAAATGATTTTTCTAAAAATAGCTATCTTCTGGATTGATACAATCAGATTATCTTTATTTATAATGTTCTACGAATTAAACTCTATTTTGTTCGCATTTGGTGTTATTTAGATTATAATTTAAATTATAAGCTACAGGTCATACACAGTCGGCTACATAAAACTTCGAGAATATTCTTTCAAAAAACTGTGACTGATACCTTGTATGCATCTTACAATGCAATTTATTTAATAATAAAAATATCTTACAACACATCGACCTTCTCACCTATTTGCAAGGTTTGGTTTTACGTCTACCTAATGACAGATGTGCAGTTCTGTGACCATCGTCTCTATGCCGGAATTTTGTCCCACAGAAGTTATTTTCCATGCCTGTAATTAATCTGCTCACATAGGCATATTTGATTAATATAGTGATGATTAGGGCCCGGATTTTTAGGTTCTTATAGGTTAGATTCTCTCTGCCTATAGTTAAATCACACCTTGAACCCCGGAATTGAACCTTGGACTTTAGCCAATACAAAAGAAGAATGTAAACATACACTTAAAGTTTTATGCATTCTAAGCTATATGAACCTAAAAATCCGTTCCCCACTGATGATGCACAGTGCACGCTCATTGAATTGTTTGCAGTCTATCTGTTTTCTTAATAAGAATTTACGGTATAAACCGTTACAGGCTCGTTTGAAACGAAATCCTAATTGAAGTTGTTTAATAGAATTCCAAATGAGGCATGCCCGAATATTCTACTAAGGTTTATGTTCAGTTCTTAAGAAACACATTATAGAACACACAAAATCTGCTTTTCTCAGGTTAACGCAATGCAGAGTGTTTCTAAAGTCATAAAGAGTAATTAAAGAGGAAGAATATTATGAGTGAAGACCAGCTAGTTGAAGAATTAGGACTGCCGTAGACACTATCTTGAGTAATGGTAGAGTAACTACACAGATAAGGTATGAAAGTAATTACTGAAACCTCGTAATTAATCAAAATATCTTTCCTGTTCTCCTCATATGAACGCTTAACAAATGAGTAGCGGAGTGAAAGCATTATTAAAACCGGCCTTATAATTTTTAAACTTTTTACACCATTGTTTTTGACTGATCTACGTTCTTAAATCTAAGAAAGCTAGGAATAAAGTTTCTTCTACTCAACATTTTTAACTTTTTCGATTCTCATAAGCACTGTCTTCTTTTATCGTTTTCCTGCATTCTTTATTTATGTATTTATTATTTCTTTCTCTCTTTCTGTCTTACTCCTCGTTTCATTCTTTAATTTTCTTTCTTTAATTTTCTTTCTCAGTTTAACTTCCTATTTCGAAGAATTTGCATGTCATTGCCAATAGAAGAGAGATGACAACTATGAATCATATTAATTTAAACAAGTTAATCAGGATTTTACTGTATAGTAAACATTATACAGGGCCTTCATTTAATACTTCATCGATATACAAGGAAATGAAGAGTGTGCTATAAGGATAGATGTTCTGTCAATTATTATTAGGCAGTATTGGATCTGAACCTTCAAAGTTTCGAATATATAGAAGTGAAATCTTCCTGAGAAAGTAAAAATAAATATAGCCTATATTTCCCAGACTTCACGTTTTATTATTTATTGGTTCCAAGAAAGTTGTTTCTAGAATACTGTGTTTTGTGAGTTCTTAAATTTTGTTTAAGGTGGCAATTCTGAAGGATATTGAATCTTTTCTGAAAGCAGCTTGAACAAGTATCTATAATTCATAGACAGTATAATTATCAGTTGAACATTGTGATGAACAAAATAACTACAAGTTTGTCCAGAAAATTCTGCAAAGTCAACTTAATTTTCTTTACATTAGGAAAAAAATTAATAAATTTCATGGTTTTATCTCTTGATGCAGAGAGATTACTTCTTACAAAGAATACGACGAAGTCGTGTACTTTTTCACCCAAGATGTAAACAAAACATAAAACAAAAAATTAAATAGACTGAAATTGCATTTAAAGGTAGGCTTAAAGAAACGAAGAATTCGATCACCAGATATGGAGATGCAAAAAAATGCGTAAATCTCGTGAATACGTAAATAGCACTGAGACCTATGATACAAGCCAGATCTGGGGATTTGGAATTACAGCTTGTAATAAGTAAATTCATAGGCCTATTATAAACCAATACCGACGTCTGCGTCCACACACTCACTCGGACCTAAAATAATCTAATCACATCTACAACATTCATCAGAAAACAATTTATTTTGTTGTTATTTTTATTACTATTATTATTATTATTATTATTATTATTACTTTGATTAACTTTATTACTTTACTTGACTTTAGGACTCGGAAAGGGAGGTTCGTTGATTCCACAGCATGTGTGTTACTTTAATAATTTTGGATGAGTATAGGTCCATTCATTCATGTTTTACCTTAATTGTTTGTTGTTTTTGTCCTTATCCAATTAGCAGAAATATTTATAGAACAATGTAGTCGTAGATTTTGCCTCTTGTTCATATTAACGGCTGCGTAGAAAGGGCTAGATGTTTATCTTATTATAGTTTTTGTTTTGTTTTTCCTTCTTCGCTAGTCCTATAGGCCACATGTCTGTTTGTCGAGAGCTCGTGTGTGTATGTATATATTCTACCTGCGAGAGTGCGTGTGTGTGTTTGTTGGATGCCCTTTGAGTTCTTAAGCAACTTACTCGCTTTGTGCCCGCACGTCTTTTTCAGAGGATGAGATTCTTTTTCTTTGATGTCTCCACAAAAGTGTGCTTATTTAAAAGAATACGCGAACGCACTTCATGGGCTTGAAAAAAATCTTAAAGTGCAACTGATTTTTTTAGTAGGCTATATTTTTTTCTCAGTTTCAACATAGTCTTTAATAATACTAATTTTTCTTTTTCTTCTTTTTTTCCAGGGATCGTGTGTTCAGGTTAAATTTGAGCAACATCAGCCATTCTAACTGTGAGGTAAGTGATTTTTCTTGTCCTTTGTTTTAACATACAAGCGTCTTCAGCTTCGTATTTAACATATTAACCATCCAAAGGCTTTATAGTAAGTTGTCCTTGAACGTAAAAAATAAATGCTATTATGATTTTACATATAGGCCTATCAGCCAAGTAAGGGTCAATTTCTGTCTTTTTAGCTTTTTCTGATTTATTGCTATTTTTTTATTTTTAAAACGAATGGAATAATAAATTAAAATGTGAGGAAAGCCCATCCGTTCACAGGTATTTAGCTTTGTTATACAATAACCTTAATCTTTATTGTAAAGCTGTAAATAAATAGATAATACCATATTAGTTTCTTTTAACGTCTTTAGAAATCAGAATTGTATTGATTTAATCCATAAAACTATTTTTTTTATTGAAACCGACAAATTATTTAAACGCTATAGTATTATCTATTATCGTAAATATACTATCTGTTATTAAATAATATTTGTATTGTGATCAATGTACTCTGGAAATTTTCATAATTATTTCACCTGTACTGCATACTGTAGACTGTTACGTATATCCCTAAACATTACGAACAACCATGCTTGTTCCTTGCAGCACCAGATGCAACTAGTCGCACAGTCAGGACACACTTTTTGGCGATACTTACAGTGACAAAAGTCATTCCAGTTAGTCCTTCAGTTAGTATGAAGTTTACATGCATAGAAAACCGTAACTAAAGCAGTGGAATGTTGTGTGCATTATTAAAGCAATCCGTGGTTACAGCTTGATATTACATGACAAAGGATTAAACACTGCTTATTTTTTCCTGTACAGTATTTACAAAACCACTTCATGTTTTATTCGACAAATATCCTGCATTACAGTCAGATTTAGTGTTGTGTGGTGGATTATTAGTGGCATTATGGAAAGCTTTTAACATTTATAACACTTTGCAATGTACTGTTGGATAAACTATGTACAGTTCACTCTTACGGTTGTTATTGTTTGCAATATCTTTCTTCATTCAGAGAATCATGGGAAACACTACAAATTTATTACGGATTTTAAATTAACATGTGTTTTGAAAGTATGAAGTACATAAATCTTTGTCAAAATACAAAATATATATGCCATCTTTCGTGATATTGCATGGAATAATCTACAACAGAACCTCAATTAACCATCAGGCATGGGACCTAAAAATTGACGAATAAACGAAAACACGGTTAAACGAAAAAGGAGACTTTCACAAAAATGCCTTTTTTAATTCTTAAAATCTTAGAAAAAAAAAACTTGTTTTAAAAATTTCCTGCAGCACACTGCAAAAACACACGTATATACGTATGAAGGCTTTGTATATACCTATGTATGTATGTATGTATGTAGTATAAAATCATAATTGTTGTTTGAAAAAGTCAGCTATTTTCATTTTGTTTAAACACACCGTTTCATTTTTGGCTGCTGGGTCTCATATTCTCTGAAGCTAAGTGATGGGACCAGCTAAAACGCCATCTGTTGCTGAGTACCCAAACCAACGCTACTCTATAATTAAGATGGTAAAAATGGTAAAACTTGATCTTGGGAACCAGCTGGCTTGCGGTTAAGCGATTAAGATGGTGAATCGGGATACGGATAATCGAGACTCCATTATATTCAAATGTAGATCCTTGTTACGATTACTAAGTCATACCTGCTTACCTAATTTGAACAGATAAACCTTGTCCCTAGGACTCTCAAATTCTTGCAGGAACGACCTAATTAATATATTTATACCGACTTTGCCCTTTTGATCTTCAAAGCAATGAGTCATTAGACACTGAAATGTATTTCGCCTTCTCCATTATTGCATAATTTCTGCAACTTCAATATGAATACAATATCGAAAATTGAAGCTACCATGTACCCCTTTTCGATTCATTCTTATACAAATTCAAAATAATACATCTATTGACAGAATTTCGACAAGATACTCTGTCTAATTTTGTTATATCAGTTTACCTGATTTTATTATTATTATTATTATTATTATTATTATTATTATCATCATCATCATTATTATTATTATTATTATATTAATTTTCGTATTTCTTGGTGCGGGATTGTATTGTACCAAATTTGAATAACGTAGAGCAAAACATGTATTGATTTTTTAATATAATTCCAGGAAGAGTCCGTAATGAGATCGGATGATGGGAATATGATGCAGTTTCTTGTTACAAGTACTGGAGTCATGTTGCCTGTGAAACACAATGATTGAGCTTCTTACAGTTCCCAGTTCTCGCTTTTAGAGAACAAAGAAAATTCCTGTTATTAGTCTAAAAGAGTTTAGCTTCATGAAACAATTTTTATACGGGTAAAATTGCTTGAAGGAATAATGACGTCAAATACCTGTGAACCTAGAATGCTTAAACATCCTAATACAGCATGTAATTCCAAAAAATGTGCTAACACTTGAGTTGTGACTATAGGTTCATAATGTTTATATGTTGCATCGTTTGTCTGGTACTAAACATAACTACGAAGTTTAAAGACTACTTCAAGGTTTATTCCTACAATATTAAAACTGTGAAATATTATTATTAAATAATTCACAGTCGTGACTTGCAAATACAAATTCTCACAGTTTAACTCAAAGTGAATGACAACGGAAAAATTAATGACAAAGAGAAATTCTATCGACATTTTCCATGTAATAATCTCGTATCCAAAGAATAAATTTCTCAGAAATTGTTGTCATATAATTTTTCTGTATCAGTATTAACTGAGATATTTCCGAACCACTCCATTAGTTAATGGCAGCTATGTAAAAATTAATTTAGTCTTCTCAGGAGTGTTGACTAAGGGATACAAATTTTTATTAATATATGTTCAAGTTCCACAATGTGATAAACAGACAGACATAAAAGTTAACATCCCAGAAATGGGAATGACTACCATCTTCTTCTTCTTCTCCTGGCATACAGCACTTATAGTTTTGCTAAAGCCTCCTTTAAAACAATAGCCCATTCTCCTCTATCTTCTGCTCTCCTTCTCCATCTCTTTATTCCCGCTTTCCTTAAATCTCCCTCAATGCAGTCTATCCATCTCAATCTGGGGCGCCCTCGATCCCTCCTTCCTTCAATTCTACCAGTGAAAATCTTCTTCACTATTCTTTCATCCTCCATTCTAACTAGGTGACCTGCCCATTCGAGTTTTCTAATTTTGATCAAAGTTACTATATTGGGTTTCTTGTATGACTGTTCCAGTTCCAAGTTGCTACGGATTCTCCAATCATTTTGTTCTTTTACAGGGCCATAAATCTTTCTCAGGATTTTCCTTTCCCATCTTCTCAGCAATTGTTATTGAAGTTCTGTCATGGTCCATGCCTCACAGCCGTACATCACTATGGGTTTAATTATCGTGTTATATATTAATAATTTAATTTGTTTAGAGATACATATTTTCTTTAATACCTTATCCAGAGCATAGTAACATCTATTCCCTGCTGCAATCCTGGCTTTTATATCTTTACCACAGTCATTGTCCCAAGTAATCACTGAGCCCAAATATTTAACCTCATCCTTTTCTTTAAAATGCTCTGAGTTTATGAGGACTGTTCTGTTTTCATCTGTTCTTACTTTGTGTTTGGAGGTATTCATCAATACTGTTTTATCTTGATTAATTTCTAATCCTATTTTTTTTGTTGTATCATTTATTTGTGCATATACTTCATTTAATGCTGTTACTGATCTTGTTATTATAGCTACGTCATCTGCGTATGCCATATACTGTCTGGTTCTATTTATTATGCTTTCTCCAGGATTTATTACAATGTTACGTATTATTTTTCTAGAGCTAAATTAAATAACAATGTTGAGAGTGCATCTCCCTGCTTAAGGCCATTTTCTGTCACAAAGTCGTCTGACAGCTTCCCACCAATTCGAATCTGATTTACTGTCTTCTTTAGGGTGGCTTTGGTTAAATCTATTAACTTTTGAGGTATTCCAAGTTCTTTCATAATTAGGTACAACTGGTATGTGTCGATATTGTATTCATGGGTTTTCTCAATTATTTGTCTTAATTGGAATATTTGATCTGTGGTAGAACGACCTTTTCTAAATCCACTTTGATAGTC
Organism: Ectobius pallidus; assembly: GCA_964059195.1. Classification (NCBI taxonomy): domain Eukaryota; kingdom Metazoa; phylum Arthropoda; class Insecta; order Blattodea; family Ectobiidae; genus Ectobius; species Ectobius pallidus. The sequence continues at coordinate 117,799,356 of CAXKWD010000005.1, forward strand.
CCCCAATATTTCTTCTGTGTACTGTTCCAAGTATTTCGCTAGAATACTTGTAAAAATTTTATAGATCACATTTAATAAAGAAATCCCTTTGTAGCTCCCACATTGTAACTTGTCTCCTTTTTGTTTATACACTGGGCAAATAATAGCTCTCTCCCAATCCTTCGGCAATTCCTCTTTCTCCCAAATCATTAGAATTAATTTATATATTTTATCCCAGAGCTTCCTTCCTCCACTCTTCACAAGTTCTGCTGTGATCATATCCGATCCTGGGGCTCTGTTCTTCGTCAATCTTTTAATTATCTCATATACCATACTTCTTGATGGTTTATCAACATATTTATCCGGACCATAAAATACTAAATTATCTTCCTCTTCAGGGAGTTGATGTGGTTTATTTAAAACTTCTTTAAAATACTCCACCCATCTGTCCATCACCTTTCCTTCTCCTCCTATTAGATTTCCTTCTTTATCTTTCACCATTGTAGTTCTTGATTGGTATCCTTCTTTAAGCCGTCTTACTTCCTGGTAAAATTTTCTACTTTCACTCCTCATTTTAAAAATTTGCATTTCCTGTACTTTTCCTTCCTCGAAGTCTTTCTTTTTCTTACTTAAGATTTTGTTTGTCATTCTACGAGCTTTCCGATATGCCTCCATCGTTATTCTTGTATTTCTACTTAACATATTCATTCTTGCATTATTACGCTCGATTATTGCTAGTTCGCAATCTCGATCAAACCACTCCTTCTTAATGGTTTTATTCTTATAACCAATCACCCCCTTTGCAGCTGTTTGAATTTTATTCTTAATTTATTGCCATTCTTCTTCTATCGATTCCAGATTATCAAATCTTTCTTCTATCAAATTCACTATCTCTTCTCGATAGCGGAGATACACCTGGATCATTAAGTTTGGATACATCGTATCTCGGTATTCCTTGTCCCAAGTTTGTCCTTAATGTCGAGATTCTAGGTCTAAATTTTATGCGTACCATGAAATGGTCGCTATCGCAGTCTGCGCCTCTACAACTCTTAACATCTATTATATCCTTCACATGCCATGAGTCTATCAACACGTGATCTATCTGGTTCTTAGTTTTCTTATCTGGGGATTGCCATGTTTCCTTATGAATATTCTTATGTGGAAATAAGGTGCTACTAACTGCAAAGTCATTTGTAATTGCAAAATCACTCAATCTATTTCCATTTCCATTTTCCTCTTCGTGCAGACTATGTTCCCCTATGTTTGGTTTCATTGATTCATCTTTTCCCAATTTAGCATTAAAATCTCCAACAATAATTTTCCTTTCATATTTCTTTGATCTCTGTATGATTCTTGATAATTGCTCATAAAATTCATCTTTAATGTCGTCCTCTTTCTCCTCTGTTGGGGCATGTATACATACCATGTATGTATTACAGAATTTCCCTTTTATTCTTATCCCGCAAATTCTTTCATTAATTGGGTCGAAACATAAGAGAGATGATTTAAGACTCTTATGTACAAGGAACCCTGTTCCAAATTCATTCCTTCGATTACTCCCACTATAACATAGAGTATAATCTCCTAGATCTCTTATTCCACTGTCTTTCCATCTAATTTCTTGTATAGCAGCAATTTTAATTCTATATTTATTTAATTCTGTCATTAATTGTTTCATAGCTCCAGGTTTATATAGACTGCATACATTCCAAGTTGCAAAATTAGTAATCATGTCCTTTTTCTTTTGCCAAGGTCGTCTTAGAGTATCCATCCGGCTATTGTCTGTAGGTTTCTGAATCAATAGAATTTCAGAGATGGGGGTGATTAGCCCACAGTCCCCTAGATTTGATTTCGGGGTTTTCTTCCCCTAGATCAGTTGCTTTCTCTACAGCTACAGAGCCTGATCTGCCCCTCCCTAACAAGAGGTGTCTCTTCTGCTGCCTCCGCCATTGGGACTCTCACTCCTCATCTGCCTTCAGCACCGTTGGACCTCCTCTTCTGAGTTGCTTCTTCGTCTGGGTCCTCCCCTATGGCCTGTCCAGCAAGGGTGGCCCTACCAGTAGCTACGCTACCGCCGGCATAGCCCATAGGATCAACGGACCACGCAAGCTCTCCCACCAACAACAAGGTCTTGCAACTCCCAGGGAGAGGGAATGACTACCATGCAAATTGATAATCATTTCAGGGACCCTTCAAAAAAGGATAAACTAAAGAGACGTACGAATCCTTACGGTTTTATGCGTATGACTTTCTTACTAGTTTTCATACTTTTTCTTATTACTATAGTTGAGAGAACATAGAAAAATCTAAAATGATCGAGTCAACTATCCCTTAAGGCATTTTTACAGAAAAACTAATAGGCCTATAGTATTATTAGCCAGTATAGAAGTTTGTAATTTACATTTTTATCAAAATCATTAATAATTTTTTCAAAAATTAATTTTTTAAAAATATTTCATGAAAACTACCATTAACATTTTAGTTCTGGAAATGAAATTCTAGATGTGGCAATAAGTGTCCTGAATCCAAAAATAGAAGTATAGATAATGCACTGTTTAACCTCAGTGGATCTGCACAAATATACATACAGAAGTAGGCCTATATCATTCCAGTAACACTTTTTTTGTTTTCAGGCATCGTGAAACATTTTTTCTTGGTTTCGCTATACCTCTGTATGTTGCATATGTGCGAGAACATGAAATGAAAAGACTTATTGTAATAATTTAAAATTATCTATAAAATTGAATCAACTACAGTATATGTTTATTCTCATGCTGCTCTTCTTAGACATATTCTCACATATGTTATAAAATAAGAGTCAAATAATAGGAATGGCTTTCATATACACACTGGTGCAATCTCAGTTGTGACTTTCTGGAAACGAGAAAGGAGAGATTTCCATTTAGGAGAAACTGTTTAGAAGGTAGCACAAGCCAGGATAACGGTGGAGTAGATGAAGAGATAGACGCTCGGCAAGGAAGATAGGAAGCAATAAAGTCTGCAAGCGTCTGAGGAAATTAGAACAATTACTTGTTAGAGTGAGGTTAAATGGAAAGGTGCCTCAAAAAGGAGGTACGGAGGCGAGGTATATGCAGCTTGATTAAAACTGTGTCAGTGTTTCGTATCTCTTAACCTGGAATACAACATTTCTGCGATTCCTGAATTAGTTTGTTGGTAATATGTAGCTTAGAAAGTAAATCGCTGCTGCAAAGTTTAAAATGCATTATTAGTACTGTTGAGCAGGATCAATAAAAATGAAATAAAGTGCATAACTGAAACCAACAGCTCACATTCTTATTTTATCCTGCCTAGGCCTTTCAGCACTTCCATGTCATCTTCAAGGCGTCTTGACCTGCTGGTGTAGATTCATTAACGAGTAAAAAATGAAATTTTATTTTCTTATAGCCTTGTCATATTGATAAAATAATGAAAATCTTCAAAAGTTTTATTAAAAACTAGCAACGACACGCTTTTCACAACACACAAAGGGAAAGACTAAAGAAGAAGGAAGTTGAAAAATGCGCCAATGATAGTTTTTAAAAATGTTTTTGAAGATTTTAATTATTTTATCAGTATGAAAATGCCATTTTAATTTTTAATCGTTTAAGAATCTTACCAGCACGGCCAAGTGCCCTGAATATGACTTAAAAGTGTCGAACGGCCTAGAAAGAATAAAATAACGGTTGTTGGGCTGATTGTTTATTTTAGTTTATTCCCTGCTGCAAAGTTTTCATTTCAGATCTACCAATCTATTGGCTAGGTTTAGAATCAGGCGCTAAAATTTAAAAAATGTATGAAAGTGTTCAATGGAAGTATATTTGCGCAAGCTGATATGAAACACATGTCCTTTCCTAATCTAAGCATTGGTCAGTGCGATTTATCGCTTCACACTCCTGCATAAAGTAAAGGCTGGGTGCACTTTCTGTCGTCTCAGTGAAATGCAACCTTTTCATTGCTACTGACTTATAAATTCACCTTAAAATTGTATGAAAGCAGAGATAAAAGATCGATGGAGTATTTCTTTATATAAAATGTGAAGATCATTTATAAACAAGTTAAAATTGTCATCTGCTGAAACCAGCTTTTCCATATAAATTTTCCTCATTGATTTCAAACTTAAAGCCCACTGATGATTTCACTTGGTGGCAGGATATAATAATACAGAAATTCAGCTCTGAAAGGGATATTATTCTTTTATTGTTTTTTCTTATTTGTATACAATGTAGATGTAAATATATAATACATGTCACTTTCAAGAAGTTGTGATCTAAATGTGAATAGGTATTATGTAATTTAGGATTACAACCACAGTATATACTGTATTACAACTATAAACTCGATAGAGCGATCGCTCATGATCGGTTGTGGGGGGGGGGGTAGTTAAGTTGGCATTTTTACTATAGCATTTTATAGTCTCACACTAAAACTGAACCATGCTTCAACCCGGCTTACATGTTTTACATGTTAAAAAATTTACTCAAACATAATAGCTTAAAACTACTGTTGAAAATTTCCGTTACAGCCAGCCAGATATGCTTCAGCGTGATTTTTAGGTAGATTTTCGAAGAAAAATCTACCTATTGCAATGGATACCACTTTATGATTTTCGAAAAATTCTTTCATATCTTTACGTTTCATGCTCCCCTAAGTACGAAACCACCGCCCGTTCAAAAAAAAATTTTGTGATATTTATATATATATATATTTATATATATATATATATATATATATATATATATATCTTTACACGATAGCGGCCGTAATTTTGAAGATATTTGAACCAAATTTTATTATGTTATTTCTAGGCCCAATAGTTCGGACAAGTTCGTTAATGGGCAAAATTGGCCCAAGGGGGTGGTCGGGGGAGGGGGTTGAAATTTTAAAACATTTATATCTCGGCCCCTATGAAGTATAGAGGGAAACTTTGTTTGAATAAATTAGAGTACTCCCTATGGAGTTCACAGTGACACCAACAATTCGGGGGTTCGAGTGAGGGTGGGGGTGGGGGTGGGGGTGGGGGATGAAAATTCGAAACTTTTGAAACCACGTCTTGTGGGGTATCGTTGAAAAGCTCTTGATGAGTACTCTACAAATCAATAAATAGTTTCTTGATAGCTCTCATATGACGCGAGATTTTAATGTTTGAAAATAATAACACTTAAAAGAATTATTATAATATCATAATTTTGTCTTGTTTAGCGGCTTTGCTAATTTTATTCATTGTTGATCTTGCGCACGGCCTCCCAGAATATTATATCCTATTCTTGTTGTCGAAACAAATGATTGTAGGCTCTTCCTCTTTACCGAATTCAGTTCTTATTACTGCAGGTTTACCATGCCAAGGCTAAAGAAAAAGAGTGCTATGCAGCGACAATAAAATTAAACCAAAAGCACTTCGAAATCTACCTCCGCCTGTAGGCCTGCCTAAAGGGATTTTTTACTACTGATGCCATTACCAATATTAAACTCTAAACCTGGAGTAACTATTAATTACTCAACTAATTATACTAAAAAATTTATCGTAATAGAGGACCAATTTCCGTTCATGTAATATTTAATTAGCTCGTTTAATTCCGTTAGTCTAGCCTAATCTTTATTTATTTATTACACTGTTTCTCGATACAGCATTAGACATTGACAAACAATATGATGCCACTCTCAAAAGGAGAAACTAAGATACTAATGCATTGCATTTCAAGTATAAAATTTCATTTATACTTATTTTTAGTAACTAGAAATAGCTTGTTGACTGCAATAGCTCATATTATATTAATTCAAGTGAGTAATTGTATCTTGGCCGCCGTCGTGGTCTTGTGGTTAGCGTCTCTGACTACAGATCTGTCGGCCCGGTTCGATCCCCGGTACCTCCTCGGATTTTTCTGAGGTAGGGAGGTCTGGTAGGGGTGCACTCAGCCTCGTGATTCAAATTGAGGAGCTACTTGATAGAGAAGTAGCAGCTCCGGTCATGGAAACCACCATTAACGGCCGTGGGTGTCGGCATGCTGACCACATGCCCCCCAATCCTGCCGTCTGCCTATGGTAGATGACGCAGCGGTCGGGTGGTAGGCCTTGTTCCTTCAGGGATGTAGCGCCACGGAGTTTAGTTTTAGTAATTGTATCGTAATCTGTGAAAAGATAAGAGTTTGAAAAATAGCTTGATTTTCTATTAATTATTGAAAACTTCTTCTATTACCAACAGTTGTTCTTGTCAGTGAAACTATAAATGACCCCCTAAAGAAAAAAAATCGTTATGACAAATGAAGTGCTATATAGTCTATAGGCTACTGAGTAAATTAGGCCTAAAGAAATTAAGTTCTAAAATTCATATGTTCTTAAGCAAGAACAATGAAGGAGAAACTAGAATAGCAGTAATGTATTTTTAAAATACAGGCTCATAATAAATTACTATTGTATTGAAGATGGTGAATCCTTTGTTTACGGTATGACAGGGTACAAAGTGGCTCGCTACAAATTGTATATCACAAAGATATTTAAAACATTTTCTATGCTTTGGTACCGGTAATACTTTTACTAGTGAAAGGCACCCGCGTTCGGATTTGGCAGCGAATATTGGTATGAAAACCATATTTTAACTGACATAAACTGAGATCCGGTTTCATATTGTATGAGCAATATTGTACAGTACAACGAAGGAGAAAATCAGCCTATCCTTATTGCAATTGCAATGAGAGATACTTGATTCTATTTGTAAGAATTTATTGATAAGTTGTTTACTGGCTTTGATGTGTGTGAAACAACTCACTCATCCCCCATGAGACGATTATACTGTTAAATGAGCTAGCGAGATGTAGGAAATAAGTGTAATATAAACTGGCTGTCCACCCTTCTATACAGCGTGACAGCATGTTGTAGCCTTGTAGTGCCATCTGCTTTTTCTCTGTTGCACGTATTTCGAAAATATACTAAGTTCTAATAATGCAAATACAGTGGAAACTTTCTCTTCCATATTCAACAGTACCCTATATAATGAAGGGCGAGCTGGCTCCCTAAATTAATACTAAAGGGAGGAATTCATTACAACGTGGTATTGCTGTACAAATTATAAGGGCTATGACTGTGATGGATGTACACGTGTCCAGGAGACTTCTTAGTTCTTAACAGGATAGTAATTAAGACGACGGAACAAGAAAATACAGTATCTGGTCTATATCTCTGCCTTTAAAATTGAAATACAGTAGGCCTACATTTGGTAGGTTGGCATAATGTCTGTTTGTTCATTGGACTGTGAATTGTAGCCACTCTTTCAGAACAGGCTACAGGCCTCCTCACTGCCACATAGTAGTAGTAGTAGTGTGTATTTATTGCTTTAAAAAATTCTTACATATAAACCACATTATTAGCTAATATTAACCGGCGCACGGGTCGGTGTGTACCATACGTGCTCACTTCATACACTTAAATTATTAAAGTAAAGTGATCCCTATACAGGCCTTGGAGGCCCAGAGGGTTCCAGGAGGTTGAGACTCCCAGATTTTGGACATTCGGCACGTGAAGGTGGTAAGGTTGTCAGCCTTACGCACCGGCCGCCTTTACCCCCAGGATTGCTCCTGGTACTCATTTCTGTTGTAGGCTGAGTCGACCCCAGGGCTATAGTGCCACCAGAAGGATTAGGTCAATTGAAAAACTCCAACAACCTCATCGGGAATCGAACCCGCGACCTTCCAGTTTGTAGCGCAGCGCCTCAACCACTACGCTACGGCGTACCCCCACACTTAAATTATTACCCCATGAAAATACCCAATTAAAAATTATATTCTATTATTTACATAACTACGAGTATCCACAGGCATAACCTCCCACCCCCAAGCAGTAAAAATTTCCTAGAAACACATAGACATTAAAAAAATAACACTTATATTTCCTTAATTCTCAAAATCTAGGCTTTCCCTCACACATCTAACTTTCTGCAGAAATTTACATATCCCATGCCAATTGTGCTCATCCAGTAATAGATTTAGACATGCCTCCCTATTTCTTTGCGAGTTTAAAAATTTGTCGGGTAGCATCATAACTCTCCAGCGCTCTGTAACTCAACATCCCGACAAGATATGAACCCAGGTTTCATTTTCTCTGCACATTGGGCAGATTCTCACCCCCATTCGAAATTATCTTCAATTTCCATCTTCCCAGGCGTATCTAGGCCATTGCTGCTATAGAAACGCATAGAGAAAGATAGATTTTGCGACTATTCTGCATAAGTTTATGCGCTTGTGTACTTATGTTGGGTTGGTTTGAATTCCTGAATGCGCTATAAAGTACTACAGATATTTTAAAAAATGTCTACCCTTAGGTAATCATTTTATTAATGAAAGCGACATGCTTTTCTATTTGGCAGCGACTATGGTACCGTACATGTTCGAGTCTGAAAACCTATATATTAACTTAAATAAACCAACAACGAGTTTTATATTATTTAAGCAGTATTCTGTATTAAAAGATTTAACTTGGCAAAAGTATGTGGCCTGCAGTTTGGGTAGGGAGAGATAGGGTTTCCTCTCAACAAAAGACCCTTTAAATGGCTGGCGACATTATTTGGTTAGCTGTCAATCATTTGCCGTCACAATCTGTCATTATTGCAGTCGAAAAGTATTCTCGGTATGGAACGTTAGTGCTGCCAGCTCGTATAGGAATATTCCTCCATTGATTCTGCAGACGACAAGGAAGGGATTTTTCATCTGTCGTAATGTCCCTAAAAAAATAGGTGGGTGAGTATTCTTTTCTCTCTCTAAAAATAGAGATTTTACAATGAAGTAGAAAATTCGCTTAGTCTGTTTATGATCGGTCATTTCTGATTCTTGCAACATATAACTTCTCCGCAAGAGGTCGTTGTATGCAGTCCATACCATGGCCGTACAGGACTAAGTAAACCGCAACAAATAATTTTAATCGAAATTAAAAATTAATTGTTGACCGAACCAACTGTGTTGTCAGAATGAAATTTGATATAGATACTCCGCAGTTCATTGAGACCTTACAGTGAAAATTTCAGACCTCTAAGTCAAAGGGTCTTGGAAGAATAAGTGAGTGCATAAACATACACACACACATACAGGACGTATTTAATATGTGACGATATAACTATAAGACGCGGCCATAAAGTAAGTTCCCCCAGGGCCATTTACACAAACAAAACTAAACTTAATGGAAATATTTATTGCAACAGATATAGCAAGTGTTCAGCTATTTTGCAACATACTGTATTCGCCACAGGAATTGAGACATTTGTCGTACCGTGGGACCAGCGTTTGAACATTTGTGTCGTTAGAAGTCTGCCGCCTGCGATTTGAACCATTGTGTGATAACCTTCTTCGTTTCTCTGTCAATCTCTACTATTCTCTGTCATTCACTGTCATTTCTTGAGGGGTAGGAAAAGATGAAAATCTCTTAGTGGGCGGTTCGAGCTGTAGGGTGGAGACTTCGACACCGCTCTGCAAGTCGCCTGCAAAAGTTTGGCTTGGAGATGTTTCAGCATCCACCCTTACAGCCCGCACCTCGCTCCCAGTGATTTCCATCTTTTCCTACACCTCATTAAATGACAGAGAAACGGAGATGGTTGCCACACAGTGGTTCAAATCCCAGGCGGCAGACTTCTACGACACAAGTGTTCAAAAGTTGGTCCCACGTTATGACAAATGTCTCAATTCCTGTGGCGAATATGTTGAAAAATAGCTGAACACTTGCTATATCTGTTGCAATAAATATTTCCACGAAATTTTGTTTTGTTTATGTAAACTGCCCTAGGGAAACTAACTTCATGGACGCACCTCGTATTATTTCCTTCACTATTATTACTGGCTGTTGTGATGTAGACTACAACATTACGTTGTTAGTACGAGAGAGTGGCTGGTGTACTGGTAGTGTTGTAATAATTGCAAAAGCAGTGGTGTATGAAGTGGCGAGCAGCCCGTAGAATTGGACAGTATCTTGAACGTGACGCCACGCTGAACACAGTTTATTGGGTTGACATATCGCCACTTTAGCTTTAACACTGATGGTTATGTCTACGATGCTTGGTTAGGGGAGTGAAAGAGACAAAGTAAATGCACACCTTTTATATGGCAGGTTATCTCCGCACACCGTGTGAAATTACTCGCCTCTGCTCGGCTCGATGGAGGCTCTAAAGGGAGGTTGTTAGATAAATCAGAGGATGCCTTCTCGCCTCTGGTGGTGCGGTGGTGTTCAAACTGTGAGAGTCGATTCGATTGAGACACGTAAAAAATGTTAGAATTTTAATTTACGGGGATCGACCTGTGAAATATAGAAATTTTACACTTTTCTTACGAATTTCTTCATTTTGTTTGTTTGTTTGTTTGTTTGTTTGTTTTGTTTTGTTTATTTGTTTGCTTTTGTTTTACCTGATTGTGGAAAAATTTACCACAATATAGCTTCAGATTTTCATAGCTGTACATTTATTGGATATTGAGGGGGAAAATTGGGATTTTTTTTAATGAGTTTCGTGGCAAAAAGGTCCTTGCGATGAAGTTTCCAAATTTTCTTAACCAAATTGAAGATTTTATGTCTAGACACCCCAAACCAAAAAAGTAAATACTTCGTAAAGAGAAATATTTATTTTAGAAGCCACAAATGCATTATAAATATTGGTATTTTACCCAAAAAGCCATAATCATTCTCAAATAAAATAAATTATTATGGGCACAAAAAGTCCTAATAAAGAAATTCCACTATCACCATAAATATAAAAAAATACTTAATTTTGTTAAGGTTAAATCATAAACGGTATGTTGTAAGGAGACAGATTTTTTTTTAAATTAAAAATTCATATAGTTTAGTAAGTTTTGTTTCATGATATGTCTAGGGTCTCTATAGAAAATTTCAATGTAATAGATTAAGGATTGCTGCGCAAGGAGCAAATTTGAATAGTGTAATATGCGGGAAACAAAATGTTGAGAAAAATCAACTTTAATGTTTAAACACAATTTTTGCCTTTAAAACTGTCCTGCTCTGTCCATAGACCTGAACAACGAATTCCTTAGGGTAAATGTATGAATTCTCTTCCAGCATTACTCTGAAAGTGATTGAAACTGTAATTTTAAATACAGTTAAATACAGTTAAAATTGTGTGTTATACTGCCTAACTAAGACAGTACCCAAATTTCAGTAGGGCCTACCTAAAAAAGAACACATTACACAAAACAGCGTAGAAGTTATGGTACTATGGCTTTCAGAGAAATGTCCGAGATTTTAGAGAATTTCTTATTGTACATTATAAAGTGAGTCACATCTCTCATGTAAGTTCTTAAAACTGGTTTAGTAGTTAGGAAAACTCCTATCAAGAAAGCATGTTTGCGTTCCTTGTGCTCAATTAATCAGTCAACTATGAGGCCTGTTTCTGGATATACCTTACCATATCGTCTCACGTTAATCGTTTCAAGAAATCAGTCCAGATTGCAATATTGCAAGACCTGCGAGCGTGGTTTGGAGACAAATTACTGTAGGACTGGAACTATTGTAGTAGTATAAACCTTGTATAAAACCAAGACATTACATGTTATAATTGCAATAATGGAAATTTTCTAGGCGCTATAATACAATAATAATATACAAAATTATAAGCTAAATTAATTTTAAGATAATGTAATTAGGCCTATTTAAATTTGACACCTAAAATATAATCATATGAAAAGTAAGAAAATAATTGGTAACTATATAAATTTTCGAATTTTACATTTAAATTGTTTGTTTAACCCAGCGTTTCTCAACCTTTGTGAACCCGAGGGCCTCTAAAATGTATACAAAAATTTACGGACCCCCAATTTTACATCCCATTTTTAAAAGAAGGCCTATTTTCTTAATATTTGGGGTTTAATTATAAGGTAGGTCTTTATAACGAAATATGTGAAAAAGTTTTACTTCTTTACTTTCACTTGCTTTATGATGTTTTTAAATTATGTCTGCGTACCATCTGCACCATCTTCACGGACCACCAGTGGTCCGCGGACCATAGGTTGAGAAACGCTGGTTTAACCCATTTAATTCAGGATGATTGCTAATAAATGAGTCGAATAGTTTTGGGCCGAAATTCGATCAGTGCTTGACTCCAGAGGTTGTAAAACATGTTAGTACAGTTAATACATACGTACATTAAATCGATTCATTAACGCGTTATATTCATGACCTCCTTACCTATATTTGTCATGATTTTTTGTGAAAATAGCCCAATAGGACGTACATAGGCCTACTTGTGTATTTGGTCTATATTGAACATGGTAAATTCAGAAAATAATAATTTGAAAGAATTGTCGAGAGGCTTTGATAAACAAGTCTGCAAGATTTAAGAGAAGATAAGCAGAAATATTTTAAGGAATTTGCCCATTTATCAGATTTAGAAGAAAAAAACTCTGCTATAGAACCTGTTCCCAATAGCATGATTCACAATGCACCAAGCGTCCTATTAATCTGCTTCTTCCCCATTCACATAAAGTTTCCCTCCCTGCACTTCTTACGTTACATCCCATCAGGTGAAGATGAAGGAAGAGTGATTGAATGTATTTCCCAGTTTACTACATTGTTACTGCCTGTATGTCGTATAGTTTCATAGGCTTTACCGAGGTTCCATTATGAGATAAATCACTGGCACCGTAAAGTTGGTAGCACTATCGCGTTAATAATTCCATCAGAATCTGGATTGCACAATCGCCATTCACTTGAAACGAGTGTAATAACACGGTGTAAATAATATATCTTAATTGAATGCTGTTCTCTGTCGTTTCAAGATGGAACTTCACTCACGGAACCTTAGAATTAACAAGCATACAAGTCCTCGGACTTGTATGTTGCTAAAATGCAATTTTTATAGTTTAAGTAAGCTCTAAATGATAATAAATTAGGCTCTGAAATCGTAAAAAGCTATTTATAAAATAATTAATTCCATTTAAATTCCCAATTTTAAAAAAAATTACTTAGGCCTATAATATGGAATAGTTATATCTGTTAATCTCATCATCGATCATCAATTTCTTCAAATTCTTGTCCATAATTGACTTCACTATAAATTACTAACACTTTTTCTAGACTTTTTAGTGTCGTCTACTACAACACTAAAGAATGAAAATGAACACTAAATTTTTTTTTCGTACGATAAATTCTGATGGAATATTCTTGTGGGAATATTTGTGTAAGAAACTTTAAAAACCAAGGAATATTATTTTCATGGACGAGACATTGCTGCTCATTAGACTCTCATTCAGTGTGACCAAAAATTCAGTATGAAATTTTAAAAATTTTACAATTTAAAACATAAATGTACGGTACAATAAATAACTTATTTGTAACTTTAAGTAGGAAAACATACATAAAGGTTAGTATTAAGGATCTAACATCAAAACAGGACGTTTTAAGACATATGAAAGCATCAATTTTAGGCACTGTCACATACGAAACGCCTATATACAAATTTGTGTTTCTATCTTTGAGGGATTAAAGTAGGATTTTTCCTAAAATCCAAAGTCTAGTTTCTTTACACTTTATCTCTCAGGTAAATATTATTCTAAATCGATTATTAACTGCGTATTTTATAGTAACCCTTAATACAAATATGCAGTTCTTGTCATTTCGACTTTCTCCACCGCCTTGGTGGGACAGTCAATAATGACAGTCGCTGGTTCATTTTCGGCCCGGTTTTTAGCACTTTATGTGTGCATAATTTTGACAGTTCCAGTCTCATACCTATAGTTTCTGTCGTTTTGAACTATGTTTAAACAACCAATTATCAAGCAGAATGCTCCTTATAACCATCCTTTAAACTAAGGTATTTTTTACGGACAACATAAGTAGGCTATATTAAACAGTGATTTGTAATGAAAACAGATACCGGTACATTTTTTTGAGAAATTTCCTAGAACGATGTTCCTCAGACTTTTCACCACGGATCCTTTTTTAATCCATAGCCTATTGCTACCACAAATCTCTTTAAAGTTATAATATCATTTCTTTGTTTTTGTTGTTGATACTACCGTTGTTTTTATTGTTATTATTTCCATCCAAAATTATAGCCTCTGGACCAAATTCCCCTACCTTTGCACGGGCATGTAAACATTTAGTTTCCTCCGATTGGTTATGCGTGCGTTTTTTAAAACTATTTCAAGCCAATGTGTACATCACATATTACATCAAGCACTCTCAACAGTTCATCGCTTAAAATATGTTATAATTAGATTCTATATTTTCAGGTTTGAACCATGTTAAAGTCTTGGGTTTTTAGAAGAGAAGCAAAACTGTTGAACCCTTCGGAAAGATTGACACTGTAAATATAGAAAAAAAAGTTGTCTTTTGGTTATTAATGTGTCAATTTATTATACAGAACAAAGTAATAATTTCCACTTCTACTCTTTATTAGAACACTTAAATAAAAAATACAATATAATCTACCGTAATTTAATATGCACATATTAATTATTAATAAAGGTAATGCCAGTACGATTTGATAAAGGAGTTAGTAATAGCCTACCTGCTTTGTAATGCTTTTGAATCTAATAATAAATTATTGGCAAAATGTAATGCTGATACTACAACTGAAGTCCAGATAGATAGTTTAATGCAATTAAAGATACTGTTAATTTTCTGTTAAATACACTGAGCTTCACCTTATTTAATGTTTGGATGATATTCGTTTATAAATAGCTTTAACCTTATATCGTATTGTGTCATTCTATTATGGCTAACGACAGTACTGTCATTTAACAAAGACGTCAGAGAAATTCTTCCGATGTTTGATTTCATCAAAGCCACAGGAGACTTGGAAATCCTCAGACCAGAGCACGTAATATTTAAACATGAAATGAGATAGGCAGTTCTTGGGGATTTTACATTCAATATAGAATAGTAATGTTAGAAAAGTAATTTCCTCTGAACCCTATTCGACTTTCAAATACGGTGTGTTATTAATTTCTGACTTCTTGCTTCCATTTTTTAAATCCACTCTCCCCTACCACAGTGGCACATTGAATTCCCCATAACGATTTGTCCCCTGTTGGGGATTATGAGACGGGTTCTAGGGGTGGTGGACTTACCACTGTTACTTTTTTCGCTTCATTGAAAAGGCCGTAAAGAATGGTCTTCGCTCCATCTTTCCTTAGAATAACTATACTTCTCTACAACTTTCCTTTTCTGTGGCAGGGGCGGTTTGTGTGGAAAATGGAAAAAGTACTATAAATTTTTATCGTTCACTATCACCACCATATTCATCTTGTTTTGCTTTTTTTTCCTTATTCTTCCTTTCGATCAACAGATAAATGCGCAATGCATGAATATGGCTTCACTTGAATTACAATCTCCGTTAAAATTTGAATGGGGAAAGAGCAATACATGTAATAAAAAAGGAACAAAACTCAGTAACTTGGGCTCGCTTGGACTAGTCTTGGTGTGTGGCGGAGAATTAAGATCACTGATGAAAACGGGATGAGAATTTGTCTCATATAATAATAAGGGGGAAGCATCTGTTTTCATATTCTGGCGAATTGTGGAGGTTTGGAAAAATGGAGGGAAAAATCTAAAAATATATTTTACAGCATCGAATAGGGAACCACATACATGTATGGAGTAGGTGGCGGACAAAGAGATTGAGGAATTTTTCAATAAAGGCGAGATAGCTCAGGTTCGAGAAAACGGCAAATTGGGGAGGGGATGGAGGATGAGGGATAGGCTTAGTTTTTTGTTGTCTTTTTTGTATTTTATTTTATTTATTCATCTTTATCTTAACTTAATTTTCTTGTGTTTTGAATAAGCACATACGGCCCATGCGGATCGGATCCATGCGAATGTTTGCATTTGTTTGTGTAGAAAGTAATTCATATAAGCTTACATGTAATAAAAGAACTTATTTTGTTGATAAACGGGAGAAAACAGGAGACTTACGCTAGAATCTCCAGAAAACCAGTTCTCACTCCATTACAAATTCCATCTCGTATCGTCGGAATCGAACCCGGTCCTTCGCATTACACCCTGCTAACTCAAAGATAACGATTGATAATCTGTTACGATATTTTTTTATCAGTTTAAAATAGAGAATGGTGTTTTCAGTAAACCGTCCACTAAAATTGATGCCAAGTTACTGTAGCTAAAGACCTACGCTTACCCAAGGGAATATTCTACAAAACGTTCCGTGTTAATAAATAACACCGAAATGTTTGCTCTATGGAATCAATTTTTCCTGTTAGTACGTAAAATCTCCTAGGGCATGGCCGCCACTGACTTCCAACAATTAAAAAAATGCAAAACGAAGGAACTTCGTTAATAACACTTTAGTTATGAATAAAAAAAAATAATGCAGTGACGACCAGTCATGTGATTAATCTGTAAATTTTGCAAATTACGAAAAGCCTAAATTATGATATTGCTGTTGATGAATGATTAAGAATCAGGTTTTTATCGGTCACTAATAAAGCATGAAGTCAATTTATAATGAAAATTTAAACCCCGTTTCTCTTAATTATTGACTTATGAACACCAAATTATATTAATTTTAATGCCCTGTAAGGATACACATTTTACGCCATAGAGCAAAAATCTCCTAATAAAAGTTGCTTGTCTGTGTCCACTTTATACTCAGATAAAATATTTCGGTGTTATTCATTAATACTCTGTACATTGCAGTTAAATTTTTACAATACTTTTATTATAATCTCCTAGTTTAAAATCCATTTTTAACTTTCCACTACTATTGAAGTATAAATGCGTCTTCACAAAATATTACATAACAGCAGCTATATACAATTAATAGAGTAGTGCTTTAAGTATGAATGAGGGGATATTTATCCACGTATTATAATTTTCATTAATAGTAACAGAACTTTCTACTGAAATTTTTCTCATCGATTTCAAGCTTGGAGCCTACTGATGAGTTTACTTGATGATTGCTTAAATTAATTCAGCTATGAAAAGTTCGATATATTATACTAATGCACTAGCTCGATTAGGTTGGTTTGTTTCCTATTCATTTTATTTAATTAAAACATCGATGTTTTTGGAAATTTGGCTACTGTAAATAAAATTATATCTTAAAACCAAGGTACTATAGTACTATTCATTTTATTTTGGTACTGTAAATATTTGAAAACATCGATGTCGGGAGAACCGTATGCGACAATGGACTTTTTCGGGCCTCGTAACCCATAGCAATATTATTTGACAAAAATCCCGATTCTCAGATTTACTGCATTACCACTATGCTAATAAAATAATGAAAGTAACCGCTAAATATATGTATATTTTATGCTTGAAATATTACATGTTCATCTCAGGAAAGTTTCTCGAGAATTTTTAGGGTTCTTACACATGACATTTAGATTCATATTAACATTCAGTTAATTTTTATGGTCATGTTGCTACAACATTGTCATGATCCAGTGCAATATACATTCGAGCATGTTATTGACCGGTAACAATATGTTAAAACATGATTCTGCAAAGCTTTAAAATATATTTGCAGTAAAAAGAGTTATTAGCAGGGCCCGGATTCTGACATGTCATCTTTTTATTGATGTTGCATAGACATTGCCAACTTGTAGATAAATCCTTACATTTTAGAAATACATTTTTATTAGGTCATTTTTTGTCATTTTATGCCATTTTAAATTTTTAGGGCATTTATTTCAATTTTAGGTCATTATTTTGTCATTTTCGTGTCATTTGCTTCCTTATTTAGTCATTTTCATGTATTTACATTGAATGTATTAACTTGTTTCGTTGCTAGCGGTGCTGCCTTTGAAGTGTTGTTTGTTTAATGCAAGAAGGGAAAATTCGGCGTAAAGTGTTGTCATGTCTCAGTCGGAAATGAGAATCAAAGAAACGCCAAAATTTTGTATTATACAGTATTACTATTGTTATTGGATTGACTTGGCACCAGAGTCTGCCACCTGCTTGAATTTGAGAATGCAAACAACTGTTTACCCTCAATAAAGAACAATATAATCCGGCAAACCACAAAAGCAAATGCCGAATTTTGACTCACCAGTTTCTCAGTGCCAATATAAATTTCCGTGAGAAAAGAACATTCACACCATTACAGTTATTTCCAGTTTTTACAATCTAGGCCTACTCTTATACAATTCAACGGCCCTAAATAGCGTGCTTGCTCGCTCGCCCGCTTCGTGTTGTTCATCGGGTATACTCGGCGATGTTCGTCTCTCGCAGTCTAAACTTTCATGACGACTACAAAATTAGAAAAACCGTTTCTTTATTATATAAGGCCTAAGTGAAATGAACACAATGAACAAATATTCTAATTTTATTTTTACTTACAATTTTCATAGCTCTGAACCACAAACATTTTTAATAATCTACCAGTGTAAATTTCTTAAAAATCCTGGAGTCAATGAATAATGCAGGGCGAAGCCGGGGGCAACAGCAGTAAAATATTGATGGTTTAACTCTTGAAATATCGCTGATAATAATAATCCAAACAAACCATTCCTTCCCTTGAAACTTTATATAATTTTTGAAAATTACACTGAACTGATCAAATCATCATATTCATCTGTCAACAAACAGTTGAGAAACAATACGTATTATCAGTGTTAGGTGGCTTTGGGACTGCATAAAACTTACGATATAATTAATTTCTGTAATCTACATCATAATATTGGTGTTCTGTGATCTACATACTGATAGGAATATATTTTGAAGGAAAAAGCGTAAGATATCCAGATAAGTTTCATATTTAAGCACGGGCACCTCCTAGTTACGTACAAACTAATCTATAACTTTGTGTGTACAATAATAATTTTTTATAAATAAAATGTCAGGTTTTAGGTATTTTTTTATAATTATTAAGTCATTTTCTTTAAAATTTAAGGTCATTTTATAGGTAATTTTTCAAACAAGTTTAGGTCATCAGAATCCAGACTGGTTATTAGATTTGAGCGTGACAGTAAACAGGCTATTGATGTTGATGAAAATAAGAGACGTCATGAGCCACCTTGGAATAAAAAAATCACATTAAGAACTGGCAAGTTCTTGGTTTTTTATTTGGTTCATGCGGTTCAATTTCATCCTTTACCCTGAAAATCGTGAAACGATTGAAACTGTCTATTACAATTCTATAAGACATGTATAACGTCATTTACATGTGGAAAAAGTCATGTCTTTGGGATAGCTTTCCGAATACTGGTTGATTTTAACGTAATGCTATATTTTGTTTGCTTCTTCCTTAATACTGAAGAAAAGAGAAACCTTTATTTTTTATTTTTAGTGAATTGTCTTCTAGATTTATTGGTAGGCTGAACCCTCAGGGTTACCCTAGTAATTGCAGCAGCTATTCCTGGTGGATTTCTCTTTCTTATAGTTTATTATTACAATGAAAAGGATTGTCAATAAGCAATTCAAATTTTAACAATTCTATGCGTCTGTTTGGAGAAAAATGTTATTTTTATAGGCCTAACGATTATATAAAATTAACTTTTAACGTTGAATAGCACGAGTAATAATATAATTATAAAAACTTTGTCTTTAAGTGTCATAACCCACAATTTTAATGCCCAGAAACCTGCAAGGTACCTGTAAGACTATTTTGTTTGAAAATTTCGATGTTGTTCGAAACCCTTTTCCAAACAAGCGTATATTTCTGAACCAGCTGATTTGATGGTTAGACGCCTCCCTGGAGGAATGAGAACGTAAGCACAAACCGTAATTACTCTTATATATTCCAAAATGTCTCAGATTTGTTCATATTGTTCCGTATTTGAACCGTTTATTTTTTCAGTAATATATAGCTCGTAGGTCAAAGAAATATTAAGTAACAAAAAAGTTTTGTCACACTGAACAGGACGTTTGAGGCGGTTCAAAGGGATATGAAAATTTAGCCATAATTCACAGCGAAAATAAATTCATAATATTGTTATACATGTAGTAGTAGTTTATCGTTTACACTTTCAGTGTTTACAGTGATAAAATGATACGAGTTAAGAAAAATTTTATTGGAGTTATTTATAAACTTAAAAATAATAATAGCATACATACGTACATACATACATACATACATACAAACATACATACATACATACATACATACATACATACATACATACATACATACATACATACATACATACATACATACATACATACATACATACATACATACATACATACATACATACATATATTCGGGAATGAGGAAGCAGATCGTCTGGCGAAAGAAGCAGCCAACAACCAAGAACTACAAGAATCCTACAACCTATTTCCGAGAAGTGCTGTGCTTGGTGAAGTGTTTGAAGACAGTGTCCGGGTCCGGGAGTGGCAAAGACGGTGGGATACAACCGAAAAGGGTGCGGTGACTAAGTCATTTTTCCCTAATGTCAAGCAAAGATTATCTGTCAAATTAAACTTATCAGGTAAATTAACAACTTTTCTAACAGGGCACGGAAAGCTCAGAGAATATTTTCACAGATTCAAAATTACAGATAACCCAAATTGTGTATCTAATAAGGAAGTTCAAACTGTGGACCACCTTCTGTGGAGATGTGAACAATTGAAGAATCAAAGACAGATTTTGGAAAGAGACATAACGAAAGTGGGAGGGAAGTGGCCTATCAGCAACAATGAACTTATTGTGAAACATAAGACACTCTTTGTAAAATTCATAAACAGTATCGATCTTGATTCATTTTAAACACTTGGCAGGCATCAGTATGTTATAACAACACTGCCATTAATATTATAATTTGTAACATGTATGTAAAATAACTTATGCATGTAATATTACAAGAAGTAATGGAGCATGCAGCAAATAAAGGGCAAAAAAAAAATACATACATACATACATACATACATACATACACACATACATACATACATACATACATACATACATACATACATATATATCTTACAACTTACTACTTACTACAGTAAAAGCTGGAATTAAGCACAGTATAAATTTTCTATGTCGTCAAGACAGTTGCCTAAAAGGATCAATTTTAGATTTTAAATGAAATTTCTGATTTCTGTACGGTTCCATCATAGATCTATAAAGTGGGAGGAAGTTGAATATTTTGGAGCACAAATAATGAGATGATTCAAAGAGTTGACCAGTGTGCTTACAATATACAGTATGCTGAAAAGGTGTCCGTGCTAATACGCAAAAAGTATATTTTGGAAAATTGTAATACAAAGAAGAGGGAGTAGCCTATCTTATTCTTTTTTAGTAACTGTTTAAGAATCCAAGGGCTTGACTTTGAAAATTGTGCGTATCATTCGTTTTTGAAGAACAAAAATTATGTTTAAATATGCATAACTTTATTAGTAAGAGAGAAGTGTCTTCTTTATTGCAGTAAGATGCAAGCTTAACGATGTAATTAACATACTTATAGACATGTGAACTATTAGTACTACAGTGCACGCCGCTTATTGTGATCACTTCGTGACGCAGCTAATCTGATAATATTAACCGACTGATAACAATAGCCGAATGAATTAAATGATGGTTATTTGTTCATATATATCTACACTACAGAAAAGAATTAAAAATATATATTCATAAAATAATACTTACCTGCGAATCATTGAATCACTCATAGGCTAATACAATAATAGACTGCAAGCAACTATTTTTTCAACCAGTAACAAAGTTTTTAATTGTTTTTACTTTCCTTTAGTAGTTCATTAACCAATACTCCATACTCAGTTACGAGTAATTTTGGGAGTCTATACTGATCTGTGGTGAACACTGCTTAGCAAAACATACAACACAATACAGTTGAGTTCGAAACGAAATTTTGAATGACGTACAGTATTTGGAATTAAAGCCGCAGAAAGGAAAATATGATAACATAAACCGAATCTTTTATCACAATAAGCAGCATTTTCTGATTGTATCAGTATTAATCCGTACGGGACTTCATAAAAGTGATAACAATACCCGACTGATAACATTATCCGCGATAACATTAATCAGCGTTGACTGTATTATATTTTACTCATGTGTTATCTATAAATTCAAGGGAATGTAAAGAAAATAGTTTAAAAAGAAACGAGATTACAAAAAAAAACTCATAGTCTACATACGAAAAAATTGATAATGTGCTTGAAATTAGCCGCCACTGCTGTACAGAAAACGAAAATGTAGAATTGGCTGCCATATTGCGGGTTTTACTGTCCCATTTATTTTGGCTACAGTTTTCCCATGAGAGGAGGGTAGGATAGCCTACTGTTTAGGGGGTGGCTGGGTAAAATAGGCAGGTGCTCTATTCTGTTCCGAGTGGCTGAAGCTGGCTAGAAGTTCGCCAGCAAAGTAGTATATGAGAAAATCGTGGGGGGTGAGTGAGTTGCGGAGTAAGTTGGGTTTCAAACAATCGCAAGGGAGCAAGAATCAAGAGCTGGAACCAGCCCTGCAGTTGATATACAGACTTGTCTGTATCTGGCAAAGGACTTGCTACTCTGGCAACCACAGTTCGATACAGTCAACATCTCGCTCAAGCGATCCATCCTGTATTTTTATTCTTTTGTCGTAGCTACTTTTACAGTTGATAAGTTTACATTTCTTGATATCAATACTGTAATATAACAAATAATTTTGGAATTAACAACACCAATTTCTTGATATCCTCTATTTCTTAAAACTTCGTTAATTTGTGAAATCTTATAATATCCTAGGCTTATGTATCTTCTCAGCTAACATCTTATTATTATTTATACGAAAACCTCAAAAAATTTAATTCCCTTTTTAAAAATAACCCTCTATTAATTGATCTGAACAATTTTAAGAAAATAGTTAAGCTAAGTTTGTTATATAAATATTTATTTTTGTCTTTTTTTTTAATTTCCCTCCTGTTATTACTGTATTTAAGTGCAATTGATTGTATTTTTATTTAAAATAACTAACATTTTAATTTAATGCAATTATATCCAATTCTGACCTGCTCCGGACCATGAGCGTTTGATCATTTGGGTAGCGTCTTAGTGGAAAAAAAAATGTGGGAAAATTGTAAGCAAAATATTCATCTGTAACATTTATTCAAAGCAGTAAACCAACTTTCGAATTAAAAAATGTGTGTGGAAGGGGGGAATCTTTGCAGTATAGCTGCCTTAAGTGAAGGTCAGTTGGGCATAGCTAAATATAATTAATTCTAAGAACTATTTTGTAATAGAGATTTTTTCACTTAATTTCTATACATTTGTATATATTCTTATGTTACTTTATCATAGAGCAAATATCACTGAAGGATTTCTTTACTATATATTTAAAATTTCAGAATACAAATGATTGTGAACAGAATGGAGAGATTCCCCTAGAATGTTTATGGCCAATTCCTGTAATGTATTCTGGGTATTATGTAGTCTGTTCCTCATATGCAAAGAAAATATATGCAGCTCAGTGGTTCGCTTATGAATGAGTATTGTGAGAGCTCGACTCTGTCATTCATAATTTGGGTGTGAGGAAAGATCGGATCGCTACTTGAATAACGTATCTAAAGGAAATATTACAAGTTCAGTGTTACTAACATAGGTAGAGGTTGAAATTGTGAGATTCTCTGCTTACTCGTAGAGGTTCTGCATTGGGCGTGATGAATATGGCAGAAAGCGTGAACTGATTTCGAATGAATAGGAGTTGAATAGCATTTCAACTCGAACAGAAGTCACGTTACGGTAAATTTGCAGTTGCGATAGCAGTGTGAACCACGTCTATTGTAGCAACAACAACAAAAAAGCTGCATTAGGTTTTTCGATTCTCTTTCATGTTCTATTCTCTTGTTAAATCCCTTTCAAGACTAAAATCTACTTCTGGAGTAGTTTTATCGTTTGGAGAGATTAAAAAGTAAGACATAATATGCCTTCCTAATCTCCTAATCTGTACTAGCTTAACATTTTAGAGATATGGGAAAAGTAAGGTTACATTATTCTTACAAACATATAAGAAAGAGAGATAAAGAGAGAAATAAGAGAAAAGAAGAGAAGAAGAGAAAAACAAAACGGATACCTGCTCTTCAATAGGAATGAATCGAAGCTAAGCTACAAAAGCAGTATGTGGCTAGTAGATGATGAGCAGGGCCCGGATTTTGACATGTCATCTTTTAACTGGAACTTCATGGACGTTGCTCAGTAGTGCACATATTCTGATCATGACTCCTACATTATAAAAATGGTAATTTTTAGGTTTTTTTTTTGTTTTTAGGTAATTTTTAGAATTCAGTGTCATTACATTTCATAAATTTAGGTAATTTGTTTTTAATTTTAAGTCATTATTTTCTTATTTTATGTTGTT
The DNA here is from genome assembly GCA_964059195.1 of Ectobius pallidus. Taxonomy (NCBI): domain Eukaryota; kingdom Metazoa; phylum Arthropoda; class Insecta; order Blattodea; family Ectobiidae; genus Ectobius; species Ectobius pallidus. The sequence continues at coordinate 117,823,573 of CAXKWD010000005.1, forward strand.
TCTCGCATTATATAGAGTTTTTGTGCCTTTACTTACATTGAATATTATCGAAGTCTAAAGAAGCATATTAAATAAGTAGATCTTGTTATATTATTTTATTTTGCATACAGAAAGACGGTGTTGCTGTTTGTATTTAACAGTATGTACCAATTAACTAATTACAAGCCTATAATTGGGTCAACTAGAATTTTCATAGATTTTTTGGGGGGATAATTTTTGTTTGTTTGTGTTTTTTGCGGTCATTTTATAAATCATATTTTAAAGTATTTTTAGATCATCAAAATCCGAGCCCTGTTAACAAAGCTTCATTTTAATTAAATAATCACTGATGGTGATCACAAGTCGTAAAAAATATCTTAATAATCAATTTAAAATTCACGTATTGAAAAGGCGGAGTTTCTGTATTTGAATATAAGTTCTGGTTACTATGTAAATAAACTGTATCGTTGATAGGAACGATTTATGCCATGATGCAGTTGTTGATTTAATTGTCTTCATCCTTCCTGTGGCAGTATAGCCTAGTTTCTAACAAATGAGTACCAGAAACAATCCAAGGAGTAAAGACGGCCGATCCGTAAACCCGACAACGTTACCACCTTCATGTACTAGTTTCGAAACCACCTTTCGTTACCACCTTCCGAGTGTACCGAAACTTTCCGATGCTTCTGGTTTCTTCTAGTGCTTTTCTTAATTTAAAATTGGCATTGAATCTCCGTATCATCTGTGTTCCACCCCCCTTGGTGAGCTAATATGTTATTTGTTTGAATTCAAGCCCAGTCACACACATTAGCCTAATGAACAACGATCTGATCTAAGTGAGCGGTGAAATGGGGGTGGATTATTTGTAACATTTAATTTCTGTGGTTGGCGGGCTTGCCGGTGTAAGAATGACCACACCTGCCCCTGAATGAGTCAAAGTCGTATTGGTTTGATGTAAAAATCCTGGCACTCAAACCTTTGAAACAGGTCGGTTTCAGGTTCGGGAGTGAAAGAGGAATGAAATAAGGCAAACTCAAGTAAAGGGAGCCTCTGCTGCGTATCCTCCAACGCGAGAAAAGGCTATGCGCAGGGTGGGGAGTGGGCCTGGCGGTGCCTGTTATGTATTCCCTTACCAACACAAATCATTTCGTTTTATATCGGAAAGATTCCGGCCATTTAACTGCACTGGATGTCTCAGAATTCGATAACTCGATCTCCAGAATCCTTTAGGACTTCCTTCTCGTGTATAGTGGGAAGTAATTTTTGTTTAGCCACGGTAGGGGTAAATACAGAGCTTGTGTCACACTCAAAATCGTCACGAAAGTCGTGAGGTGTGACGGAACGGACTGCACAGAAAAAAATCAACTCAATGATTAGGAATATTCAACTGCTTTACGATTTAAAGGACAAAATAAAATACTCAAAGGGGAAACTAACGATAGAAGGTGATGGAAAGGAAAATTTTCAGACCTAGTACGAGGACCTGCATATGGGAATAGTAGTAGTTGTAGTAGTAGTAGTAATAATAATAATAATAATAATAATAATAATAATAATAATAATAATAATAATAATAATAACAATAATAACAATAATAATAACAATAATAATAATACTTACTTTCTCAATGGCAATAGACAATTCCTAAGCAAGCTAAAGGAATATTATCTATTTGATGGAACCCGGAGGTTCATTACCGCACTTAAAAATTAAAAAAATAATAATAATAATAATTATATATATATATATTATTATAATGAGACGCAAAACTTTTACCTCTGTTATGCACTCATATTTTAAATGGAACACCCTTATATTTTGAATAGTGCTCATTGAGAGCTTTTTCAGAAAATACCCACACGAGATACTTCTTTGCAAATTTATTCAAGAAAACAGAAAACTAATAATATCACTAAAACGCTTCTTTTGTTTACTGTGATTTGCCCCGTCAAGCTCTATACGAGCCGTCATGACCTCAGCAGAGGTTAAACTTACATTAAAGTTTACTTTTTGTATATAAGAGGTACATTTTCTCACCTACAATCTTGAATTTTTTATCATTTGTTTATTTAGATGTTTTACGTACACTGAAAAAAAAATTGTTTGAATCGGTTAATCTCTAAAATATTTTCAGGTCATAATGTACTTCAATGTGGTTATTATTTTTTTAAATAAAAAATCACATTTCAGTGAAAAACATTATGAAATATCCTTTTTTCAGTACGCCTACTAATATAGGTTGGGTATCTTGATCTAGTCTCTAGCTTAATAGTAGATTTTTAGAAAAGGTAGGTGGTTGTATATGGTTATTTAATGACGGTTATCTACTGAAACTTAGGCCTGTGACCGTCGCCAATGTGCCGGAATTTTGTCCCGCAGGAGCTCTTTTGCATACCAGTAAATCTACTGTGACATTTATGCACACACATAAACGACATTGACCTGGACCAGGATCAAACCCAGCGATACTAAATACGCCACCCAGGCGGACGAGAAAATGTAGGCCTACATTGTATTTAACATTATAAAGGTAGGGTATTCTGTTTCCCCTTATTTATTCTATTATCGCTTGTACGGCGGCTGAGACACCCTGTCTGCTACAGAGCGGCAACTACTCCAGCACAGGTGTATTGCGTGTGCTCTAACCAAGACTTCGCAGGCGGTCATACCCTAGCCTGTTGCGAATAATAGCAACTTCCACGTTAAAGTGATATGAGTACTTCGATACCCAATGGCATTACCTTCACAACTCCGTCAGCATTGACTACAAGGGAGACTTTCTTGTAGCAGTTTTACAACAGAAGTTCTTTTTTGAAGTGAGTAATTCGAGAGCTAACCCAAAGTTGCGTTACGAAGAAAGTCGTCACGAAAATAGCGGGGCTGTGACGGACTGCACATAAAACAATGAACTGAATCGAATAAAAATAAAAATAAAAAAATAAAAAAAATTCAAAGATACATTTAAAAAATTAAAAAAATTCAAAATTAAAGAAGTCCATAAACCCAAAATAAAAAAATCCAACAATCCAAAATTGAAAAATCTAATGATCCAAAATTGAAAAAATCGAAAAATTTAAAAAATTCAAAGTTTCACTTCTGTCGCGTGGCTTTCCACGCACCCGATTTTTTTAAAATTATTGTTGAGGAAATAGGTCCTTTAGAAATATATACATAAAGAGGAAAAGATAAAGGCAGAAATGAAGGTGAATAATTTGTTAATATGTAATAATCTCCCTCTCTTATGTGTGTCTCTATTCTGGATTGCCAACTTGTGTTGCATAGTGCGAAGCTCTTCATCTGCCTGGCTTCGTGAGTAATGATGGACAGTTTAGCAAAGTTTTGTCATTCGTAGCTGCTGCTTCTTTCCACTACGGTGTCTTTATCATCCCGCGAAGCAATAGTTCGCAGCCAGAGAAGAAAACCCACTGAATATGAAGTAGACGTCATGACCCGACTCGGAACAACATAAACCACCCAGCAACAGCAGTAGAAGTTGTTCTGATGCCTTAATACAACATACACAAAAGCAAGTTGTCGCTGACTTGGCTGGTTTAGTCGCTTTTCAAGTGGATCTCCTTATCAAGCGAGACGACACCACTAGAGTTGTAAGAACGGGTTCCTCTACTAATTCGACCCCTCTTAATAGAAAGGGGTTTATTGTGAGTTTCAGGGAGGCTTACTTCCCTTATACAATAATTTATTCTTATTTCATGTCACAGCTTAAACTACTTGTGTGAACATTTTGCTTTGTAGACATTTAGAGAATATCGTATTTTCGAAATTCCTGTTACGTTTAAGTTTTCTTTGATCAGCCACTTTATCTTTATTCCCTCTGAATACAACTTCATTATATGCATCTTAAAAAAAGCGTAAGGAGAAGTTTTTCGCCAAGTTCTTCTTCTTCAATCCATGGTTTAGACCTTCGGTCTGTTCCGCTTTCATAGTAAGTCTTTCCATCTCTTTTGTGCTCTGCCTAGGTTTCGTCTTCCTGCAGGTTTATAATTCAGTGCTAGTTTTGGAAGTCTCTGATCATTCATTCTTTCTACATGAGAGAACCATTTTTCCCTGTAGCTTTGTATTTCTTCATTTATGGAATTTACACCAAGCTCGTTTCTTATAATATTGTTATTTATTTTGTTAAGTTATTTTGTTTGTTATTTTGTTAAGTTAAGCAACTTAATTTGACAAAAATGAATTTGTATAATAATATAAGCAGTCAGCAAGTAAAAACATCAGTGGGCTCTAAGCTTGAAGCCGGTGTAAAAAATTCATCATCGTAGCTGGTTTCCTTGAATAACAATCACAACACAAAGATAAAAATCTTCACATTTTAAAGAAAACACTATTCTATAAAGGTTATATTTATGCTTTTATACAGTTTTAAAAGTGAGTTTATACGTCAGTAGTCGTTAAATGAAAAAAAATGCTTCCAATTTGCGGTAAATAAAGTTGTTTTAAAGACAGTAACAAAAATAGTGATAGAAATAAAAATATCGATTGTTATAAACGAATGGCCATTCAATATCATGTGTGGGATTTTAGGGGTTTCCCCACTCAAAATACACTCGAACTGTGATCTTTTAACACCTATCCCGAACCTGACCTGTCTGTTGTCGGTGCATTAAAAAATAAATACTTTTACCCAGGGAAATTGAGAATTTTGTAAAATAAGGGAAATTTGTAAAAATACGAAATAGTTAGGGAAAATAACTAGCTCCAATGAGCAAAATGTGAGGGGCATGTGGTTTGCTCCAGTCTGCTGTAACCCAGACTGTGTAAATAATTTTTTTTTTCAGTAATTGAGCTAATAATTTCTTATTTTTTTATATGGGGACACAGGAGGATGGATTTTTTATTTTGTTTACAAAGAACCTTGAAGTCATTGATTCTTGTGGTCAGGGAAATGTAAGTTTCTGGTCATGGAAAGTCATAAAGTCTGTATTTATTTTAAAATGTTTAAAAGGAAGTCGTACGATCTCGTGAAGACTGCAGTATATTATGCAGTAAAAGCTTTAGCCTTATTTTATGAGCTAAACTAGGTCTTGTTTTAATTCGACCGTTCGGAATTTATTCTTTTTATAAATTTGTTTGTTACCCAGTCAAGACCAGAAGCGTTCTTCGACTTTCTATGAATTTGGCTTTAATGTTTCTTGAAGTCAATAAAAACGAAGTAATTCTAGAGATTTTATTTTATTTTATTCCGTTTCAAGATACTGGCCGATTTAATGCATCCGTTTCACATAATGTTAGGCTTCTTTCAACAATTCTAGCCAAGCGGTTCATGCTATAAATATTTGAAAACTTAATGCACTCTCCAGTGTGAAATACGCTACAGTTTTGTTTTGGCACATTTTTGACGTAGGTAACTCTACTGGTTTACCGATATTCCATGTCTGTAAATTTGTTACGCTGTCAGGACCAAACTCGTTCGATTTCCTTCTCATTTAGCATAATTAATTGTTTCTTGAAGTTATTACAAATGACTTATGTGTATAAATTTTCATTTTTAATTTCTTTTCAAGATAGTGGTTTAACTGATGAAGATCAGATGTTAGATTTTTGAAAGAGGTCTTTTGTTGCAGAATTGCTAATAATAAAAGTAAATAAAGTAAAACTTTACAAATGAGCTATTATTAGGCTTCCTATCCATTTAATTATTATTAGATGTAGTTTAACAGCAATTTTCTGTTAAATGTTTTTTGACGCTACGATATTTTCAAACACACAAAAAGCAGAGTATTAGGAATATAAGCATTTATTTTATAGTCCTACATAATAGTAATATGTATTTAAAACCATATTAATAAATTGCGTTTAATCTGAACTTATTTAAATATCTTTTTCCTTACGATTTCTAAAATCTGGGACGAGATTATATATGTTGTACGTTGGAATACCCGCAAATCCTATTGGACCTTCCATGGTCCAGTAGGCTCATGTTCGATCGTGGGTAGTGTCGGCTTTCGTGTCATGTCCAGAAATGGCTACGTCGAGTTAGCGCCTATGTTCAAACAATTACCTGGGGAAATACATTTTCACATAAACTCCCTGATAAGGGAGAGCGAGATATGAGTAGTGACTACTTACCTCTATAAATTCGATAAATTATAGGGAGTTTTAAATCCCGCACCACTGCAAAGTGGAGGGTAAGGCCGCCCCCCATGGCTGAATGGTTAGGCGTAGACCGCTCGCCTTCCACTTGTGTGACCCAAGTTCTTATCTCGTTGGATCCATGTGGGATTTGTTGTGGAGAAAGTAGGGTCAATGCCTGTTTCCGTTCCCCCTGACCTGTAGGCCTATCATTCCACGATTGTTCCGTTAATCATAATAGTCTCTGATCTTTGGCTGCAATAAAGGAATTATTTATCATAGAGCATTAGGCTAATAAATAGAATATCTTGAAGTAGGTGAAACTTATTTATCCTAACGGACAATTATCCAACCAAAGTACTTGAACGACTTATCATTGATAGGTAAGTATTCCCTTAGCTCGTTTTTCCTTTAGTAAATAAGTTATTTCTATCTTTCGCACTTTTTCACTCTATCGCTGTGTAAAGCTATCCTATCAGCCTGCAGGAAATATTAAATGTGAACAGCATAGTTTAAATCGTCCTGTAGTTGGTAGATTCAGCCAGACGCAAAATGCGGGAAAAACTGTAAAATTTAAAAGCATGTAGCTCCCCTTTAACTATTTCACTGATGCTGAGAATAAATTCGCCACCTTAAAGCTGTACAAAAGCAGGGCAATAAAATAGTGTTTTATACATGTGGGTACTTTTTATCTACAAGTTAGGATTGTCATTTGTGGAAACCAGTTATTCCACTGAAATTTTCCTTATAGGTTTTAAACTTAGTTCCCAGTGATGATTTCATTTGATGGTTATTTATATAAGTACATAAATATAGTTCTGAAAGAATTCAGCGTTCCTACAATCTTGTTCTAAATCTTTTTTATTATATGACTATTCTAATTTTATTCTATGGTCTTCCTCAGTGGGTAAATCATGGTTTTAATATTGTGTATTCAGAGTTCAGTAAGTTGGAGTAAACAGCTATTGCAAGTGAGAGATGTGATACAGGAGAGGTCTGTGCATGTGTGTGGGGGTGTTGAGGGGGAGAGTGGCTTGGGGCTTCTCGTTATTAATAATCAAGGGAAGCAGTCACGCATATCCATGAGAAGAGGCTTCTATTTGTGCGTTCCCATTACATGGCAGACTTCCATGACCGAGCTATTACATTTTTTGAAGCTTTAGAGTGTAATCTAAAATTTTCTTCTCCTTCAGAAATTCTCCCAATGACAAAAAAAGAAAAAAAAATTGTCTGCAAATAAATGTATTAAAGTAATCCCTATGGAGGCCATGAAGGACCTCATGGTGCCTGGAGGTAGAAGCTCCCATACCCTTAGATATTCGGAAATGTCAACCTAACGCATCGACCACCATTATCACAGAATTGCTCCTGGTACACAGTCGACCCTAAGGGTCATTGTGCCACCAGAAGGATTAGACCAATTGAAAAATCCCTACGTCCTCATCGGGAATCGAACCCTCGAACTTGAACCGCGCTTTTCTTGATAAGTATTTTCCATCTATACATTCTCTGCACTCATTTAAGGGGAGTCGGGATGGTCATAAATATTGAAGTTGTCGATTTTCTGCTTTTAATTGCATGTGAATCCCGAGAATAAAAGCTTTAAAATCAAAGCCTGAATAGCACGTTATGGTATGAATTTTTCAATGGGTACAGAATAAAAATTGTTTTTATCTTCTCATTCCAAAGGTTTTGAAGAGTTACAAAACAGTGGGAATGAGCTTATAATTAAATTTAAACTTTATACAGGAAGCTCTATTAAAACTTTGTCCATATATCCGAAATATAGTTAGCTACTTTTAGACGGAAGGATTTCTTTCTATATTATCCTGTGAGATAACATATAACTAGACTTCGGACTTTTAGGTCGCAAAAAATGCTGTTTTAGGTACCTAAAATAGGCTCTAAAAATTGGGAAATAGGTTCTAAAAGTCGTAAAATAGTCTCTTATAAAATCGTTGAGTTGTCAATTTTCTGAAATATCTCAATTGCAATGCAGAATATTATATTTATTGAAGTCATCGTTAATCAATAATCACGATAAAACACAGATATAGGCCTATGGTACACAGAATTATATAGACCTATTACTAGGGCCTGTGTTACTACCATAACAGTAAAAACCTAATCCCTGCGCCCAGAAGCTAAGCATGCTAGCATTTCAACCCCTTGTATCCCTCAGTAATTCAGAGTTCTTTTTTCTTTTTCTTTTTACTGGATGTGGGAGTCGGGAGAAAAAAATATATATTTTCTTGGGAATTCCAAGGATTTTTTTCTACTGAAGACGAAACATTCCTTACTATCTAACCACGTCACAAATGTGTCATGTACTGCACATTCCGAGCTATAAATTTAGTACGAACTGAAAATAATTGCTATAATTTACAATCTAAAATAACTTATTTTGAACTTTATAGGAAAAACAAGCAAAAAGGCAATATTAGGCTCTAACGTAAAAAAAGGCTGTTTTAGGTCCTATAAAAGTATCAGTTTTAGGCATAGACACTTATGAAACATGCATATACAAGTTTTCGTCCATATGTCACTTAAGGATTAAAATAGGTTTTTACCTAAAATCCGAAGTCTACATATAACACAATTGTCATGAATTTTTGTAGGAAAAAATTTAATATCAGATTAATTTAATGAAATATCAGTAAAAACCTACGTCTATTTACTTATTAAATCCATATGAAAGTGTATGTGCAATTTCATATCTCTGTGATTAGTAGCACAGAGAATAGGAACAAGAAATTTTGAAATTTAACATTGGCGAAATAGGGTATTCTGAGTCCCCTTATATAGTTTTACTTGACTTTGTTGTCGTACAAACTTCTAGAATAATCAATGGGCCAAAATTCCATGTTATACCGAGGCAAAATAGTGTTTATATCTTCCACTTCGAAATCTATAGCTACTAGATCACAATACGACCGTTAGGTGTCACGAAAACACATTCAGTCCGAATGGACTGTTGTGCTGATGTAACAAGGCTTGCGAGTTGTTAAGTAATATGAGCAATCAAGCGAAACAAACCTTGCTACAAAAATAACGACAATAATTATTTTTACAGCAACCGCAAACTACAAAATCGACTAGCCCAGCCCTTCTAAAAACGTGCAGTAAAAGTGTTTTATGCCCATGTACGAATTCAGCGTTCATTTATGCTCGTAAACATGAACGAATTGGGCGTTCTAGCGTTATGTGATGGCAGGCAGGTTGTAGTTGGACACTCTGGAGCTTGTAACGTATAAAAGTAGGATTTACACTGCCCATTAAGTTGCAGGTTTGAGATTAACCCCGTACTAGCGAACTCTCATTGATTCTCAGTTCAGCTGTCGTTGTAACTCACACAGAACTGACCACAACAAAATAGCCTCTCCATCACAGACGGCAAACAGGGGGAATAGGTCGATATCACATATCTGGGAGGTAAGTGTTTTTTGTTGGATGCTCATGATCCTAAACTGTGTTATCCCAAGATTTCCTTTTGTAAATTGAAGTTTTTGAAAGAAACATCCAAACTATCGACATGACCAGGGCTCGGAAGTTAATGCTCTATCAGAAGACGAAATATGTATGAAAATATGATCCAGGACCAAGGAAATAATACCGTATTTACTCGAATATAACGCGGACCTTTTTTGTCCATTTGTAGCTTTCAAAACTGAGGTGCGCGTTAAATTCGAGGGCGCATTAAATTCGAGTACAAATCCGTTTTGTAGGTTGGCAGTACCGGTAACTTTTATCTGCGTAACAATGCATTGCTGTATTTCTCGACTTCATTACTTTTATAGTTGGCCTATTACTAGTATTACATAGAAAGTATAAAAATACTAGTTAGTAGTCATGGAATGGAAGGCAAAAAGAGAAGAATATCTTATGATGCTGCTCTTAGCTCTTAGTATAAGCACCCCATGTGTAAAATTTAAACAAAATCGAGGATTCCTGTGACGAACACGTCAGTAAATATAGGTTACTTGTATGTCTAAAACTGGCAGTTAAATTTAATGGTAATTTCAAATGTTTACGTGGTGGTTCATTAGTCCCTTAATAAATTGACAGAATTCCAAATAAAATACCTATCCTAAAATTGATGAGCATTACATTCGCCAACAAACTTTTTTTTTATGATTTCAAGTTTCAAAATCGGGGTGCGCATTATATTCTAGTAAATACGGATGCTCTACAATTGAAAATAATTTTATTACTTTGCAGCAAGTTTTAGAAATTTTCACGGTACCTGAAAAAAGCATTAATAAAGATAGGCCTACATAGCAGAGCAAATATTGTAGGAATTCTAAACAATTAAGGAAATACTTAAGTCTTTAAGGATGAAACTTTTCTGTTGTCTGCTAGCAGGACCATTCTTTCCACGTCACAATATTATAATTATACAATCAGTTCTAAAATAATTGACCTGCATAATATTTGAAATCTCTCAGTAGAAATATGCCGTCAACAGGGTGGCAAATTAGTAAAATATGAACAAAAAAATATGCAGCAATACGCAAAATAAACTACATTTTTTGTTCCCCCTTTCAGGTCTTGAACACATTTAATATTAGCATATAATAGAATACATTACAAAAAGCATAATTTTTCATGAACTTCCAGACCCTAGAATTCTCAATCGTTACTAAATGTATTTTCGCTTCTTTTACTTGTGTGTGCTTAATATATTGTATAGAGCTGACGAGATGATCCCTGGCTGACGAGATGATCCCTGGCTGACTGTGGAGCGGTTTTTTTTTTTTTTTTTTTTTTTTTTTTTTTTTTTTTTTTGAGCGACGAAGGACAATTACGGAAGTTATTGCTACCTTCTGACATGAAGACATTAGTTCCGAAATTCTCTAGCATAATAGTAATAACTTCCACGAGTCCTCTATGTACTTGTCTGGTCAAAAACATATGTCTGTGATCCAGAGGTAATCCTTCTCCCGACAGGTCGCGGTCTTGTAAGGCCCAGACGGAGGAAGAAGGAAAGGTTATTCCGTTATATTGCGGTTTGATAATTATAATAATCTTGAAATGTTTGACGGACATAAAAATGCAGTTATATTATTCATTCTTGTGTCCGACTTTAGCGTTGTGTATTAAATAGTTGAATAAATGGCACTCTGCTGATGATGCAGGAACACCACCTGCGAAACGGCCGTCCAGAAATTTACCAATGTAAATAAAGTGCGTTAAGGAAAATGTTTTTATTCAACTAATTATATTATGTGCATATACATATTTATATTGGACATTTTTTACCACAGACCTAATCATTGCCCATACGTAGTAGATTATTTAACTGGAAATATTTTTTGCCACGCAAGATCTATCAAAATGTTTAGTATTGAAAATATCTCTGCCGTACTAGACGAATAATGCAGTTTGTAGATATGAATAAATTAGTTATTATTTCTAATAGTTATTTGAATTCATTGAGACATGAATAAATCAATGCATGAAGAGGAAGAAAATTTTTACTTTACTGTTAGGTAGTTCTATATTTAGATTGTTAGTGACACGTAAGTGAAGTGAAATCCACTATGCAAGCTGAGAGCAGGAAGTGAATTGGGGTATTGGATTCTCAAGTTCTTTCCCTCTGTATGGAACTCCACCTTATAATCCCTTCAGGCCCTCTCTATAATTACTTGCTAGTTCACTACAAATTATTTTGCGGTCAGTCGAGAATGGATATTTATATGTGCTGTTCGTCCGTCGTTCGTCGTCTGTGTCAATGTTGACTGAAACGTCGTTCAGCATGTAAATAGAGGTAGGGCTCGTCCCAACTCGGCTAGCAAATGTTTACGGTTTGTGGGACCATGTAATCTAAGTTTATTCAGGGGGTCATGTCTGTTTCTTTCATTTTCATTAGAGCAAATATTACAAAGATAATTTTGATGGTTATAGTATTCAAATGTATACTTTTAAGTCCCGATTGTCATACCATATTGCCTGACAGAAATGTAATATTTTCACTTGCTTATACTTTATGTTCTCGAGTGACCATACATAAATCGTAGGTACAGTAGGCCTACGTTGCATTTTGGAAGTATATTGGCAATGCAGCTTTAGACTTAACCATGACTCGCATAATCACAATCGTGCTATTACAGTGCAGTATCATAACATAAGGTAGTATGTGTTAATGAAATTAATCACACTGTATATGTGGAAACTCTTAAGATCAATGTACTTTAAAGGAAACTGATATTTTCAAAATATGCCGTCGTTGATTTACTCCTCGTGCTTGCCTAGAACATACTAAAATGCTACCAGATCTAAAATGGCAGTAAAACTACCTGTCTTTCTAAGATATTATTAAATTTAGCAACAAACATTTTTGTCGAATCAAATTGAACTCACGTCGAAACTTTCAACATGTCTTTATTTAATAGCATTGTTACTGGTATTTGTCATTCAAAAGTTAAAAAGAAGTTATTTCAATAAACTAAAAACACTTTGAATATTTAATTTTCTTAAATGCTTGGTAGTGAAATATTTATGAAAATATTAAATGTCTATGTTTTATAAAACATATTCCTATTCGCTCTAAAATTTCTTGATTTATGAAAATAACAGTGTTGACATGCAGAGATAGCTAGTGTAAAATGAAAAGACTTGAAAAGACAGGCGTTAGATGTTTTGGTACGCGGTGTTTACCAAAGGTCAGTGTAGACTTCCAAAAACACTCGTAACTCGTAACTGAGTATGGACTCCAACAGAAATAATTAAAATCTTTGTTACTGGTTGAAAATAATATTTGTTTGTAGTCTAATGCTGTATTATGAGTGGTTCAGTGATTCACAGTCACATATTATCTTATGAATAAATAGCGTTTAATTCTTTTAATACATAATGTATGAATAAATAATCTTAAACTAATTATTTCGGCTATTGTTGTCAATCGGTTAATATTAACAGATTATCTGAATCCCAAAATGATCGGCTATTGTTGTCAATCGGTTAATATTAACAGATTATCTGAATCCCAAAATGATCACAATAAGCGCATGCACTGTATTGTCATTTTTTTTGTATCACCGCTTTTCCACACGAAACACCTGCTGAAAGATATTTTTTAGTACACGCTCTCTAAAACAGCTGCTTATCGGACTGGTAACAAGCCGAAAAATTGCATTTTAAAGGACAAGGCCGCTAAAATTGCATAAAAGTGCATTCAAATTGCATTCAAAATGCAGTTTTAGCGGCCTTGTCCTTTAAAGTCGTCATGGCAATCTATAAACAAAACCCAGATGGCATTGACCAGTCACACCAACTTTAACATGGATTTACGCATATAATTGCTCATAAAACAAACAAATTTAAGCCAACACGTTTCTTTATGAAAATCAGAAACTTTACCAGGATTTTTCGCAAACACGGTAGCCCACTTCATCACCCGACAACAAATATAAGCCAACAACTTTTCACATCTTCGTTCACATAGCTTACATGGATGCACCAGCATTTAATTGCAATATATTCCCTATTCCTTCTGCCGTGATGTTGCTGGCACCAGCTCCAATTCAATGTTTTTGACTTGGAGTGAAATTTCCTCGGGATTATAATACATATTTTCACAAGCTTTTCATAAATACTAGTTCGTATTTATTATTATTTACAAATCAGCGACTCATATAACGCATTCATAGCCTACCGCATTTCGTACGGTTCATTGTTGTCTTGCGTTTGAGAGGGCCGTGAGAATATGGTAGACTACCTTTCATTACAATTAATTATATACGGTATTTTGTTTCATTTCATATAATTTAGAGAGCTATTACTAAAAAATATTGTATGCACCACGTACGCAAAAACTTTAGCGGACTCATCCAGTATTTCAGCCTCGGCTTTCGCCTCGGCCGCTATACTAGATTCGTCCGCTAAAGCGTTATTTTGCGTACTTGATACATAAATAGCTATTATCACAAAACTTCCAACATTAAATTGTTGAAATACGACAATGTAAGTAAGTGATAACTGATTGGAACTGATCCTCGTTTAATGTTTAATAAACGTCGCTTGATTCCAATCATTGATCATGCAATAACGGTTGTAACAGTGATACGAACGCTCCATTCCCATGACGAATGTATATGGAAATGATGACTTTTGTAACAGCTCCAGAACAGGTGTTAGACCGGTAAACAATGTTTGTTCATAACAGTTGATATATGGACTGTGTTCATGTGTAATCAAATAAGTAGTCTATTGAAATCTCCTTTAATGGGGTTTATTGCAAAAATGACAAGGCTACTCAAAACATGGTATTGTCTGTATTTATGTAGTAGTAGCATAAGTAGGGATGGGTCCTAGATACTTTCGATACTTCGATACTCTCGATACTTGAATGGTATCGGCATCGAGCGATACTTCAGAAAACTCGCTCGGTACTTTTTCGATACTTTAGTAATTCTGCAATTAAGCTAAGTGAGAATGCTAGTATTTTTGAACAAAAACTTGTAAGTGGACTGTTTAAAAAACTAATTTTAGTTTTAACGTAGAGTTTAAAAATAATTATAGGCTACTGATGACATTAAATTGTCTCATTAAATATGCACACTTAATTAATTTAATTGGTATTACACTGTTCCCTCAACTTTTAATTTTTACCTATTTATTGAAACTGGAAATGTTGACTGTATCGAGTATCGAAGGAAAAAAACCATGTATCGGTATCGAATACCGAGTATCGAGATTATCTCGTATCGACCCATCCTTAGTAGTAAGCATATAATCCAGATTACAGATAACATCGCGTAGGAGCGCATTTTTTCTGAGTCACTACAACATTTAAAAATAGTTTCTATAATTTTTAATTTACAAGCACTGTGGCTCATATAAAATACAGAATGAAAGAAAGCAAGCAAGGAAAAGGAAGAAAACAAGATAAATCTTTTCCAGAAAACATTATTTCTGGTTAATTATAGTCGGCGCGCAAATGTTTTAGACAGTGGGATGGGTAGTTGTCCGGTTTAGAACCGGACAAGTAAATAAGTATGTCTTTCTCACTCTTATGTAGATACGAGTAATGCCCTAGACCCTAGAATGAGACAGACATACTTGTTTACTTTAGGACCGATTCTAGAGCGGACACTATCTATTCATCCCACTGTTTAAAACGTTTACGTGCCGACTATAGGCCTATTTCTGGTTAAAACTCAGAATCGAATTTCAGGCTATATAAGACAATATCATTTCTATAGTGCAGTTACTCATTGGATGGCCAGTCTGCTTCAAAGGTTTCGGTGTTTCTTTATGATAATTGATCTGACTAAATCGGTCTTGGGCTTCCGCTTTCCAAAACAAAAGCAACGTTGCAATATTCTCTCATTGTTATCACTGACCTCAGTTCTTCATTCGCTTTATTCAATTCACATGTGTTATTGTTTACAGTAACTTGATCTTGCAACCATGCATTTCACTCCACGCGGAGTAGACGAGTAGCTGTCAAAATCACCACAGGACATTCTTATATTTTGATTGGCTGGGGTAACTAGCTGATTGGTGCGGTAAAACCAAAGAACATGGGTTGAGCTGTCGGCAAACTTTTCCTCCTAACGAAAGGAAGCCGCCTGGGTATGCAATGAGTAACTGGACTATACCCCCTTAGGTTATTAGGAAGTAACACTTCAGTTTGGAAGACAAAAAATAACTGTTATTGAATAAAGGAGAACAGAAAAGATGGAGGTAGGAGTGAAAGACATGCAGATAGAAGTGACAAAACGAGACTACGCTATAATATATCTCCTTGGCTTAAAATTAGAGAAGTCCTGCGTCCTGTAGGTAATGTTTAATATATTTTATGTTGGATGTATTTTCACGACCTCTTAGGGCACGTTAGTACTTGTGCTGCGTTACATAAAACGTAAATCACTGTGAAACTCGTATAGCTTTGTATATTTAAAACTGCCACGCCTCATAAACTCGGCATATTGCAGGGGTATTAACACATTCTTCACTTATAACAGTTTGTGTCGCTACGCTACCCTTCTTAATAGCTTTCTTTCTACAGTTACTGCGAAACTAAGCTCCATTTCCAAGCTATAAAAACACGAAGTTAAGTAAGGATAATTATTCGGTACAGTCGTGCCGGTCTTGTGAGAGCAAGCAGTCTACGAATGAAGAAATGCAAGCATTAATATATAGACTTATTAAAGTTGAAGAGTCTGTAATGTTAAAGATCTGTCATGATGCACTCTTGTTAGAAAGTATTAAATACTTGTATTTTCGTCTTTCTTTGCTTTTCAATAACAGCGCCGAAGTACAGTCGAGTGCACAGAAACTTTCCGATGCTTCTGATTTCTCTTAGTGTTTTTTCTTTATTTGAAGTTGGCATTGAATATTCTTACCAAGTATTCCACACCAGCACTGGGTGTTCCAATCCCTTATTCGTTTGATTTCAAGTCTGAATACACGCATTAGCCAATGCACAAAGCTCAGGCCTAGGTGAGTGGTGAAATGAGGGTGGAGTATGGGAACTTTTCACCTGAATGGCTAGATTGTTTATCTCACAACGAATGTCTAGACCAGCCCCTGAACAGTCTGACTCGTATTGGTTCGATGTCAATAGTAAATGACACTCAAACATTAACCTATAAACACAGATCGGTTTCAGGTTCAAAAGCATAGGCAGTTAAGACCTAGTAGCAGCATAACTTCTAGGGCAGGCAATACATTTTATAATGTTTTTTTTGGTTTGTTCATTAGCTTAAATATGTTATCTAAAATTCTAGTAAAGTTGATTAGCTCATTGCAGAGTAACATAATTTTAAAATACTATGCGAAGTGTAAAAATGTTTTTAAACCGAATAAAAGTCTTTACATTTTTAGATCCACTTTTTGTGTGTAGTTCTTAATTAATTACACATAATTGATCTTAAAGGAGTGTAACCACCTAACTGGTGTGCAGCATATTGGAAGTTGTAGGAGTTACAAGAGCAAATGGAGACAATTTGTCGGGAGTAATTAAGTGACTTTAATTAGTTCAAGACGTTGGAGTTTACAAGGCGGTGAAGGAGATATTTCACTAATTCTTCTAGTGCAGTGTTAGAAGGGGTGGTTACTTGAAGGCAGGTGACTAACTGCATCGAGTTATCGAACCCTCAGGATTGTTCATTATCCAGAATACCAGCCAGGAATGTTCTTTGTATGTGTCTCTCTCCCATAGAGTAATGTCGTTATAAGTCTCTTTCGAAAAATCTCGTTTAGCAGTATCGCATTGTTCCCTGTGCCCAACAGACTATTTTGAATTCATATACTTCAACAAATGATCAACCTTAAGCAGTCTACCGGAATCGGAATCGAAATCGAAATCGTTATAGTTGATTGGACTTTAACCTGCTTCAATATGGTATATCAAATAATCATTTAATTTTTGTAATGATTTGAATAGTACAGGAGAGTCCCGCTATTCCGAAAAGCCGCCTATTCCGAGCCGAGTTCAGAAAAAATACCTATTTTTTAAACTTAAAAACAGGTGAAATTACACAGACGCTCGTGAAAAAAAACCTACATTTATTGGTATACAAAGAAGTTAAATAGAGACACACATAGAGCCTAAGCTTGATGAAAACGCCTGAAACCAAATTGGAATGAAAGCTGGTTACCCACAGCACATGTCGGCTCCATTTATAAAATTCTCCGCACTTAATTTTACGCCTTAACAAGTCGATAATTCGATATTATTCATGAAATCCGCCTATTCCGAATTCCCCCTAAACCGGTCCCAATTAGTTCGGAATAGCGGGACTCTAGTATACTTCAAAAGAGACGTGAGTCATAAAATCATTTTGTTCGTTTAAATGTTTAAACGTATTAATTCTCTTTATTTCTTCTGGAATAGGCGTGAGTGTCCAGTATGTATTACAGTGGCATTCTGTGCCTAAGGTCGCGGGTCGCACCAGTTCATTTGCATTTCCTTATTCATACATGTTATAGGTCCGTGTCTGTAGATATACTCGCATGTAAAATAACTTCTGCGGAACAGAATTCCGGCACAGACGGTCACAAAGCTACGTTGCAATACACCCTCATCATTAAATAATCATAAAATCTGTGGTGTTTGCTACCTGAAATATGTTTTAGTGATCCCCTACGGCCTGCTCAAAAACTAATAGACTAAGAATTATATATGTTTTTATGAATGTAGGTCAGTAATAATTTATCGTAACATCTGTCCGTAATTGTCACCTTCATCCCATCCACGCCTTGTTCAGCTTCAATGTGTGTTTTGCGCCTGGTGTGCCTCATCCTCTATGATCGTGTTGTCTCGGACGTGGCCCCGGCATTGGGTTGAGCATTCATCCGGAGAGACCCTCTAGTAAAGAAATACATAGGATATTTTATCCATAGGATCTTCCTCTCCCAACAGGTGACGGTTCTGTGAGACCCGGGTGGCATGGGCCCCATAGTATTCCATACAACGGGGGAGGTAAAACTATAAGAAAGAAAAAAAAATTATCATTATACTGATGATTACCACATTGAATTCTGTAAAAATAAATTGGTGGCCAAATAGTTTTTAGGGATACTTTGCCAGGCAATTAAACTGTACTGAAGAATTATTAAAATGTTTATTTGTTGTAAGATTATTCATTAAGAAAATTATTAGTCTTTGAATGTTCATACAGGGATTAAGACTCAATAGATACATAAACATTCATGAACCACAGATCATTGTCTCTGTTGGACATTACATGAGAATATTATATGAGAAAAATTCCTGCGATACTGGGACTTGAACCCAGGACCTTTAGCTATTCGCGCCAATGCTTTACCAACTGAGCTAAGCCGTAGTTCAATTCACAGCGCCAGATGGAACCTCTCTCCTATGACTGATTGCCCTAATGGTCTACCTCACGATTAGACAAGTTATGTCATATGCAGTACTGTGAGGCACTCTACGCAGTAATTTTTGTGACCGGGCTCCCACTGTTATTGTTCAGTTTACATTCAAGATAGATATATAAGCATTCATGAACCACAGATTATTGTCTCTGTTGGACATTACATGCATATGACATAACTTGTCTGTTCGTGAGGTAGACCATTAGGGCATTCAGTCATAGGAGAGAGGTTCCATCTGGCGCTATGAATTGAACTCCGGCTTAGCTCAGTTGGTAGAGCATTGGCGCGAATAGCCAAAGGTCCTGGGTTCAAGCCCCAGTGTCGGAGGAATTTTTCTCCTATAATATTCTCATTAAGACTCAAGTTTAGAGTGACATGTACCCAGCATGACGGCACTGTGTATGGACAGTCACTCGATAGCATAAGCAGTGCGCGCCTTTAGTGTATTTACTGCAGTCTACACGCAGATGATAAAAGGACAATTTATTTACATTCATAAACATCACTGGTGACCATTTATGTGTAGAATAAAAATAGGAGATAATTTGTTTGAACATGCCTTCGTTATGAAAGCAGTATGTAACGTGCTCACTTTTCATCTCTACCTGATTAAACCTCAGCGCACTTTCGTTGCCATCGCGTGATACACTCCCCCACCTCTTCCTGTAGGACATGCTTACTGAATCTAACCGTTCCTTGTAAGAACATTCGAAGCCTAATTATTAATTTTATCAGAGTGCGCACGTTCCTTAGTTTTTACGTGTGTTTTATAATTTCAATTCATGGCATATTGACTGCAGAGTTTGCTATTGAACTGCCGAAAGACTCGATCGAGTGGAAGTGAAATGCGACGCACTTGAGGGTTTCCATTTTTTAAGTCAGGAGTTTGTGTTTGTGTACCTCAGAACAAACTCTGTTTTCTTAAGGTCCAGTGGGAAATCACAGATTCAGTTGCGAGACCATCGAGACTTGCCGCGTCAAACTGTCTTGAGAGACAGACGGGCATCGTGTCACGGTGATCTGTGTAGAGTTCGTGGACCCTAGAGCTGTCCCTGCAGCTATCATTTTCACTTACATGCTCAGTCCCCTCCTATCTGTGGGACTGAACTTTTGCATTACATTGATGGTTTGTCAATAAGGATGAAGTACACTTTTTAAAAGTAACTGTAGAACAGTGTTTTCTGGATGAAGTATGAATGTTGATTTTACGATTCATAGCTGAATTTGTATATTAATGTAAACACTCATAAGGGAAATCATCAGTGAGCTCATCAGTAAAATCATCAGATCTTATACGTAAATAGGTGTTTAATTTTTTATTAATGTTTCAATCGGATAATGTTTCTTACCTAACAGTAAGCTGGCCTTTTTTCCTTCCAGATGTTTCAACTTAAGGTCCTCAAATTACGATTTGTTGTCTTGCAAGAATAACTATTCTACACATGCACTATATAAAATTACTGAAATTAACGTTAGGCCCAATTGTCTTGAATTGTTCTCTATTTAGATATTTTATTTTGGATTTAAAAAGGTGTTTGCTGTTTTCATTTAACCGTATATAATTAACTAATTACAAGCCTATACTTGGGTCAATCACACAAATGTAGAATAGATACAAATGTGATGAATAAACTAGTATGTTCGTTAGGGATGGGTCCTCGATAATTTCGATACCTCGATACTCTCGATACTAGCATGGTATCGGCATCGAGCGATACTTCAGAAAACTTGCTCGGTACTTTTTCGATACTTTGGTAATTCTGCAATTAAGTGAGCATGCTGGTATTTTTTTAACAAAAACTTGTAAGTGGACTGTTTCAAAACTAATTTTAGTTTTAATATAGAGTTTAAAAATAATTAGGCCTATAGGCTACTGATTATATTAAATGTTGTCTCATTAAATATGCGCACTTAGTTAATTTAGTTGGTATTACACAATTTTCTCAACTTTTAATTTTTAATGTACCTATTTATTGAAACTGGAAATGTTGACGGTATCGAGTATCGAGAAAATCTGGTATCGACCCATCCCTAATTTTCGTACGATTTTTTTAAAAGTTTTTGTATCATTTTGCTATGTTTTTGCAATCATTTTATAAGCAACTTTTTAAAAGTATTTTCAGGCCATCAAAATCCGGGCCCTGTTGATAATTAAACATACTTGTATGTTCTTTTCAGACAGTATCACGACCCAGTCGATATTCCAGAATAATGGCGCAAACGATGGTTAGACCTTGTAGGCTCCGTGTTGTCCAACCACTGTAGACTAGGTCTTTGCTTGTCTTTTCTATTGAAAAGTTTAACACGCATCGGGAAGAAGAGAAGTAGACTATCATTGTGTGCCACTGCACTACAATCAACTCACTCCTTCTACTCGAGATCCGTTCGTGTTATAGCAGAGTGGAAACTGAATTCAGAAAAATTCTTTCTGCAAGTTTTCCCGTACCTGAACCCCATTTTTAAAGCCTGTCATATTTAAAAATATTAGGGATGGGTTGATACCAGATTTTCTCGACACTCGATACCGATACATGATTTTTCCCCTCGATACTCGATACCGTCAACATTTCCAGTTTCAATAAATAAGTGCATTAAAAATTAAAAGTTGAGAGAACTGTGTAATACCAACTAAATTAATTAAGTTTGCATGTTTAATGAGACAAAATTTATTATCATCAGTAGCCTATAATTATTTTTAAACTCTACATTAAAACTAAAATTAGTTTTTGAAACAGTCCACTTACAAGTTTTTGTTCAAAGAGCATTCTCACTTAATTGCAGAATTTCAGAATTACCAAAGTATCGAAAAAGTACCGAGCGAGTTTTCTGAAGTATCGCTCGATGCCGATACCATGCAAATATCGAAAGTATCGAGGACCCATCCCTAAAAAAATCAATGCACATAACCAGGGACAATTTCGTGTTATGTTTAAATTACCCCAACATAATTATGCAAGCTAATATTTCCACAAGTTGTATACCTAATACTGTATCCGTCATTAGGCTACACGAAAAACATTAATTAAATACTTAGTAGGCTATTAGCCTACATGTAGTACATTTTATGTGATATGTATGCAGAATAAAATTGTTTGATAATTCCATGGTTCAACACTGTGGTTCAACTCTTGCTAAGACCGAAATTCACGAATATGTAACGGATTATTGCAGTTTGTTATGTTGTTTTTCTGCTATTATATAAGTAATCATCAAGATAAATTATCAGTGAGCTCTAAGTTTCAGATCAGAGAGGAAAATTCTAGTGGAATAACTGATTTTCATAAATTACATTTGTCAATTTTCAATAAAAGATCCTCATATTTTATATAAAGCAATGCTTCATTGATCTTTTATCTCTTCTTTGATACAAATTTTAAGGTGGCGAATTTATCCATCAGTAGCAGTGGAAAGGATAAATAGTATTAAATAAACCATAATCTCTTCTGTCCAGTTAACTTAGTCTAGTGTGTTAATAAATACATTAATTAATCTGTGGAACTTTTGTAAAGATAGTATATTAAATATTTTAATTTGAGCTTTGAATAAAATGCATTAGTGTGTTTTAGATTGACGTTGAAATAACTGATTTCTAAATCGGAAATTAATTATTAATTTTTTAGCACAAAATTATTTTAAGTTTACTGATTCTTAGGTAAGTTATAAAAATTCTTAGTTTAATATCATCAGAGAATAAGAAAATAATCTACTCAAATAGAGCTGAAAATGATGTCCTGATTACCTCATTAACCATTATGTGTAAGACCATTTAATTGTGATAATGGGCACGATTACGCAGTCGTGCACAGAGGGACTTTGACAGTGACAAATGCTTCTTAATTTCCATGGAAAATAAGTTAAAAGGAGGAACACAAGCTATTATAACAAAATTACGACACCAAACTAAATAGCGAAGGCAGAAAGAAAAATTGAAATAGTCACACAATTCAACGGCCCTGATTGAACGGATATTAAAAAGTTTCTAAAGAATGAACGCATTTTCACAGTGGAAAAGATGAAACAAAAATAAATAGAACATGAAATAGGAAATGAGTTTTTGGATGGAAAGTTAGCGTGAAAAGTAGCTTTGGTATTTACTGGAATATGATGTACAAGGGCCCTCGCGAGTTGGATCATTATTTAGTTGGCGCTACATAATTACCGAACAAGCTAGAAATTGTTTGTGGGTCCCAGAAGCCTCATTACTTTGAAGATAGTGCATCCTCTGTATGCACAGTATGTGTAACCTGTCTTCCATGTTTAATTAAATACAGGGATCTATCTTAACGGGAACTCCAACACCAGCACAATTTGAGTCTTTCTCAAGGGGGCTTCCAACATACTCACACTCCCAATATATCCGGACCCTTGTTCGGGGATTCTAATTAAAAAAAGTCACCTCCTTCGGGATTCTGGTCAGGCTAAAGCAGAGAGAATGATAGGGGTGGGAGAGATTAGAGGGGAGCAGCGGGGATGATTTGTTACCATTTCTTTCCCAAGCTTCTCTTCTCGTACTTCAGGAAGGTAATCTGGTCCTTGGAAGAAAAGGGGGAAGTAAAAAGAGAAATAGCTGTTGGGGGTGAGCGAGCTATGGCGAAGAGGGGTCGTACTTTTCTTACGAGAAAAAAAAATACAAAGAGCAAGAGAAATTTGTATCTTAAAACGTGAGGAAAGTCTAATTTTGGTGGCAAGAAAGGACAACATTGTCGCGCGTTTTATGTAGGCAATTTTCTTGATGTACATAGTTGTCTGAGCACGGATTTGCTGTGAAAATGGAGACAAACGATTTTCACTATGGTTCATTTATTCTTCCGTGACATCACACTTAAGAGTGTAGAATAATCGTGAGTAAAAACATCAGACAAATACAGACATAGTATGTCTTAAACCGCTAATACAGTCCGGGTCCTTCTATTTAGTAGCAGAAGCTATTGTTTAAAAAAATTGACATAAAATGTGATATTTATTTTCTACATGGCAACATAGTTCAGAAACTACTCATTCTAGTAGGTCTACAGTCAAATTTAACTACGTTATTTTTTATTAATAGACTATATCTGCTTTATAATGTTCTAACTAAGAATTTTTATAAGATTATTCAGAATCAATCTAAAAATAGTTATGCATAAATTAATTGAGGGGTCAGTGCAGCAGTGGTCTAACCCTCCTTAATTTTTTTAATTAATTTTGATGCCATCTGGAGCACTTGAAGATTAACTGTCATGCTATGTCGATTTTGGACCAATTACACCTCGTAAGGCTAATTTTAAAGTCGCTAATTTATTCCCTGAAACAAAATTTCTCGTTGCAATGCAACCAAAATTTTGCAAACCAGGATCAATAAAACCAAGAATACTTACGAACAATAATGATCTCAAATATGTACTGCCCATTCAGCATTAATTTTTTGAAACTCTGATTTCTGTAACTGAGATAGGTGAGCCAGGAAATGTGGAGAATGAAGGTGACTTTTTTATGGTATCAGATTATGTGTAGAACTGAGTAATAATTGGAACTTATGGATAAAAGTTATAGGCAGCTGTTCTAATTAAATAATGTTTCATGACGTGTTAAAAGGTACAGAAATTATTAAAATCATTTTTCCCTTTTGTCAAGTACAAATGAAAATCAGTGCAGCAGTGGTCGTGTACGAAATGAAGAAACAGGAAGTGAATAGATTATCGTCGCATGCACCTTTTAAACAGTCTGTTTATCATAGACCTATTTCATGTATATACTTGTTCCAGCTTATATTTACTGTGCAAATGGAGACAAACGATTTTCCCCATGGTTACTCGTCGTCCTGTGACATCATACTTGCAAATGTGCAATCATAACGTGAGTCAAAGCAACAGACAGAAATGGACATGTTGCCAAACTTTTGCCCTCAGTACTTTACCTGCATATGTTTTACATACATTGTCCTCTCGAACGTGGATTTCCACATTTCGCGTGTCAAATGCTGCTGAAATTAATGCAGGAGCCTCAGGAAAGTTATGTCACCCTAAACTTTCTTCAGGATATACAATTATTATTAATCTTAACTTTTTTCTTTTCTTTTTGTGCTTTCTACTGAAATCTGGGTTGGTTGTATGTGAAGATTGCAGTATAATGGAGTCGACTAATTCACCGCGTATTTTTAAGCTTGACTCTCCCTCTTCCTCTCTCTCTCTCTCCCTCTTCCTCTCTCTCTCTCCCTCTTCCTCTCTCTCTCTCCCTCTTCCTCTCTTTCTCTTTCTCTCGTTCTCTCTCTCTTTCTCTTTCTCTCGTTCTCTCTCTCTCTCACTCTCTCACTCTGACTCTCTATGGCTACTGCTGCATGACAGTAAGTTAAGGCTTATATCTTATTTCCAATATTTGTACTAACAAACATGAAACTATTGTAATATTTGATAAACTTCTTATTGATCTAAATGGGAGAATATATAGAATTTATTTAAAATGTCACTCCTTATACCCCTTTATAAAGTAAGGAAAGAAAACTAACTTTATTCAACAGACTGGTATACTTTGTAGAAAAAATCACGATACTTATTATGTCACTAATGCAAATAAAGCTTATTAAAAAACAAAACAAATAAGGATTGTCTTTCAGATATTATGCATAAAAAAACTCTCCAGTTCTACGCTTACAATCCTTAAAACAATATAAATTCAAATGCTCTCTCTCTCTGTCTGTCTGTGTGTAAGTTTCCAATATATCAAAGTGTAAGATACTTGGGCAGCAACTTTACTTCTCTTACAAAAAAATTGGCGTATTGGCGTATTAGATTCTCCCTTGAAGCTTTCTGAATCTAGCGTGATGTTGACATATGTAATACTAATAATAATAATAATAATAATAATAATAATAATAATAATAATAATAATAATAATAATAATAATAATAATAATAATAATTGTATTTACCCTTAAACATATGAGAGGCAATAGGTATCGTCATGACACTAACAAACATTACTAAGAAAAGGTCACTGAAAGTGACTGCTCACTTTTTCGTTAGATCAAAATATTCGTTCACTGAATACATTGGTGTAGTATATATAGGCTGTATATATTTCACCAGTATGTACTGAACATAACATCTGTCTGATGTGTTCAGTTTTATGTTTTAAGAGCTACATTAATTTTCCCTATGCACGGTAATTTTTCTGTAGGCTGTGTTTAACAAGATTAAACGAAACTCCTGTAAGATTTTCTATTTGCCACTCGGCATATGATAAAGATAGTGTGGTCACCCACTTTGCTTATGGTCACTATATCCCCCCCCCCAAGGAGTTTGGACGAGAGCAAAATTCCCCAGGCAGGTGACTTGAATTGACCTCAGGAGGAGGAAAATCCCCTGCCGCTGCCCAAGATCGAATCCAAACCATTTGGTCCCTAACCAATCGCTTTATTGATTCGGTCACATCTGCTACCATAACTCGTGTTACTTGTGAAACAATGCTAAGCGCAAACAAAGCTGTTGGGACACGCTGCATAAATTAGTAATCTCAAGTGTCTGACGTCGTAATGGTATTTGTTTGATATTTTCTGGTTTTAGCTTGACAGGGTTCGCTAATTTCACCGTTGGTTCAGTTGTAAATAGATCTTTAGTTTACAGAAGGGAATGATCAATGAATGTCTAAATTTATGCTTGGTCTAATCTATAATTTTCTATCTTACCTTAAGAACAGTACTTAAGTTTCATGCGAACTAACAATATGCCTGTTACAAAATGCTGTTGTTCTGGCAGTAATAACACAGAAATCACAGATATCCTTCCCACTTTCGAATCAAATTAGTTTATATTTTTGTTTAATTGGGAAATAGTCAATGAATGTCTAAATTTATGCTCGAGTCTAATCTATAATTTTCTATCTTTCCTTAGGAACAGTACTTGTGTTTCATGCGAACTAATACGCCTGTTACCAAATGCTGTTCACCTTCATAGCTGTTATTCTCATAGTAGCGACACAGAAATCACAGGTGTCCTTCCCACCTTCGAATCAAATTAATGTATATTTTTGTTCAATTACTGTTTAGCTCATGGATCAGTGATCTGTTTAATATAAGAATATGTGAAATTTCAACCAATCGCAATTGTCATAATTTTATCGTTTTATTTTTTTCACTTTAATTTTATTGCGCCAATATGAACTTTTTTCAATGTAAAGTCTGAACACTGAAATATCTTCATCCCTGTAACTTCTTTGATAAAAAAAAAATTATGAACATAGCGACAGGGTATGTACAAGGTTACACAAACAAACGGGAACTTTTTATCATCCAATAATAAAACCAAGAGTGTTGGGAGAAAACATTTTATTCATAATAATTGAAACCTTAAATCTTGCCATTTAAGAAACATTATTGGAATTTATCATTTTTAAAAAATTACGTCCCTCCTATACGAATGCATTCTTAAAAGCTGCTGTTGAGATTCCTCATTGGCCGCTGCAACATCGCATTCGTACAGGAGGACGCCATCTAAAGGACGTCATTTTTTAAAAATGATAAATTCCATTAATGTTTATTAAATTGCAAGTTTTAAGGTTTCAATTACTATGAATAAAATGTTTTCTTCCATCACTCTTGGTTTTATTATTGGATGTTAAAAAGTTCCCGTTTTTTTGTGTCACCTTGTATAAGCTGCATATGAGCAAAAGTATATATGATGAGCAAGATATAAAAATTAATTATAATTAATTATATGTGAGGAATAAAAGCATTTTGTATCTCGTAAGTAATTAATATACTCCAGTCGGAGTCTTTTCAGACAGTGGAATTAGTCTAGAAAAGGCCCTAAAAACAAATTAAATCTGTCTCACTCTTACGTAGATAGGAGTAGCCTAATGTGCTAGTCGGCATACTTAACTTGTTTTCTTTAGAGGCGGTTCTTGTGTGGACAGTATCTACCAATTCCATTGAATCAAAAGAATCTGACTGAAGTAACCAGTTTCGGACGCAGGGGGGTTAGGGGGGATATATCCCCCCGAAATTAAAAAAAAAGAAGAAAAAAAGGCTATATATGCACTTTAAGTGGTCAGTTTTATAAACTAATTATATATGTAAGTAAATTAATTTTTTTTTAGTATTCTTTCTACCTATTCAAATCCTCCCCCCGGAAAAATTCTGCGTCCGCCACTGGAAGTAACCAATTTTAATAACACGATATTATTAGCTATACCAAGGAGGCTTATCTAAAAAATAAAACAGATTATGTAAAGTCGCACCAAGCGCGGCTATAGCCGATGGTGAAACGATCGACAGGTTATAATAATATATCGATTGCCCCGTCATAAGCTATCTCGTTTTCAGTGAAATAAACAGCTATGTATTTTAATTCACTTTCGTTCATACCAGCATTAATCAGCAACAGTTACCAGGGGATAATTTTATTACCACAAACATTTCAACGACACCGTACTTCATAGCTCGTTTCCTTTGTGACTTGGGCGTTTCCTTCTGGAATGATATAACCCACTTAGGTGAATGTTTATTGTTTATCTTACAAGATAAGACCACTAACACAGAATGCCCCACTTTGGTCTAACCTGGAGGAACTCCTCAATTTATGCATGCTATGTAGATAGTTTGGTTTTATGTGTTAGGTCTGATATACATAATGAATTCGTATATGTTCTTTGGCATGAGAATCATGATGTGATTTTGTAACCTCAAGTGAGCGGGGATTTTAGAGAGATCGTGAACATTCCATTGGCTTTCCTGTTTAATGCTGTATAGACTAATATTATTCTATATCGTGCTTGAGTAACCGCTCGTATAACTTCCTCGTTGCTCTCTCTCTCCCAGTCTGCCAGAATGGGCTGTTACTGTATTTATTTCAACACCAGCAAGCGAAATACTAAGATAAGCTAACGTCTTTTGCAAATTTGTTTATTTAGGCCTACAGTTTCACGAATTAGGTTTAGGGACGGAGTGTTTATTGTGCAATACAGAGTGTCAACTTTCAACTATTTTGCAGTGCATACTTAGTAAGTTGCAAGTAAATTGTAATTGCTGTATATTTAAACTAGGACTGAAAATCGATTAAAATTTCTAATCGAGTTAACGCTTGACTTTAATCGATTAATCGACCGATTAATCGACTTGTTAATCGACAAACAGGTCGATTAATGAATACCATTATTGGTTAACTAGTATAAAAGTATATGCAAAACTTACATTTCCGGTTACTTTTTCAGCCAAGACTTAAGACACATGAGTTTGTTGACATTTAAATGTTCAAGAGACGATGATGAGCCAAGGCCTGAGAAGCGAGAGAAAGGAGTATGGTCATTTGACGCAATTATCGAAAAAACGTTTTTCAGAATTCGACTAAACCGACTAATCGGAAAATGTATTTGATCGACGATTAAATGTTTAATCGATTAATCGGTACAGCCCTAATTTAAACCCTTTCACAGCTGATAAGCGTTTATCGAGTAGAATCGTGAGTGAACTCTAAGTTTCAAGTAAAAAAGTAAAATTTCAACAACATATCTCTTCTTACGAACGACAATCTTAACACAGAGATTAATATTTTCACAATTTAACATAAAGCATTAATCTAATAATCTTATATCTCTTCTGTTACATCGTTTTTCCCGTGATGCACATACGTTAAGAGCAGTGAAAGTGTTAAAGAATCTCAGTAATTGAATATTCAGTTCAATTTGTCATAGTTCTGTTATCACGTCCTTGGAAAAATAAGACTAATCGTTTCACTTGAATTCAGGCAATTTAAGATTAAATTATTATTATTATTATTATTATTATTATTATTATTATTATTATTATTATTATTATTTTATTTCAATAGGATGGAGAGCGGAGATTAGTATAGAAAATGTATAACTTGAATCCTTTACCTACAAATGCTGATCGAAGTCTTAAACTAAGATAGACTGATGATGTAGTTACAGATCTCAAAGAGCTGAAAATTAGAAATTGGTTAGCATTAATTTAAGACAAAGCAATGGAAAGAGCTTGTTGAACTGTAAGAACTTTAAGTTAAAAAGTTGCACTGCCTGACTAAGGTTATTATTACTATTATTAATATTACTATTAACGTCTATATTTAGGTCTATTTAACATTTATGAAGGGCCTAACCGAATAAGCAAATAACTTAAATTATTCTTGTTCCATTACTATATTTCAGAAAATCTTTTGGAGGTAGTAAAATGCTGGTTTATTTCAGCAAACATTATAGAAAATATTTATCATACTTCGAATCATCTCCAATATGGCGTGAAAAATGCAAGCATGCAGGTGTGACAATATCGCCTTGCTTTCGGATGTACATTTTAAGTCGACTGTACCAATCCTGTTTGATATTGGTTAGAACTCCTTTGAAGTTAGTTTAATTGAACGCTGTTGCCGCTCCTAAGCGTATTTACTACTAGACTTGGTGTGCTACTAGGGGGGAAAACACCTTTGCTAATTCCAGGTTCCATACCACTTCCCCGAAACCTCTGTTAGGCGCGCTTATAATATATACTGGCCGGGATGGGACGGCTTAAGTAGACCGGGATATCTCTCTCCCTCCCTCCCCTCACTCTCTCTCCCTCCCTCTCTCCCACTCTGTATATGCCTTGCTTGTGTTTACCGAGCGCTAAAATTAAGCCCTTGATAGAAATTAACGTGTAAGACTTAGAAGGGAGGAGGGAGAAAGGTAAACTCCCTTCTAAGAGTGCTCATAGCGAGTCTTAGGTGCAGTATCTATACAAGTGGCTTCTAAGGAGGCTGCGAAGGATGAATAAGCTCCGCGCTTTCGAGTTCTTAGGAAAAAGAATCTATTTTTAGCAGCGAACTGAGATTATTAGTCTCTCTCTCTCTCTACTGTACTGCCATTCCGTAAGCACACACGAGTGTGAAATTCTCTATTTGTTTTACATTACTTCTGTCTCTACAGTTTTCCTACCAAATTGAAAACTGCCGCTCACTTCTTCTCTTCTGTTCAGTAGGGGAGGTTGATCAAAGGGAGAAGGTTCATCAAGTCTCCAGTAAAGGAAGAAGAAAGTTTTCCTTCAACGCTAAGCTACTAATTTTAAGAATCCCATCTGCCCTTATTTTTTATCCGTTATTCTTTCTAAAGAAACGAGCAGGAGCTTGAAACCTTAAGAGGTTTTTCCTATGTTGACTGCTAATCATAAATAGATAAAGGTCATCATTGCTGAAGTTACCAATGCCAAGGCTTGGATTCTTGGTTTTAAACTAATCTTTTCCTTGTTAGCTAACTGTGATATTTTAGCAAAATTATACGCTTCATTGTCATGGCAGTCACATAGTACAATCTTATAAAAACCTAAAATTGATAAAAATGTGTTAAAAACTAATAATATGTTAAAAACTAAACTGTTCTAATTAAAATACCATAATATACCTAAAAGAATAATATGTAATTAATATAAATATTATTGTTCTACTAAAAAAAACTTTTTTAAATATCTGCCTACATTTTTCATTTTGCTCATATTATCCAGAATATTTGTAAAAGAAAATACAGCATTTATTTTTGTCATTTTGTATACCATTGTCCGAAATCGTTAGTGAACCAAATTCCCCGGTTTCTTTAGTAGCGAATTAAAAACATTCTTAAAACATTTACACTTTGCAGTTTATTCAAACATATTCTGCTCCAGCAAGACACCAAAAAGTAAAGTACGGTATTTTAAAAGTTGGTTGAGTTTATAGTGGAGATCAAAATGAAATGGGTAATTGTAAAATAAAAAAAATGAATTAATATATGTTGTCAATGTGTTTATTGTACTTATTAAAGTGAAACTTAAAAAATCGTCTGAAAATGATATAAAAATAAAATAAAACTATTTTAATATGTTTAAAAACTAAAAAAGGGTTTATAAAAAAAAACTAAAAATCCGGGCCCTAATAATTACATAGAAATTCCAGCTCTACTAACACTTGTAAATATCATCAATCTCTGCAGTTAATCCCTTGCATAATTTTAATTAATAAAGAAATAGATGACAACAAATACAAAATACAATCTATTATTCTACATAACAGATTTAGCCTAACGACACTGAAAAAGCGTTTAACTGTACCCTTAGTTCATAGTTTATAAAAATAGTAAAGCATTATGCTTGAACCCATAGTTTGGTTAACGTTTTTCATTAGAGACTGAGAGAAATTACACGGATTATTTCATTGTTTGCTGAAATCTATTACCACTTCTAATTTTGGCTCTCATACCCACACCATTATATACAGAAACCACAATTTTAATCAAAATGTGGATCAACTGTTAATTCCGTGTTAAATCAAGCAGATGCATCGCCACGCATGTAATGAAAATTATTTACGCTACCCTTATTACTTAGAGGTTATTTACTGTACCAATCTAATCAAGATATTAGAGCTGACATAATAACTGGAGTAGTTAAAAAAAATGTATGAAATAGAGTGACAATATCATATACACAGCCGATTAGATTATATCTTGATTACTAGACTGTAAACAATTTCCACGATACGATTGGTGATTTGAGTTTGATACTGGGTGATGGATTCGTGATGTCATTTCCATGCGCTATTTCCCAAAATCTTTTAGCGTGTGCATGCGATAGGATGTGTGGCGAACAAAAACTCTTTAATTCTGGTATAAAACTCCGTTAAATTGATTTATTGTAATTTTATTCTAACGCTGTATTTAAAAAGTAAAATTAACTCGTTAGTTCCCTTTATTATATATAATTTACCGTGCAACTTCTGTACAAGCATGTACTAACCCTTACATGTTTGTTTGTTTTCCCTCTTTTTCGTTCTTTCTTTCTTTCTTTCTTCCTTCATTTCTTCACAATATGCTTAAACCCTTTCAGAGCAAAGTTTATATTTTAATATATCAACATTCATCAAATAAAATAGAGTTAGACCTGTACGTAATTTTGATACCAACTAGGAACATTTTAGTGGAATAGCATATTTCCATAAATGACAATAATTTTAATACATGGGTAAAAATCTTTATATTTCACGAGAAAACATTAATATATTAATCTTCATATCTCAGCCTTCATGCATTTTTTTTTCGGCCATGCATATGTACCTGAATGGCAGAGAAAAAGTTGAAAGCTGATGTTCAAGTGGTGAATATCTTCCACCCTCGACTTTAGGAGAACTATTTTGGGGTATTCAACAGCAAGACTGATTGAATAATATTTTTTTTATTAGTTGCTGGTTTGACAATATTTATGGGAGGGTTGGGGGCAAATTTTGAATTTGATTTGAAAAAAATTGTTGCATTACCTACTTTAAGTCAGTTCGCTGACTTCTAATCATTCAAGCTATAGGCCCACATGAAAAATTATACAGCTGGAGAAAATGTGCTAAATTAGGAGATTCAACAGACAGTATTTCATTTTTTTGAATTTTAATTTGCCTCAGTTTCGACCTTCGATGTTGATGAAGGCAAATGGGTTGTGTTTTAACAGGTTTTGGAAAAGAACAACGATACAGAATCAACAGTGTATACAGAATGAAATTTACCATTCTTCCTCCTATCCTCATTTACTTTGCATCTGCCTCTATTACCTTGAGATATTGTTGCAGTTTCGTTATTCTGGTTCGAAGGTTTATTGTTTGTCGTTTAAAAAGCATTTTATCTTTTGCTATTATATCTATGCCACATAATGGTTATTAAATTAGCAGGAACTTTTGTTTGCCTACCATAAAAAATACGAATTTTCCCAGCAATAATCGTTAATTGTATATTGGCATAAAGAATAAATCTTTTATTTGACGAATTATTACCTCCATCGGCGGTTTTGAAGCATGCATTATGGGTTGCAAATGTTTGGTGACAAACTTTTTTGTTGAGTTGAGCGAATCAATCCAATTGTTTTACCAACTGCCCGTCCGTCATGTTTGATTTAAATAAAACAACGTACCCTTTTGCGCTTCAGTGTTTATTTTCACAGATGAATTGCCGGGCAGACACACAAACTGGCTCACATAAACTGTTAATTTCCAACGCATTTGCAGTCAAAACTACAAATCCTCGGCATAGATTTTGTGTGTAGTGAATTTGTAACTATGTTGACTCAGGACTGGAAAAACGTTTCATCACACTGACTCTCTCTCTCTCTCTCTCTCTCTCTCTCTCTCTCTCTCTCTCTCTCTCTCTCTCTCTCTCTCTCTTCTCTCACTTTCACTCCTTGCCTCCTTCTGTGTCGGTCTGTTCCTCTATCAATCTTCCTTGCTGTCTCTCCGTTCGCTCTAAAGCTTGCTCACACATTCACTTCTATGGCTGTTGTGTACATTGGAGACGATGTGAATAAATTTCCCAGTAATTAGTTTGCATTTTTAATTGTGTCCGCTCCAGAGTGGGTGAAGTTTGTTTTTGGTATTTGCTTTACAATTGCCTTTTTAAATTTCATTGTAAGTATTCAAAAGAGAAGTTCCAATAAACTTGTCATCCCATTTGTATACTTGTTATTGGAATTAAAACCTGAAATTTAATTTTATTATGAGTGGAAAATGTTGCCGAGCTAGTAATGTAGAGGACTTGAATTCAAGAGGTCTCTGAATTAGACAAGAGAATGTCCCAATCATTCCCCCTCCGATATTAATTATGTATACTAATTTGTTTAAGCTTTTGAAACCCAGAATAAGGAATTGCGTTCATAATTTTGAAGTTATTTCTAAAGACATGAAATCTTGTAAATAATTATTTCTTATTGCCTTTGAGTCAACGTATACTTGTACCACAGAAGTTAGCGTTGCTTGGTAGTAAACTGCCTTCTTAACGAAATTAGTTTACATGTGTATGGAGCTTTAGACTTACGTAATGCATGACGGATCCGATTAGTCGAGTACAAGTGTTTCGCTTGGAAACGATTGAAATGTAGTATGTTTGTATTAGACTACATAAAAACTCAGCGCTATACTGCTATGTGACTATTGCATGTCGAATTGCAATGTAATGGAAGCCCGTTCATTTTATGATTATGAAAGATGCGTGTGAGAGTATTTCACTTTTGTTTTGTTGAGTCTTTCTAGCTCTTTGAACGTAACATATCCGGGACGTAACTTAACCTAAAATAAGGCGGGCTTCAACCTATCTGTTACCTAAATGGAAAGGGAATCTTAGTACACTTGCAAAATTTTCTCTTAGTAACCCTGGATTAACACGGTTAAAGGTATAGTATATTTATATTTTCTCCAATTCATGTTTCCTTCGGCTCTTTATTTTAGCGTTTGAGCGGAAAATAAATATAGCCTATATGTATATTTTAAAAAATCTCGCGCTTTTAATAAAGGGAACGATTGTCACGTTGAAAATTTACTATCAAATGTGGGAACTCCGCATGTAAAACACAGTTATATTTTTAATACCACTGGTATAATGAAAAATTAATCTTAGGAATGAATAATTAAGTCAACAGTGCGAAAGTCTCGCGAATCGCGAGAGTCTGTTATATGCAAAGAGATACGGTTTAATTTATGGAAAATTGACAGAATTACAAACTCTGTTTCAATTGTAAATGATGAATGCAAGTAATGTTGCATATCATTGAAGTTTGAAGTGCTAACGAGCTTCACTGTGTAACGTGCAGTAATAACTTGGCTTGAAACTTATCTACAAAGCCCTTTGCGATGTTATACATAGGTACATATAATTACCATATAATAGTCATTTCATTTACAATTAGCGAGTGCTCATATCATATAATTAGCTAATTAACCTACGACCCGTGTTAGTTCCCGGTAAAGTAGTTTTCGCTGTTAACTTACTGAATGCATTTCATATTTCTGCATTTGTTTGTGTGCAAGGGAATTACTATTATTACAGTCAGGGAAGATTCGTTCTTCCTGTTTTTAACGTTTAATAACGCTGACGATTTCACTTGTAGATTTCTTATAACTAGACTTCGGACTTTTAGGTCGCTAAAAATACTGTTTTAGGTACCGGTACCTAAAATAGGCTCTAATAATTTGAAAATAGGTTCTTAAAATCGTAAAATAGTCTCTTATAAAATCGTTAAGTTGCCAATTTTCTGAAAAATCTCAATTGCAATGCAGAATATTATATGTATTGAAGTCACCATTAATCAATAATTATGATAAAACACGGTTATAGGCCTGTGGTACACAGAATTATATAGACCTATTACTAGGGCGTGTATTACTACCATAACAGGATCCCTGCGAGCAGAAGCTACGCACGCTAGCATATTCAACCCCTTGTATCCCTCAATGATTCAGAGAACTGTTTTTTTTTTTTTTCTGGATGTGGGAGTCAGGAGAAAAACTCTACATTTTCTTGGGAATTCCAAGGAATTTTTCTACTGAAAACGAAACATTCCTTACTACGTATTTAACCACGTCACAAATGTGTCATGTACTGCACATTCCGAGCTAAAAATTTAGTACGAACTGAAAATAAATGCTAGAATTTATAACAAAAAATATCTTATTTTGAACTTTAGAGAAAATCAAGCAAAAAAGGCAATATTCGGCTCTAACGTAAAAATAGGCTGTTTTAGGTCTTATAAAAGTATCAGTTTTAGGCATAGTCACTTATGAAGCATCCATATACAAGTTTTCGTCCATATATCACCTAAGGATTAAAATAGGATTTTACCTAAAATCCGAAGTCTACTTATAACAGTAGCCTATGAAAATTCAACTTCGAAAGGGTCAACACTGTTTAAATCTTTATTTTTAAACTCTAAACTCGACATGCTCAGATTTTTTTCTCTTGGACTATGATTGTGTCATCTTTTCAGCTGTAGTTACATTTTGCTCCTTGCTTCTTTCAAATAGGCTTACGTGGAAATGAAGTGTATGAAAGTATGCGTTAAGTTTCTGTACTGTGAATATTTTAGGAGCAATTCTTCTGACACTGTAAACGGAAACAATATTCTCTGGTTTCATTAATACATTTCTACATCTTGCATTTTTATTTACAATTTCAATAAAAACCCGGTCACAGAATAACTAAATTAGTATTTCTCAAAATAATGTATATGATGTTTTCATTTTGCACTGTAAATCGCACTATAGCACTCAGTTAGTAGAGCATCGACACGGAAAGCCAAAGGTCTTAAGTTCGAATCCCAAGGTCAGAAGATTTTCTCCTAAAATATTCTCATGTAATGGTCAACAGAAACAATATTCTGTACTGCGTCACTTAGGCGTAACGATATAAAGCTGAAAATGTGTGTGTATAAAATCTTTTTCTAGGGTATGTATAAATTCCTTTGTATGTAATGTGTCTTATAAACCATAGATGATCCTGTTTCTCAGTTTATATAGGCCTATAGGCGTTGACACATTCTGACATGTACTTCTTTTTGTTCCAGCGGGACTCGCTAAGTTTGGAACCAAGCAATGTAGCCAACTGTGTATCAAAAGGGAAGTCAGAGGTGAGTACCTTAAATGTTTAATTATATTTGAATATTATAGAGTTATAACAATGATGATGAAATTGTTATATACACGTACACATAATAGACATAACTAGCATGATAACATAGAAGATGTGGAAGTAAATTCACGGCTACTGATACTATTTTAAAATTAGTTGGAACCTAAAACATAGTAGAATCAGAACCACTGCGAGACTCTCATATGCATTTTTTTCCCAGAGGTATGCTTCAATCAAGTTGGAGTAGAATAGTTGATTATGCTAAGCCTATATTTATCAAACTATAGTATTACCTATAACTGAAAACACACTATTTTCATATTTTGTTCATTTTGTAATATCTATTAACAGAACAGACTTATTCATTGTTCGTTTTTTAAATTTAACACTGATTGTTAAATTAATAGTACAGTTCTTGTTTTTGGTGCGCACTGCCATCCATCAGCTGGGGTCTGGACTTTTGCGTCCCAAAACCACTAAACTAGGACTTTTGCGTCCGTAGATCCTCAGATCCAATGGCCCGTTTGCGTCCCGGGTCTCTCTAGAGGAATGACCAAAATGCGTCCCATGGAATACAGGTAAAATAATAATTAAATTGGTACCATGTAGTTCGTTTAACATTACCCAGGGTGCACCACGAGGAGGCGAACTGCTACACACCCCAACAAATTTTAATCCTTTCATTACTGTCAATATTAAATAAAATTGAAGCGGACAATGAAGTTACTCTTTGTATACTTTCTTGTGGTTGGTAGGAACTTAAATGTTCAAGACGGGACGCACGAGGGTTGTTTACGTCAAATTGCACCGGACGCACGAGGGTTGTTTTGATGAAGCAAAAGGGTACGACCCCGTCAGCTCTAGACGTTCTTGTCTAAAAATAATTGTCAATATGTAAACAGAGTTCACCATAAGTGCTTAATTCTCAGGGGCAGAAATGAACTATTATTTAAAGTCGAAAATTTAATACTGTACTTTCAGAAAACAACGTTCCCGTAAACAGTCTATCATGTAAAAATATGAAATGTACGTATTTATTAATTTTAGTGTAATTCAGTATATAAATATTATTATATTGATTATTATTATTTAAGTTAGTATCGGTAGTGTTACAGGATCACTGTATTGTCTATTTTATGCATTAAATTATTTTAGTTGTCTATGAATGTTGACTAAGCAATGCAGATTAACAGCATTTTGCAACCAGGTTTCTTATCTGTATTTTCGCCAAAGTGTTTGAAAATTTAAAACTACATTATAAACGAGATAATCAATTGGATTCAGGTGTACAGCATTTTTTATGGGAGTAAAAGTAAAAGATGTGACTTGCCATTTAGGCTACTTTAGGCTATTATAAAGTTTTATTACGGTATCATGAAGGGTAGGAAACCATTTTTATAATAATATTCCTGAAATTTTCAATGAGAATACTAACTTTAATATCTTAAAACATAACCTAGAGAAGTTATTATTCAATTTTCAAACTTTCAGGAACATAATTATTAATATTTATCAAACTTTCATATAATTTCTCTATCGTGTTTATTAAAAAATATAATTTCTCTATCATGTTTATAATATTTATTATGTATATGATTTCTCTATCATGTTTGTAATATTTATTATATATATATCATCATATATATATAATATATATATATATATATATAATTTCTCTATCATGTTTATTTCATGTGTTTATGATATATTCATAAAATGTACGTCTATCAACAAATGTAAATAATATGTTGAT
Organism: Ectobius pallidus; assembly: GCA_964059195.1. Taxonomy (NCBI): domain Eukaryota; kingdom Metazoa; phylum Arthropoda; class Insecta; order Blattodea; family Ectobiidae; genus Ectobius; species Ectobius pallidus. Next base: position 117,862,612 of record CAXKWD010000005.1, read on the forward strand.
CGTATAAAATGTAATATATGACAATGTAACAATGTAAGTATTATTATTATTTATATAGAAAACTAAAGAAAATATCACAAGGAAATTCATGTTAATTGTGAAGCGGCATTGATCTATAGTTTTACGATGGGATTTTATGGAATGTTTCTTACAATAACGGTGAACATAATAAGTTTAGGATAGGATGAAATACTTTTACAGTCTGTATTACTAAAAGCTGCATGAAGCGGTAAAGGAACGTGTGATGTATGCTATCTTCTGCCTACAGGGAAGTCATTATATCTATTAGCTATGTTTGGAATACGAGATTGTCATGTCTGTGAAGGTTGATATTTCACGTCATCCTGCTCAAAGTTTGTTTTAAAGATGAAAATAAATCAAGATACAGAAATAGCATGCAGAGCTCTGGTAGCTGTGACAGCTCGTCATTCCACAAACACAACACTACACTGGAACTTTCATCCTGCATCCTGTATGCTCACAAAAATCGGAAATATTCTACCACTGCTGTAACAGGAATAACTCAACAGAATATTAACTAATGTAATTTCTAACGAATACGTCAAGTTACTCCTTTCCTATAGGATATAAAATATATGAAAGTAACATAATCTCGTAGTTGTGAATAATACGTGTTCATTTTTTTATCTCTCAGGTTTTTATTTTTAAAATGACAAAAAAGGTATTCTTTACATAAAATTTGAAAGTTTGACAGGTAGCCTACGTAGCACTAAATAATTCAAATTTGTTTGAAATCTAAGTTCACCATAAATGATAAGCATATGTTGTTTTATTTTTCCTTAAATAATTTTAAAGAGAGAAAATTAAAAATTCAACCCACAGATGATGAAATTTTTTTTAAAGTTGATGTTTCATCATACGGGTTTCTTTCGTCAATGTAATAACCTCAGTAATACAGATCTTGACAGTTTTCTCATTACAAATGGAATAAAAACTTTTACATTAATTTAAACCATTTTAAAGAAACCCAATTTTCGTCGTAATAATAAAAGTGTGACCCGCATTTACTCTTTCCACAGGACGAAAGCCCTTAGTGCATTGCAGATATAGGCCTATGATCCGTGGGGTATTTAAGGGGGTTAAGGGTGAAATATTCACCATTTTTGGCCACAATTAGCATTATTTGTTTTTTGTATTAAAACGTGCTAAGTAGTACCTTAGTGTATATGCTGGCTAAGTTTAAGTACCCTCAGGCATTTTTAAGCGGTGAGGCTCGTCTCGTTCCCGCCCTGTAAATAAACAACCCATATCGTCCCAGTCTGAAATAAGTTTCGTTAATCCAGCAACCCGTCTACTCCCCGGTATTCTCAAGCATCGACTAATTTTCACGGGCTAATCCAATTATCATGCACCGACTATTGGCAGATTTTGAAAAGGCTATTCACAGTGCTGTTAACAAAGCATGGCTTTATGCAAAAATAAGTGGCAGTAGGCTTCATTTAGCAATGTTATCTTTTTTGCAAATAATTTTTTTACGTGTCAAAAGCTCTTGTAGGTACTAAGGATAAAGATATGTATAATATTTTTTGAACTGATGGCTCTTGAACAAAAATAAGGCCGGATACCCGTACTTGAAAATTTCGGTATTAATATTTATATTGTTAGGCCTACATTTTCTTCAAAATGGTGTTCCCAATCATAATAATAACTGTAGTTCAATATCTCGTGTATTTCAGGACTAATTAATGTTGTCCAATTTATGATATAATAGCAGAGTTTCGTGGTATAAATTTGCGTTATTCATAGCCCTTAGTGTATTACAGTCCACATGTTACACTGGCGCCGTCCATAATCTCTGTAGGTCAATATTGACATCTAACTGTGACGTGATTAGTGTTTTCTAGCGTTTGCATAGTTGATGTTGAGCATCCTCCACTGCTACCTCGTGTATTCCGTTTAATGGGAATACCAGTTCCTTTGAAGACCTACATGTGAGCTCAAGACTTGTTTATATTAGTTTTACATAGCCACGCTTTATATCGATCGTGAAGTTCTTTCTATTTTTAGTTTTTATGGGAGAGTGACAAGATTCTTCCAAGAAATTTCTTATATTCTTTCTATCGTTCCTGCGTGATATGGCAACTATGTTATATAAGCATGTTTTTTAGGCTACTTCTCCAAAGCAGAATCTCGACTTGATTTGCGTTGGTATAACACTATCTTAATTAATAAGCTATTTTATTGTTATTATTATAGTTCTTTTTACAGTTATTTCTTCTAAGATTTTCCACCTTCCTTAGGCATAATCCCTTTTTGTTTTTCGCTTTTTTATTCTCTACATTTCTTCTTTATATCACATCTTTCTCTTTTTTGTTCTTTCTCTTCTATCTTCTTCCCTTTCAGAGGTTTAAAAGCCATTGCTTAGTATAATAAGGGTACAAACGTATGGATCATATAGAACAGCGTTTCTCAACCTTTTTGATCCCGAGGACCTCTAAAATGTCTAAAAAATGTTACGGACTCCTAATTTTACATCCCATTTTTAAAAGAAGGCCTATATTCTTAATATTTTTGGTTTTAATTATAGGTCATTATAACGAAATATGTGAAAAATTTTGCTTCTTTACTTTTCACTTGGTTTATAATATTTTTTTAATTATGTCTGAGGACCATCTGGACCACTGGTGGTCCGCGGACCATAGGTTGAGAAACGCTGATATATAAAATACATTAGGATACTCATATATGTGTGATCATCGCAATCCTAAATCATAAACACTCAAGTCAATACAGAGGTAGCTTGAAATTAACTAATCCTCTTTCTACGTAATAATTGCTGAAGGTTTCTTTCTGTGCGTTTTTGTTGTCTATTATAATTTGCTCTTCTTGCTCTGAACCCCAGGGTCGCTGTTTAGAATTCAGCTGGGAGTATAGGGTTCTCTAAGATGGTAATAGATAATCTACAATATTAGACCCCCGGGAGAGACTTGAAGCCTTAGAGTAAATGAGATTCTATGAGTAAAACTTTTCGTGCGTTTCGTGCGTAGGCCTACACCTGTTCGTCACCAAGTGACTTTCAAAACACACTATCCTTAGCGGTACAAAGTAAATTTAAAGAATTCACGTATAAGTTTAGGTAGATGAGATCCTAAGGTAAATAGGCGTTTTATTATAACTGTTATTCGTTGTTTGTTAAGAAATGACTAGTTTTGAGAAAGGTAGCATTGAGGAACTACATAAAATCATGAATGTCTCCTGAATTTCAGTTAAGGTGAAATTGAAAATTATTCAGATGATGATTTCTAAATTGTACTGTATTTATATAAGAGTGGACCTAGAGAAAACTACTTGGATACAAGGGACAGAAAAACGTCCCAATCCCTCGAATATTGAAAAATTAAAATCAGGTTACCCGTTAGAAGTCCGAGCCATAAAACTCGTTCAGTCTTTATACACATTGTAAGATCACTCTTTCCTGAAAAAAAAAACACAACGCTTAATAATAATATCTTTATTAACTATTCAACAATACAATTGTAATACGAGGTTTCGTAGGTTTTGTCAGTTAATAGTAACAGTTACATTTACATAGTTGAGACTCATATTTACATATATAAACATTCCACTGTTAAAATATTAAAACAGAGTATTATTTACACGTTTAAAAATTCATCCTTACTATAAAAAGATTTATCAGATAAAAAAATTGTGACCGATTTGTTTAAATTTGTACTTTCTTTAAAACGAATGTGTAGCTTGTTATAAAATGTATTGCCTAGGAAAACAAAACTAGGCCTATCCAGTGATTTAGTCCGTCTGCAAGCAGGAAGTCTCAAGTTCGTGTAAGTTCTTACCAAGTAATCGTCATCAGTATCTTCTGTTCTTGGGTGTGATAAATTGTTAAAATGAACAATTTTACACATTCGAATGCTTGGTATGACAGAAGAAAACAGAAGGAGAGGAAGGTAAAGAATGAGATTGCATGATGAAATTAGACAAGCTTCCATCTTACTTTGGACTGATATTATCAAGAGAATACAATATAAACAGTGGAAGGCACAAATAAGAGAAGTGACTAGTTCGAGACCAAGACATTCTAAAAAATGAAAATTGGCTGGCAACCAATTGCTGAGCATATCCACATATGGATTACAAAGGATCGTTCGCGATCTATGTATTGCTATTAATCTATTAGCCTACCCTTTGCTTTTGTAGCCTATGTGATTGATTTCATCTTTGGGGTACGCCGTAGCGTAGTGGTCGAGGCGCTGCGCTACAAACAGGAAGGTCATGGATTTGATCCCCGATGATGTCGTTGGAGTTTTTCAATCGGCCTAATCCTTCTGGTGGCACTATGGCCCTGGGGTCGACTCGACCTCTAACAGATTTGAGTACCAGGAGCATTCCTGGGGCGTAAAGGTGACCGGTGCTTAAGACTGACAACCTCGTTCCGAATACCTAAAAATCTGGGAGCCTCAAACTCCTAGAACCCTCGGGCCCTCCTTGGCCTATATAGGGAGCACTTTACTTTACTGTATTTCATCTTTAATTTTTTTTCCCTGGGATAGATATACAAGAGAGACCACGGATTTTTATGTTAGTATTGAAAAAGAGCAGACTGATGTAGAATCGTCTTATTTTGAGTGATGGCAGCTTATCTGCACTAATACAGCATGTTTGTGAGTGCTCCATAAAAGCATTGTGGCTGTCTCCGTACCGTTAATCATAAGCCAGCTACAAATCATGTTTCATTAAGATACTGGTAGTAAAGCTTTAGTCTGGAGATAAAGTAAGTATAGCTGTCACAGATATGGTTGGGTGTCAGAGATAACTCTTTAGTGCTTAATCTTGATACCGACGTCATAATTCTCACCAGATGGGACACGTGGTGACGTAGCCCCCCCCCCTTCATAAATATAGAACCCCTGCATACATTATAATACACAGCTGACTATGTCCTTCGCATGTGGAAGGGCAATTTATTTCAAATGTCGTTTGCTAACTCCCTCTCTCTCTTACCTGCTTTTTGCGTCTGCTTTTTAAAACTCTTTTTTAACTTTGTATAGTTGTCAAGAACAGTAAACACTTTGCTGAAGAACAGATTGTGTATGTTCTGCGATAACATACAGCTGTCGTGACAGTTTTGCAATTGCGGCTTATGACCGTCATATTTTCTTTATGCTTGTGATAGCAGAACAGTAGATGTCTCTACTGAGCGTTGACGTTTACAAACTAGGTTACGTGTGTCGGTAACAGTCCTATTAGTTATATCATGTGAGTCTTCCGTATGATAGAGTCGAATGTGTGTTGGACTAAGAAAAGGTTCAGATGTAGAGAAGTTCCAGATCAATTAATTCCTTAGCGGCTTGCAGTCATCGGGACGAGTCAATTAAAAAAAAAACCGTATTTTACGGACCATAAGACGCACTTTTTTACTTTGAAAACAGAGCCTTGAAAGTTGGGTGCGTCTAATGGTCCAAACTACACTAAAAATATTAAAATAATAGTAAATATTGCCGGAATACCATAATTATAAACACGATGACAACAATGCACTTGTCACAATCGTAAAATGAGGGAACTTGGAAGCCAGGTATACAATGCGAAAATAAAAGTAATGTTGAGTTCATTTATACAAAAGGAGTTGTCTCTGCCAGATGGTTTAAATGAAGGGCATGGCCTATAAACAGCATTGTCCCGTTACACGAACCGTAGGCTGAACTGAGGGTCAGAGGGTGTAAAGGTATTTTCAGTCTTTCATGAGAAATCAGTTGAATTGTTAAAATTTACACGATGCCACCTGTACAGAAGAGATTTTTGTACAATGCAGGTTTTAAGTTAGACGTGATTTACACTGATTCTATTGCATAAGGTTATATTTGCTTATGCAATGAAGTATTTTATTCCCTTTAAAAATTTTCGTTTAGAATTACATCAAATTTCTTTTCCTTGAAATTTCCATCCTAAAATCAAGGTGCGTCTTATGGTCCGGAGCGTCTTATAGTCCGTAAAATACGGTAGTTCAGCCTACAATGTATTTTTAAAATTCAACATTTTAAAGAACACATTGAAAAAGAAGCTTCCTACAAAAAAATTACTGGCAAGTATTTTATGTTTTGGGTAAGTATAATATACTGTTATATTTATCTTATTGTCAGTGGGCCTTAGAAGGAATAAAGGAACTGCAGAAACCCGGCTTATGTTCTTCTTCTTACCCTGGGAGAAACTTTTTAGGTATAAAAACGTGGGAATAATGCATAATCTATTCTTCAGCAGTGTTTACTGTTCTTGGCAACTATACAAAGTTGAGCTATTACTATATAATACAACGGGGTTTAAGAAATTCACCTTATTTTATAGTTGAAAGTAGTGAAAATTAATAAAATTATTAGCATTTGAAAGTAAAATTCTACAATCTCTGTTCTGATTTGGTGTTTGTTTCATCGCCCAATACAGCCGCATGCGACTCTTAATTATTTTTCTCTGACCATCGAATGAATTAGTAATAACTAAGTAATTCTTGCATTTTTTAAAGATTCATTCATGAATAAAGGTGTAAATACTATTATAAATGTATTTTTAAATATATTATTTAGTATTATATAGGCCTGCATTTAGTTATTTTAGATTATAATATCACAACCATTACTTAAAATATATTCATCGGGTGTGAAATAAAAGTGCGAAGTTAAACGAATTTATTTTTAGTGCAAGTTCGCGTATTAAAGAAATTTATACCTGAAAATTTTTGGTCCAATAAATTTCGGTTAAATAATGCTGACATTTGTTGTGTTGTAGAGGTCAAAAAAGGTGTAGTGGAAGCAGACATGATTCACAACAGAAAAGAGTGTAGCATCAAAACACCAAAATGTAGGTTCCATGCAGTCCACAGACGGCCAAAGTCGGGGAGAAAACGTAGGTTCGCCTGAAGCTCGCGATTAGACTACACGCAATACTCATGTGCGCTGCAAGTAGTCTCATCGCAAGCTTCAGCCGAACCTACGTTTAAATATTTGAATTTCACATTAACTTTGCTGGATGGATAACCAGGCTTCTGATGAAGACAGACCTGGAATCAAGCCACGGGATAGTGACTATAACTAATATATCAATATTTATAATAATAAAATTAATAATACGGAACCTTTCATAATCCTAAAATACAACGTTTGCGCTCGGTAAGTAGAGAAACTACTGTGGCAGCTGATTTTTTACTTTACTTTAAAATAGTGATACCAATTTGTATATCCTTATATCCTTGTAATTACATTGTAAGAATTGTTACTAAGGTGTTTATTTCTGTAAATTATTAATGTATCTCAAAACTTATACATTATTTCTTTTGTTTAATATTACTTATAAGATCACTTATTGTATAATCAATTATTTTGTAACTTGTTAGTATTTTTTTTTCTCCTGGTTGAGTGGAAGATAAGGCCTTACGGCCTTAACTCTGACAGGTAAAATAAAACATTTATATTATTATATATTGAGTTTAAAAAGCGGGCTGTTCGTACAATAGCCTTAATATAAAGTAATATAATGATAACAAGATTTTTATAAAATTTACACTGCCTTCTTTAAGGCAGATAACACTAGACAGGCCATTCACAGGTCAATGCCCGACCTGCATGTACTGCCCACCCGCGTTATAAATAACAGCAACCCTGACTTTGTGCCCCACTTACACCTCGGCGCCTCTGTTTCCTTCTGGTGTTAAATCACTCGCGCTAAACTGACGTCTATGACCCTTATTTATGTCCAGAATATTTACTTCATCTTGAAGAATGGCGTAGCTGACGTCCTTATATTTATTACGAGTAGTCTTATGTTCTGAAATTTAATTGAAAGAGTTTGTTCCGCTTGGCGCTTTAAACAATAAAGTGTTTTCTGTCTCCAGTTTTCATTTTCCTCGTGTTTGTTTTCACAAGTTGAGCTTGAGCTACAAGATCTAATTTACAGATTGATCTATAAACTTTATTGCCAGTATAACAAAATTGACCGTAGATTATTCTATATTTAATTTGGGTAGTGATAATCTAGTTTAATATATAGAAATAATACAATTACAACCGACAAAATGTCAACAATGATGATAACAAATCAAATTTCAGTCACCTGCGTGAAGTAAACACCCACTGAAGTGCCACGAAGTTGGCAACAGTGCGTTTTTTTCACACGAATTATTACCTTAAAATCGCAATTAATATAAAAAAAGTTTTAAGTGCCGTAATCGATGTTTAAATAAATAATAAAATTAGGATAGACTATATAAATGATATTTGTTATAGGATTCATTTAGTTGCTTACACCACTTTTATTTAAGTAGGCAATATTTAAGTATTTATTTAAGTAGGCTAACTTAGCTAGCTTAGCTTAACTCTTGGCCGACAACCGGCTGAAACCTGTTCCACCTATATTCTAGAAGCTTAACAGACAAACTACTGATGAATTCTGGGAAATACCTCCACGCCATACCTTGGCGGAGTGTGGAATCACCGAAACACTTAGCAACGGTACTTTGCAGAGTATTTCAATACTTTATGCTCTCTCGATTAATATCAGATTTAAGGGATGGAAAAAATCTTGTCCAAATACGACTGCTCAGGATGGAACTGGCCGAGGGGGCAAAACCGAAAGGACAGTATTTCATTGGGGCTGTACAACAGACAGGCCTGTTTCATGCACATCTTTAAATTCATTCATGTAACAAATAACCCAAGTACGAAACTTGCACTGTTACTTTATTTCCCTGAAAGATGAGTATTTCATTTCGGTGCAGATCTCCTTGTATGATTACAACGTTAACCTCTGATGAAAGTTTTTAAAGTACGTCGCGATATGTGCAGCATGGCACGGATGGAATACAGATGGGGAAGAACTGCACTTAATTTATCACAGGACTAACTAAGAATCATGTTGCTGAGAGCTAGTAACTTGTTTGCCACAGCGACACCTCTCCCCTTTCCCCTTTCCCCCACATGCCGCAATCTCGGTGCGAATTTATGGGGTTGGTCGGCGCGTGACAGGGACCGGGGGGTGGACAGACAGGTATAATTGAACTATTGCTTCGTGCTTACGAGAAACTAGCAAGAAGGGCTGTGTCTTGGAATCTTGGCGAAGTGGAAGGGTTGTAGTATTTCTTGTAGGCACTGCAGAGCAATCCAAATGTAGTTTAATCATCTAAATGGGGCAAGGTGATTACACAGACACCGAACAGCCTAAGGAAGAAAAAAGATCTGGTGTTAAAATGTAGGCCTAAACTATAATGAGAAAAGATGGGATTGTTGTTTAGTATATCGTTCAGGTATTTTTTTTATAAGGTTGTTAGAAACTTACCTTGAAACAATACAAATACGTTGGCTATTGTTTTGGGAAATCCAGTTCCCTAGACATTGACTTACATGTCACTTATAATTTCGGATTCTGGAATTCGGAATGTAGAATTTTTCAACAGTTTTCATACATTAATGAAAATCCTCACTTCGATATTTCATAAGATTGTTACTAAAAGTGGGTTTAAAATGTCCATGAAAACCGGATGTTTAAACGGCATGCAGTCTTGATGTCAACAAATGTAAACAATAATGGACGTGTAAGATAACTGTGGTCTCATTAGATTTATTCTATATTCTATAGAAATTTTGCAAAGAATAAATCTTCTCGGCATTGATAAAAGCCAAGCTATTGTTGTCACGTCTCTCTTTAATAAAATCAATATTACGTGATACGTTTCGGTTTCTTTTTATTTCCCTCTGTCCTTTACCACAACGCAAATTAAGTATCACCTCTAAACCATCATGAGGATCTCCATTTTATATTTTACACCCCGTTTTGGTATTTTTTAGACTGAGTCCAACAAAGACACAAATGACAAATTATTTCAAAATTTAACAGTATTTAATAACACGTAGGGAATATATGGGACTCCATACTGTGTTGTTATTAATATTATTATTATTATTAATTTATATAGATTATGTTCGTCCAAACTATGGTCTCCTGGATTTTTCACGTTTTACTAACCTTCTAAGCACTGGAATCTGTATATTAACTTACTATGGTCCAATTTTAGCATCTAGTGCAATACCTTCTGTAGCAATGTAACATGAAACGAAGTTCTGGAACCCTTCTTTCCATCGTTATACAATACCCGAAATATTTTTGAGGACTCGCCTCTGGGGAAATGGGGAGTGAGGATACTCGGGGATTTGCGTAACAGAGATGACCACTGATCTATTTTCAACATAGACCGACTGGCGGATCGCAAACACTACACTGCTCATTCCTCCCTTATATAGCCTAGGCCTACCTTTACCTTACCTTATCTCCCATATTTTGCCAACTTTCCGTAATCAACCAATCTGTCAACTGTTTAGTTGAGTAATATTCTCTCATGTGCAGAATTTTACCTAAACATCGTCAGGTTGATAGTGATTGTAGGCATTGAAAGAATCTAGTTCTGTGTATTTTGTGAAAGAGCGTGGAAATATCGATGTGTTATCTAAAGTGATATAAGTTGTTTGAAAGATGTTAATCCTCCGGACCAATGAGAAAACTCAAGACATCAATGATCTTTTTCTTAAAAACCTAGTTCTACCATTTTCATTAGGAAATTACGAACTTTATTTTATCTCAATCTTTGAAATATTTTACATAGAATAATGCACGTGAAGTTAAACGCTTTTTAACAACTGATTTTTTCCAAAAAGAATTATTTTTGCCTACGTAAATTGTATGTTTTTTATATTTATAGTACATATTTGTTTACAGATTAGTTTAATTTTACAATTAATAATGATTACTTAGAGAATTTACTATAGAAGTAAGCTTATTTCCCTTAGTGCATAAATACTGCTATTATGGCCAGTGATCAATTCATCAGAGTATTTCCTGCTTGTCAATATTATTAAAAAAAATTAGGAGCCCCAATGTGGCTCGTATCATAACAGTATTGAAAACCTTACCTTACTTCGATTGTTGTATATATAGACTTGTGTAAAGAGAAGTATGTAAACTTGCGATAATTAACATGAAATCTTTACCTAAAAGTTGACTAAATTTGAGCCAGGGATTGATATAAATAAAAAATCTTTACATAAATTATTGTAGAGGAATAGTTTCTGAAATATTTAGTTATGTGAGTTATAGATTTGAATGAATATTTGTTGTTGTATTTTCCTCCCTACGTACTCAGATATCGTATGCAGCAAATTATTTGCTATATGTGTGGGTTATCCGAACTGTCGCAGCTTAATCCTGTGACCAGAATTACGAGGAAAAACATCACCAGCACGATACTGAGTGCATATTAACGTTTCTGTAATATTTATGAGATCTCCTTTTAAATTCGCATTAACGCGTTGTGTTTGTAAATAACACTGTTCAAATAGAAGAATTTAAAATGCATCACGCTTCTCTGTTGTGTACAATAAAAAGTGAGTTTTTTTTCCGTAATGGACTAGATTCCCCATGGAGTTCACTAGTTCAGATAAACCCACGATCCATTTCCGTTTTATACTTTGCTAAAGCCTTTTAATCTCAGCCTCCAATTTTACTTATTTATCATCCAGGTGTGTTTGCTTCTGTTAAACACGAATTTTAACAATTACTAAAACGTGATGTGTTACAGATAATGTAGTATGTTGCTGAACTTTATATAAGTTAAGGTATAAATAACATTCTGAGTATTTTCAAAAGTTAACATTTATAGAGTATTGGGTTCGAGTCCCGATGAGGTCGTTGGGATTTTTCATTTTACATCTAGTAGCACGAGAACCCTGGGATCGACTCTGCCTCAAACTGAAATGCAGCCTCAAACAGAAGCAATCCCTGGGGGGTAAAGGCGGTCGGTGCCCAAGGCTGACAACCTTACCACCTTCGTGGGCAGAATTACCTAAAACCTGGATGCCTCAACCTTCTGGAACCCAGTTGTGCTTCGAGGCCTGTACAGGGACCATTTTACTTTTTTTTAAATGTAAAGACTTGAATGTTGAATCCGAGCATACTCGTATATTAAAGGCTAATATTGGTAACTTATTATAATTATAATTCAATAATGGTAATGTAATAATAAAATTAAAATTACTGTTATTGTTAACAATAGTGTTAGGGGGAACATGTGGCACAGTAGAGTTGGGAGGGGCTTTTCGCTTAAAACGAGTAGGTATAAATTTTACCCTTATGCTAAAATATTAATTTTTAATATTACGTATCAATTTATTAATAAAATATTAAACAATCGTGATTATAGCAAAAAAAGAATGCTTGTGGTAGACTACCACACCTCACTAATATTGGCAAGTATCAAATAAATTCGGACTCCGCGGGTTAAATAAAACTAGGATTTTGTTCATGTGCTGGAGAATTTTCTTCACGGGCTGTACTCATTCCAGACATGTTGGTGGCAACGGTAAATGTACTTTTTTGCTAACTGGAACGAGGCAGTGGCACTTTACCCCAAGTTGTGGCGCATTCGCTAATTGCGTTCAGAGCAAAGCTGATGGTTGATTGAAGCTGACACGGGATAGGATGCCAGCGCATCCCGGGGTTAAGCAGGGGAGAACCTGCCATGAAACCACTTAAGTGGTGTTACCCAACTTTCTTGTTAGGCGTCCGTGGTTGCAGGAAAAAGTGATGCATGTAGTTCTCTGTGATTTATGTAAACTGCTTCTAACAAGCATAAACGTCACACCTCTTGTGAGCATTTTCTGCTTTTATGTTCCTATTATACATATACAAATCAACCCTTGACCGATGTAATATATGAAAATCGAATTAAGGCTGAAAAAAGCACACAACTTAGAATTTGTTTTTAAAATGAAGAATGCATGTCTGTAGATGGCCGATAGATGGCATGTTACATTAATTTTATTGTGTTATTAGATTGTAGTTATTAGGTTTGAGGGTAGAATTTTGTGTGTTACTTTCCACATGTCTTATCTTCTCGTCTTCTGTCCAGAAATCTAAAACTAAACATTTATAAGACATTAATCCTGCCGGTTGTATTATATGGATGTGAGACATGGTCCCTTACTCTTCGGGAAGAACATAATCTGAGTGTGTTCAAAAATAGGGTGTTTAGGAAAATATTTTGGCCTAAGAGAGATGAAAATGGGGACTGGAGAAAACTGCATGACGACGAGCTTCATGACCTGTTCTCTTCACCGGATATAGTAAGGGTAATTAAATCACGGAGGATGAAATGGGCTGGATATGTTGCGCGGATGGGGGAGAAAAGACATATCACAAAAGTATTGACTGGGAGACCCGAAGGGAAAAGACAACGTAGAAGACCTAGACGTAGGTGGGAGGACGATATTAGGATAGATTTAAGAGCAGTAGGATTTGAGAGGGATGGTTGGATGGAGTTAGCACAGAGTAGGGTTTAATGGAAGTCTTAGGTACGCACGGCAATGAACCTTCGGATTCCATAAAATAGATAATATTTCTTTAGCTTGATGAGGAATTGTCTATTGCCATTGAGTAAGTAAGTAAGTACGTGTACACATGCCTAGATGTTTCCCATTGTGATGACTGTCCACTGAAGTAGCCCCTGAGTTAGCTTTTTAAAGAATTACATCACACTGAATTCTGGTTTCACGTTCAGGTAGCTTCCTTTTAAGGAAGCTATTTTCAAGGTATTTTCTTGCTTTTTTTTTAGTACTGTACATTAACTCTTTTTTTCTCATTCTTACTCCAGAACTATCCACAGGTACCACATCCCGCAATCTGAGCTCTCTGCAATACCTTTGCTCCTCTTGGAAAAAGAATTCTCGCTATAAGGATGAATTAAAATTATAGGACACTTTTCTTCATATCAGTAGAACTCCTTTTTGGTTTTTCATCAGTTCCATTAAATGTAGCTATTAATGACCTAGCTGTAACCACTGATTCCATCCGGAGGGTTGGGCAGAGTCAGCTGAAAGTGCAGTCTCTAGCCAGTTTGATTTCTTGTAGCCCCATTAATGCAGGGAGAATATTCAAATCGAAAATGGTGGTCATTCTGAGTCTTTCTGACATAGCTGCAAACAATGATGCCGCAGATTGTGCAGAAACAGCCGGTGGAACAGCATACAGTCAGTTTTATATCCCGGGACGTAAGTAATAGAGCTTGAATCTTTAAATTCAAAATGGTGAATTATTCCATAAGTTTTAGGTTGCCGGAAACATGAAGGGATCTGAAGTAAATATTTTAAGATCTGGAGTGGCAGTACAATGCGTTCAAAAATTATAATTAACTGTAAATTTCCTGTGATGTAACGCAATGCTAATTAAAAAAAAAAAAGTATTCATTAGTGGGCATTATATACCTCAATAGGCAAAATTACATTTCCTGTACATTGGACGTACAATATGTGTTTTCTTTTCTTTAGATAATATGTGAGGGTAAAATTATTATTAAAGAATATATTTAAACTTCCATATTTTCTGTTGTTCTGCTAATACCTACTTTACGTAAAGTAAATAATCACACGTAGATGGTCCCAGGAATAGTAACATCTCTCCAGTTTTTGAATACCTATTTTCGCAGGATTAATCACAGTATAATTAAAACTGATTCTTGTTTATCCTGGATGTAGATCCATGTTGCACGCGATCTAGAAGATTTTACGCATCCAATCCACCTTACCATCCGTAGTCCGGTCAAATGCTTTCATTTCTACTGCCTCTCAATTTACGTCCTGAGCTGTCGTAAAGTCAGTCATTCCTTACACCACGGGAAACTACATCAACACAGGACGTTCTTTAACCTTTTAACCTTTCATTTAATTAAAACTGAATTGTTGATCAGCGTTTGAAAAACGTTACATTTATTTCTCTTTTAACTTTATGTATTAAATTAGATTGATATTAGTAAATCGTGCAAAGATTTTGTTCTTCTCCCTTTCGACAGGTGCCTAGGGCTGGACGTTTAGCTAAGGAATTAAATTAACTGTTACACAATTGTTTACAGTAGAGCTGGGGTTATCCGGATAAATTTTAATTGGTTAACTGAAAAACAATTGCTCAAAAAGCCATTATCCTTTATCAAATTAATAGGATAACTATTATTAAGATAATTAACTAGGTAATTAACTACTATTCCATTTGTTTATATAATACACTGTATATTGCTAAATTTAAGTAATTTGTTAACTCTGTTTGTAGTAGTGAAACATAGGTAGGCTACTTTGTAAATATGACTATATTTAATTTTCTATAGACTCAATATTATTGTAAATGTGGTTTTTACTATGTAAGTTAGTATGTATTAGTCTTGTAGTTTTCTTGACGAAATAAATCTAAATTTGTTATCCAGTTTAGTGATGATAAGTATAGCCTATTATTCGTTTCAGTTAAAAAGAAAGTTACATTTCATCGTATTTTAGAGTAAATGGGCAATCATATGGTGGCTTCAGGTGACTGTTTATGTACTTTTTCCGTATGACGAACCCAGCACATAGACCCAGAGAATAAGAATGAACTGTAATTTTTTTTGTTTGTTTAATCGACATATAGATCCAGAGGATTTCAACTAATGTTTAATTAACTATGTATTCAAATAGTTAACTGTTTTATACTCTCTGCAATTAATTGCCTGTGCAGTTAACCATTATCCAGTTATTTGTTACTGCTCTATGCAGTCACATAAAATTCTGGTAAATATAGCTATGGTTTTAAAAAAACCTCGTTATATACAAGGATCATCTAACGATCGTAGTACACGCCCTTCTCACTCCCTCTTCTTATTCTTCGTCTTCTTTATTTCTTCTTTTTTCACTTTTACTTAGTTTCGTTCTTTCTTATTTTTTTTTTTGTATTTAAACATTTTCCATTTATTTTTTATTTTTAAAGTCAGACCATAATCATTATGGTCAGACGTTAATAATTATTTTCAAATCTTTTTAGAATACATAAGAGTAACTCGTATTAGTTGATAATTCAGTTGCATTCCTGTTTTACTTGCATTGTTGTAGTAAATGGAGATGTGGCTTTTTGGGCTTTTGGGAACTACATACAAAATGTCAGACTTGGAAGAAAATATACCAGCGTCAATCATAATCCTGTATCATTAAGTTAATGTCACATAGGCCTATACATATATACAAACATACATACATATATACAAACATACATACATATATACATACATACATACATACATACACACATACACACATACACACATACACACATACATACACACACACACACACACAATCTAGGCATTTAAATTTTTAAAAATCCTTTAGCTGGGAATAGGGAGCTGTTCCTGTTTCAAAAGCTGGTAGTATTGCGGTTAATCGTAGCTTATGCAGTCATTAACTCGTAGTAGTTTGGAATTATCTGTTCCAGGAAGCACTATAACAGACACAAGTACTAACCCGAATGTTGACTTAATTATAGACATGCGCAGTGACAAAATTGGAAATTAATACCGAGAACCCACTTTAAAGCTGCGTTGGCGTATTAGTGATTAGTACTGTTTTTTCTATCAGACCCTATCACAAATGAAATTAACGGACATCAGAATTTGTAAACTGTAGCGTTTATGCTTTATTGTGGTTAGAGAACTTATAGTTGAAAATTGTTTGAAGATTCATTAAGGCATTTTTTTTTCACTGATTTTTTTTCTATCTCTCTGCTTTAATCTTCCGCTGAAGTCTAATGCGAAATGCGTTGACAGAGTCTTTGCATTGTAATACCATATTTCGGATCACATTCTGCGTACGTCTGCCTACCTGAGACGCTAGAACATCTATCCCCGTCTTATGACTTCGATTTTAGAGTATAGATTTGAGAAACATGTGAGTAGTATGCCATTTCCAGCGCTCTCAATGGACGGTTTCTTGACTCAGTCCCTACTTCTATCCTCAATATTGACCCCCCCTTCCAGATCTCCTTATCTAATAAAAGTCCTGTGAAGTACCCCAGTTCTTTTCAGATCGGTAGCGAGCCACACAGCTAATAGGACTCTTAAGACTATTATCGACCTCGTCTACTTGTGCTTGATCTTAACTATTAAATGCGTTTTGTGTAAAATTGAGGCTTTTCAGACAGTAAATGGTTGTTTTATTGTGTATTTACCACGGTATTGCGATGAAAGTCTATGAAACGCCTACTTCCACAAAAGTAATAGCATTTTTAATCACAGTAATTTACTATGATATTTTACTATTTTGTGATACAGATGTTCCTAACTTGACTCAACGTGAAAAGCAATAATAAATATTATTTACAGTAAAGTTTGAACGTCGATACTAGAGTATGTCTTTTTTTTAAATTTGTGCAATTACGCTCTATAATGATATCAAAGTTAGTATAATGCATAAAGTACTTGCTTGTGCTATTTGTTGGCAAGAAAATGTAGAACTCAGAATATAAAGAGCTCAGATTTTCGGTGTTTCCTATGAAGTTGGAGACTTGATTCTATAAACCCACTAGATGAGCTTTTTACCTTTGCAACAACATAAAATGATGAGAGGCTCTAGTGTACATAGTATATTGTAGCTATAAAGCGAATGGAGCTCGGGTTCGTTAATACAAGTGGTCTGATGATATGGCGGACGTGAACAGCTCGTATTTTCGGCATCCTCTTCAATATTGCTGTTGCTGCCAGATGAAGAGGATTAATTCTCATGATGAATACTTGAGGCACTATTGACCTGATTGGTCATTGAGAACGCTATTGAATTCCACAGCGAATTCATCTGACTTACTGTGACGTTGTAACTACAGGCACACTTGTCCTCAATTTGTTTTTCGATCACAGCAGCCTCTTCATCATGCATTTTTGTAGCTTTACACCCTTTGACAACGCTCAGTGAAAGACATCACTCTGATTATTACTAGCTAACTATTATGATCATTCCTGATTATTGCTAGCATTCGTGATGGTAATAATTTGTTGTAGCTACAAGCAGTAAGCATTTAATCGATAAAGAGACAGCCTATATGATGACGGAATGATTTACCTCAACACTATTCACCACTACTCTTATTCCGTATGAGCATAGCACTTAAGATTAAATTCAGTAATACATAGTTTAAATAATAATAATAAAAGCACGATTAAAAATAAATCTTCTGAAAACTTTCATTTCGAAATTCTTCGATAAAATTGGTGCAAGGTTACACACAGTGTAATAAATGTTTATTTTTATTTATTTCAAACACACACAAATAGGCTACACAACAATGCATATAAAGATTTGCCACAGCGAGAAAACGCTCCTGTTCGGGATTAATTCCAGAAATAAATATATACATAGGATATATACAGTGAGTCCCACTCAAGAGTTGGCCAATGACGCGGGTTTCTGCGTCGCGGCTGACACAGCTCCAACTCCCGATCGATAGGGTGAAATATCTACGCAAATAATGCCGCGGTCATTGTAATGATTCAGGTTCTCACATTTATAGTTAAAATTACAATGAAAATAACCACGTACCTAACAACAAGGGATGTTGGAAATGTTCTCCTCTTGCATCCAGACAATACTGGCACTTTTTTTAGGGAATTTTCTTTCACGCGCGTAAGTTCAGCTTCCGAGATAGAATTAATTTCTCTTGTGATATTGTCTTTAAGTTCTTCTTATGCATGGGAAATACACTTTAATTTTCAAGTTTCCCCATAAATAATATTTACATACTGTTAGAAGAACTTAATGACTATATCACATAGGCCTATCAAATTAATTTCTCTTGTGATATTGTCTTTAAGTTCTTCTTATGCATGGGAAATACACTTTAATTTTCAAGTTTCCCCATAAATAATATTTACATACTGTTAGAAGAACTTAATGACTATATCACATAGGCCTATCAAAAGAGAAAGTAACTGTCTCGGAAGCTGAACTTATGCGCGTGAAAGAAAATTTCCTAAAAAGGTGCCAGTATTGTCTGGATGCAAGAGGAGAACATTTCCAACATCTCTTGTGATGAGGTACGTGGTTATTTTCATTGTAATTTTAACTGTAAATGTGAGAACACAACGGCCGCGGCAATATTTGCGTAGATATTACACCCGATCGATCGGGAGTTGGAGCTGTGCCAGCCGCGACGCAGAAACCCGCGTCATTGGCCAACTCTTGCGTGGGACTCACTGTACATTAAGACGTTTCAGTGACTTAACAGGTAAGGTATTGTTAGTATAAAATCAAAGTAAAGACACAAAAGGAAATACGACAGGCTGTGGAATAATTTAAGACCAAGTTCAAAATGTTGAGAAAATAACTATAAAGAAATAAAACCAAAATTAAAATGAGATAAATTATAATAGTAGTAATAATAATAATAACAGTAATAATAATAAATTTTTGAATGCTTAATCTAGAAAATTTTGGGTGAAATTTAATATTAAATTTGTATAGTTGTGGTTCAATTAATGCTTTGTTTGGGGCCCTCAGTGGTAGGTATTATTTTGCCCCGATAAGAGTGAGTTTTCATTAGGTCTTGCTTTGTAATCTATTGCTCCAGTTAGAAATTTTTACATTTACAAATATTAGTTATTTATTTATTTAACCTGGCGGAGTTAGGTCACTAGCAGGGTTAGGATTTTTAGGTGCGCACCTTTTTTCTTTGGTCAAATTAGAGCTCCTCTGAAAGAAACTACAGTGTGAAACATTGCCTCTAGTTGAGAATGGAGGGTTTTATCCATTTTTTCTCCACCATGTCCATTATCCCCGTTTTTTCTATTTTTTCATATTTTACTGCAGCTTTTTTTATTATATTCCATAGCGCATTTCTTCGTTCTATGATTTTTGAGTTTTATTGTTTATTTTATAATTATGGTTTTGTTCCAGTATCTAAAAGGCCTACTAACTTGCAATTAATTTTTCGTTAGCTTGTATTGAAAGTACGATTAGTGAACTTGCCTGCTTTCAGAAAACGTGGGGCTGAAGGCACACTGCAGCAATAAAAAATATTTACTAAATATTCCATTTTTCTTTTTAATTTCACTGGAATTAGTCAGTAGCCTGCTGTTCACGAATGTATTTTTGTTACATAACGAGTAAAGTAACGCCTTTTCTCCCCTATTTTGCCTCATTTTTAGCACCTTTTCCCTTCTCTTTTCCTTATGAAAATTGCACCTAAAAATCTTAACCTGGCCATAATATCTCTTCTACCACTCATCAGAGGCCCAGGAGACCTCAATAAAGGCATTTCTAAAGAGCAGACTTAGGCCTGTCTGATTTCAGGGTTAAATGTAGTGGTACTTCTCCTTTCTCACAGCATCTATGGCCTGAATTGAGAATGAGCTTTATTAACCCTTAACAGAGCTGAATTTACGTAACTAATATAGGCTAAGCAAACAACTAAAATTATCAGTAAATTTAATTAGAAAGTTTGAAATCAATAAAAAAAATTCCAAGAAAAAGCTAGTTTCCATGTTCCCAAGCTAGGGCCTGAATAAAAATCCTCACATTTCAAACATAAGTCATTAAGAAATATGAGATTTCTGCTTAAATGCAATTTTGTCTGGCGACACTGGTTTCTAATTCATTGTGTTATAGGCTCTTTGTAGTTAATATTATTCTTTTCACAGACTTGAATAATTCCTTGAAAATATTTGAACTCTTAGACATTGTTGAAGACTATACTTTGCTTTGTACGACACTAATATATTCGATGCATTCAAACTTCAAGTAGTGTCATGCGGGTGAGATAATTCTAGGGAACTATAAGAACATCTAATTGTACTACTAGTGTAACATATTAAACTTATTATGGAAACATATTATATTATGGAAACTTTCACATTTGCTTCTATAAGTTTTTATGTGAAACTTGAGTATGCGGGCTACAAAATTCATAAAAGTTGAGCTGTAGTATACCGTCCATAACAGCGTAACGTCTGGCGTTATTAAATTAGTCGTAACTAGTTTATGTCGGTGACAGCACTTAGTTGCGTCCATAAACCACCTTACTTATAATACAGGGCCACACACTCGGAGGTGTAATTTGTGTACATGCCGCAATATGAGAAGTGAGGTTTGACAAGCTTTGCTTGCCTGTTTCGACAGCTCGTTGCCACAAGACAGACGTCATACCCTTGCCAGAAAATTTCTCCGCTGTGGCTTTGGTGCCAACGCATTTTTTTTTTTTTTCGTGAAGCCAGAAAGCAATTTCCTTTTACCATTCTTTTCACTCCCTCTCGTAACTCCCCCTAATATCCCCACACAACCACCTCATACTCCTTGTCTTATTTGCTTCCCCATCCTCTTATCATATTGTATCATCTTTTTCCCAGCGCTCCTGGTCGTACCTTTGGTCTCTCCCCGCTAAGAGCCGTGCTTATATCAAAAGCGGTGCTGGCTGAAGAGGCAGCGAAATTTTTCGCTTTTTTCCTATTCAAATGCATTGTAAAGTTTTAGTATCATGAACATTTTTTAAATTTTCATTTGAATAAAATTGAATTAAAAATTAAAAACTCTATTTTTATAGCCTAGGTTTATTCCATTTATTGGCAAAAAAAATTACGTAGGTTTTAAAAACACATGAAATAAATGGTTTCCCTGAGAGAATTAATTGTCTTGATCAGGGGAAATCGCAAAATGAAGAATTGTAGTGATGAAAACTACACTTATTTACACAATAGACGAATTACATAAATTTTACTATTTTTATTATAACTAGCAGGCTTCGCCCTCGATTAAAAATTAAGAGCAAAACAATTAATACATTATATTTATTAACATTTACATACGACTCATTCATAAATTAAACGATTAATAAAATCAGGTAAACTGATATAACAAAGTGCCAGTATGTTTTGTTTAATCAGATATGATTGCAGTTATGATATGCAGAATACAAAAAAAAAGTCAAATTGGCCGGTTTCGGGATTTGAGCCATGGAACTCCAGAATGTGACGCCAAGACGTTACCCTCTCAACCACCTGGGTCAGTTATGAGATAAGAGCATTTAAAGCAATAGTGTTGTCATAGCTAACTGTATTTTAATTGCCAAAGCCTTAGAAATCACAGTAAAACAAAAGGTTATGTTGTCAAGATAACTGATTTTCATTTTTTAAATAAATTCTTTCGAATACGTATATTACCATAAAATAGGCACTAAATTGAGCATAACTCCGAAACAGGTCAACCGATTTTATTCAGTATCAATAGACGTCTTCCCATGGACATTATAAATGTGTATACCAAGTTTCATAAAAATCCGGTAAAACGTATTTGAGTTACCGCGTGTTTAAAATAGACACTAAATTAGGTTTTACTACGGTACCGGTCCACCGATTTGGTCCAATATCAGTAGACGTCTTCCCATGTACATTATAAATGGGTATACAAAGTTTCAAGAAAATCCAATAAAGCATATCCGAGTTATCGCGACTTCTTATATATTAACATAAAATGCACTAAATTGGGCATTATTCTGGTACTGGCCAACCGATTTCGTCGAATATCAATAGACGTCTTTCCATGGATATTGTAAATGCGTGTACGAAGTTTCATAAAAATCCGAAAAAGCGTATTCGAATTATTGCGCCTTTAAAATATACACTAAATTGGGTTTTACTCCGGTACCGGTCAACAGATTAGGTTCAAATTCAATAGGGCACTTTTCATGGGCGTCATAAATGGGTATACCAAGTTTCGTGGCAACCGGAGACAGCGTATTTGAGCTATGACGCCTTTCTAATATAATCTATTAAAATAGGCACTAAATTGGGCATTACTCCGGTACCGGTGAACCGATTTGGTTCAATATC
Organism: Ectobius pallidus; assembly: GCA_964059195.1. Taxonomy (NCBI): domain Eukaryota; kingdom Metazoa; phylum Arthropoda; class Insecta; order Blattodea; family Ectobiidae; genus Ectobius; species Ectobius pallidus. Next base: position 117,885,287 of record CAXKWD010000005.1, read on the forward strand.
AATAGGGTTCTTCCCATGGACATTATAAATGTGTTTTCCAAGTTTCATGAAAATCCAAAAAAGCTTATTTGAGTTATGGTGCGTACAGACACACGGACAGACAGACAGACGGACAGACAGACAGACGGACAGACAGACGGACAGACATTTTTTCGTCCACCACACAATCTCATAAAGTACCATACTGGCACTTAATAATTACAACGAAACAGCTAAAAATCCAGCTTTGGAATGCATTCCACGATTAGAAAGCGCCTCTATTGTATTTGACATTGTAAACAAACGAATCGACCAGAGTGAGCTCACAGAGTCGAAACGATAGATATTTCCACGCGATATATTAAAAAATCACGATGTTTTTACTTCCAAGTTATTACGAAAAGAAAGGCAAAGCCACCTGAAATTGATTTGATGCTTCGATTGAAAAAAAAACACGTTTTCTGCCAGTTTTTCACTCATAACTCCCGAACGAAAGCTAAAATTAAAAATCCGGCTTCGAGGTGCATTCGGCCAACCGAAATGTCAGATCTCTGCGTGCAGTAGATTTTGTTAGGCATCGCGCACAGACATACAAGCAGACAAAACACTTCCTCTTACTATTATTACGGATTTTGCCTTCGTAATATACCGCTTTTTAATTTCTTAATTTTATTTAACTTACAAAATGAGGAAAACTGAAGGAAAAAGTCGCGGAATTGAGACTTGAATAGGACCTTCCCGAAAATATGAGACTTCGACACCGCCACCATGGCTATTTCAAAATATTATATAGCCTACATAAAATGTCTGCTTACAACAAAATCATATGATTTTTAATTTTACTGAAATCATATATTAATAACCTTATTTCTTGCAATTTACATAGAAGGCGCAGGCTTCTTTAATAATAAATTAAAGATTTCATAACAGTCTACTATACAAAAAATCTATTAAAGATTTATAAGGAAAACTCTGATGGTTTTACTAGAGCTTAAAGCGCCATTCTAAAATGTTGCACAGAAGTGAGGTGGTTTGTAAGTTTCCCGCCTGCACACGCATATTCCACATCGTGCCAGTCCCTTCGGCTTTTTGTTATGGAATTCAATCGGTAAGAGCAAGACGCCATAACTCCCTGTATGTAATGGTGTATAGGGGTTGAGTATATCTATGGTGCGTATCGCATTGACGCCCTCCACAAGTCTCCTATGTTTTGCACTGATCTCAATCAAGTGCGTTACGCACTTCAGCTTGTGGTTATGCATGAGGCAGTTTCCTGAATTTCGTCATTAGTAATTTATTCGGGGACGTAAAATGCGTTAAAAGATATCCTCACGTAGTGAAAGATGATAGTGCACTTGAGATAGGATTCTATCCCCCAACACTTAATATACTGCAAGTGAAATGTTACAGGAGTGAATTATACAATCATGATTTGAAAACTCAGCGAAGGCTTTGAACAGTAACATAACGAGTCTGCTATTGATACTGTTGATTCGTTTTCTACAAAATAGTATAATTCTGAGACTTTTCTTGGTTTGATATACTACTGTGAAAAATTTATTGTGCTTCCATCTCACAATATACTGTTTTATAGTTTGTTTTGAATGAGATTTTATGGTTTATTGCTTTGGCCTTTTGTGAAATTTAAATTCAGTAAAATTCCATAAAGTGAGCAATTTATTTCTGTGTAACCTTCTGATAACCTAGCAATTCTAAACGTACGGCGAATTTAGTTTATTACAAAAAAATATGCACTTAAACTATAAGGAAAGTGCCCATTTGTCGATTTCTTTTTACAGAAGATTCTGTATAACTTTGGAAGATATTCTTTTCTGAGTTACAGTAGATCAGGGAGTATCAGGTAATCGGGAGTCTGACGTAACGAGAAGAAAGTTCTTGAGGAAATACTTTCCACTATGAAGAACGCAAGTCTCATAATAGTTTTTTATTATTTACATATTGTTAGGTATGCATATTAAATTAATATTAATTAATGGGTACGTAGATCCATTTAATATTATCAGCTGAAAAAGATTTTGGCACCTTATAAAAGGAAATGCTTCAATTTATTCTGTAATCACGTTATTTTCTTCAAATTTTTGAAACCATTTCTTCTTAACTTAAATAAAATTGTCCCTATTTTTTGACAAAACTCCCATTTGTAGGTGGAATAAATTGACAAATATAATTGATACTTTTGAGAATAGCGTGTACTGAAAGGCGTTAATTCCACCTTAGGAAAACAAGAGTACAAAAAAATCCCGCTTTTCCTCCTCATGTTGTAAAACTGTTCGATTTAAAGGGTTGAAATCCGTTTATGTGCGGTTTGGAGTTGCACGACTGGTCAGTTTTCTCAATTTGGGATCTATTTAGAAACTAACTCTCTGCACTGAATGGATGGATGTAAGAGCAAACTTAGCTAACTGATTTGCAGGAAAGTTACTCACTAGAGTTTGTGTAGCTTGAAGTTTTGAAACAACGCTGTGGCGCTATAGATAGCAGAGAAACACTATTGACCGTGTTTTGTGGTGTTACTCATAATTAAACGTCAGTGAATACTGGTTTCGTTGATGAAATTGGTAAGGCTGCCACAAATTGTTTCTAATTTGTTGTTTTTGATGAACTATCAACATCCAGATGGGGTTTTATAAAGCTGTGTAAAGCTTTTCGAATCTAAAGTTCGGCATTTCCCACGAAATAGTCACATAATTTGAATTTAGAATTTGTCATGGTGTTCTTAGAATTCTGTCCACCGCGTAGGGGACGCCTGAGAGGAGCGAACGCGGGGCCGGGTTCGATTCCTGGTCGGGATAAGTTGCCTAGGTGGGGTTTTTCCTCACCTGTGAGACATGTCTGGTAACTTTAGGCCCTTGTGGTCCCCAGATGTCTGGCCGTCATTATCATCTTCATCCCATCCTTGTCTTATGTGTGTGTGAATGGTGTGTCTCGTCCTATGTCGTCCTAAATGGAAAAGGTAAAACTGCAATAAATAAAGAAAGAAAGTTCTTAGAATTATTTTATTACAATAATAAGAGCTGTATACCTTTCCCGTGTAGACAGACTTATATGTTGTAGTTGTAAGGACGTTTTCAACATATGAAGTGATTTTATATAATACAACATTACGTAGTAGGAAAATTTCCGTAAATCTTAACGAAAACGCATGGGACTCAATTTCTCACACAATTTATAAACAAACACATGTGTGTTATGTAATGAGTAGGGGGTGGATTTCTATGACCCAAAAAATAGGATATATGCATGCATTTATGACCTATAAAACATTAAAATATCACCAATAAAATTTAAAATATGACTTTACCACTTACACATTGTGTGTATTTTTCTAAGTTCAATTACAATACATTTTATTAAAATATAGTGTTAATTATTTAAAATATCTGTACATTCTCAAAAAGTATCATTTTAATGCAAAATCTGCAAATATGATATGAAACTTCAAAATTTATTTAATATGCACACAAATATGCAAAAAATATGACCTAAATATGCATATTAATACTAAATATGCTACAATAGTTGAAAATGTCCTAAATATACAGTTATATGCACGATAAAAGCTGTTCTATTTTCACCAGGATGCTTGGAATCGGGTTTAAATTAGTCGAAAACCTGAAATAATGCAAAGGGGGAAAATATGACATATCATAGAAATCCGCCCCCTAGTAATGAGTAATGACTCCCGTTTGGCTTTGAAATCATCTGTAAAATTTTTCTTCAGTATGTTGTTATACATTATATTTTGTCTTACAAAAATAGTTTCATTCCAACAACTTGACGCTTGACATAATTTTCTCTCGCTTTTTACACCAGCGTTGGCAGCTGGATTGCTATTGTCACTAGGGCTGTACCGATTAATCGATTAATCGAGCCGATTAATCGATTAAACATTTAATCGTCGATCAATTACATTTTCCGATTAATCGGATTAGTCGAATTCTGAAAAACGTTTTTCGAGAAATGGGTCAAATGACCAAACTTCTTTCTCTCGCTTCTCCGGCCTGGGCACATCATGTGTCATTCAGCCTATTGTATCCAAACAATTCCCGTTTTTCATAAACCTGAAGGGTAGTTTAGTCAACAAACTCGTGTGTCTCAAGTCTTGACTGAAAAAGTAACCAGAAATTTAAGTTTTGTATATATTTTTTCATTAGTTAACTAATAATTCAGGATTTCTTCTGATTATCTGTAGTGTAGTAGTTATTAAAAGTGTAAAACAATATTAAATGTACATTTTGGTTTCGTTTAAAATACCGACCTGTTTGTCGATTAATCAGTCGATTAATCGATTAAAGTCAAGCGAGTACTCGATTAGAAATTTTAATCGACTTTCAGCCCTAATTGTCACTATTATTTCTAAATCCTTCTGTAATGTTTATTTAAATCTGGCCTACACTTGTAATTACAGAGCTACTAATTGTATTTATTTTCACTAAGCAATCATTATCATAAATCAACAAAAAATATGCTTATTATAATCTCCTCAATCCTTATTTAGAATAATATCCATTATTTCTTCTTGACTCAGTCTTTTACGACTTTTTGTTTGTTTGTATAATTACATTTTGAGAGATTTAACTTGCAGTCGTAGCTTGCTCAGCTTGCCCTAGTTATAGGGCTGATTAATTTATCCTTTGGAACTATATATGACAAGTATGCGCAGTAGAAATCTTAGGTTATAACCTATAGCCTACTTGAGTAAGAAGTTAGGCCTGTTGTTTCTTTTGTGGGCTTCATTTACAAACAGGAAATATGAATGCTGTAGGCCCGTCAATAATACAGATGTAAGAACAATACATTTTCATACGTTAACATGTAATTTATAATGAAGATTGAGACTGAAATATAAAATACACGTTTCTGTATTTCTGACAAGTTACGTCCAATCCATTTTGTAAATAAATATGAATTCTGTGACCGTACATATATATAGAATTGCACTTTACCATTTATAATGGTTTCTACTTCTTTTGTAGGCCTACATGGTAAGTTTCATTTCATCCATGATAAAGTATATTTATTCAGTACTTAAATTTGTTAGCCCTTTCATGTACGAACTTTCATTAGCTTTCAATATATTTTTAAGATTATTGGTCTATATTGTTTGATCTCAGAAATGCATTTTACTAATTAGAATTTTTTTTTTGGGGGGGGGGGGTAATCCCATTGAGCCCCATTTTCAAAATTATCTTTGTAAATATTTTAAAATCGTTCACCTTGAGCATGTCTGTAGTTTGAAGAAAAATTATTTTTAACAAAGAATTCACTTTTAGACTTGCCCCAGTGTTTAAACAATCTTGTCTCCATGCAACACCAGGACCGAAAATTAGGAAATCATACTTTCCTTTAGTTGGATAATCGGAAATACCATTTAGGAAAATTGCCCTACGCGAAATATGCGAGGGGGGTAAAAATCTTGGTTATGAAGTTCTCGAATTCGATTAAGAGGGTTTTATTTGTAACAGGTACAACTATAATACAGAATTATGTTTCATTCCTGCAATACTAGAACAGAGAGCTTTGTAGGAAACACTGTACTCCGTATTCTTTTTAAGCCCATTGTTTGGCATAACAAACAAGTATGTAGGGACAGTTATATCCTCTTAAAGTAATGTTCTTACGATATGTAGTGAAGGAAATTGTATCCTGCAGTAAGGGAAATGATATTTTGAAACTGCATAGAGTCGTGGAAGGGAGGCGTATGAAACATTGATAGGAATGTATGTGGTGGGGAGACCACCAGAACTGTGTTATGAGGGAGGGTTGCATTTTCTGCTTAGTTTAACCTAGGCCCAGCGCTGTGGGCTCCTGTAATGAGACTGTAATGGTCCGCCATTGTAGCTCATAAGTTATTCATGTACCACTTTTTCCCTTCCTCCCATCTCCCTCTCGAAAGACTGCGCTTCCTACAGTGCAGGCCAGGAGGGGGTAAACCTGGCGACATTGTGGTGCAGAGGTCGCAATGCCATCTTCAAGACCTCTTTGCCCACGGAAAGTTAGGTCAACATCTCTTGGAATAAATTATATTGACTTTCTGCTAAGAACGATCTGAAAAATATAATATATTGGGAACTAATTAATGTATATCATTTCATGAATTTATCTTGCATATTGGGGGAATAGTTACAGTACTTAAAAAATAACTAACATTTTCAGTATGTAGATATCTTTCTGTGCCGATGCTCTACCAATGAGCTAGCCGGAATTCGGTTTACAGCGAAAATGTACGTCAGACTTTTTTAGAGGTCAATGCAGCATGTTACGAATTCTGTTAAATGGATTTTTTTTAACATTTGCTCTAATTCTTCAGACTGTTTATCTATTCAAATAAGATATCATTCATAGTTAGTAGTTTCCTTTGTTAATGAAATCGGTTCCAAATCCCCGTTTCTACTAAGTACCCAACCTGCATTATCATGAAAACATGTTGAAATGTAGTGTAGGGAAGTTGACTGACCGTTACAATTATATTATAAATTACTGTATTAGAAGTACAGTTACCAGCTATGCTTATTAATAATAGTAATAGTCCAAATAATACGTGATAATTATTTCAGAAGGCATTTTCTTAAATTGATTTCATTATTTACTTTTATGTACAGTCGGTCAAATAAAAAACGTCGGGACTCGTATGCTGTTAAAATTAAAGTTTTGACGCATTAGTTCACAAGTTTCCTATAAAAAACACAAAATACAGGCCATTTTCGGAACATATGAGGCCATGCGGCAGGAGGGAAAATATGAACAAGGAGGGAAAAAATGAAAATCGCGGAAAGCGCAACACACGATATTCAACTTAATGCATTGTCATAATTCATTTTGCTTTGTGTCATCGCCACATACAAATGCTAAAGTGAGAGAAAGTGTAGTTAGGGCTGTAATTGACCTGCATTTTTCGGTCTCTGAAGCAGCGAGAAGGTTCCATATTTATGAAAGAGCAGCTCAGAGGAGGGATCTTGACTATAATGCGACCGGAAGTTTTCATAGCAAACGTTGATCTGGCCGGACGCGTATTTCGATGCTAAGATTGGTTGCAGAAGTTGAGCGTAAGTTAATGATTTTGCACTAGAAGTACCGGTATTATAAAATAAAATCTTTAAAAAATGCTCCTTGAATAAACATATTCCTCGCGAATCTATTAATTATTAATATTATAAAAATTTGCAACCAAGAATATGGCGGATTTGAGGCATATAGCCACAGCCTTCTATACATGTTTGTTTTGGAACAAAACTGACTAAATAATCAAGAAAATACATGGATAGACTAGAGGCGTGTGTGAACCTAACCTTAAGTCTTCCTGTACATGCGCATATGCTCGTTCGTGATACTTAATCAAATACCGCCCGACGTTTTTTATTTGACCGACTGTACTCTTAGAGTAAACCCATGTAATCCTTGTGTAGGTGTATTTTAATTTAATCTCATTTTCTCGCAGAACAAAAGGCTCTTACGCGAGACATTGCCTTAAATTAAGTTTGCACCTCAAAGAACATAAGACAAATAACTAATTAAGATATAATCGGATTTTGCGTGTAATGCTGATGTCAGACCAGTGACCGCATGAATGCGTTCCAGAACCTTCTCCATATTCACAAGCAGAGAGAAATATCCCTGTAGCGAGCGAATGTTCATCACAAAGTACATTTTATTTTAATTTCTTTAGCCCATAGGCATATAAGTATGTCAAGAATATAATTAATTAAATTTCCACTAAATCATTTTAAATGTCAAAATGTTTACATTCAACACAAAGAATACTTAGATTAGCAGAGTGTGAATAATACGAGAAAGTAGGTGTTAACAGATTGTTCTGGGATACAATACAAACAAATAATTATTCACATTGCCACATAAAATGCCAAAAAAATGTTTTTTTACAAACAAACAAAAAATATGCTGAATATTCGGATTTTAGAGCATAAGTTATTTAAATTTTAAAGGCTTCCACAATAATTTTTATGTTATTGTTAGTTGTTTTTATTATGTGTTTTCTGGGTTGGTTGTGGTTTAAGAAAGAACAATAATAATGTTTCATTTTGCCTGACAGAGTTGAGGCTATAGGGTTTTATCTTCCACTGTACCAGGATAGATACAAAATACATCATATCAGTAATTTAAAAAATGCTCTAAATACAATAATAATACAAAATTATAGCAATAAAATTATAATGCAGAGTTGATACAACCTACAATGAAACAGGATATCGTATTTGTTTCATAAACTTTTTGAAGTAAAAGATAATTCGTGCTCAGTAAGCTCTATAAAATTCGAAAATTAGTTTCCCATAAAGCAATCTTGATTCTAGGGCCCCATATCTATATAAAAAAAATGCCTCATAATTTTTTTCATATTCTGTAAACAAAATTCTAGGCCGTATATTGATAATTTTGTGATGAAATAAATCTTTAAACTGTTCCATAATTAAAAGTCTCGGGAGAAAAATCTGTACAAAAAATTAATCATATTTCGCAAGAATAGAGAAAGTTAGAAATTTTATCCAGCAAATTTTAATCAGCCACGAACCAAGGACTATTCACTGTGCTTAGTACAAGTGCTCTTAATTCTGAAAGTATGGGAGAATATTTTAACATATGCATGTTTAGATTTTAGTTTAAAAATTTATATGTAGTTTCTTTTACAAAGAAATACTAACTTACTACAAATAAGTAAATCCCCTAGTGCGTTTACTAAAATTGTAGTTTCTTTATCTCGTGTAGGTACACTTTTCAGTAGTAGGTTCTCTTTAATGTACGGGGCTGCACTTACAGAAAATACCATGTAGCACAGGAATACAGGTTAAGCCTTCAGAATTCGCTGTTAGAGATTTCGGTCACATGAGAGGAAAGATTCTGGTAATCGGCTTACCTCTCGTCTACAGAATGCGAGTGGCAATTAAGAATAATTGTAACCTTACGTGCAGCTGAAGATTCTTCGTACTTCTCCTTCCTATTCTCCTTGTTCTCTTTTCTTCGGTCTTACTAGTGTCTTGTTCTTTTACCATATCTTTATTAAGAAAAATATAATACAAGAGACAAAAGAAAATTTCAGGTTTTAATGGAAGTAAATCTTTTCTGCAGAGTATTAACATGTTCTAGTATTTAGACATTTCGATCTTTGGTATGAATTTGCATGATATCCCCCGAATTTATCCCATACACTACTTTTTAAAAAATGTAAGAGTAATATACTCTTTGTTCAATGTTATTGTTTTATTGTGTTCTTAGAAATAAGAGTCGTTTCTGATAAGAAAAATAAACAAATTTGATACTATAACAAATAATAATATAATTTTTGGTTCAGGAAAAGAAATAGGCTATCAGGCGATTATATCCGCTTGGGAGTCTTTGGGGAAAATCGTATCTAGTCTCATGTCTGGTTTGTCATGCTATTTATTTAATTTTACGCTTGAAATTTTTAGTCTATCTAGTTACTGTAGACTGGTGGTGGTCTTTTATAAAGTAAATTCTCGTCCTTTCCAGCATACTGCAAAGTGTAACTCTGTATTATACCATTAAGATTCTCTAATCTTTCCTAACCATACACTATTTTCGCACAACAGTACACTGAAACAGAGGGAGGAAAACAAAGGTCTCTGGTTTTACACTAGGGCATGATACTGCTATGCATTTGTTTATTGTTTCAAAGATAAAGCAATTTATTTGGTTTACATACAAAACACTTATAACTAAGAACAAGTTGTTGAACAAAATAAACTATAAATTGTAAAAAATTTCTGCCTTAGTGGAAGAAGGTGTTTATTTATTATGTGATATGGCCGGTGTTCCATTTAACTGATATTGAATTTGAATTAAGATCCTATATTAATTAAATAGTGGAAATGAGTGAACAAATGTGGTCCTATAATCTTTCCGGGTATAAAAACTATGATCATGGCAGAATTTAAGCTCTATCAGGATAGTGCTTTTTTGTTTTGTTTGTTTGTTTTGACAAATCGGTTCAAACAAAGATGAACCATTAGATTTTTTATATATGTATTTGATTAACAACTAGGGCCCGGATTTGAAGGTTTCAACCTATGTTTTCCCCAGCTTCCTAATAAAATCATTTTAACGTACTTTCTCGTTTCATGCCCCTTGCTTCCGAATATAGGAATCTTATAGAACCTATGTGGGCGAATCAAAAAGTAAGTTACACTTCCAACTTATGGCCATTTATGAAACCACCTACACATAGGCAACACGGCTATGACAACATACAATGTACGTTCACTTTTCCACATAGTCCCAAGAGACTGTAAACATTTCTCGGAACTGTCAACAAACTTATGGATTCCGGATGCGTAGAAATCACCTCCGGCGCTATGTAACCACCTGGAGACATCGTTTCAGAATCGTCGTCTATGGAGATGATTTTTTGGGTTTAGCGCTAAGTCTGTTCTAAGTCCGAACTGCTGCAGCGATTCAAGTGGGAGGTATGGTAACATTCTCCATACAGTCCAGACCTAGCGCCATGCGACAGAGAATTTTATTAAAAAGGAACAATTTCGTGACACTCGAGTCTGCTTACTTTTCTAGATCGGAAGTGAATTGAGTGGTGTTTTGAATAATTATACCATTAAGGGCCGTTTTCTCCAAGTCAGTTTAAACCTGGATTTACTTCAAACTAGTTTAATCCTGAGTTTAAAGTAAAAATGATTTTCCCCACACTAGTTTAAGCCTTACATCAAGTTTAAACACGGGATCTAGCTAATCCCTCAATGTTGAGGGTTTAAACTGCTGTTATGTGGTTTAAATTGATATTTTGTTGTAAATTCCTTGACAATATCTCATCATATTTTTCAATTTTTATGGCAATTATATTTAAATTAACCTTCTATTATTGTTCACTTCAAATTTTACAATTGGAAATCACAAGTGGTGAAATAGAATGACAGATATGTTGAAATCTTTGATGAGAAAGATGATGTTTTAGCCCAATGAACGTAAATGAGGTTAGAGTGACCAAGAACAGTAAGCCTACAAGGGTAGATCACTTTTAAAATTTGGAATAACTACTTCATAATTCTCATATAGGCTATACAGCAAATATAACTGCTCCAGCCAAATGGATGTAAAAAAAAATAATAATAAAATAATAATAATAATAATAATAATACTGTGAATGTCAAACTGAGGATTCCCAAAAGAAATAGTTTGAGCTACAGCATGCTATCCCCCAATATAGAATAATTAGAATCTGATGAACAACCAACAATTATTACTGTATAAACCCCCAATCTAGTACAACTTAAAAAATAATAAACCCAAATAAAACCACTACAACCAGTTTCCTTACCTAGGTTCCATTTGTAGGCCTAATTCTCCTAAATATTCACAATGTAATTCATTTCATTGACAAAACTAGTAGCCTAAAATAACTCTACTAACTTCATGAAATGTTAATGATTTTACATTTACATCACCCTACTACTACTACAGTACTATTACAGTAGGCCTACTACTGTTGCTAAAATGTTGCTAAAATGCAATGAGAAATTACATACCGATTTGTGGTCTCACAGAATGGAAGAATTGTTGATATTTATCACCGAGTAGCTACAGAGGGTCTTATAATTAATGAAATAATTACCAAACACAAGACATAGAAGAAATTAGCATTATAAAGTTTTTAGGATTACAAATTGAACAAAATAGGCTGGAAAACACACAATGAAATAATTCCAAAACTGAGTTCAGCATACTTTGGTTTAAGGTTTGAATGTTTTACAAGAGGATGCCTTACGTATGGTATATTTTTCATGTTTTACTTTGTGATGAAGTATAGTCATATTCTGGGGCAACTCTTCCCATAGGGAGAAATATTTAAATTACAAAAAGGAGCAATGAGAATAATGTAGAAAGAAAAAAAGATAATCTTGTAAACCGGTTCTTGAAAATTTAAGATATACAGGGGTATAGGCTATATATATAATCTATTATGTGTTATATGTTAGAGATAATATTGATAAATGTCAGATTAAAAACTAATTACAGTGTTCATAGGCAAACAACCGGGAGCATGAACGATTTACATAGACCAGTTATTTCACTATAACTCTCCCAGAAGGATAGGCCTAGGCCTACATACTACTCTGCAATACAGATAGGCTACTGTATAGGGTACAATAAGTTTCCAAACAAAATTAAATTATTATGTATTCAAAACAAATGATTGTAGGCATGGCCTAAATCTTTCAAAAGACGTACGGTATCAAGAAATTTTTAGTTACTGTACTCACACCTTCTACAAGGGTCATTCTGTGTTAAATCAACACACTTTTGATTAAAATTTAACCTCACCATCCCAGATTTGGATAAAAATTTGTAGAGAGGTAGTTTTCATGTAGGCCTATATTAAGAGAAATACTAACTTTTACTGAAATATATCAATCCATTTTGAAATTTCAGACATGTAAATTCAACTGAGATAGCAACTCTTCTAATTACTTCAGAAGTGGGAAACGATTTCATTTTTAGCATGTTATACAAGTTTTTCACTTATATGTAACACATAACTTAATAGTTCTGATGAAATTTGTTTTTTCGAATTTCAAAGTGAAAATTTTGAATTAAAAAAAAAGTGCATCTTCAAATATTTTCAAAAAATTCTAGGAAATAGATTACACCAATGTTAAATTATGTACCAAGTTTGAAGATGGGATGGGAATGGGTTCATAGTTAAATTTTTTTAAACAGAATCCCTTGTAAAAAAAATCAAGCCATATTAATTATATGCACCAATAGAAAGCATACGGTAATAAAATAATTTCAGTAAATAAATTGAAATACGTGAAATAACATCACCTGCTTGACATCTTGTTGTTCATTGGATATACTTGTCTAATGCCGTATTGGTTTGCAAAGTGTTATTTTAAGATATCACATAAATCTTTCAGGTCGGTGTCAGAGAATTTACTTTACATAATACATCTGTGAGAAGTATCCATAATACAGCAGGCTTTCATGGTGGTCCAGCCGGAAGGAGTGTTAATCTCATTTCAATTGGAAACTGGCACATTAACACTAGGCCTATTACCACCACTATATGTAATCAGAGCATCCACAGTTTCAATGAAATGTAGCCTGATAAGTTATACACTGCTGATAGTATTTATGTTTCACTGGTTTAGCCAAGAAATAAAGGAATCACTGTAAAAGTCAAACTGGAGACCCCCTCACCAGGAACATAACCAAGAAATTATTTGGAATGATACTAGGGCATGACAAGGTGTATAGAGAGGTCAAACATGAAGGCAGATTCCAGATCTCAAGCTCTGAACAAGTCAACACAGAAAATTCTCAGTGATGTTAAACGTGTCACCTGAACACATTATTACGTCAGCTTACAAGCAAGCCACATCCACTCCATTGTTGCATAGGAGGTCTGTATTGTTGGAGACCTAACAGTCCTTAATTCGAGCCCCGAGGAATAAAATGTGCCAATTCCTCCCTTTAAATTAATTCTAATAATTTGAATTGAACAACTTGCAATATACAAAATGCTAATTTTATCCACAAACTCTCGTCAATTTCAGTGCCAACACTGATGGGCCTACTGGTACTTTAAAATGAATTATATAGGAAATAAATTATAAATTATAATCCTACCTGGACAATCATCCTGCCTCTAAATATGTGACCTTTAAGGTTCTGATTAGGCTACAGGGCTTATAGGCCTATGTTTTCAATTTTATCAAAATCTCGTTTGACTATTTTTGGTGACATAGGCTATAGATACCCTTACACCCAACAATAAATAGCTGCTAGAATCAAAGTCCATCAGTGGCACCCAATCAGTAAATTCAGTACGGTAGGCCTATAATCCAAATCAATATCATTCCAGGGTAAACAGGTTTTTATTTTGTAGGTAAAACGAATAGATTCAATTTAAATGTTGTTTTCTTGAAATCCACGGTAAGACTTTCAGGGAGGAACAGATTCGAGAAATTTCGGCGAAACGGTACTTCATGCCGCGCACAGTTTTTCCTTCCACTGAATAATAAGTCCCTTGCACCAAACATAATATGTCACAACTATAAACAACAAAATAATATTTCATAATTAAAAAAAAAAAAAACCCTTGCACCAAAAATCATATTAAACAATATTATATAAGTGGGAGTGGAAAACTCGTGCGCGGCATAAAATACCTTTTTCCCCAAACATTGTTATATTAAAACATATATAGAAACATATTAAATAGTAGCCTATATTTGACATAATGTAAACATTACAAGACCCGGTACCTTATATACGATTTAATTTCAATTTAATATGGATTCGCGACAAATCAGAAGGAAGCTGTTCGGAAAACATAACGAAAGTAGAAAGCTTCCCAGAATTCAAGAAAACAACTGAAGAAATTACTCTACACAACACTTCAGATGTTTAAATTATAATTTATTATTATTACGCTGTAATTACACTACAATTTTCACTAGGGATCACATTTAACACACACAGTTCTCTTTAACAAAATAAAAACACAATCTCCTTCTTCACAAACGGCAGACATATTGGATATAAGTAAACACAACATCGGTGTCCTTGGTCCCTGATTGGCCAGATACACTCAACATCCAAAGCCTGTAAACTGTCAAGATGGTCCAACTCCTCTTAGATCGTTTGAACCCGCGAGCATTTCGTTTAAATAGAACGTCCGCCAAAATTGTTTGGAGAAAATGAAAGTCTGTTTAAACCCAATACCCAAATTGAACGGGTTTGACTTATACCAAGTTCAATCGGATTTGGAGAAAACGGCTCTAAATGGTAAATATTTCAATATTCTTTATGCTATTTTTCGAGTGACAATATAAGGAATAGTTACTTGTTTATTTTGTTAAAAAAAAAAAAACTGAGTCAAAATTATAATACAATTTTCGGTGTAAATATTAGTGTTCGTTATAAATTTTATTAAGACGACTAACATCGTTTGTTTAAAGCCTAAAACGGGCTATTCTACGAAAAGAAATGGCTAAAATACCTTTTATAAAAGCCTAAAAATCCGGGCCCTATTAATAACACATTCATTCAAACATTCCTCCGATACAAGACTTCCTGATCCCGTTGTTGACATGCCAGCACCTTATTTATCGATGAAGCGTTAAAACGTTTAAGAATACGTTTCTTTTTTGTTTAAAGCTATTAGAAGTCTGGTTGACTTTCCCAGGAGGCATATTGTTGATCGACCGCCGCGCGCCTGGTGTAGCTGCAGACTGCTAGACGCTGGCTCATGTTATTTATTTACGAATAAGAGAAACATCCGCGATCAATGACGGCTAAATAAACACTTCTCCTCTTCTCCTGAGACTTCCTGCTTAATAACCTTCCGTCGCCTGCATTCATTGAAAGCTATCTCACCTTTTTTTCTTTCTTTCTTCCTTTACCTCTTAGAAACTTTAACATTGGCGTTGAGAAGTTTTACTTATTTCTGATAGATATACGCTGGTTGGTAAGAAAGAAAATAGATAGTGCAGCACTTTGTCTATAAGAAGTATTTACCACCTACAGTATTTCTACTGTATTTGTTTATTTTGTTATATTAATTGTCATTACTAGTGCTCGGAAGTTTATGAATCATATTTTCAATAATGCACTCTCTTACATGCCATTTAAAAAAAAAATGTATACAACACATGAAATAAATTATTGGAAACTGATTATTTCATATTGTTTATCGTTGCGTATTTCGTTAGTTTTGCAATGATACATCACATGTGCATGATGTTAAAATATTTGCGCGTATTTAATTAATTCGTCACATTTTAGCAGAATATTTGTGACAGATTTTAATATTGTACATATATCTATTAATTCAAACATTCACAGCATATTTCGCTAAGTGAATGCTTCGAGTACAGACTGCACATTGTTTTCGGAATGTAGTGTATAATATCGGAACGACGTTTATCTTCGTTAGTTTTCAATTTACCAAAATTCGTTTCATTCACTTGTTATTAAAAAGGTTTGTAATCTCTATATATATAAAAGGCTTTGTCCTGACTGACTGACTGACTGAATGACAGGAATCAACGTACAGCCTAAACTATAACAGGTAGAGACTTGGAATTTTGACAGTACCTTCGCTTCATAATGTAGGTGCTCACTAAGAAAGGATTTTGAAAAATTCTGATTCTAAATGCCAAAAATTAAATGGTTTTGAGAATACTTAACCCCTTTTTACATAGAATTATCCATTCCAAATCACAGAATATATTGTTGCCAAATTTTATATGATGGGCTTGGAAAAAACAATTGAAATGCACTTTTGACAAACAAGAGAAGTTATCAAAATAATTCATGTTATAAATAAATATTACAGAATGAAATCCACTAAAATAATGGAATCACATAACTTTCTCTACCCTGGACATAGAGAAAACAAAACGAGGTATGGTAATGTGTATATTATTATATTATATCGCAAGTTTTTGGAGAGAAAAGTATGAAAGTGATAATGCTTTCTGTTTAATTTCATCTCCAAAACGGCTTTATGGTAACATAAGAGTGGGAAATTTCCCGCCTCGATATTACAATTTAATTTTACAGGAATTTCTGTTTCTTCTTATTTAAACCTCTACCAGGCTTGCTGTGCACTGTACAAGCGATGGGATGCAAAATTCTAGATCCTCTATGAGCCATAAAAAATTATATCAAGCGTTTTCTGAGGGAATAGTTTGAGTGTAATAAGTCGTTCTTCCTATTTCAAATTATAAATGCCTATATAAGGACCTAGAATTTAAAATTGAAAATCCTTCATAAGCTCATTTCCAATTACAAAATACAAAACCCGGGCGACGCCGGGTCTTTTAAGCTAGTCTCTATATATATAAAAGGCTTTGTCCTGACTGACTGAATGACTGACTGACTGATTGACTGAATGACAGGAATCAACGTACAGCCTAAACTATAACAGGTAGAGACTTGGAATTTTGACAGTACCTTCGTTTCATAATGTAGGTGCTCACTAAGAAAGGATTTTGAAAAATTCTGATTCTAAATGCCAAAAATTAAATGTTTTTGAAAATACTTAATCCCTTTTTACATAGAATTATCAATTCCAAATCACAGAATATATTGTTGCCAAATGGTATATGATGGGCTTGGAAAAAACAATTGAAATGCACTTTTGACAAATAAGAGAAGTTATCAAAATAATTCATGTTATAAATACATATTACAGAATGAAATCCACTAAAATAATGGAATCACATAACTTTCTCTACCCTGGACATAGAGAAAACAAAACGAGGTATGGTAATGTGTATATTATTATATTATATCGCAGGTTTTTGGAGAGAAAAGTATGAAAGTGATATTTGGCTGTTTAATTTCTGTTTAATTTCATCCCCAAAACGACTTTATGGTAACATAAGAGTGGGAAATTTCCCGCCTCGATATTACAATTTTATGTTACAGGAATTTCTGTTTCTTCTTATTTAAACCTCTACCAGGCTTGCTGTGCACTGTACAAGCGATGGGATGCAAAATTCTAGATCCTCTATGAGCCATAAAAAACTATATCAAGCGTTTTATGAGGGAATAGTTTGAGTGTAATAAGTCGTTCTTCCTATTTCAAATTATAAATGCCTATATAAGGACCTAGAATTTAAAATTGAAAATCCTTCATAAGTTAATTTCCAATTACAAAATACAAAACCCGGGCGACGCCGGGTCTTTTAACCTAGTGTAATATATACAACGTCTACTATTTTTTTTATAATTTATAATGTAAATTCAGCTAACAACAGAACATAAAGTATTATGCTCTTTAAGTATGTGACACTTCACTTTGACACTGTGCTATTTTCAGCGTCCAGACGTTTTTGTGTATGACTGTTTTATAGCTCATTCTTTACTAAATATAAAAGTTTAAGGAAACCTACAGCTACAGCTAGTCATTAGCTAAGTATTGACATCACAATCATACTCATGTTTTGTACTAAAGTATCGGAAACTCATTGCAGAGAGAACACGTTATTGGTTACTGCATTGTGCATTATCATAAAAATCTCTAAGCATGCAATCGAAAATTGATACTCTTGTTGGACGTAATATTGCTATCTGGCGGAAAAAAAGCACCACAGAAATAAATTACTTATATATTATACTTTTTATAGCAGAAGTAACAATTCCACAAAAATCAGGACTCCTTGATCTCCCTCGAAACTCTACACTGGGACAGTGTGCTTAAACCGGGACATCGGGTCACCCTTGCATAATAGTACCGGTATTTGATATTTTGGTATTGCAAAAATACGTGGCGTTGCTTTTATACACATTGACACGTGGTTGAAATAAATCAGTCAGCATTGATTCAACTTTCCAATAACATAACTGCCCTATTGAAGACACAGGCTATTTTACTATTAACTATTAAAGGCATTAAAGACTTTTAAAGAGACGCATAGGCCATATTCTATATGATAATATGGGGGTATGCAGTATATGTAGTTGATTGCTGTTTTCCCACGCCTCTATCCAGGTTAAAAGGTCGATTCTTATCCTTTATCTCGGCCTTGAAATTTTTTTTAGTTCATTGCGATACTTGCCCTTTGATACTTGTCGTGTCATGCCAAAAATACTGTTGTAGTGTACAGGGAGAAGTAAATAGCTCATAGGTTTCACTTTAGTACAGTCAAGGGCCATAATGGTGATCGGCTTAGAAAAGACCCCAGGTGAAGTTCTCAAAAAGATAATTGTGGTCGTTTCATCTGGTGAACCTTTCTTTAAAAGAGTTAGTTTTCGTGAACGTAGTATATCTTCAACGTAAGCTAGCAGCTTTACTTCCCTTGCAAAGGGAAGGATGTTATGGTCACTGTTAACTCCTTCTGACTGTTCGGAATGTTTACTATTTGTGTTTTCTTGAATAAACGTGAAAGGGCAAGAACTGGAACAATTATTTTTCTTCATTGCGCCAGGTATTTTAGTGAGCTTGTTATCTAATGGAATCTTAACTTTTAAAATAGGTAGATACTCTTTATTAAAATTCTTTCATGAACACAGCACAAGACGTAACTCATACTTTAGTAGAACCCAAAAGATTCACTTCTGTTGGTCTATCACATAGCTCTGGTTTCGGGCCTGTAAAATTCTAAAATCATATTACATTTAGGTTTAGCTACATGTAGTTATGGAGTCTTAAAATCTATATATATAAAATATGTAACCTGTTAATATTTTATCCCTTAAATTAGTTTATGTCCCCACTTGTATCAGTCTTCTTGTTTCTATCATGATAATTATTGCTTACTTTATATAATAATGCTAATTATTTTTATCACTTGAGTCATGCCATTATTCTCAGTTGACTTTCTCCCCTCCCCTGGCACTTTTTCTTCATATCAATTCGTGTGTTCCTTAGCTTTAAGATCAGATTGACAAACACTTAAACACATAAAACATAATTCTGGAACTGCCTTCTAGCACGAGCTCCTGCTTTTTCGGGCTTTCAGACAACCCCATGTATTTATCATTACTTATCGTGTTTTTATTGACTAATATAGCTTGTATTTTTTCTATTATTAATAATAGTGCTAGGCTTGTTTTATGATGTTTTGTGAATTCATTGTGAATTTTTTATATAATTGTATTTATATAGTATATTGTATGTATCTATAATAAATAAATAATACACAGAAAAGTATTTAAAAATACCTGTCTGAATAACTTCGTGTTGACATTCATAGCTAAGTAAATCTTCATAGAAAAATTGTTGTTCGGAAATCGTTGCAATGTTAGTTGCAGAAGCGTAGACCTTTTCTTTAGTTGATTTTGAAAGGCTAAATTGCTAAATTGCAACATTACATCGTTCAAAGCCAGTAATATTTCTGAAGAGCCGATATAATTCATATACGTAATTTTAACGCTTTGAATAAAACAATTCGTTATAACAGGTGCCCAGGACACGCTTCTCAGCTATTTTTATTATCGAGAAACTTCCCCCATTTACTTGTATATGAGATATTAATAATGATAAATTGCGTGAAGTTTGGGGGGCAAGTAACTCCACTCCCCGTGGTGGGTTAAGTTGAAACTTAGCATGATGTTTTCTCCTGTTTCCAATCTCAGACATCGGCTTCTCAACTTAAACCATGAAAACTCCGGATGTGCCTTGTTTTTTCATGGCGATCGTTTGAAATATTGGATATAGAATGGGTTCTAATGTGCGTTTGTGTTTTAATTTTTTTCGTCGACAGTCACGCGATACAGGCATTATAGCAAGTGAGCGTGCCGCCAGCCAAGCGCAATTCATCATCATTGATTCCCTTGTCAAGCCGTCAGTATTGTTTTAATTGCAACCCCTGCAAATCTTCTGTACTTAACACTCTCATAGCCCATACAAGATTGCCATTAGGTCAAGGTTATTCTTATCTGCTTGTGGCAAAATCTTAAACAGTTCAAATATCATAAAGCGGATAGTAACGTATCCATTTCCCCCTTCGATTTTTTAATTTAAATTACATTTTCCGCAGCGATTGAGAAAAAAGTAGTATTTATAAATATTTTAAACCCCTAAGAAGTAAATTCGAATTTTATTAATGAAGTACATTTCCGCAGAGGGTATTAATTTCAAAATTTGTAAGAATTTACAACCTTATATCCATGGTCCGGATTTTGATGACCTAAAATGCTTAAAAAAAAGAGCTATAAAATAACGAAAAAATAAAAAAAGACCCAAAAAACTAAACAAACAAAAAAACAAATTTGTATGAAAATACTAGTTTATTCATCAGCATTTACGTTGTTGACCCAACTGTAGGCTTGTAATTGTAGTTATTTACGTAGGTTAAATGTAACAGCCAACACCGTCTTTCTGTATCCAAATTAAAATTAGCCTATAGCAAGACCTATTTATTTATGCTTGTTTGGAGTTACGATAATATTCAATTTAAGTAAATGCTCGAAAACTCTATATAATGCAAGAAACAACACAAAATGCAAAACATAATGACTGTAAATTTTAAAAAACACCTAATATGAAGTGAGAAAAAGACCATAAAATGAGCAAACAATTACCAGATATTTTCATTAAATTGTAAAAATGACCTAGAAAATAAAAAATGATTAAAATGATCAAAACATTACCCTAAAAATTACTATTTTTATAATGATGCAGCCATGATCAGAATATCTGCTCTATTGGGCAACGTCCATGATGTTCCAGTTAAAAGATGACATGTCATCAAAATCCTGCTTGTATCTTATACAAACAAGATGTTAAAATACCTTACATTACGTATTACGTTACCATATTATACATTGCATATAGTCAGTAGATTTTAATGTTAATTAGGTTCTCTTATTCATTTCGTGAAACGCCGAAGTTTCTGACTGCACGCACGGTGGTACTGCATCATATGACATTGAAATCCAACGCAGTATCCATCACAGAGCTCAGGTTTGTTATAGCTCCCTTGATGACTATTGAGCTGTGAACTATTTCCGTACTCTCGTAGGCCATAATTCTCTGCTTCAGCCGTGTCTAATCCAGGCTATCATTCAACTGTAGGACTACAGCTCTGGGTCTATAAATACTTAAACGTTTCTAAAAGAATTGTGCTAAAAACCCGTAAATATTCAAGTTTACTCTCAGTATTGCTTCTGAGGATGCTGAACGGTTTTAGAAATAAACCTCTTAATCCATCTTTATTAACACAAGTTATTACATGCAACTTGCTTCCTCTCCTTCAGAATTTGTTGGAAGTATTTCTATCCTTTTTATGTTATGTGTCAGACAGTCTCATCCTGTTATTAATCTGAAATTGGCCACTGCTTCTTTCCTTGGTTTATTGTTGAAAGTTTTTCAGGTATCTCGTATATTTTCCCAAATTTTCCGTTTTGTTTTATTTTTATATATATATATATTGCATAGACGTCCATTATTTTAGTATTAACAAGTGTCTTAAGGGATTCCTGTGGAATTTTTCTCCAAGTTGTTCCTGTGTCCCTTTCTTGGCTAACGAGTCATCTGATGCATTACCTTCGATAGTTTGAATGAGTGCTTAATAATTGAGTTTACCATAAACTTTAACATTTTTTAACATCGATTATATAACTTATGTTAGGGATGGGTCGATACCAGATTTTCTAGATACTCGATACCGATACATGATTTTTTCCTCGGTACTCGATACTTCGATACTCGATCCCGTCAACATTTCCAGTTTCAATAAATAGGTACATTAAAAATTAAAAGTTGAGAGAACTGTGTAATACCAATTACATTTATTAAGTCTGCATATTTAATGAGACAAAATTTAATATCATCAGTAGCCTATAATTATTTTTAAACTCTACATTAAAATTAAAATTTGTTTTTGAAACGGTCCACTTACAAGTTTTTATTCAAATATTAAAATGGAGTTTGGACAGTCAGCTTGCTTGTTGGTTGTTATTGAAACGTTTGACAGGAAACGATACAATTAAGAGTCCCTTCTGATTGGATTTTAAAAGTAGGAAAGTCTTTATTTATGACTAGACAAAAGTCACCAGAGTGGTTTTCTCCATTTCAAGGAGAAATAGACATATTTACTATATTTAGTAGACTACTAAAAGCAGAAAGAGATGCCGCATTTCCGTAAGTTGCAAAATTAACAAAGTATAGAAAAAATACAGAGCTAGTTTTCTGAAGTATCGCAAGTATTGACAGTATCGAGGTATCGAAAGTATCGAGGACCCATCCCTAGTATAGTATATTGGACTAAGCACTTTGTGGACTGGTAGATTATGTGTGAGAATCTTTCGCCTCATTTGTAAGGCAATCTCTGATCAAATCCTGTTTTTTGGTGGGGAGGATGGATTATATATGCATTAGTTGTTTTAATTACTGCTTTAACAATTTGGTATTTCGCCAGCATACTTCTCTCACGCTACTTTCATTCAAATCCTTCTGAAATGGCAAACATGAACTGAGATAGATGGGTTTTACGTATAGTCACTCCGGTACCGGGTTGTTAACGTTTTCTGGGCGCTGGAATTGGTCTGTTTGTTTGACCCAGATTTTGCTAATAGCATTTCGCAGCGATCACCGAGCTTTCCAAACTGCCAAAACAGCAGTTCAATTAAATTCGTGACCGCTTTTGTTTTAGTACTGCTATTGTTGCTCTGCTTCCGATGAGTCGGAGATGTTCACCTTGCCCCCTCGCAATAACAGACACAAAGTGTGAAGACTGCAATCAGTGCTTCCAAGATTGAATTAGGCTGATACTTCTGAAGGTTTATTGAGGAGTTTTATTGTCAGTCACAAAGCTTTTCGTACCGGTACTAAAAATGTTAATGTCTTTGCAGTAGTTTAATAACTATCTATGCCAGCTTTACATAATTTGATTATCGAAAACTACCAAAAACGAGTAGGCTTTATAGAGTAGAGTAGTTCATTATTGCATAACGTTTACATTAATCAACCGGTAAGCTGTTGAACTTGTTGCTTTTCATATGTAAGCGATAAAAAAACATTCTTTATGACATAGATAAGAAAACTAGTTATTGAAATTTTCATCATGTAATAATTCAGATGTTTAGTTATATACTTTTTTTTGCAAAACTTTTTTTTACTTTTCTTTTGATTTGATTATTTTTTCTTGTGACAGTTTGTTAAATATTTTATACCCTTATGTTATGGACATCGTTCATAACGGACTAATTTACGAAATAGAAAATTTAGCGTTTATGTCAATTATTATGACTAAGTGTCTGCTACGAGTTATAGCTAACAAAATTTGCATATACTTATGATAATAGCTCTAAACGATATATATGATGACGATGTAGTGTTCCGGTCCTGTCCTGGGACAGAGCAGTGGGGGCGGCCCACGACCCGTCCGAGGGACACTAGGACGGATGATATCGCGTAGGGTGGCTAGGTCCTTTCGCGGGATGGGAATGGGAAAAACAACACCCAGTGCTGACCCAAGAAGGAAACTTTACATATCTGTAAAATCCTCAACCCGGCCGGGAATCGAACCCCGGTCGCCCAGGTGCCGAACCTAAACGATATAATGATGGGAATGTAATAGTTTTAATTTTTTTAATGATTTTTTTGTACTTTGAAAATTGTTTTCCATTCCCTAAAATGGGAGTTTCTATGAATCACATAGTACTTCTTTTAACCAGACAAGGATATGAAGGACCGTCCCTGTTGGGTGATCAGCATAATGTCAGGAGACAACACGGAGACATGGGACGATACACACCAGTCATACAGTCATTCATTCCGAGCAAGGTGTGAATGGGTTGAAGAACATAATGACGGCTAGATGATATCCTGGGACCATAGGGGCCAAAGTTACCCGACTTTTGTCTCAAAGGTGAGGGAAAACCCCGGAAAACCCACCTAGGTAACTTATCTCGACTAGGAATCGAACCCGGGCATTTGAGTAAAAGGAGCGAACGCATCCCCTGCGCCACAGATGTGGAGTGAATTTCTGAGTGAATAATAATAATAATGCTAACTAATAATAATACATAATAATAAAAAATAGAATATACTTTATTGCCAAGGGCATTTGCAATAAATGTATACAACGTGACAAATCAGATGCACTATAAATGCAATTCATGATTCCTGTACATTGCAAAGAGGATTTGCAAACAAAATAGATTTAGTATGCTTTTTAAGAGAAACAATTTAACAGTATAATCACTTCAGGTAGTAAGTGATTAAATAAAGTTAATGGTACATATTCAAAGTTATTTTGAGTTTTAGAAAATTTACACTTCTTAATGTAAATTTTGACCAATCATGAGTGAAATTATTGTGGGAGCACTCAATGAATCTATCAATATTGTTTTAACTTAGGTCACATAAAAAAGATGAATAAGTTAATAAGAGCAACAACCACCTAAACTCGTAAAATATCACATATGTAAGTTATAAGAGGAAAATCTGGTCATTGAATACAGAGTTGAACCATGGTGGCATAATTGTATTATCATTATATTGTGTCATACACGTTCACGATTCCCCATGTAGTGACAGTAGTACCAAGAGCAAAATAAACTCTGTTTAGAAGGATAATTGAAGGATTTACGAGAATGGTTTATAAAGTTAAGCAGCTTGAGTAAAGCACATTCCAAACTCTCTCGCTGTGGAGAAAAGCTAATTTGCATGGGCCCTCTAGCTGTCATCTACTCTGGCGCTCAGCATTGATACAGATGTTACAGCTGGAATCGCTGTTGCTGTCCCACAGCATCACTAAACTCCTGGCAATATGGATTTCCTTACTGTGTGGTATGGCTTAAAGTTTCTGAAGAATACTGCTTTTTGTACGAATGTGGTCTATAAAACCGACTTTTCTATTGGTGTCGCTGCTCTAAATGGAGAAGTCCATGAAAGATTTCTTATACTTTCAGAAAATGGCATTAGCATAGGTTTCCGGAATAGTGGTAGGAATATAGCAGTATGGATTCTAGTTGGCAACGACACAAAATACAAATAAAATAAAAACCGTTGATAAGTGTTCATGAGAAACGATGTACTCAGTGTATAGCAGTAAAATATGCTTGTTTCTATTTCACTATTGCATATCACAATAAGTGATCTGCTACAGTCTAGATCTTAAGGTATTCAAATTTAGTGTTTATTTAAAGCAGTGAATTGATAGTGTATGTGCAGTTCCATTTAACTCAACGAATTTTGTTTTTGTTATAGTACTGCAGGTTCATAAAGTAATAAACAATCAAATAAATAATTAAACAGTAATCAGGTGATGTGCATAAAATGGTAGTAGATTCTTTTACTACACTTTCCTAAGGCAATGCTAAGAATTGCTTGTATAAAAACTAGTAAAAACTTTTCCTCTTAGCACAAAACCGATAGTGTAGGCCATGATTAGATTTCCCTTAAACCGTTAGAATAAACTATGAAATGTAGAATCATAAAGTCTAGTGTAGAACTCTACTTTGTAGATTTTACTACGAAAAATCTTAGCATGCATCGTTCATGGCTTCGATTGCTTAGTGAATGGTTGGTGGTAATTTAAGCATGGTTAAGTTTTCACAAATAAGAGGTAAAAATAAGTATAAAAGTCAGTTACTGATTATAAGAAACTTTATAGATTTTAGGCAAAAATATTGAATGAACATTTTATAGGTTAGAGCGGCGAAAGACGCAAGTTTTACATTTATCTGGTATTTTAAATCCCTGAACTAGGCTAAGCTCGACAAAACACTAAACAAATGTTCCAAATACATTCTGGTCCATGATCTCTCTGAAACATAGCAAACAGTATAATTCGATGGTGGGAGTGGATCAGAAATCTGTGAAAGTTTCTCATTAGACGATCTACAATGCTATGAAAAAATTATATGAATCGTTTTTCAAAACAGGCTTTTTAGAGTAGATTAAGGAGCCAGAGGCGTAACGAAGGGGGGGGGGTTGGGGGTTTGAAACCCCCCCATTGATTAAAAAGAGGAAAACTGTACAATTATTTTAAGTCTGCTTATAAATTACTTAATACGAGTATAAAGCGTGGGAAGCTTAAAACTCGTTATTGTGGATCTTAATTTTTAAAATTTTCCGGGGGAGGACCGCCGAACCCCCCAGACGTTATAACCCCCCCCCCATATGGTCGGCCTGATTACGCCTATGTAAGGAGCTGTTAATCAGATTAATAATAATAATAATAATAATAATAATAATAATAATAATGATTATGGTGATAATAATATTATATCAATACATTTTCTGTGTGATAAATAAGTTGCTCTTTCCTTTGTAAAAAGGAAGTTGGCACTGTTGTAAGGGAACTACAACATTACATGGAGTGGCAATATTCTCTTAAGCCAATTTGTTATATCTGAAAGTCCGTGGACCAAATCCTCTTACGTCTGTGAGTTATTCGACTGTTCTTGTGTTCGGTCCGGCACAATGTGGCTGCCTTACCACTCCATTAGGTTCCGGATGATATAAGGAAATATGATACCCATAAAACCAGAAAAAAAGTTCAATTCCTCTACGATTTATAGTAGAGTTGTTATTTCCAAGCCGAAGTATTGCAGGACTCCTTCCAAAGAAGTGTCTTATGTCTTGCTAGCCAGACACATAACGGCCCAGATCACTGATGGACGCTATACTATGTACGGGTTTCCTTGTATTTTCCACTTCTTATCTCCGCCGAATTGATTTAGTGGCTTCATAATAATAGTTTTTGTGCGTTTCTTACTACGTTGTGTGGGAGTAGCAGCAGTTCTTGAAATTTTCTGGTGTGGTGTTTGTAGCATAGTATATATTTTTAAAAGAAATGAAAGACGATTGTTCATTTATTTATTTACATTAATTTGCGAGTTCTTATTCAGAAAATATTTTTGTAGACATAGGCTATTAATTTTTACTTAGAAGCAAATCTTTCATTACATCTCTTTTTCTGCTTGCTTTACCTCATCACAAAACTGCAGCTTTGCTTGGCGTTGAAGTAAGTCTACGCCTAGAATTATCAAGTCTGTAGTGGTTGAGGCGCTGCGCTACAAACCAGAAGGTCGCGGGTTCGATTCCCGATGAGGTCGTTGAAGTTTTTCAATTGGCCTAATCCTTCTGGTGGCACTAAGGCCCTGGGGTCGACTCAGCCTGTAACAGAAATGAATACGAGGAGCAATCCTGGGGGTAAAGGCGGCCGGTGCTTAAGGCTGACAACCTTCATGTCCGATTGTCTAAAAATCCGGGATCCTCGACATCCTGGAACCCTCTGGGCCTGTAATATTGAAGAATTTACTTTTAGAAAGGATTGGATAACTAAAAAATCGGCATATTAATTGACCGAGATTTTAATCTCGCATTCCTCAGACACCTCCACTGGAATACTGGGACCCTAATCAAGAAAATTACAGGTTACAAAATTCTTGCTACTGTAGGCGGATTACAGTGTCTTATTTGTTGAGAAAGAGGAATAAATGTTTTCACAGGTAGGCCTATAATGCAGACTGTTGCCTTCAGACAGTTCAATAAATGTAGTTCACATCAAAAAAGCTAAAGATGTTACTTTCGTGATACGTCAATGTACTCACGATAAGCATATTACAACGGCTACTGCTCTCCTGTCAAATATCTTATTTAAAAGCTTATAGAGAATTTCTGCGGGGGGAAAAAAGCGGCCACAGGTTGTTTTACGCGTGAAGTATGCTCACTTAGGAAAACGATAGCGGTATGACGTATGCGATTAATCTAATTACAGATAATTATATAACTCATAATTACGTCAGAAAGACCCACATTTTATTCAACCTCGTATAGGCTAAAAATAAATGTAATAATACTAGACAACTGAAAAGAATTTTTTTTTAAAGATATTAAGTATTCTTTAATAATGTCCAATGACGCGCATTGCACGTAAAATGCTTATTAGATAAATTGTGTATGCTATGCATTGTGCTGATAATACCTTTACGACATTGTGAAGAAACATAAGTTACATGTTTCCGGTAATTGCATTGGAATTTTAAACGGAAGTTTATGAAATTTAGAAAAATATATCCCTGGCAAGGAAAGAATTTCTTTTCTATAAGCGAGGGAAATTGTTGACGAGAGGGGAAAATCCCCCCTCTCTCCCGCTAATTCGAACCCTCTTTCGAATCCTATGCCCCCATTGTTGGGGCGAAGGGCCTCCAAGTGAAGGTTTCTGATTACCGATGTGAATTTTTTGTTACGCTTATTTTCCTAGAGAGGGCAGAGGTGGTAAGCCCATCGCCCCTTAACCCCCTTCCAGAAACTAAGGTATTACTTGGACGTGAAAGGGCCGAGAAATTTTGTCCAGAGGCTCTAATTTAGGCTTGGAGTTCTTTTACGTGCCGTAAATCTACGACACGGGGCCCCCAGCTTAAAGTCCCTCCCGGAGGACCCCGTGCCCGTGTCCATCGACTGCAGCCGGGTTTGATCCCGCGACCTTTGGATCTAGAGGCGTGCACACTACCTCTAGACCACCGCAGCCGACAATTCGAACCCTTGCGTGAAACTAATAATTTATTTGATTTTCACGTAATTTGTTTTTGTTTATTTTAGTGTTTATTCCTCACATTTTCCTTGCTTATACGCTTGCTTATTTTTTTCAGTTTTATTTTGCTTATAAATCCGTGCTCTAGTAATAATATATGATTTTGTAGGTACAGTACAATACCATGTACATAGAAAACAATCTGTAGCCCCTTTATAGTTTGCAGTCTGGTGCAAGGCGCCGTATGAATCTTACGAAGAGCTATACAGAAACTGGCTCCTTGATTTGTAAGATGCGCAGTGTGGGATAGGTAATGTGGGTGGAACTGTAAGAAGCCGATGTCTTACATTCTGTGCACGTTGCCAAAGTAGCGGTACACATCGGAACTGGCTGAAATCCAAACTAACCCCGCATTCAGGCACTTAGTACAAGATTCCATGTCCGCGATCCCTGTGTGGGGGAGGGATTTAGCTTCCGGCTATTAGTTCGCCAAATTTGTTTTTAGTATGCTAGCTTTGAACCCACTATCTGTTGTGTTATTTAGAAATGGAGATCTGTGAATTCGTGCGGCAAAACACACTTTCAACTACATTAATTATGTCCACAAATTGTCCTCCTGTTGTGTTGTTTTTTGGTTCCGTTATTTACTTACCATATATATAGCCTGTCTGAAAACTCGGAAAATGCGCGACTCGCGAAATCGCAAAATGCTGAAGAAAGGAAAAATCGACATGAAAATGTTAGCCTCGTTGAAACGTGTTTTCTATCAGTCTTACTCAAGAACCACTCGCGAATTTCTTAAACGTACGCTACATAAAATACGATTTTTCATTTCTGCTCGCAATTTTTTATAACAGTTTTACTTTATTTACGAATTTGCATAACTTGTGTTCTAATCTGAATTTAATGTTATGTTTGTTATCTTTATCTACTTATCTTAATGTTTTCTTATTGCTCGAAAATAGGCTTGTATTATTTGAGTTTCCTTATCTTGCCTTATCTTATCCTCGTCACAGATTTACTATACTTTTGCTGTGTTCTCAGGAAAATTAATAGGTGTTTTGTTAAGTTTGTCATTGAAGTCACCTAAGGTAAATAACTTAAGAAATGTTCATTTTAACGCAATAAAAGTACTGTATATTTTTCAGATCAATTGATTTTTGACACTATAACACCATCAATAAACTTAAAAGTACATTCAAATCCTGGTAATCCTCTCCTGAAACGTGAGTAGTAATCAATAAATTTTTCTCTTCTTCCCTTATTTATCGTTTTCAAAACCTAATGAATTGCAATTGTCTGAAATATTTCTTCATACTGCAGATAAAATCACAAAAAGTACGGGAAAATTTCTCTAAAATTTCTGGTGTCCATGAAGGACGATTTTAATACGATGATAAAATACTTCGCATTTTACATAAATCAGCGTTTCTCAACCTTTTTGAACTCGAGGACCTCTAAAATGTCTAAACCAATTTACGGACCCCTAATTTTACATTCCATTTTTAAAAGTAGGTTATATGTAGGCCTATATTCTTAATATTTCGGATATTAATTAGGCTATATGTCATTATAACGAAATAAATCTAAATACATTTTTTAATTCGACGAAAACACAGTTATTGAATTTGAAGTAAACTATTGACAGTAAAATTATATTTTGAACAGACTTTAATATATATTACTAATTTGATAATATAATTAGGAATTATAGGCCTAACATCACATAGGTATACCGGTATCAGACACTCGGGCACCTCCAACAATAAAAACCTTGTTAAGAGAGCGCCTCTAATGACAAATTCCGACAAAGTCTTATTTTTCATGGTTTTGAATGAAAGAGGGAACCATAGACGTCAGTGCATCAGGGGTTTCAAACTGTGGTCCGTAACTTCAAAAGTAAGGAAACTTGCAATTGGACCTGTATTTTCGAAGATTTTTAAAACTTTTACATCTAGTATCCATTTTATGTGAAAGTTTTTACTTTTTTACTTGCTTTATGATATTTTTTAATTATGTCTGCGGACCATCTGCACCATCTTCGCGGACCACCAATGGTCCACGGACCATAGGTTGAGAAACGCTTACATAAATCATTACACAACCTTATAGCTCTGATTTTTTGCTTTTATACATTTTCTTAAGTGACAAGTATATACGTCAGTAGCAGTTAGGTTAATCAAAGGTATGTAGTATGCAGTATGTAGGAAAGTAAAGGTTAATTACCTGTAAGTCTGCAGCGAGCACAGTCCTGGGCGTACCTTCCTAGTGCTTTTTTCCCTGGAGATCCTAACACTTTGCGTTTAAAGGATGTCGACAGTGAGATCACGTCGCCCATTTAACGGCCGCCACAAAGTCCCATCAGCTTTCAGTTGCCGTCTTCTTGTGCACTCTTTACTGCCTCAGGGAGGAACTCTGAAAACAAGCACTTGACTTGCAAGGTCTTCATCCTGCTTTACTTTCCTTTCCCTCTAGATTTTAACTTGGCACGTTATTGACTTCAGTTTGTAAAGTCAGCGCTATCCATATACAAATCAGTAAAATAAATTATAATTTAGGAAGGCGGTCTGGATGGTATTCCACAATTTCTTGTACATGGGAAGAGTGGATGGATATTGACAAAACTGATCGTGTATTTGGGATTTTTTAATTTAATATTAAGGGATAGAGCTTTCCAGATATATTGCTTCTGTGTGGTCTACAGCTATACTATAAATAAATATACTATAATAAAGCTAAATGTCAATAAATCCGAAGCAGAAGCTAGCAGGTAGTGACAGATTGCAACTATCTGAAAATACGAATCGCTGTTATCGACCATTGCAGGCGAGACTTGCTCC
Organism: Ectobius pallidus; assembly: GCA_964059195.1. NCBI lineage: Eukaryota > Metazoa > Arthropoda > Insecta > Blattodea > Ectobiidae > Ectobius > Ectobius pallidus. Next base: position 117,917,055 of record CAXKWD010000005.1, read on the forward strand.
CCCCCCCCAAAAAAAAGAGCAAAAACCTCTCTTCGTTTAAACAGAATTGAGAATCTTTGAGAATAATTTAAAATATACTAATTGAAACTTCCCTAGCTCGTATTAATTATTTTAATACAGTTCAAAAGTCACTATACATTTTGTATTTAAACAGGTATTATTACACAATATGTAATATTACTGAAACATATACAACAGTAGGACATAATTTCAATGCATTTCAATGTGACCACCTTTCACGTCTAGACACAACGACCATCGCTCCACTACACTCCGAAAAACTCTATCAAGCATAGCTGATGTAATCTCAGCAGCCGCGGCTCTAATCCGCTGTTTTAACTATAGAATGCTGTTGATCTTCACCTGGTACACCCTAGACTTTATAAACCCCCAGGCAAAAAAGTCTAAGGGTGTCAGGTCTGGTGAGCGGGGAGGCCACATAATTGGCGCGGCGCGGCCAATCCATCTGCCAGGAAAAGCTTAATTTAGGTAGTCGCGAACCGTAATGGTAAAATGGGGTGGTGTTCTATCCTGTTGTAAAATGACAGTATCCATAATCCCATCAGATACCAATTGGGGTTCCAAAAATTGTTCCAACATATCGAAGTATGCGTTTCCAGTAACAGTTGTTTCTGCAAACATGAAGGGTCCGTAAACTTTTGACCTAGTTAACCCTAACCACACATTTACTTTGGGTGTGTCCCGTTCCCACTCCTGCATCATATTTGGCTGGTCCTCTGCCCATATCCTGCAATTGTGTCTATTCACATGTCCACAGGTGTGAAATGTAGCTTCATCACTAATTGTCCATCAAATTGTCATTTTCCATAGCTTCTAGTAGATCAAAACACGTAACTTCTCTGGCTGCATAGTCCTCAGCTTGAAGCTTCTGTTCGACCTGGATATGATATGCACACAGTGGTTTGCGGAATGCCCAGCACCCTACTAAGTCTCCTGGTAGATGCAGAGGGTCTACGAGTGATCGCATCCTGTACATTTTGCACGGCTTCCGGTGATACGGCCGGTCTCCCTGGACGCTCTTCATCTGCAACACTACCAGTACGCCGAAATTGATTGACAAGGTTCTTTATAGCCAGCCTGGTGTGGCCTGCTTTCCTAAATTTACGGGCGAAATGTGCTCGCGTCTGTTCATACGTCATACCACGTAGACGAACAGAAACAACAGCATACTGTCACATTACTTGCAAGAAATAAGAATACAGTAACTGTATCACTAAAATGTATAGTGACTTTTGAATCACCCTTTAGAAAAGTAGTGAAATATGATCAACATTAATTTTTTTTTAGTGTAGGCCTAAATACACTAAGAGAAATTCATGTGATTGTTCATTTAAATTTTTGTTTTGGCCTACAGCAAAGAATATCTGATAGTTCATTTAAACTTTTATTTAGAACTACAGAAAATAATAAATATTGTACTGTTCTTTACATTATCGCACTTTTATATGCAAATATTTTTGTTGTTGGTAGTGAACAGCAATATACAAATATGTATATAGAAATATGTAAAAAAATATGTTGCTAACTGCATGCTTGGAAGGCCTGTCATAGCCAATCGAACGATCACCAGGTGCTGGGCCTGTATCTTCTAGATTTTTAAGAATACTCAATTTAATCGTAATCCTTACGGGAAGAGTTTTCGTTGTACCGGAATCAAACTGTGTTCCTTCTGCTTAACTTGCAGATAATCTGCCGTAAGCCATCCCCGGGAACTATCCAAACTCCTTCAAATTTCCCTCCATTCTGCAAGGCTTGTCTTGGACGTTAACAGAAACTACTGGAAAGTATCCAGCAGTGATTTCGATGTGCGTTGTTCGAGGATTAAGCTGAGCTACAGATGAATGATTAGATATAGATCGTTATTATCAGGGTCCGGATTTTGATAACATGTCAACTTTTAACTGGAACATCATAGACGTTGCCCACTAGTGCAGATATTCTGATCGTAACTCCTAGATTATAAAAATGGTAGCTGTTAGGGTCTTTTCTGGTCATTTTCCATATTTTTTTTAATTTTTAGCTCACTTTTAGAATAAAATTTCATTATTTGGTCTTTTTTGGTCACATTACGGTCTTTTTTCACATTTCATATTTTTATGTAATTTAAAAAAAATACAAAGTCATTTTCTTATTTTGTGTTGTTTCTAGCTTTATATAGAGTTTTTATGCATTTACTTACATTGAATATTACTGCAACTCTGAATAAGCATAAATAAATAGAGCTTGTTATGATTTAATTTGGCTACAGAAAAGAATGTGTTTGCTGTTTGCATTTAACCATATGTACCAATTAACTAATTACAAGCATATAATTGGGTCAGCAACATAAATGTAGAATAGACACAAATCTTATAAATAAACTTGTATTTTCATACAATTTTTTGGGGTCTTTTTTGTTGTATTTTATAGATAATTTTAAACGTATTTTAAAGTCATCAAAATCCGGGCCATGATTTTTATATTTTTTGTTACCTGATCAGGACTAGTATTTTAACTACTTTTGACTAGTTTTAAGTAGATTAAGCCCGTGCATTATTTTCTTCTTTATAACTCACTAACATTTCATTGTGATTTCACAGAACGGCGGAACATTAGCTAAGCAGATAGGATGAACAACAGCTTAATGTAGTAGAGATGTCATAAATAGCTTTTGTCGGTACTTTGCAGCGTGAAAATTTAATTAAATACAGAGCTGCTTAATATAATGTATAGTATGGCAGATAAGTTGGAACTGTAGCACACATGAGAATGTTCTTAACACTGTACTAGTCTATTAAAAATACAGTAATAACTTAATGTGGACTAATTTAATGGATTATGAATTATGTTTTACACCTCTGCATTCTTATACTAAACATTAACAAAGATAAAGATAAAGTTGAACTCTTATGCGCTAAGTTTGTACAGAAAAATAATATAAACAGTTGATTGCTCTGTTAGTTCTTGCTGCCAAACAGCTACTGAAGTGTTCTCAAATAAAAATAAATAAAAATACTGGGTTTTTAGTTATGCATAAAAGAATTAAGATAAAAGTTGAATGAACGTCTTAAATAACTGGTTTTGTTCTTTATTCTACTTCAAGTGAAATAACTTAATTTTAGGGTTTGGGGAAATACTGTTCTTTTTTATTTACATGTTATGTTTTTATTGCAAATAATTCATAATTAAACTATGGAATTTGTTTAAAAACATATGAATTTTCCAAATTCGAAATTATACATAATTTCACAACTCACATAAGAAATATATACTATTTTACTTCCTTTTACATAGAATTGTTCCTTTATAAGCGTGTGTATACTTTACATCTACTGACCTTGTTAAGATGCTTATATTTTTTTCTAATTCTAAGAAAAGCCACAGTCAATTGAGAAAACTGTAGTGAGCAGGAAATTTAATAGGGAAGCCTATAGGCACTTTTTAATACTTAAAGCATTCATATCACATATACCGTAGATTAGGTTTATAGGAGTAGGTTAAATATAAAATGTTGTATTTTTAAACTTGAGAAACCTGAACATTTTAAAGTTTTGACGTCATCCCATACCGCTTTTCATTTTCCAATACGCCCCTTTAAATACAATGGGGTTGGATTCCCAAGATTCTAGAGACACAAATATAACATTTGTAGAAAGGTAATTCCATTAAATGAAACCCAAAACCAAACAAACCCAAACTGAAGTTTTTTGAAACTATTTTTTAAAAACTGTGAAAATGCAGAGAATGATCATAAAATGCAAAAGAAAAAACTCTTGAAAAATACAAAAATTTAAAAATAATGCCAAAAAAGATTGGCCTAATTTAATTCTTGATACACATATGTATATTTTCGAACTATGTTTCTACCATCATATAAAAAAGATGCAAAATCATCAAATGCCTTGCCCTAGTAATTATAATTAGAAAATTACGTTTACTACCCAAATATTCGCGGAATATAGGAATTCAACTACAGCAATTTACACGGATTGCGAAGTATCTAGTTATATCCGTGTTTTAATGTATTGTATAAACATTTGTTATTCGCATTCCAGTGATTATTGCGTTCCTTTTAAAAACTATGTAGCATTTACCTCCTATTCAACTCACAGCTTCAGCTTCTACAAACGATTGCATTATACGCTATATCTGCAGATGGTTGAGTACATTGAAGCTTGCCGTAGCGAGATTTCTATGCACTGACCTGTAAAACTCCTGATGAAGCTTAATTGATAGCAAATTCACCTGTTTATTGTTTTGTACTAACACTGTTGGCAATTCTAACTTCAACATTTGTTTGCACCGTCGAAATACTTTGTCCACTTACGAATTTAAAAATGCACTGAAGTGAAATTCAAATTTTCTAAACCGTTTAGGGTAGCTCTCTTAACACTTTTACACTACTGATGCTTCATATAAATATACACGATAAAAATTGTAAGCTAACGCATGATTTATTAGTTTTTTTTTAAATGTTACAGAAATTTAAACCAAGTTAATTCTATTTTTTAAATGACAACTCTACTGTTTTCATATTTTGTAAAACACTCTCTTACTATCAGCAACTGCATTTACTATCAAATTTCTTTATCAGTTTGTAAGAAATAATAAAGAAATAAGCATTCAAAATTAAAAATAACAACAACATACCCTGAATCAATGTTTTTCTCACAGTAAACCATGACATTTAATGACATTTCTCATATTATTTGTGTAAAACCATCTAGTTCTATTTGTTAAACCTTCCATTCTTATTTCATTTTCTCTTACCTCTGTCTTGCTTGTAGTCTTTCTCTTAGCCTCCTATAAATGGATGCAGCACAAGGGTTGTACAGGTATTTAAAGGTAGCGACCAAAGCCGCTGATTGGAAGAGCAATCTCGAAATATGCGATCATGTATTTTTCCTCTCCCCTAGGGGTATCAGCATATAAGACTTATGACGGTTAGGTAAAATAGGTAAAGAAGAATAAACAAATATTCCTGGAAGTTGATTTACATGCGGCACTAGTACTAGTAGTATGAGATGCAGTAGAGAGTGAACAAAGTATTGCCGCTTCATCGAGCAAGCTGCGTCTCCATTGATATACATTTAACACCAACACGTTGCAGTTAACATATGTTAAATGTTTATCATCAACTTGTTGATATTTACAAGTCAAGTGATTTGCCAATTGACAACTGTCTCCACTACAATATTATAGGTTAACATGTGTTGGCGCGGTTACGAACAGAAATTAATAACATTAAAAAAAGAAAAGCCTCTGAAGAGGGCAGCCAACATTACAAAATGAGAGTAGTTTTATATACTCGTTATTATCTTCTTGTTAACTGTCTATGACTTTCTTAAATACTAATTATGTACAGATATCTTGATCTTTTCAAAATAACTATCACATTTTTCGACAATGGAGTATGCCATAAAAAATAATTTTAGAAGTAGATGCAATACTATTGAGAACACTGATATACCAAATACTCACATAATACAAATGGATGCCGGGAATATTGAGGAAGCTGTCGACTGCTTGTTGTTTACCCGGAAATTCCCGAACCAAAGCCGATTAAGCCGGCGATCGCTTTTCGTTTCCCGGAAATTCCCGAAACAAAGCCGATATTGACCGAATAGCCAATTGACTAGACATGTTGTCCATTTTCTCCGGAAAACAAATTAACATCTGAAAATGTTAAGTGCAACACGCTGGGTTTGCATGTCAAGTCAATTGGAACGCGAAATTGCAATATACATGTCAATATCAACTTGTTAATATTGACATGTTGGTGTTAAATATATATCAATGGAGACGCAGCTTTAGGGTGAACTGCATATAAATTTGTAAAGAAAAATCTGATTGGGGCCGCGAATGTGAGACTTTGGTTTCTTTCAGAAGCACATATATTGTAAATAACTATTTTTATACAAAACTGTTTACAAAATTTTATATGGTTTGAATTTATGAAAACAGAAATTCAAGAATATTATTAAAAAAGATGATTTGGAACGAGTTATATATATCGACTGCGAGCGAGTCCAGGTACTTCTCCAGTTCGAATAGATTCGTGTATACCAGTTAATCTGCATGGTTATTCTATTAGGCCTACATATTTTTCGTTAAATTATTTTTCTTATATTTTTCTTACCTTTCTTTTTGCATGTAGGCTACGTACGCGATGTATTTATTACCGTACACTGCAATTTGGTTTTGTATCCGGTGGCAGATGAGTCAGTTACAACATGAAAACATTTACAGATGAATTATTACAAATACCCATTCTAATTACTCCTAAATAACTAAGTTACACCTTACTGAAATAATAAAATGTTAAACAGATCTGTAATGGGGGAAATCATGTCAGGATAGTCAAATCATAATCATTCTAAGATCTATATATTTTTAAGATGATAAATATTTAATATTAATATTAATATTTATATATTAATAATAATATAATAATATATTTATAATATAATATAATATATTAATATATAATAATATATTTCATATTAAGTTAAATAATAAGATTAAATAAAAACATGTCAAGTTAACGTTAACTAATGAAATTATAGATATTCAAGTTTAGTTAAATAATGAAACTAAATAAAACTGTGCCAAGTTTAATAAGATCTTATTTCTAACTATGTAATTACATGTCAAAATAATTTATTTTATATCCAAGCATAGAAAAAAATAATATTAACCAACTGCAGTGTTTTTTTTCCATTCCTCTATGAAAGCTACAAAAGCATTTATAAAACTGAAAAGTGAAAATAATGTCCAGTGTAACCTTTAGTCCTCATAACTAATAGCAGCTCGTAAAAAAATTATGGTCAAACATTTCTTTCCGCCTTTCTTTTGTTCTTTTTAATTATCTTCAATTTCAACCTTCGATTATAGCTCTGCGTCATAAAACGTAAGTGCTAAACTTCCCTCGATTGAGATAAGCTAGGTAATCGACTTTTTCTCTTCGCCCGAGTTCTTGTAAAGTTTGCTCATACGAGATGTAGAGAAGGCAGTACATGTTGTAGGAAACTGAAGGGGATGAGGCAGTTTCACAAGCTATTATAATAATTACACCTCCCCTCCTCATCCTATCTAGATTGGGGAGGGGGTTGAAATTCAGACTTCTAACCGTGACGTTTGACTGGAAATCAGTTGACTAAATGAGGGTTTCAAAATATATTATTTGATTAATTTGTTACCCACCAATTAAGTGACAGAATTCTTTAATTTTTAATAAAGCCTAGTCGTCTATCATTGCAATATTTTTTCACCTGTTACACAAATCGTCTTTTCTCATGCGTAATTGTTCTTATTATACTTCTTGAAAGGCACTGTAACAAATTTAACTCAGATCTAAATCTTATTATAGACTATCTATTTCAAAATTTTTAAGAATTTTTGACCGATTTAAAAGTAAGAAAAGTTTTTTTTTTTCCTTTTCTTTCTTTTCTATTTGTCGACCACTTGGAAATCACTCGTTTCACAAAAATCAAAACTTCATCAAAACGTGGTATAGTTTTTAATTGGACCATGCATATTGAACTTACAGATTGTATTAAGAAACTAGGTTTAGCTTTTAATTGCACCATGCATATTGAACTTATAGATTGTATTGAGAAACTAGGTTTAGCTGTAAGCCTCAAACTCAGATCTTCATTATCACAGAATTCACCAACACCATTTTCCTCTTCATTTCATCCTGGCGAAAATGATTATCGGTCCACCCTCAGTTGCGATCAATCATGAAAGATTTTCAAATGATACGGCTGCAATCACTGTGTGAGTTCACTTCAGCGAGTAGACGTTGGTAGCTCTGTAAATAGCTATCAAAATAATTATCCGGTATTATGGACGATATATAGGTAAATATTACAGGGATTAGTGGGGGAAGTTTGAGTTTTGGTTTCCCTGCAGCAATTTATTCCATTATAAAATCATGCCTCAATTACACAGTAGACTTCACAGCATGCGTGTAAAGAACACATCAAATGGGCATTTATTTGTCGAGAGGGGAAGCGGTAATGGCATCGGAGTGCTGGTATTGTTATATTTTGTATCCAGCATAAAATGTATTGAGTGAAGCGTTGCATATCGTAACGACGGCAATAAGTTTTAATGCTGCAGTTGGAAAGACGTGAAGAAATTTCACCAATACACGTGTGAGTGTTAGATGACATTTATCTGGGGTAACAAAAGATTTATTCGTGGCGCAGAGAATATGTTGTCTTTAATTAGTTGCCATGGTTACTTAAAAACCGACCTGTAAATTTTAATACGATTTTATTATTCTTAACTGACTCTGAAAGCATTTACCACAAATAAATCCTAACTTTCAGGCTTGAAAATTTATTAGATCGTGAGGGGGGGGGGGGGGATTTTTAATGGGTTTCATGGCAAAATATCTTCGCGGTGCAGTTTTCAAATTTTCAAAACCAAATTGCAGATTTGATGTCTAGGCACTTCAAAACCAAAACATTTATTACTTATAGTTGAATAAAAACACTTTATCAACGCACTTTATTTACCCTAGTAAACTTCTGGTCGACCGTTTCGCAGGTGGTGTTCCTGCATCATCAGCAGAGTGTCAGAAGTTTACTAAGGTAAATAAAGTGCGTTGAAGGAAGTGTTTTTGTTACACAGCGCTAAAGTCGGACACAAGAATGAATTTATTACTTGTTTTGAAAAGAATTTATATATTTTTAAAAATAATAGTTAAACAATATTTTACCTGATTTTTTAAAAATGTAAACATAAATACTAGGACACTATGTTATAAGGGCACAATTAAAAATTCATTTGGTAGGTTTGATTTGCTGATAAGTCTAGGGGGGGTTGTTGGAAATTTCTGAGTAAATTATTAAAAGTTGCTACGCAAATGCAATTTTAAAGTTTAAACACAATTCTTGCTTTTAATATTGTTCTGCACTTTATTGTAGGCCTAAAGAACGATTTCCTTAACGTAATAGCTTGGAAAATACACAAATTCCCTTCCAGTACTAGACTTCTCTGAAAATGACTGGAAATTTATTATCTACTGAGAAAATACTGTGTGTCGAGTTGCGACATAAATGAGATTAATTATCATCAGCGCGTGCGCAGAACCCTAGAAAATACATTTAAATGCATCTAAGCTTACATGTGTTGCATTCTTTGATTGACCAAGAATTTACAATTATGCAAAAACAAAAAACAAATATTTTTGTGGCTATTTTGGAAAATTCCACAGCAATGATATAAGTTACAACTGGTCGGCAACTGTCGCAAGTGTTGGGGAATTTTGTCCCGTGAGACTTTGGACTGTCGCATTCCACACACAAACTATCTAGGTGGGCCGGAATCGAACCTTCCCCCATAAAAAAAGTTAACAGTAGTGAAATGTAAAATGACTGTTTACTTTCATTACACGTATATTTTATTCCACACAAAAATAGGATAACATTTTTTGTACTAAAAATTATGTATGATCCATGGCATGTTTCGAGAAAAATTTGTGTGTTTTTATGTTTATGTAAGCCCACGGTAACATGTATGTGAAAAAATATAGCTCTTTCAGGAAAGAAAATGCGAAACAAGATTTCATATTTTATTCCTGTCGATTTATCTTAACATAGACGTGACACGCAAGTATCTCAACGAATTTATCTTACAATTGTAGTCAGTTTTTAATTGATTTCTTGAAAATGGGTGAAATAATTTTCATAAATTTATAACATAGTTGCTTTCTTGGTCCTTACTACTTTCATTTAAAATATATTTTTCGTAGCAATTGTTTTAAATAATTTAAAATTTTCAGTCTGACCTGACCTTTCCACCTTACCCTACCACGGTCAGTGTGAAAGACTTATCATTCCACTGTTTAAAATAAGTTTTCGACCACAAAATTTAAAACTTAATTTTGGCATAGTGGCAAGCTCTGCATTGCTTTGCTTCATGCCGGAATTTGAAGCGAGAAAATCTCAAAAGCGTGTTTAGGGTAAAGAAAGTTTTGCGTCAGAATTTTTAATTATAATTAGAGCTTGAAAGTGTGGATGCCAATTTAGCCAATACTACCGAAATATCTCCTGTTTACAATAACAATTAGGGTTTAAAGAGGTTATCAGTAAAACTCTCAGCAGGGCTTGAGGTTACGTCATTTTAGCTTGATTCCTCCTTTATGCAATGTTTTGATGCCTTTAAACTTCTAATCCTAATTTATTAAAATGCATGTTGAACACCGCTGAGCTCGATCAATGTAATAAAATAAATAAGATACCATTTGCTCAACTAGAATACTAATTATTTTAGTTGAGCAAATGGTGTCTTATTTATTTTATTACATTCTAATCCTAATTGTAATACTGTCTCTACCAGCTACGTTACATTTGATTGAATTATATATATATATATATATATATATATATATATATATATATATATGTGTGTGTGTGTGTGTGTGTTTGTGTGTACGACATAACAGTACAGCCAAAAAAGTAGACAATGTAAGGCAATAAGAGGAGGAAGTGGTGATGAGTAAAGTTAAAAATCATGTTATATTTATGGACACCTTCATTTTGATTGGCGATTAATGCAAAGTTACACACCTCTGCGGTATCATAACTGAAACTATTTTCATCCCTCTAAAAGTGAATAAGAAAGCTTTCAGTATGAAGTGATTACTGGCCACTTTTTCCTTGAATCTCTGGTGCGTCGCAATACCTTCATATCCCATCATCCTTCACCGGATTAATTTGTACGACACGGAAGCTGTTCTTCTCTTTCTAATCCCTCTGCCTTCAGTGAAAGGGTGATATAAAGCCTTCTAAAGAAAAGTGATTATTTCTCAATTATAATGCGTCTTCTCTACCGATTGAACTTCATTTTCATGAATGTGAATCGGATTCTATTTAGACGTGAGTACATGCGCTCAGTGTGACAATGAGTATGAATTTTAAACACGGAGGAATAAAGATTGGAAGTCATGTAACCGTGGATATTTAAGGGTGCTGTAGATAACATTATAAAAACATATTGATTAAGTCAATGGTTTAAAAGATAATTAGGATATTAGTTCCGCGGAAATGCAACAGCGCATTGCCAGATCGCTGATGCTGAGACATTGATCTTGTGTGTCACTCGTTCAAAATAATATCACTATGCGACAAAAGTCACTTGCTTTGACGTTACCAAACTGCATAAAAACATTTTCCTCGTAATAACTTTTGCATTTAATTTGTATGAAAACTAACAACTTGATTGAAAAACAACGAAAGTAAAATGCATTTCTTATTCTTTCCTCTGCTGATTTGAATAAAGAACGGTAATAAAGTAGAAAGAAAACGGTAATATTTTAATTTGCATTTACTAATAAATTATAACTTTAATGTAATAACGTTCTACGAAATCCAGACCATATTCATTGAGGTCATGGTCCAGAGAACGAACCAGTGTAATGTTAGAGCAGTTAGACTGTGAACTGGCTTAAAGATTAACGTTTTCGTCTGGATTCTTGCGAGAATTCCTGCTCTCATATAATCTTACTTGCTCTCTACGAGGATCTTGTACGTTCTGGAGTCATTACTGAAAACATAATGACATGCCATAGCACAGTTTTCCACACACGAACACGGTCATCTCACTCCTTCTACTCTCAGTGGAATTGGAAGGCAGGCAGTTACTCGCTGGAAAATTCACTCTCGACTCCCAATTTTTCGAGTCATCGAACGACCCTACTGGTCCTCTCCTGTATTGAAGAAGGTTGGGTGGGGTATATGGAGGCAATTGAATCGATAGCGCCGACCATGTTAAGAAAAGAGGAAGAGGAAGAGTTTATGTATCCTCTACTTGTGTAATAACTAGACCTGGGATTTTAAGGCAAATGCCTATTTTGTTCCTTATGAAATAACATGAAATGTTTTTAATATGTGGATGTTTCATGATAAATCACTTACATTTAAAGAGTTTTATAGTGCCCTAAAATGCCTATTTGGGCCTTTAGAGCCAATTTTACTATTTTAGGGCCTAAAATGCCTATTTTGTACATTTAAAAAAAATTCAACTTCTGTAATTTTTACAATCTTTTAAAGGGCATTCCTCAATGAAAAGCAGAACACCTGAGTGTGAGTTTTTCACAGAAACTCGATTATCCCAAACAATTGTCGCTAAAGGAATGCTGACTGACGGGAGAGGGGGAGGATTAAGGAGGAAGGACTACTGTGTCAAGTCACCAGTGAAAGAAAATCTGTTTAAGTGAATATAGTTTGTGATGCCTAATTTTGCAGTTAATTCCGTTAAAAATAGGTGCACCACGTTTCTTGCAGTAAAAGAAGACCATGTTACAGTTTAAGTGTATATTGTAGTATTTTAAAGCCTATTTTCTGTCTATTTACACATTTTGAAGCATATTTTAAGTGCCTATTTTCTCTTTTAAAAGCCTATTTACTTGTTTTAAAAGCCTATTTTAGGTACCTAAAACTAATTTTTTTAGAACCTAAAATCCCAGGTCTAGTAATAACACGATCTTCGTTAACTCGCTAGATACGAAGCATGAAAATCTTCTTTACTCCTTTCTGTCGTCTACTGCGATTCAGTGATGTTGATAAGGAACTGTTAATAATAATTACAGCCTTTGATACTTATTGAGATATCATAGTTAATACCAGAAGATACTAGGGAATTGCTCCTGGATTTTCGTCGGCTTATAACCACACATTCGCAATAATAAATCTCGCAAATCGCTCGTTTGTGGACCCATGTTTGCCAGAACTTTTTTGCTTTTGTTATCGTACACTTTCAGCTGTTTCGGTTTACGCTATTAATTATGATGCACCCTGTATATGTTAAGGAATCCTTGTTTACTAATTTATAGGCACTTGATTCTTTTATAGGTAGGCCTATCCAAAATTATATAATATAGATATTGAAATTTTCAGTGTTTATTCATGTAATTTTTAACTGAATTTCTTTTTAATTTTCATTCAGATTGAAAGTGTTACCTTAACTGTTTGGTAACCAAAATTTTGAAGGTTGTTTTATTGAACAGCCTATCATATTAGTTTTATAATGTAATTTTCTATAGATACTTATGCTTGATACAGTTTTATTTAAATAAAAATTGGAGTGCGTTAAATAATATTTAAATATTTACCAGTATTTAAACCTGTGTTTGTTTTGTTGCAGCATTTCGACTGCAGAAACCACATCCGCGTGATACAGCCCATGGGAGATGGAAGTCGCCTGTACATGTGTGGAACCAATGCACATAGTCCAAAGGACTGGGTCATATATGTAAGTACATTTTTTGCCTTTATTTGTTTTCTTTCACTTGCTTATACTTACGTACCTAGATTTAAAACTATTTTTCACATCTAGCTTTTTTTTTAATTACAAAATGCATTTCATAGTGCTTGGCTATATATATATGTAGTTGCCCTCCTTCTTCCAATATGGTAAGGTTTTGCAAAACTCGCTTCATTATTGTTTTATTATTAATAACACAATTTTCTCTACCCTTTTTATTGCGACGTATACCGGCCTCAGACAAATTCACTACACAAAACAAAAGATCTGAAATAGTTGATGAGATGGATAGCTTATAACTACCCTTCAGACCGTGTGACTTGAGTCCTTTCCAGTATTGAGAATATATTCTTGTTTCTCGGGCTTCCAACCGAGTGAATAAGAGGATTGGTTCCAAACTTTCGGCAGCTAACTCCGCTGACATCTTCTGGGAGAAGTGAGCCGTATTGGGAAATGTCTGTGTTTTATATATAGGAAAGACAGTATATGCTAGGACGGATGGGGCATCAAGAAAATTGTAAAATAGAACAATTAAATGGAGAGCTGGCCCGGGCGGCTTGGGTTGCTTAAATCCTAAAAGGGAGAGGTAAAACTACGAGAAAGAAAGAAAATGGAGAGCTCTGGTTTCCTAATTATCTTATTAGCTCCTAGCAGTCTTGTCTTTCCTATACGAGTAACACAGTAAAGACATTTCCTAATCCGGCTCACTTCTCGCAGATGATGGCAGCGAAGTTAGCTACCAAAATGTTGGAACCAATACTCCTATTCACCAGTTTGGAAGCAGCCCAAGAAACAATAATATATATATACTATTAGCATATACGAAAAGGTTTCAAATAAAAGTTTTACGTTTGTAAGGACAGTTTTCAGAATAAATACTTTACTAAACCAGTAGAACATAGGCCTATTCGAGAAAATCGCGAAAAATTAAATTCTATTTATGTAAATTGCTGCAAAAGCTTTTGGTAAGCTGCTTAAAGTCTAATCTAATGTGTCTGTAGGCACAAATTAAATTTATTTTAAACTGATTCTTTAACGAATTCCAAATAATTTAGCAACTTAAATAACTTTACCACACGAACAACTTGCCTCGTCTTATTTGTATAATTTCATTTGTTTGATGTTTTGTGTGTGTGTTTGGGGGTCTTACACGGTAGAACGAAGCGATTCCGTTTAATGAGATCTGTCTTGTATCCTCCGTCCCAAGACGCTGGAATATGCGCAGGAATGTATTTGACCCAGAAGCGGGCGTCTTGTCGAACAAGGAGCGATTATTTCTCGGAATGAAGTTACGATGAACACTCTGGCTTACAGCAATAATCAGAACTTGAGGAATGCCTGCAGTCGGCAGCTTTTGTTAAAGACACCAGCACAGTGCATTTCAATATCCTGGGACATGCTGCCTATAATAAATAATGGAATGCAGCAGAAATTCTTGCAGACAATTCAGTAATACCAAGGGACCCCACAGGCAGCTATCGTATTTTTCTAATCGTCTGTGCCAACAGAGCGGGGGATTTTGGACTTTGGTGCAGTTTAGCTACCAAAATTATTCAAGATCTTTTGATAGCAAAATACTGTAGTTAGATGGTGTGTTCACATTACCTTTATTCATATACGTAGAATAAGAGGAAATGGGGTTGCCAGATTTCAGGAAGGGGAAATAAGAACACCAAATCGTCGATGATTCGTGAAGTTGGATAAAAGGAGTCTGTTTCAGTGGTCTAACTTCCTTTAAAAGTAAATTAAATTATGTAATTTAAAAAAATTATATTCGCAAGTGCTTAGTTGTAATTTGGACATTTTAAAGTCAGTTAATGTAAAAAGTAATGCAAACTTTCAAAAGCACTTGACAAATTAAAATACTTACATCTAAAAATCTACAGCTGCTTGCCTCTGTAGTTAAAATTATCGGTACTAAAATTAAGTCACTACAATAAAGCAGATGATCAAAAAGTGGTTTTAATTTAATTTAATTATCTTCTTTACTCTTCATCTTGGGCAAGGCATTAAGTAGATATTTAGAATTTTTATTATACAGTACTAGGGGTTTCCTTCTCAAACGTACAGTTAACTTTTAAAATTGTTTCATTTCTATTTCCCGCAACCATATTTGAACTGTGGGACAACTTTAATGAGAGTTTTCAGATTCATCAGAACCTTCGTAAATATCAAGAGCGCAAACAAAATTCGTTTCCCTCCTAGTTGTAAATTTGCGAGTCTTTCTTCTGAATATTCGAAATCAGAATAATTAGTGTACAGTTTAGCGCCTGTACCGTACACTGATAAAACTTAAAAATTGCAGAATGTTCTGGTTAAACCGAACGTCACTGCCAATTCTATGGTGAACTTGTGGCCAATAAATAAGGAAAGATTGTTCACGGAATGTGACTCCATTTGGAGTCTTGGTTGAACTGGCTTGTTCGAATGTCTTGGGATTACTTTGAAAGGGCAAGTGATGGGTCCCGTGGTTCAGGGGCGCCTCCTTTCTAAAGTTGCGTGTGATGTGTAAGGTCCCTCGACCAACCGTCGACGCACTTCTGGTGGGGTGGATTTATAGCACGGGGAAATAAAAGTCCCTTTGCAGGGGGTGTGCACTCGTATGGTTTTTCTTTCCCGCAAACAGCGAAATTCCTCTCTCCAACTTCTATTTTAATATTAATTTTCCTCGAGAAAAGAGAGATTCTTATTAATTAAGACGTTACCCCGAGATAAAATATTCCTTAACAAATCTTAACATACTAAATGCTTTTAATAGGAAAGAACGATTCTTATCAAACTGAAGAAGTTCCAATATGCAAATGTTTGTAGAACATCTTCCTAGATTTAAAGTAATGATTCTCCACTTACCCTAACACTAGTTTGCTATATAGGATGTTAAAGGCCAAGTTCAGTCCATAATAATAATAATAATTATTATTATTAGGGAGTAGGGAATAGGGAGCAGATATTAGCACATTTTCAATTTACACTCATATTTTTTGCTATAAAATATTTGTTTTGTATACATATAATAATAATAATAACAATAAAAATTATTATTATTATTGTTATATTATGTAATGCAATAATAATAATAATAAAAATAATAATGATAATGATAACAATAATAATTATAATATTATTATTATTATTATTATTATTATTATTATTATTATTATTATTATTATTATTATTATATGTATACAAAACAAATATTTTCTAGGAAAAACACATGAGTGTAAGTTGAAAACCTGCTAATATCTACTCCCTACTGGTATTGCTAGCGTTAATGTGCAATACGTACGGTATTGCATTGTTGCTTAGTAATTAATATAAAATAAATCCTGAGCCCAGAATCTAATTTACAATACAATTAAAGAAAACTCTCACCTCCGTTAGTGTATCACTTATAACTTTCTATAAAATCTGTTTTATAGAAACGCTTCATATGCAACATAATAATCACATTATTAAATACTACGTATTATTTTATTTCATTAATTAAAAAATGTATCTCTGATAATACGGATACAAGTTATTCAATGCATGGATAACCGAGTTTCTGTGGGTTATGCTTATACCCCATGCGCCTAACAGAGGGTTAATACCAAATAATATAACTCTTACTTCATCCTTCTGTAGTTTGCTAATGAAGTTGGATTATTTAATGATGACATTATTGTCATCCATAAGCAATAAGAGAACCTGCGCCGAGTAAATTCCTGGAAAGTAAAGGTTTCTTATAAGCTACACTGCTTTTTGTAACATTGACTGATAATCGCATATATTTTGCTTTAAGACGTTTTCATCGTGCCATTTACAGAAGATCTGTGCCTCCTAAGTTTCCTGGAGGAATTTTGTATAAATGGATAAAGCTTAGTAATAAACTATTGAAGATTTGCTCAGGTTAGAAGTCTATCTAAGTTTAACAGGATTGAGTTTCTGAATCCGCGTCACCCCTTTCCTTTCGTGAAACATTAAATCTAGAAAGTTTTCCAGAGTTCGTATACATCTTTGAACAAGATTGGCAAAGGCAAAAGAGAAGCGGATTAAATATCTACAAAAGAGAGCGAAAGGAGAACTTCAGATAGCTCATAGATTGAATTATTTACATTCTCTGAGGCATTGTTATTAGATTTGATTTACCATACACCTGCTTTACATTTTTATTGTATGAGCACTATATTTCATGTAACAAATAATGAACATACCACAGCTTAGTTATTCATGTCTTTCATAAGTGTCGTTGACGGTGTGCGTATTTTTTTACCGCAGTGGATATTTTATATACCTGTAAGTCTGAAGACATACGCGACAGTCACATTGACGCATACGTTCGATCTGCGATATGGTCAAACCCGCGAACAAGGGAACAGAAAGACAGTGCCAAACTAACTGTTCCACCCAGACTTTTTTTCTTCTTCTTCTTCTTCGTCTTATTATCATTATTATTATTATTATTATTATTATTATTATTATTATGTGTAGCCTATTATTTTTATTATTTATTATTATATTACGTTTATTTTATTTATATTTATTATTTTTATTATCATTATTATTAGCCTATAACAAGCTACTCGTTCAGTGTTTGAACGAAAGAATACACTATTAGTAACTATAAAAATTCAAAATATAAAAAAGTACGCTACAAAGATATTTTGAGACGAGTCTAGCCATTTCATATCAAACAATGGGGCAGTAATTTCCTGTTCGTTATTAACATTGGTTTTTTGCTCGGATGGTGCCAGTATGAGTGATAAATTTGATATTTTCATTTAATGTTTATAATAGCATCATGATATTAATAATAAAATAACAGTTGCTATAATTTTCACAGCAACCTCCTACGATACTATTCCGCCATCCCCGACTGGGAGGGATTGCGACCCACACTTGAGAAGCTAGATCGCTAGAGTTTTCTCGACTTTAAAGGAGTCAGTTTCATAAACGACCAAAGATGAGTAGAGGTATTCTCGGAGTAAAAGAGTAGCATTTATGAACACAACCCAGAATGTCTTACAGTGACAGTAGACTCTATATTATATAATACTGTGGCTTGGTTCTAAAAGGGCCAAAGTCATAAAACTTGCTTTTGAGATAACTGAATTTGAAGCTTTTATAGAAGTAACATTTTTTGCTGAGAACTTCCGACATTGACCTCTAAGGTTTCTGTATTATGTCTATTAATAGCAACAGACATTGGCACTTCTATTACACGAAAGATAAAGACTAGCCGAGCTCAATAACGCACTGATCTCATTTTCGCAAGAAACTGACATTGGCCCTTTTAAAACCAAACCACTGATTAATTATTATGCAAGCTAAGAAATATTTTCTTGGCCAGCTTGTTGTAATGTTACAACATGAAATCCTAATGAATCAATGAATAAATACATTTGTAAATTAATGAGTGAATAGCCTGAATGTCCCATAAGGGCAAATGCAAAGCAAGGATTCCAAATCCTAATAGCCACTCCTACTGATCCAAATAAATTTTACTACTGCGAATTTATAGTCTACTGGTATTTTCTCGTTACATTTCTACATTCATGCCTATGTACTATAGACTACATACTTTTTACACATTCCACTTCAACTATGTACGAATTATGCGAAGTATTAATGTAGTGTTCACGCAATACACTCTTGAGCAGTGGAGTGGCCAGAAAATAATTTCGGGTAGGGTCGAACGTGCCAAGGGTTTTGGGGGCTCACCCCTGAAAATTGTTAAATATCTAATGAAAATCATATTTTACGCTATTTTAGCACTGAAAAACTAGTTAGCAAATTTGTTTAGGCCTACTATAGTCTAAGACATGCTAACTTAAACAAGAAATCGTTACGTAAGTTATAACACTTAGGCCTATTACTATTTATAAGAAAAGTTAAATAACACATGAAACAATGCAAATTACAGGCCTGCATTTACAAGTTCAGTATTTTATTATTAAATAAAGTAATTAAATATTTGATCAAATAGGGCTAAAATAACTTGAATAGAATTTTTGTTTTGATTTCGGGGGAGGTTCGGGCCCCCTTCCCTACGCCACTGGTTTTGAGTCATGGTGTTAGCTTTCTTCTCGGTCGTTTTCATGTGTTTCTGTCATGGGCACTATATGATGTCCTGTTATTTTGTTGAAACCATCTGTCCAGAGTGCGTTTGATCTTCCTTTGGTCCTCCTTCAAATTCTTGGGTCCCACACCATCTCCTTTGGGTTCACCGAGAATGAGTCCTAATAACGTGTCATCCCCACTTCCATTTTTATTGTAATGACATTGAAACTACGTCAGCCATACTCATCTTCTTCCTTATTTCTTCATTTGTATTCTTTTCTCCAGAGTCACCTGTATTATTCCGCGCTCCATTCTTTTTTGAATATTTAAAGCATGTTCTTTTGCCTTTTGATTAATGTCCACGTTTGGCTTCCGTAATATGTAATCAAATCAATAAAAAATCTTAATTAAACACTGAACTACTCAAAATCCTAATACTGCTGCAATAATTCCTATAAAGTAATAAATTATGCAGAAAGGGGTACGTTTATTTTTTTCTATTGCCTTGTTTCAATGCGCCTACATGCATAAAAAGGGAAATTATATAATATTCCGCTTATCCATAAATTAAGTGTGGCTAATATTTCAATGAGATTTATTGAAATTACGGAATTAAATTCTCACCGTTGGGAATATAGGCATAACATTTGAATCATCAATTCATAGAATTATGGAAGCGGATTGGGACCCATTGTTCAGTTCGATTTAGTATCAAACGTCATAATTACACATTGTAAGCTCTGTGCAAATGGGACGCTCTTTAAATATGTTACACTAAGGAACATAGTATATCAATCACAAATGTAATATAAATCAGTAAAAAATTCTTGAACATTAATAATTTTTACCTGTTATAATGGATAGATTAACATTAATACTCAGAGTAACTCCTAATATTTAACATCTATGCTAACACATATACATATTCAAAGACAAAATAGCATATTTCCTAATAACCAAGGCCTGGATTCTAATGACATATCATCTTTTTATTGATTCTGCCTAGACATTGCCAACTTGTAGATAAATCCTAATCATGGCCTCTAGATTACAGAAATGCATTTTTATTAGGTCATTTTTTGACATTTTATACAATTTTATATTTTAGGGCATTTATTTCAATTTTACGTAATTATTTTGTCATTTTCGTGTAATTTGCTTCCTTATTTTGTCATTTTTATGCATTTACTTGAAATAAATTACTAGGTTACTATAATGCAACATTTTTGTAGAATCTACTTTTAAAAATTTCATATTTTTCTTCTCAAATATTCCATTCAAGAACAAATCTTTTAGACCTACAATATCCTTTCTACATTTACAGTTTTTAGAATTATGTACAAATTAGTATAGGCCTACATCTTTGTGTGCACTAAATAAAATATCAGTTTTTAGGTCATTCTTTGTAATTATTAAGCCATTTTCTTTAAAATTTAGGGTCATTTTATAGGTCATTTTTCAAACAATTTTAGGTCATCAGAATCTGGTCCCTGCTAATAACCAACACTAGACTGTTTGATATTAGTACAGTTATTCATTGCATACCCAGACGGCTTATTTGGTTAGGAGGAGAAATTCATCGCCAGCTCAGGTAGTTATCTCATCGGATAGTTACCTCAGCCAATCAAAATCTAAGAATGTTTTGTGACACCTACCCATCTACTCCGCGTGGAGTCGAAAGCGGGTTTGCAAGATCCAGTCACTGTAAACAATAACACGTGTGAATTGATTAAATTGAAGGAAGAACTGAGGTCATTGGTAACAATGAGAGAACATTGCAACTTTGCTTTTGTTTTGGAAAGCAAAAGCCAAGACAGACTTGGTTAGATCAATGAACATAAAGAAATACCGACTTTATGGTTTAATTCTTTGAAGCCGGCTGGGTATGCAATGAAAAATTCTACTCTGATATATGAGAGCAAATTACTTTACAAGGAAAGAGACATTTCAATCAGAACAGTTCTAAGAAAAGGTAATAATTGGTCGATCACTATTGACCACTTGATAATGAAGTATACCAATGACTTGACAATAATAGTGATTTTTTCTATTTTTTACTAACTTTTAAGTACATAATCTTAACACAAATCGAATATAGGTTCATTGTAAAATTTAAATACTTGTAAACATAAAATATGTAGTTTAAAAAGTTTAGAAAACAGCATGTACTGTACTATTAACATTCTGATGGAACGTACTATATTCATCTATTTTTTTAAAATGTACATACATTATACACACGTTTAGTCTATATACTTTTTTTTATTCAGGCATTTCACTCTCGTATGCTTCATGTAAAAATCCAAAAAATAATTGTTCACCTTCGTACATTAAATAAAATTGTATAGGCCCAATATAGGGCACAACCAAGGTCGGCGTTGTGAGTATAGCGATATTATATCAGCTATACCAGACTTTTGATCTGTGGAATGTCGAATCACTTTATACTCTTTGACGCTCCGTTGATTTCAACTCGAGCTTACTTTTATGGCGAATACAGTAAATCCACCTTTTAGTGTCTTTATGCCACATCTTAGCACACAAAAGTCTTATGTTTGCAACCCTCCCCATGTTTTTACACTAAGGTATCTCCCATCCTTTTTTTTTTTCCTTCCTTCCTTGGTGTTTCCAAGTCGATGCGTTTTCCACTCCTCCCTGCTGGTCTTTCAATGTATTATTTATTCTCGGTTTCGAGGCGGTCGTTCCGAGAAAAAAAGCCTTACCATGCAGTGTTGCAGACATGTATAAAGTTACTCCCTACCACACTCAACAAAACGCGCTTAGTGGGAAGTAAGCTGTATGCATGCATACACATCACTTCACCCAGCCCTAGAACTACTGTTAGATGGAATTCTGAACTACCTGTATTTCTATTTCTTCGCTATTCTCTACAACCTGTGTGTAAAACAAAAAAGTTAATTTTCACAACAATAATACTTTCTCATACATGGCAGGATAATAGTGTGAATCTTTATTGCTTTATTATTTGGATTAAAACGGATAGGCCTATACTGTACAAGCTTTAACCATAGGTTTTGTTTTCTCTACCCCTAGACCTACCACAGGTACTACAGCCAGTTCCTGAAATTAGATTTCGAGTTTTCAACATAAGTATACAGGGTGTCCACTGGTCGGGAAAAGGCCGGGAATTTCGTATGGTTGGGAAAATCCGGGAAAACTCGATGAATTTGTTAAAATATCCGGGAAAATTCGAGAAATTGCAAAGTGTGATCAAAAAGACTTCTAGACAATAACAGGCCTATATGAAAGTATATTTAATTTATTTTATTGTTCCTAATTTTTGTATCTGTTATAGCCTTAGTAATTATTGTTTGCAATTGCTTTTGTTACTAAAAGTTTTTCTTATTCAAAGTATGTATAATCCTATAATTTTTCTTACACAGTTACTAGAAAGTGCTTCATATTTTGGTCGGGAATTCTGAAATGATCAATGAAAATCAGGGAATAAGCCGGGAATTTCTTCAGCATTACTGAGAGAGGTATGCAAATGTAGGAGGTAATATGTGTACTGCGAGCCATGTCATAAAATATGTACCTTATCTGATGGCACGACTTACAAGAATTATCACCAAATTACCTTACTTCGCCCTATTATGCTTTTTCAGTATTTAAATATGATTGTCATGGAAACGGAAAATATGGAGAGTATTAGCGAGCGTAGGAAAGTTAGCGCCTGAATACTAGCGACTAGACTACACGCACTACTCGGATGCAGGAGAAGTGCTCGCACCTGCAAGGGGCTGTGCAGTGATGTAGAGATGCTATACACTAGCGCGTATCTTCTCTCCTTTTCTTCCTTTCTTATTCTTGAATTTTCATCAGCTATAGCTACTATTTTAACAGATATAATATTTGAACTCTTTTATTCGTGCGCATCCAACGCTACCTATTAACAAGAGAGTATTTAATTGTTGTGAGCTTAATTGAAGGTGGCCTTGCTATCTTGATTCATTTGTTTACGACTTGCAGAGATCTGAATTCTTTTACATAGGTGGACAAAAGGGGATCATGAATGCATGCCTAAATGGGAAACACTGAATGATTTGGACTTAACTCATTATGCGGGTTTTTTTTTTTTTACTAGGGAACTGGAATCTTCATATCTTAGTTTCTCTAATGGCGGTTCTCTTTAATTTTGAAATGCTCTTCGAAGCCGCTGTCCTTAGCGTTCCTAGCATTTTTGTTTCCTCTGCCTCAGGTAGAGTAGATATTAGACCTTGAATTTCATTAACTAGTTTCCATCATTAATACACGTTTTGAGGTTCCCTGAGTATAATGTCTCTGTGACCGTATACAGCGTAGTTCGAAAGGGAAAAATCGTATGAAAACATTTTCTCTTTCAGTTAACTGTTCAGTTCATAATATATCCTACAAGAAATAGTGTTTGTCTTAAATTTGTATTAAATGGATGGATTTATATTAATTTTGAATATTTTATTATTGTTTTCGAGTAAGTTTCATGCATCTGTAGTACGTATTAATCGCTTAATTTCGAATTTTGTATGTGCATATGGCAGCAAGTGATTCATTTTGTTCGTTTAATTATATATCTTTTTAACGTTAAACAATATAATTATGAATAAAATTATGTATTCCATGCTATTTATATGAAAACATAATATTAAATCCTCCTTTTTTTTTTTTTTTTTTTTTTTTTTTTTTTTTTTTTTTTTTTTTGCAAATAACACATTAAAACTAATAATAAGCTCCAGGAACGAGCTCATAAGAACAATGCACAGAACACTGAAATAAAATAACTGCTTTCTTTTCGCAAAACATAACTTGGCTTTTAGTTTTGTAGACCATTTAATGGCCATGTTTAAGGGTGAATTGCCTGATTCAAAAATATTTAATGATGTTAATTTAGGACGTACTAAAAGAGCCAATAGGCTATTATTAAGAATTGTATGGCAATTTTTTTATTAGATGCATTTATTTGTATTTTGTATTAAACGTTTGTCATCCAATACTTTGATGCCAGTGATTCACCAGTGATTTAAAAAAAATAATGGATCAGCCACTGTCCTAGAATAACATTCTCTATTAGCTGTGTATTGCGGGTTTTCTAATCATTGTTAACAGGCGGTACTGCGAAGATAAGCAACCAATAATTCTGGAGCCTTTTCTATCGGTTGTGTATTGCGGGTTTCTAGTCGTTGTTAGTAGGCGGTGCTACAAACATAAGCAACCAAGGAATTCTTAGAACATTGGCGGATCCAGGGGGAGGGCTGTGGGGGTTGCCACCCCCTTTGGTTCTGCAGGAAACCAAATATTAACTTACTACATTACTTTCATTTTTATACGTATAAGCTAATAAGGATTAATACTGCCTGCCTGCCGATAAGTCCCCTTCAGGAATTACACACTATCGCTCTTTGTAGTCCATATTATTCATCAATAACTTAGGCCTATCTTCTCTGCCCCTAATTTTATTTAAGATAGCGAACAGTTTCTATATTAACATAGATAAATTACAATTACGTTGCAAGTTCAAAAGAATTAGTTCAACATTTTATCCACGTAAGTTGGAACGTACTGAACACCGGCGTGGTCTTGTGGTTAGCGTCGCTAACTACACATCCGTCGGCCCGGGTTAGATCCCCGGTACCTACTCGTTTTTCCTGAGATAGGGAGGTCTGGTAGGGGTGCAGTCATCCTCTTGATTCAAATTGAGAGCTACTTGATAGAGAAGTAGCAGCTCCGGTCATGGAAGCCACCATTAACGGCCGTGGGTGTCGGCATGCTGATCACATGCCCCAATCATGCCATCTGCCTGTGGTAGATGACGCAGCGGTCGGGTGGTAGGCCTTGTCCCTTCAGGGATGTAGCGCCACGGAGTTTACTTTAGTTTAAAGTTGGAACGTATTAACGAACTTTAAAACAAAATTAACTTAATTGCGAATCACAAAATTGGATATAATTTCTATATTCATCCTATGGTGTCAAACCATCCCCTTTAACTCACTATAACACTCAGATAAAATTGTAAATCACATCATTTTTCCTACATTTTCAGTGAACTGCCTTTAAGGGAATCTGTGTTTTAAATATATTTATGTTGTTTTGCAGTCTAACCTGACGCATCTCCCGAGACACGAGTATGTTCCTGGAGTTGGCATGGGAATCGCGAAGTGTCCGTACGACCCTGCAGACAACTCCACAGCGGTGTGGGTGGAGAAAGGAAACCCAGGGGAGTTGCCTGGTCTGTACAGTGGTACCAATGCGGAGTTCACCAAGGCAGATACCGTCATCTTCCGAACAGACCTCCACAATCTCACTACTGGCAGACGCGAGTACTCATTCAAGAGGACCCTCAAATACGACTCCAAGTGGCTGGACAGTGAGTACTGCATTTCATATTCTGTCATTACCAGGGCCCAGATTTCAAAATACAGTACTTTAAAATTGTGCTATAAAATTACTCAAAAAAAAAGCCCAAAAACTAAAGAAAGGAAAAAACTCACAAATTTGTATGAAAATACTAATACTGTTGTTGACCCAATTATAGGCTTGTAATTTCTTAATTGGTACATTCTGTTAAATGCAAAAAGCAAGCACCGTCTTTCTGTATCGAAATTAAAATTATAACAAGATATATTTATTTATGCTTATTTAGAGTTCCGATAATATTCAATGCAAGTAAATGCATAAAAACTATATCATTTGAGAAACAACACAAAATGAAAAAAATAATGATTTTATATTTTTTAAATGTCCTAAAATATTAATGTGAAAAAAATACCGTAAAATCACCCAAAAAATGACCAAATAAAGACATTAAATCCTAAAAATAAAAAATACTGGAAATGACCATTAATGCCCCTAAAAACTACCATTTTTATAATATAGGAGTCATGATCAGAATGTCTTCAACTAGTGGGCAACATTTATGATGTGTCAATTAAAAGACGACATGCCATCAAAATCCGGGCCCTGGTCATAGACTATATATAGCCGTGCATGTTCGAGAATGTAGTCAGTGGATAAACGGAAATAGTCTGTACCCAGTTATGATCAGTACCTCACTATCACTAAGACCGAAAGTCATCAAGCAGCCATTCAAGAACAACACTGTCAGGCAGCATTGACCGATAAAATCTTCTACCTGATTTCGTGACCGAAATGCGAAGCCTGGACATATTCTAATATACAAATTTTTGGTTCAGTTGATCCTGATATACAGTCTGGACGGAAATATTTTAGACAGTGGGAAGGGTAGGGTTGTCCACTCTAGAGCCGACCCAGAAGTAAACAGATAAATCTGTCTCATCTTTAAGTAGATACAATAATGTGCTATGGTGAGACGTACTTACTTGTTTACTTTTGGGACGGTACTAGTGCGCAGTAAATACTTATCCCACAGTTTAAAAATATTTGCGCAGACTATACGCGTCCCCAGTATGGGGATACGCAGCAGAACCACACGTAAAGATGACCACAGACGCATTATTTCGCATTAATCCCTGGCCTAGAGTTCTTCTTCCGGAGGGACAGGACGCTCAACCGTAATGGGGAAACATGTATTAGGCCTATATTTCAGTTGTGCATTATTTCTCAGTATTTCTTTGTTTCAGTTAATGTAATTTTCTTCTACGCCTAGAAATTAACAATTCCGACTTTCGTGACAACAGGGGCATTTCCCTTTAATTGTCCTAGAATCGTAACTCCACAAATTCTGATAATCATGTGCAGAAGAAGTCAACTAGTTCCTGAGTGTTTTAATGACCTCTTAGTTGTTCATATCATTTCAGAAATGCAATGATATATTTTTTTATTGCAGTTCGTAATTGTTACTATGCACGAGAAAAAGATTTATTTCAATTACTGAGCAAGAATTCTTAATATCCATATTTTTTGTTAGTACGTGAGAATACAAAATGTACATTATTTAAATAATTCAGAATAATTATAGTCCTGTGGTTATAGTTTACGTTTCGCAAATTCTTACAAACTTCTTGCTGAGATGCAATAGAGCGTAGGCTACTGTATACCCCCCATCCCCCCCCCCCCCCGTGGGAATTTCCGACACATATATTTTTTTGTTGGTATTCCCATCTAGTTTCAGTTTTCAGTTGTTTGCCCCTTATCAATTACAGCATTTACCCGGAAACCCCGGAAATCCGGAGAAAATTAGTTTGGTTTATTTTTTCTTTGTTCTTTGCTCCTAATATGCCCAGGGAAATTCTGGCTCACATATTTTTTGTTGGTATTGTCATCTAGTTTAAGTTTTCAGTTGTTTGCCCCTTACAAATTACAACATATCCCCGGAAACCCGAAAAACCACTTTTATACGGAGAAAATGACAATGTTTTATTTTTTAAATCTTTGTTCTTTGCTTCTAATATTCAAAGGGAATTTCTGAATCATATGTTCTTTTGTTGGTATTGCCATCCAGATTAAGGTTTCAGTTGTTTGCCCCTTATCAATTACAGCAAATCCCCAGAAAACTCCGAAAACTACGGAAGCCCGGAGAAAATGACTTTGTTTTAATTTTTTAAATCTTAGTTTTTTACTTCTAGAATTCAAAGGGAATTGGTGACTCATATAGTTTTGTGTTGGTATTGCCATGTAGATTAAGGTTTCAGTTGTTTGTCCCTTATCAATTACAGCAAATCCCCAGAAGACTCCGAAAACCACGGAAGCTCGGAGAAAATGACTTCGTTTTAATTTTTTAAATGTTAGTTCTTTGCTCCTAGTATTCAAAGGGAATTGGTGACTCATATGGTTTTGTGTTGGTATTGCCATGTAGATTAAGGTTTCAGTTGTTTTCCCCTTATCAATTACAGCAAATCCCCAGAAAACTCCGAAAACCACGGAAGCCCGGAGAAAATGACTTCGTTTTAATTTTTTAAATCTTAGTTCTTTGCTCCTAGTATTCAAAGGGAATTGGTGACTCATATGGTTTTGTGTTGGTATTGCCATGTAAATTAAGGTTTCAGTTGTTTGCCCCTTATCAATTACAGCATATCCCCGGAAAACTCCGGAAACCTAAAAAATCCGAAGAAAATGAGTTCGTTTTAATTTTTTAAAAACCTTTGTTCTTTGATCCTTTGATCCTTTGTGACCATCACAATTATGGCAGATATCTCGTAGTCCATATACTCACCCTTTTGAACCTGCAAGGGACACACTTGAAGCAGAAGAATTACTTCGCAATAACGGTTTCAGTGACCGTACATCACAAGTTCCGAGTTCTAGAAATTCTGCGGATTTTCGTGGTTTTCAGGGTTTACGTGGATATGCTTTAATTGATAAGGGGAAAACAACTTAAACCTTAAACTAGATGGCAATACCAACAAAAAAACATATGAGTCAGAAATTCCCTGGGAATATTAGGAGCAAAGAACAAAGATTTTAAAGAAATTTTTAAAAAGTCAATTCCTCCGGATTTCCGTGGTTTTCGGAGTTTTCTGGAGATATGCTATAATTCATAAGGGGCAAACAACTGCAACCTTAATCTAGATGGCAATATCAACAAAAAAACATACGAATCAGAAATTCCCTTTGAATATTAGGAGCAAAGAACAAAGATTTAAAAAATAATACATAGTAATTTTCTCCGTATATACGTGGTTTTCCAGGGTTCCGGGGATATGCTGTAATTGGTAAGGGGCAAACAACTGAAACCTTAATCTATATGGGAATACCAACACAAAAACATATGGTTCACCAATTCCCTTTGAATACTAGGAGCAGAGAACTAAGATTTTTAAAAAATAAAACGAAGTCCCTTTCTCCGGATTTCCGTGTTTTCCGGGGATATACTGTAATTGATAAGGGGCAAACAACTGAAACCTTAATCTAGATGGTAATGCCAACAAAAAAACATGTAAGTCAGAAATTCCCTTTGAATATTAGGTGCAAAGAACAAAGATTTAAAAAATAAAACATAGTAATTTTCTCCGTTTTCCGGGTTTTCCGGGGATATGTTGTAATTTGTAAGGGGCAAACAACTGAAACATTAAAATAGATGCCAATACCAACAAAAATGTGTAAGTCAGAAATTCCCTGGGAATATTAGGAGCAAAGAAGAATGAAAAATTAAAACAAATTCATTTTCTGTGAATTTCCGGGGTTTCCGGCTAAATGCTTTAATTGATAAGGGGCAAACAACTAAAATCTTAAACTAGATGACAATACCAACAAAAAAATATATGTGTCGGAAATTCCCACGGGGGGGGGAGGGTTTCATATTTGTAGCCCATGGTCTACAAGTTCGGTCCACTGTGAATTTTTCGGCAGAGTACAGCATTGCTTCTTGATAGCTTACCCGTCGAAGTCGGACAGAGTAACTTAATTGTAATTAATTTAGTTTTAGGTTCAACTGTCTTATATTTAATTATAAGTCATTTTATTTTTAACTGTAATTTTTTGACTGGCCAAGCGGAAGAGAAGGCCAAATGGCCTTAGGTCTACCAAGATAAATAAATGAATTATTATTATTATTATTATTATAAATAAATTAGTTTATTAAGGACTCCGCTATCTAGGGTTATATTAACATTCAAGACTGTCGATAAGTAACTTATGTTTGTGTAATGTCCGAGGCATTTGAGCCTTATTGTTCCCATAGGAGCACATCAATCCGTAAGATGGAATAAAACATTATCTATTTAATTACTTAAGTGCAATAAAATACATAAACCGTTAATATATAGCCAGAGATGTTGTTTTTAGGTACCCTATTATTATTTAGGAAAATTATTAAGCGTGTCGAGCTAGCGTCGCGAGTAAAATATTTTGTCTTCCCATTTTCCTCCGAATAAAGTATTTTCAAGATGGGGGAAATTATGGTCTGTGTAAGTTCTGCGGTCGGAGACTAAAGATGCAAAATGGTGTTTTGGAAATGGATGGTTTGAGGTGGGCGCGCATAATTGGAATTCCCTCCCCACCGTGAAGAAACTCGGCGGGGGAGGCCGTGTATCACTCCCCCATCTAATTATTGCAAAGTCTCCAGGGTCAACAATAGACAATACGATGACTTCGCCCTCACTTCTTAACGCACAAAAAATACAAGGGTAAGAGTTAGTAATTTGTTCAATATAGCGTTGCTAACTTCTGCAGCAACACTCTTGAGATATAAAAAAGTTGTGCAGTACAATATTTTTCTTTTATTGTCTCACAAAGGAAATATCAAAGTCTTCATCCAAATTTACCTTCAGATCCTGGCGACAGAAACAAACGGCTGCTGTAAGAGGCCACATGAAAAAATCCCTTTAGGCAGTCCTACAGGCTGAGGTAGATTTCAAATTGCTTTTGGTTTAATTTATTGTCGCTGCGCAGCACTCTTCTTCTTTAGCCTTGGCATGACAAACCCGCAATAATAACTGCAAAAAAGAGGAAAGAACCCTTTTTCAAACATTCAAATCTCACCTTATATGAGAGCTATCGAGAAACTAATTATTGATTTGTAGAGTACTCATGAAGAGCTTTTCAACGATACCCCAAAAATTTCGAATTTCCATCCCCCCCACCCCCACTCGTACCCCCAAAACCCCCGAATCGTTGGTGTCACTGTGAACTCCATAGGGAGTACTCTAATTTTTCAAACAAAGTTTCCCTCTGTGCTTCATAGGGGCCGAGATTTAAATTTTTCAAAATTTCAACCCCCTCCACCGACCCCCCCTTTGGGCCAATTTTGCTCATTAACGAACTTGTCCGAAGTATTGGGCCTAGAAATAACATAATAAAATTTGGTTCAAATGTCTTCAAAATTACGGCCGCTAGTGTGTAAAGATATATATATATATTTTTTTTTTTGAACATGCGGTGGTTTCGTACTTAGGGAGGCATGAAACGTAAAGATATGAAAGAATTTTTCGAAAATCATGACATGGTGTCCATTGCAATAGGTAGATTTTTCTTCGAAATCTACCTAAAAGTAGTGCGCCGTTCACCTTCACAGGAAGTGGAACCCCTGTGTTACTGATATGAAAAATAGGAAGACGATAGAAAAGAAATAGCACTCATTGGATTGGATAGTCATTGCAATGCGTTAAAACCAGTGATGGGAATTTTAGGGCATTTAAAAAAGTTATATGAAAAATTAAAAAAGGGATAGAATATGCTGATTCAACTAAAGTAGGCCTATTCACTCGTTTTATGCAATTGTAGTCTTTTTTTTAAATCAAGTTTTATTTATACTAAATAATATATCTAGATTATATCACGAGTCAGGTTCTGTGCATATATTGTTAGGCCATATATTTGTGCATCTGTTTTCTATTGTTAAGGGTGAATTTCTTCTCTGAAATCCTTGAGCCAACGAAACTCTGTCAACACTGCCGCATGTGGTAGAGCATCTTCACCATTTTCAGCAGCTTTTCGTAAGTTTCTGAGGCTGTTTGCTTTAATTATTGAAAACATAATTTTAACAATTAACACTGTCCTTCTCGCATCCTCAATTCAAAATGCAAGCAGGGTCTACAGATCCGAGTGTTACTACCAACTGTGCGGCGTTTTGCTGCCTATTGACATTAGACACAAAACCTCATTCTTTTCAAATATTCAGAGTACAGCTATAAAATGTGCGTGAATTGTGTAATTAAAGTTGTAATCGACGTACGAGGGCTGATCAAGAAAGTCTGAGATTTTTTTCCAGAACTTCCTTTTATCGTCTAGGTGCAAAACAATGCTTTTACTCCTTTAAAGACGTTATAATTCTATTTATGGTGTTGAACTTCATTCGCCTGTCTGGTAGACGCTAAAATTCCATCAGTAGATGTAGTATGTAAATTGATTGAGATTGGAGTCATTATTCACGCAGTGGAAGAGGCAGTATTAAGTGAGATATATTTGCGTTGGCACGCTAAACACTAATATCGCATACGTAGAAAGCGATGTGTTAGATATAGCCTACCTTCCTGCACATTCCATAGCCACTTAAACAGGCCCTGGAATCTCGCTCGAACAGGGCTGTACAATGCTAAACAAACTAATAACTAACGTTCTCATCATGAAACAACGAAATATAATGTGAGAAATTCTAGTCATTTTCTCAGTAAAATTCCGGAATAGAAAAATAGCAGCTTTCCATGGGTATGCATTGCATGGCTTTCTCATGCAACGTCGCAAGAAAAAAATCTAAGTGTTGTAGAAAAGACAGAGCTCGATTTTAACTACTATTAAAAAAGGTTTGAGTTTTTACACTATGAAATTTCAACAAAATATTGTAAAAATATGGGCAATGTAAATTGAATTTTTCTGAGAGGTTGAAAACAAGTCAAGCACAGCACGTATTCTGCGACATAGGGAATTACGAGTGCATTCTCTATTTTAATCTTCCTAGGATAGTAGTCTTATGTAGTGATAATTCTTATTTTTACTTCCTCTGCCCGTAACATAGGTAGGCCATACTGAGGTAGAAGAAGTATTGTTTTCGACCCCCAAATTCGAAGTTGAGTTTTTAACATAAATAGGCCTACACGTTTTGAGGTCCTCTGAATCCAAAAATAATTACTATTTTCGGAAACATGTCTGTGAGTCTATGAACAGCCTAGCTCCAGAACGGAAAATCATATGAAAAAAAAAATATTTGGGTTAGGTACCTTCTGAGTATGTGACACGAAGATTGACGACAACTTTCTCTTATTTTTAAGGGAACTTGACTCGATGAAAATTTCGTTTGTCGCGGTTTTCTCAAAAATGGCTCTTGCGGTTTTCTTTAAATTTTGTACAATGGGTGCTTGTACCAAGAGCTGAAACTTTTGTTTGAATTTTTAGTTTTTGCAAAAAATAATTTTAAAAAACTCTGAAGGGTAGTTGTAAGCCACCCACCCTGAATACGCGCTATTTGCAATATGGTCTCTTGTTCTGTATCAGAAATGAAGTGAGGTAATGTATTGACCATGCTTAAAGTAATCGGATTTTATTTGAGTTACGTATCCTTCGGGGATGCTATGTGACATAGTAATGACATACTTAACACATTATATTAAAAGGCTTACCTTTTATTTTGGCAGAGGAAGTAGGCTATGTAAGTTTCACATAATTTTTTTTCCTTCCCTCTGATGGATTATATTGGTATGTATATACCGCATGTAGATAATGTAGCTACGTTATAGATACTGATCCGCCTACTTTCAGTAAGATTGATTATCACCAAGGGAGGTAGCCGAGATTGTAGTGTGGACTCGTATTCGGGAGGTTCCGGGTTCAAACCTGTCTGCCAATCTGATTTGGTTTTCTTTTCCGTGGTGTTCCCGGTAATAAAGGCAAATGCCGAATTGGATATTTAGTTACCATGATTCATCGCCCTGCTAAAGGTGAAGGTAAATTAATTTTAGACTAGGGATATCAACCTGAATGTTTGCAAGCTGGTATCAAATAAATGTAAATGAAATAAAAACTAATTTAATATAACAAATGAATTTACATCTCTCTCTAAAAATAATACTAAATAATATGTTCATAAATAAAAATCGTACAGAAATTAATCGGGATTTAATCTCCGGACACTGGCATTGTGATGACTACATTATCCGCTAGAACACTAGGACCCTTAAGTATTTATATAAAAGCAAAATGCCATATAATTCACACAAGAAATCGTTCTGCTATTATTTAAATTAAAGGCAAAATATTTCTTTTTTTAAATGATCTAATGTTCATTAAAAAACTCAATTCGACATGGAACAACATGAAATTAAAGCGGTGACGCGTATAATTATTACAGAATAGAAAATACTCATTAAAAATCTATTCTTTCAGCAGCTTAAATTTTCTTTGCTGGAAGAGATTGGGGAAGACTGCTAGTATAAGTCCCGTCTTCCTTTTCCCCTTCTCACTTTATAGTCATACCAATTATGTTGGAAAAATTATTAAAACGAAGTTAATTTAATGCCCCAAGACTACATTAATTCGGCCAGGCTTTCTCATTCAGAATTTGCATACTTTAAATATAGAAGAGAAAAACCGTGGCCGGCCGATGTGTATTATGGGAATAATATGTATGGAAATGCGAGCGACTATATAAAGGCAATTTACCTTTTTCTGTTGAAGAATATTTTAAGACCCCACTTGATGTTAAAGGTATTCTCTTGTCCCCAGGCAAGTTTAGTAGTTTTAATAACGTCATGAAAAAGGTGCTGCAGTGTGATTTGAGTGTGTAGGTTGGAGTCCCTTGCTTTACGAGCAGGGAACAGCACCTGACAACAATTGCTGCACCATGTCAAAGAAAATAGTCTTTCAGATGGATGTACGGAAACTGCACATTTTGATCCTATCCGGATAATGCACACTGATTCAAAAGTTTAAATGATTCAATCTTTCAAATTTAGGGTTGTTACTTAAGTAATACTGGCTGACTTTACACCATGATCTGTACAAATTATCTTAATTATCATAAATAAATCTCTTATTATTTTGTATTATTTTTATTATAATAATAGTATCATCATCTTGACACATCCCCAGTCCATATCTAATCTAAATATTATAACATTTCGTTCCGATACGACTTTTCATTCTCGAGCTTTGCTGTTCCAAGACGCAGAGGTAGATCAACACCCATGCACACATAGCCATGTTTCTGAAAATTGTATTTTTAGATTCAGGGGAACTCAAAACATATATCGACATCGAATTTAAGGTCTTTGCAATTAAATGTATTTTTTATTCTCCATGCTATCCAGAAATGTTACATGTACTTCATAAATACAAGCCTTTTTCAGAAAAAGACCAATTAAAATCAATTTTATTTAACCACTTACCAATACCAGGTTAGATAACGTAAAATTTCATGTTTAACCAAATGGTAGAAAGTGTAATGAACTAATGATTAAGGTGGAAATTTAGGGGAAGCCGAAATTATTTCTTGCCTAGGGCGCCAAAATACCTAAAGCCAGTCTTGCCTATACTGTAATAGGCCTACCCATGATAGGGATAGAGAAAGTAAAAATTAAAAAATAGATACCATAATCGTAAGCATTGATGAAAACAAAATTCACCCTATTCGGACACTGTATAGTACATTGTTAACGTGCAGGGTGTCCACTGGTCGGGAAAATCCGGGAAAAGCCCGGGAATTTCGTATGGTCGGGGAAATCCGGGAAAAGTCAATGAATTTGTTAAAATATCCGGGAAAATTCTAAAAATTGCAAAGTGTGATCAAAAAGATTTCTAGACAATAATAGGCCTATATGAAAGTATATTTAATTTGGACACGTGAAGTCAGAAGACTATCTATATTTAATTTATTTTATTGTTCCTAATTGTTGTATCTGTTATAGCCTAAGTAATTATTGTTTGCAATTACTTTTGTTACTAAAAGTTTTTCTTATTTAAAGTATGTATAATCCTATAATTTTTCTTACACAGTTATTAGAAAGTGCTTCATATTTTGATCGGGAATTTCTGAAATGATCAATGAAAATCAGGGAATAAGCCGGGAATTTCTTCAGCATTACTTGGTGGACACCCTGACGTGCTTAATTAATAGTTTTAAATTGCAGTATTTTCTTCACATACTATAGAAGTGAGTAATAGAAAAAGTTCTTCTTATAATTCTCTTGTCTATTTAAAGCATCGAACCTTCTATCTCTGTTTCATCTTTAATTTCCTTTCCCTTTTTTGTTCTTACGTGAGAAAAGTATTCCACAGAAAGCGAAAGAATAGGCTGGGAAGCGAGTCTCTTGTGAATGGTCTCCCATTTCCTCGCCTTGTTCTAGCGCTCCACTTCAGCGGAGTGAATCCTTTTATGAAATTCTTGTACGTGTTATGCGAGTTTATCTCAATAAAGTGGGAGCAGTTTGGGAAGGGGGTAACACCGGGGTGTAGGGTGACATCGAGTGCATTAAGGGTAATGGTCTGGAGCGC
Organism: Ectobius pallidus; assembly: GCA_964059195.1. Taxonomy (NCBI): domain Eukaryota; kingdom Metazoa; phylum Arthropoda; class Insecta; order Blattodea; family Ectobiidae; genus Ectobius; species Ectobius pallidus. Next base: position 117,953,205 of record CAXKWD010000005.1, read on the forward strand.
TTAGACGGATGCCAGTCCGGTATTTTTGGTTCTAGGCGCCATCCGTTTAGCAAGTTCTCTTCCTTATTGATGTATGACGCTAGAATCTTTTTTTTTATCTCCCTCCCGAAGCGCTGGTCGGCATTCCATTGTGAAATAGTTCGCATAATGCTGACGGCTGTGTTTTTCAACGCGGTATGTGTCACCTTGCGATGTATGTGCGTTGCGAAGCACCTCTGTGAATACCCAAGCTGGATATTCCCACTGCGTTTTTTTTACCTGTAGGCCTATATAGTAACCTGGGAAATAATGTGTATTGCATTAAATTAGCAATTGTTTTTATTATATTATTCGAGAATACGACCTTAATTAAATTTTACTTTCAGTGGTTAAATTTAAAATTCCCTTTAGACAGGCCTACAGGCTGAGGTAGATTTCGAAGTGCTAAATCTCGCCTTATATGAGAGCTATCGAGAAACCAGTCACTGATTTATGGAGTACTCATCAAGAGCTTTTCAACGATACCCCATAAGACGTGGTTTCAAAAATTTCGAATTTCCATCCCCCCACCAACCACCCCCCACTCGTACCCCCAAAACCCCTGAATCGTTGGTATCACTGTGAACTCCATAGAGAGTACTCTAACTTTTCAAACAAAGTTTCCCTCTATACTTCATAGGGGCCGAGATATAAATTTTTCAACCCCCTCCCCCGACCCTCCCCTTAGGCCAGATTTGCTCATTAACGAACTTGTCCGAGCTATTGGGCCTAGAAATAACATAATAAAATTTGGTTCAAATATCTTCAAAATTACGGCCGCTAGCGTGTAAAGATATATATATATATATATATATATATATAACTTTTTTTTTTTTTTTTTGAACAGGCGGTTGTTTGTACCTAGGGTGGTATGAAACTTAAAGATTTGAAAGAATTTTTCGAAAGTCATGACATGGTATCGATTGCAATAGGTAGATTTTTCTTCGAAATCTACCTAAAAATGTGATAGTAATAAAGTAACTAAATGCCTTATAAAATCATCAGCCACACTTCGAAACATCTATTGCTAATAAAACTGCTATATTAAATTTTATATAACAGTGACTTAGAGGGTAGTTTACTAGTGTTCAGGCATGATTTTTATCTGCTATGTAGACTATAGTGTACGACAGTCTTTATAAAAATTTTGTAGGCCTATTATATATTCGTAGAGAGAATTTAATTTGAACATTCTTGTAGAACAAATCTAATATATAAAGTCGAATGTGTGTTTGTGGGTATGTATGTATGTTTGTTCCTTATACAAATCTACATTTCTTTACCAATTTACACGGAATTTTGCACACATACCCAGTTAAGCCCGGAAAGTATAGCGGTCAACATTAAAATTGAAACAAATCAGTCCTTCCCTTGAAAATTATATAATTTCTGTGAATATTCTACTGAAAAAAATGAAATGTTGTTCAGTTCACATGGCAACAGTGAATTGTTTACTGTGATTACATAGGGCCTTGGCAACTATATAGCCTAATGCTGGACTTGAACGAATTATGATTCCATGTAATATATTGGCGAAAATAATTACTGAAAAATGAATTACACGAAAATAAAGCACAGTGTGATGCAGTCACATAACTTTCTCTACCCTCGACATAAGAAATATTTTCTCACTTCACATTTTGATGTAGAATAAGAGGTCGTATTGCAGGAACAACTTAAGTGTGTGAGTATGCTATATCAGAAGTCGGTAAATAGTCAGTTATCCATAGCTGTAGGCTTTGTATTAGTTAAGATTTATCATAGGCCCTAAGCATGGGATGGAACATTTTGAGTCCTATACTCGCAGTATATTATGTCCCGGGTTTTAGGGGAGGAAAGTATGAAAGTGATACTGCATTTCTATTTTATTTCAGGCCCGAAACGGTATAACATGAGAATGAGAAATAAAATTTTCCGTCAAGTCAATACAATCTTACGTAATTTATGTTTCTTCTTATTTCAACCCCTCCCAGGCATGATGAGTAGAAGCAACGGAATGCAGCATTCGACATCCTTTATGAACCATAAAAAGCAATATCTAGCGTTTTCTGAGGGAATAGTCTGAGTGCCATATGTTGTTCTTCCTCATTTCGAATTCTACATACATTATTATATCAGGACCTAGAGTTTCAACATCGAAAGTCCTCCATAAGTTAATTTCAAATTACAAAATACAAAGCCCGGGCGACGCCGGGCCTTTTCAGCTAGTTTATTTATAAAATTAACCATTGTTGAAGCAGAAATAAAATAAGAAGGCTTGTGTTTTGAATGCACAGTTCTAAAAGAAAGTATATAGAAATAGAATTAACCCTTTCAGAGCCGACATTATATTATTATAAGCATTTATGTAATGATTTGAGCAGTTGTTTTTAATCACTGTAGAAAATTTTAGAGAAATAACTCATATTCACGAATGAAATTTTAACGCGTGGATAAAATTTCTCATACTGTAACATAAAGCATTACTCTATTATGCAATTTTTTTGAAGATGCATATCTACGTCAGTCACAGTGAACAGGTAAACGTTATTCTTTATTTAAGAACTCGTAGAAGCCTGCAAGCTAAAATATGAGTTGTAGAAATTCTTCTCGGTTTTGCAGCCAGGTGAAAAATTTCCTTCAGCCTCTGGAACATTCCTGAGAATGGAGACAGGTCAGATACTAAAATATTGGATACCACAAGAAGAATTTGGTACGCCAGGAAAACTTCAAATCCTACACTAAAATTAATTGTTGTGAAATCTGATATAGGCTTATCCGTGTTGTAGTAATGTACGTAAGAAACTAAATGCAAATAATATCAGGCTTAAAAAGTAAATACAGTTTACTATTTTCTAGAAATAATTGAATACAAAGAAATACAAGTGGAGATTCATTACTACGTAGTCCAATAAAAATTTGCCAAGAAGGCATGGAAAATTATTTTACTCAAAATAACTGCTTGCTTCGATGCAAGTTTCCAGGAGAGAGAATACATCAATAGGTGCATCGGAATCTGAAAAGTTTCGTACATAACATTGTAATAGCAATTCTACATTATTCAAATACGAATAAAAATGTTTCTTAAGATTTTTTCTGCATTATATTTTGGTGTCAAATTATGTGATGCTGAATTATCGACACCGAATCAGCAACAATGCTCTCAACAGAGAGTTTCTTTGGATGCTTCTTTTGCAGTTCCAGTCTCAAGAGCCATTAATTGACATATCAAAACCTACAGCAATGAACAAGGTATCACTGGATAGGATTGATTACCGACTTTTGACATAGCATACTCATAGTATACACGAACTCAGGCTTAGATTAGATTAATGAGGGGTAGTGTAATCCCTTCGGCTTCTCAACACAGCGACCTCACTAGATCTATTGTGAATACCATATACCCTATTCTAGCAGTCACCACTTTAATTTAAGGCTTTTTTAAAAATATAGTCTATAATTTTCCTGGGTGATTTCCAGTCCTGAAACCGGGAATTTTTCGTTACTGAAAACCCCACTACCCGGCCGGGAATCGAACCCGGACCGCCAGGATGAAAGGCAAGTTTGCTACCTATACACCCATGGCGGCATATAATTCAGGCTTTAAGTTCTACCTTTGCTTGAGGCTGAGACAATTGAATATGCACTTCCCGCACTTCGCTGAGAAATTAATTTCAATAACCCCACAAAATCTAATTATTTTATGGAGATTTCTGGTGTAATAATACTTGGCAATATTTAGAGCTCTTTGAATTTTAGGCATACGCCCATAAGATTGGTACGCCAATGTAGAAAATTCCATGTATAGTGCAGTTATTCATTGCATGGCCAGGCGGCATCAAAGGAATAAACCATTAAGTCGGTGTTTCTTTATGTTAGTTGATCTGACTAAATCACTCTTGGCTTCCGCTTTCCAAAACAAAAGCAACGTTGCAATATTCTCCCATTGTTATCATTGACCTCAGTTTTTCCCTCGCTTTAATGAATTCACACGTGTTATTGTTTACTGTAACTTAATCTTGCAACCGCGCATTTCACTCCACGCGGAGTTGACGAGTAGCTGTCAAAATTGTCACAGGACATTCTTAGATTTTGATTGGCTGAGGTAACTAGCTGATACGATGCAAGTTAGTGTAATCGATCTTTCATTAGAAAGTTTCGCGGGTAAACTTCGCCCATTTTACAAAGAGTTGTGCACTTCTAGTAACTACATCCATTACATAATCGAGACGGAAGAATTTACTGTGCGAATTATCTGTACGGGTTCATCTAAGAACTCTACAAATTAGCTATCTTCTTAAAAACAGAGAGAACATGTCTACTGGTACAAAATATATACCTGTCTACGTTTGGTGTTCAGGCGACAGACATTCGTTTCTCCCGAATCTGTTCATTAGTGCTCGACCGTAATTAATTAGATTCTACACTCTACAGTTAATAAAATGTTGTGCCATTATGTTCGTTGCGATAGCGTTGTAGCCAATTTATGACTGCTTATAAAATTGATTCATCGTGACAGTAGAGGTGACTTCCCCTTGCAGATTAACTTCTGAACGTGGGTTTTGAAGCAAGGCAATGAACATACATCACTAATATCCAGCCTGGGCTTCCTAGACACTTTGGCATAAATCTCACATGTGTAACCCTAACGTTTGTGACTATGCCAACTCACGAACTCTGTTCCATTGGAAACAAACATGGATATAAATATTCAGAAGTAGAGAACCGAGCCAATTATACGAGTCTCTATGTGATAGGGCTATTGGCATTTCACAGAATTTCTAAAGTAATGGATCGTATTCAAAAAAGTTAAAAATCATTTTATATTAGCTTAGTGAATTCTCCGTGGCGTAGTAGTTGAGTCACTGCGCTATAAACTGGTATGTCGCGGGTTTGATTCCCGATGAGATCGGTGGTATTTTTCCATTGGCCGGGGTCGACTCAGCCTCTAACAGAAATGAGTACCAGGAGTACTCCTGGTTTTATTTTTTATTTTTTAAAATTATTACTGCCATGCTCCATTCCTTAAGAATATTACATGCCTTTTAACTTCAATATACACAATTTGTAAATATTTAACTTACATTAGGCCTATAGTAAGTTCAGTAAGAATGTTTTAAATATCCTCAATATTGTGATAACTCCTATTATAACCTTTTTTACTTAATTCTAATACATCTTGTAAAGTTATTTATTAAGGTAAGTTGAAATTTGTGCTTCAGTTAATCTATATCTGTGAAGTTTATGGATTTCACGTAATTAACAAAGTTTTTTTAATGAGTTTTCATAAGTTCCTCTTTGGTTACGGGCCATGCACATCCTGTACTTAGTATTTTCCTGATCATGTCATTTCTTTGTTGGTTTACAATTTTACACCTGAATATTATGTGATCTACCGTTTGATCCTCTTCTTGGGTAAAAAGCGGCCGGTGAGTAGGGCTGACAGCCTTACCACCTTCCTTTGCCGATGTCTCAATCTGAGAGCCTCAACCTTCTGGAAACTCTATGGGTCTTCATGACCCATACGGGTTTTCGTTTTACCTTTTTTCTAGTGAATTCTGGTGTTCCTTCAAATCATATATATAGACTATGTAATTTCTCTGCGTATGAATGAAATTGAATGCGAGTTGCCCGTAGTGAATGTAGTTCGCCACTAAGATATGCTCACATGGAAAATAATTCTCGCGTCGCTATTTCAGCCTCTTTATTATAGCACCAGTCTTCTACATCAGAGACACGTCAATATAGATTTATGAAAATTATCAAAGTGAAAGGCCTATGCATAAGAAACTAGAAGCGTGAGATATATATAGGTTTCCAGTCACCATATCGTATGCTACGCCTTTGAAAGCGGAGCGAAGAGAATGAAATATTGCTCTTGATAAGACTAGAATAATTGTGTAAGTGCGTACCACTTATAATAAACTAGCGAGGACTTCGACTTATATTTTCGTTCGTTAAAGTTTCCATTAAAGGATGTTTTTAAAGTAACTGCAAGAATGCAGTAAAAATAATAATGCACATGAATAATGCAATAAATGTTTTATTATTTTCTGTTTAATGCAGTAAAACTGTATAGATTTTACGCGAATTCGTTTCTACATCATTATTATATTTTTAAATTCAATTTAGAACAAAATTACAACATGGACGCATTATAACAAGCTATGAAAGTAAAAATGCGCAAATTTTAAGTTATATGACAGATTCTCTGAATAAACAATATAGCCTAAAAAACAAGTCATGTTTATCTGACACTATTTCTTTATTTTTCTCATTAATTATAGAAATATAATGCAAATACAGATACATTTCAAATACAAATACAATATGAATTATAATAAATACATACAAGTTTTAGGTATTAAAAAAATATTTACATCCCAGAGATTAAACTGCTCGGGCTCGGGTGCAGTTCAGTTCCAACATTTTCAATTGTATAACAAAGTACATAATGCAAATTTAAAAGAGAGCAAAAAAACACACAGCTATACTCACACAACAGAAAAAACAAAACAAAAACACAATAAATATTATATACACAACATGGCTGTAAGTGTCAACTTATAAAAATATACCAAGAAAGTAAGAGCAATTTTTTTTATATATCTTATTCTATTCTTAACGAGGAGGTTCTGGTTATCGAACCAGGCCCTCCAGATAAGTAATAGCAACGATAACTATAGACCACGAAGGAGCTACACACACTTATTTTATATTATACAGAAAGAAAGCTAATTTGAATATTATTAAAAGAAAATTGAGCCGAAATTGCCTTTAATGAGCATGTGGACGATTCAAATTTACATTAACCAGTGATGCGTCAAATTTTCATAAGTATGTCACTGAGTCGTGTGCAAACTATTAATAAATGTTTTATCAATCCGTAGATAGTTAATTGCATAGATCGTTGGTTTATATCAAATCTCTCTATATATAAAAGGCTTTGTCCTGACTGACAGGAATCAACGTACAGCCTAAACTGTAACAGGTAGAGACTTGGAATTTTGACAGTACCTTCGTTTCATAATGTAGGTGCTCACTAAGAAAGGATTTTGAAAAATTCTGATTTTAAATGCCAAAAATCAAATGTTTTTGAGAATACTTAATCCCTTCTTACACAGAATTATCGAATCCGAATCACATTTGACATTAAAACATATTGTTGCCAGTGGGTTTCAGATGGGTTTGGAATTAAATTAAATGGAAGTTTGACAATTACAGTTGGCTTTGTCTATTTTTGTTATACCTTGGAAATGAAACTTTCGCGATCGCTTGAATGTTGTAAGCCCTAAATATTAATATCTGTTTTATTTGGACGAAAATCACTATACAGGGGTTGTCTGGCCCAAGGAACTCGAATCTGAGGTCGCTTTTACCAGGCGATGCTATCTAATCGTGGTATGTAGTTTACGTGATTTAGGTGTTAATAAATATAATGATTTAACTTAACTATTATGCTCTTAATTTTTAATTTTTGAAATAATTATCGCGGGCGAAGCCGCGGGCACATGCTAGTTGTTTATATAGGCTATCGACCGTTATGCTCAGTGGAATTCGTGGTGCAGTTCATTAACAAGCAGCATTTAAAAAAGGAGTAATTTGTGGTAATGTAGTACACAGAGAAATATACAGCGATTATTTGTGGCTGTGAGTGTGGTTGTCTGTAGCATTTTTTCGGTTGTTATAAATAACAACCCAGGTATTATCTTTCAATTATGACCCGCCAATTAGCGTTAATATACGAGTATCATTACGTTACTTTAATGACATGGTGTAATGAAGTTTATTATGTCATAATAATGGTTTCATATTGACACACAAATAACAGTCACACATTTGCACAAAGTATGGTTGAAAGTGGCAAATCAAGCGTTATTAAAGGAGGAAATTAAGTAGCAATTAAGCTCGCAGGCGTTTTGAGCCCTTTTAACAAGGAAGCTACCCTGGAATCCGTCCTTTCTCCCAATATTAAGGGGTGTTTATGTAATTAGTTGATGAATATTTAATGTGTGACCGAAATGAGCGTTGCTCAGTCGACAGTCAATTTGCCCTTTTATTTTATGTTTAAAAAAGGCAAAGAATGTATAGATATTATTATGTAGGCCTATATGCTTCTTGTATGCAAGTTAGTTGTGAAATAGTACGACGTTACTTATGAGTAAGGCCCGCTTTCATAGGTTTTAAACTAGTTTAACTTAACTTTAAGTTTTTATTTATTGGATAATTTTTTCTATACATATAATAATTTATTTTATTTGAGAATGATCATGGCTTTTTGGTTAAATACCAATATTTATAGTGCATTTAACACTGTGATATTTTAACATAATTATCCATTTCATTGTCACACAGTGCCACAGTGCAATCTTATGAAACCTAAAAATGGCTAAATAAGACGTTAAAAACTAAAAACAAAACAAAACTAAAAAACAAAAGAAAACAAAAAAAAAGGCTAAAAATTTTTACATGCGAGAAATACTTAAACTAATATGTAATTAATCTTATTTTTTCTTTAAAAGTTGCTTTTTTAAAATATACTTACCCTACACTTTGCATTTGCCAGTACATTTTTAAGAGAAAATATTGCATTGCATTTTGTAATTTTGTAACTACAGCGTTTCTGTAAAAGAAATCGTTAGTGAACCAAAATCATCGGTTTCTTTAGAAGAAAATTGTCATTCTTAAGAAGCGTGCACTTGCAGTTTATTCACAGTGCTTATTCCAGTAAGATGCCGGGGAAGTAAAGTATTCTTAAAATTGTCTGATTACTTGAAAAACGTTATTGAGTTTACATAGTATAGTTCGAAATGACAGAGGTAATTCTAAGATGAATTGTGTTCTTTAAACTATAAACTGTTGAAAATTAAGCAAAAAGTGTTCCTGTAGTTTTGTAGTTCAGAACCATGGAAATTGTAGGTACCGTAAAAATAAAAAATAGTACGCAGCCCCGACTGTTTTTGCAACAATGGATCTCAAACAATGGACCCCCTTTTATTCGAGTGTAGTGAAGTGAAAAGTGAAAGAGAAATTCTGATAAATAGTGTTCTTAAAGAAGGCAACTGGCCAATGCATAAGTCTATACTAATAAAAACAAATAAAAAATAAAAAAATAAAAATAAAAACACTTGAAACCATTTATAAAATTTGTGAACTCATTAGACTTTCAAGCGTTGAAAAGGAATTAAGAACAATAGCCATCAGAAAACATGTTGTATCTGTAAACAGGAATTATGTTATTCACTCATCAATTTAAGAATATATAAGAGCATGTAGTACTACCATGTAGTGGAGCATGCAGAGGGAATAATAATTTTAAAAAATACTTTGTGTCAGTGTGTGTATCGTACGTATTAAAGTGAAACTTCAAAAAAGGGTGAAAAAACTAAAATAAATATATTGTAATATGTTTAAAAAACTAAAACAGGACTTGTAAAAACCTAAAAATCCGAGCACTGTTTATGAGAAACATAAAACACCCCACGCGATCTTCCCATCTAGAAGCGTTTCGGTTTTTTCTTTATATGTGGCATAAAACAAGCTCTTAAATTACGTTGCATTTAAATATGCAATTACGAACACACTGTTCTCGAAATTCAGATCAGAACTTAAGTCTTCTTAAGTCTTCAGAACTTAAGTGTAACTTAAGATAGGCCTATAAGTAGGGACCGGATTCTTAGGTTTTTACCTATTTTTTTCCTTACTTCCAAAACAAGAAGCGCTCATACACTTTTTCGAATCATGTCCATAGGATTCACCCACATTAATTCTGTGGCACCTAAAAATACCTAAATGGGGTATAAAAACCTAACTATACCTAAACGGGATATAAAACCTAAAATATGTAATTTCCGCTCCTTTTTTGTCTTTTTTGTTTGTCAGTTGAGAAATCGATATTTCACGGGGAGAGAATAATTTTTGTCGGGTAGAAATTAATACCACCAGCGTTTAATTCAACCCATTGTCGTCTAGGATGGACAGTATCAAGAGAGGAAAAGAGTACCGGCGTATTCCTTTTAAAATATTCGTACGAACAACCATTGTTGCCGTGTATGAACAAGGATATAGATTTCTGTGTGTTAAAGCACTTGTTTTTTGTTTGCCTTTAGTACTTCCCTGTTATTCATACTGAGTGGTCACACTGTGAGTTTTAAGAAGACGTGTTAATTATGCCGAAACAAATGAAATCGAGTGGATTGGCAACGACCTGAATTTCTTCTTCTTATTATTCTACTTCTTCTGAGGTCATTTTATGACGTTGCATCCCGCGGGTTTCTATGTCTGCTTTGTTGTTTTCCAAGTTGCTCCTGCTGTATATGACAGACGTTGTCATTCAATACAACTCACAGTTGAGAATCTTGAAAGATATTTAGTGATATACTGTAACCAGGAAATGTGAGGCAATCTTATTTTCACTGATTCTTTTGATTGTTTATGCTTTCTTTCTTCAATTGTGTAATATTGTCCTAAAGCAAGTTTACACAAATTTAAGTAAATTTTGTTATGTTAAACTTTACAAGTATTATGTATTGAATCCTATGTAGCACATTCAAATTTATGAAACCAATTATTCTACCCGAAAACGATATTTTGGACAAAAAACCTAAAAAAAACTATTTCACCTAATGAAAAACCTAAAACAGTGTTTTTAAAAACCTAAAAATCCGGTCCCTACCTATAAGTAATGCTTATACGTATGCCTTGGCCTACCTTTGGTTATTTCACAGTAACACACGAAACACACTGTAAAATTTCAGAGCAAGAATTTCATGTTTATGTCTTCATAAAATTTAACTTAAAGGGGTTAATTAAAATGATCTGAAGCGATAAAATACCGTGAAATGCCTTTTGTAACGTTGTTGGAGAAATTATATTATTATAGCATATTTGTTGTTAGGTTAAGTAGGTTATGCTGAGAATGCTGGCTCGCTTTTTCGTATATTAACTGATGCGGAAGCTAACCGGAGTTCTCTTCTGCAGTTCTCGTGTGCAGGAGAATAACCAAATATGCCTACATGAATTTCTCAAACTTCTTCATAAATTAGTTTCTGAACTTACTTCGTGTTGCTCACTTGGTTGACCTTATACTTAACAGAGCTTAATTGGTATGTAATACACCCCAGTTCACACCAATTCTTTCTTTAGCGTAGGGAGTTTAATATACAGATAGGTAACCAAAGATCTAAATTCTTTTTTCCACTCCTTAGCTAGTAAGTGGTACTTACGAACGTTGTTTACATGGCTCGTAAGTTGACATTCCCACACAGTCTTGTTGCTAAGGACGGTTGCGATGAGGTTAAATTACTTACGGTCCAAGCGCTACGTCATAATTCATTACGATACACTTCATAATACAAGCCTTTATGGGCACGGCCCCCAGGACAAATATTCGGTTCCCATAACAACAAACACATGCGAATCACTTTCTGAAATAAACATCTATTTTCAAGAATGTATTTACATAATATTTTCAGGTAATATCACAATTAATATAATTAAATTGATATAAATAATCATCGTGCAAAAAATAGCATGCAACACACGGGCCGTAAAGGCATTTACGGGTCTCGAATTTCCTCGACCCGTAAACGTGCCTTACGGCACTTGTATCGCAATTTACTATATCTTATATTATGCAAATCCAGTTTTTACTTTTTTATGGCCTCTGTAGAACTCAAATCTTATGTGAAACTTACATAACTTCCTCTGCACAAATAAAAGTTTGACTCTTAGTATGATATAGGCATATTATAATTATGTGACATCCTCTTCATGTAAATTGGTTATAAAAATGAATAGAGTGCACATCGTATCGCATCCCCGAAGGATACATAACCCAAATAAAATCTTATTAACGCACTCACGTAACCGTCTTTACTTCAAGCATGCCCAATAATTTGAAGTATCTACAGGGTGGGCCAAAGTCACGCACCATAGGGATTATATTATTTTGTGATTATGTTTTCAATATGAGAACCGTTCAGATCAGAACATTTCTGTAAACGGTCGCCCATGTTCCTTAGAACACTGGACATCAAGTTTGGCGTGACAGCACGGCACTCTGCTACTATTCGCTCTCGAATATGGTTTTCATCCCTGATCTTCACCACGTAGGCTACACTTTTGCCTTCAGGTACCCCCATAAGTTTTCGCAAAATCCATTGGATTTAAATCAGGGGATCGAGGAGCCCACTCCATTCGTCCTCTAAGACCAATCCACTGTTAAACAAATTATATTCCTATGGTGCGTGACTTTTGGCCCACTCTGTACATACTGTTCGCCTCTTTGCGAGAGACTGAAACAACCTAGAATATGCACGCTTTGCAATAAGTTTCATATCTTGTTAAGAGTGTGAAGTGAGAAAGTTGTATTTCCCGTACTTTGGGTAGAGAAAATTCCGCTAGTGTAATATATAATTTTTCTTTTACTTAACATTTCAAGCATTGTTAATTTTTAGATCATGATTTTACCTTTTCGGACATATTTTGGTGACTTACGGTAACAATATTCAAGCACTGTAGTTTTTTTTTCTTTCTTTTTTTTTCACGACGTAACTAATTAGTGGTACTTACGAATATTGTTGCCGTGGATCGTAAGTTGACATTCCTACACGCTTTGAAAACAAAAGAAATCTCAATGCTGTAAAAATGGCAAAAAGCACACTTGCCGTAAGTAAATCCATCAAAATACAAGCCTTTATCGAAGACCGGAACCAAGGTCCCCCCAGTTTGTGGCGACTTTAACAGGTCAAATATTCGGTCCCCATAACAACCAACACATGAAGATCACTTTCTGAAATATAACATCCATCTTCAATAGTGTGTATACACAATATTTTCAGCTAATATCTCAATTAATATAAATAAATTGATATAAATAATCATCGTGCAAAAAATAGCATGCAATACTCGTTCCGTAAGTGCATAACGGATCTCGGAAATTGAAACAACTCTTTCCTCGATCCGTAAGGAGCGCTTACGCAATATACTATTTCATAATAGAAATCTAGTTCTGAACATGTCGGAAGCACCCTGGATAAAAATTTATTTTTATGTTGTATACTGGAAAAATTGCTGACAATTCGTTAACAATATCTGTGCCTGGGGCATGTAATATCTCCTCTATGATGACTTCGAGCACAACACAGTATCTGTTGCCACAGTTACACATTGTTTGACCAACTGAAGTGCATAAGCGATGCTGATAGTTTGCTCTCCCGGAAGAGATAATACGCAATTCTAAAGTAAACGCAACTCCAATTACTAGTGAAAATTATGCAAACCGCCTTAATGTCTACGCCCTATTCAGGCTTGACAAGTGTGTGGTGTGTATAGCCGATATCGAAACAAATCGGAGGGTGCGTGAGGGGGGCAGTATTATCAGTCAGTGCTCAGTATGGGAACAAGGGGAACCACAGGACACAAGCATTTATTTGTGGTTGATGATGCAGGAGAGCTGAAATTATTGTTGTTGGCAAACCTGTATGCAGGGGGTTCCCGGAGATGTTGGGCTTAGGGCAGAATTCGCAGAGACTTCGCACCTTGGTCCTAGATCTCTATTAAAAATAAAATTTTCAAAATGGTCACAAGGAAGCTTTGGATGTCTATCATTCTGTAAGCTGACTTCTTATTATGTTTTAGGAATCCTGATAAATCTAACCTGAATAGTAATTTGAATTCTCGATATCGTATTAAGACATGTACAACGTATTAAATTAGTGGTACGGAATAATAACTCCTATCAAGTCTTTGGAAGAATGAACTGACTCGAAGACTTGAAGGGTGATAAGTCATATTTGAAGTGAAAACAAAATATTTGTCGATATTTGGCAGTTCTTAGGTGCAATTTACAGATTTGGGAGTCATTTTTCAGAATTTCTCTTTTACTAAGGAATTTTGTATAAATTTGTTTTAGTGTTGAGATAGGTTTTGTAACATTATATAATGTACGTGATCATTTTAAATAGTAAATAGTAGGTCCGAAAGTCATGGATGTGTGGCATTTCTCAAATGTAGGTCCAATTGAACATCAGAAACAGAATTTCCAACATCAAAAGATGTCCAAGACATGTGGGATATCTCAGTTTCATTAAAACTTGATTCACCTCTACATAGCTAAAGAATCTAACGCACATATGAGATTTCTCTGTATAGATGGGTATAGAGTATAGACGAACTTAATACATTCGTACCATAAAGTTATTTTGCCCCAAAATTGGACTTGTTGGGTTTCTCATTTCCGTGATGCAATTGCAAGCTTCTAACATTGCGTATTTCATTGAGGAAATGTTTCATTTTGTGAAACATATGATTAGCGGAGAACGGTCACTATACCTACTTCTCCAACTTCCGGTTCCGTGCAAACATCCCACGAATTTATCTAATCGTAATGTAAAATTATAAGGCCTTAAATCTGATATAGGCCTAAAGTTTTTTTTTTTCCTATTAGTGTCGAAATTACCCGTTGTTCGAAAATTTTTTAAAGACTGGCCGAAAACGAATTCTTACATCCTATCTATCTTTGGATTAGGATATCATTGAAACTAATGAACTAGTAGATATAATAAAAAAATTAGCTATCCCTAAAGCAATAGAAACTATTATTTCGCAGTCTTTTGTCAGAAGAGAATTATAAGGAAAACCCAGACAAAAATAGATCAGAAGAAATGTCTCGCTTACCTTTACATTATTATTATTATTATTATTATTATTATTATTATTATTATTATTATTATTATTATTATTATTTCTCTAACGGCAAGTTACATTGAACATGAAAAATATTAACACTCTGAATCGTCATTCTTCTTTCTTTAATGTCGCGCAGCTTCAGAAGAGTCTCGTAGAGCAGGTGGCCCCTATTCATATCTTTTTGGAGATTACAGAGCATGCATGTAGAGATATGGAGTCCTAAATGACGGAGATGTTTTCCAAGTACGCTAGCCAAAACAAGAGACGTGGAGAATTGTACAATAGGCCTCTGCGTTTATTCCTTGTCTTCTTGGCAGAAACTCCAGGCTCAGGTCTTTGGCGATAGAAGAGGATAACATCGGCATTGAAAAACTGGTACCTTGTCACAATAAATGTCTTGACAGCAATGGCGATTACGTTGAGAAATAGAGTAAGGTACTGTATCTTTGTAAAAACAGTTTTGGGTTGATATGTTTCGTTATGTTTACTTCTGGATGACCCTCATAGTTAGCAAATAAAATACACTAGTTGTGTTTCATTGTTTACTAAGTGAATAAATTTAATAAAGTGAATAAGTGAATAAATGTCTTGACAGCAATGGCGATTACGTTGAGAAATAGAAACAAAGTTTTGGGTTTCGTTATTATTTAACTGTGCCAAATCGTTCTTTACTTCTGGATGACCCTCATAGTTAGCAAATAAAATACACTAGTTTTGTTCCATTAATTACCAAGTGAATAAATTGAAAAAAATCTGTATTTATTTTACGTATGCATACGTTCGAAAGAACTTCATTTTTGCGGAGGAAATGGTTGCTTTGGATGTCTAGTTACATGTACAATGTCTTTGTTGGCGAATGTCATTATTTGTGGCGGTGGAGCATATACCCCCTTCAGGAACACATAGAGGGGAACCCAGCGTTCATTATGATGATATGCCTTGCAAATTACGCGGAATTTTACCTACTCTACGTGGCTAGTTTCACCCTCCCTCCACGTGCTCTCACCAAGTGCTTCAGTTGGTATCGGGCACTCGTTGTTACCGGTACTGTTAATTTCTTTCCCCAACACCGGAATATTTTGTACTTCAAAACTAACTTTTTAATTTAATGAGAAGCTCCCGCTCTAAAAAGCTTTAATTTGCTTTCCCATGAGAGTTGTTATTCCCCTTTTAATATGCTGGTACAGTACAATATATAGTACAATGAAATCAGGTAAACTGATGTAACAAAGTGCCAGAATGCTTTTGTTCAATCAGTGATAATTGCAATTATGCTATGCAGAAATTAAGTTATTTTTGTTATCGATTTCCGCGTTAAGCTCCAGATCGATTCATTAAGCAGGTCTTTCGGAAGAACAAATGTCTAGTTTGATAAGCATATAGGAAGGAATATGTGGGTAATATTATTTGTAAAAAATACCTGTATTGCAACTTCCAAAGGCGTATACGAACAGTGTAAAGCAATATGTTATCATGAGAACTGATTTGCATTTGATAAATTCTTTCTAATATATTACCATAAAATAGGCACTAAATTGGGCATTACTCCGGTACCGGAAACCGATTTGGTCCAATATAAATAGGCTTCTTCCCATGGACGTTATAAATGTGTATACCAAGTTTCATGAAAATCCGATAAAGCGTATTTGAATTATCGCGCGGACAGACAGACAGACAGACATTTTCCCGTCCACCACACAATCTCAGAAAGTACCATTCTAGCACTTAATAAACCGTTATTGGGATTCAATATTTTTATCGGCTCATGAGTGACTTTGCGCTTTTCATTGTATTGTTTATTTTTAATAATCACTGCTAGTTTGTTTTCTTTGCGTAAGTGTTGCCCATTGAAGAAATACATTCTGCTAAGGGAAGTGTCAGTTTAGATTTAGTCACTAAATCTATTTTCTGATTATCACTCCGTAGGAGCTTAATAATTAATTAATCTATAATATTATATTTATAACCAATAGGACAGTATACTATAATTGCGTATACTTTGAGTATACTTGAGTATATTGAGTGTACTATGATCGAGAATCAATATATTTTATTTACTCGTGGATTACTTTGCATTTTTCAATATTATTGTATCATCGGTTTTTAAATACTCCTGATAAATTCAATTCAATTCAATGCCAATAGCTGGTTTGTTTTCTTCGCATACATATTTTCCATATAGAGAAATACATTCTGGTAAGAAAATACCAGTTTAGGATTTTGTCTCAATCCATATTTTCAAAATTCTGTTCTGGCGGGGAAAAAAATAAAGTTTTATAGGCCTATAGCTCAAATATTATTAATTATTATTTATAAAAATCTTATTAGAAAAATAAATAAGCTTCTGTCGGTAATGTAGGCCTAACAACTAGTGAATTTATGTATTAACTGAAATTTGATATAAAGAGATCCATATCACACTAGCATATTTTTCAAATAGTTTTGTTTCTTATACAGTAGTCAATTATAACTTAACCGTATATGGGAAATTAAGTTTATAACTAAAGCATTACTACCGAACATACTATACCATTAGCCTAATATTATTATTATTATTATCATCAAATTATTGTTATTATAATTATTATTACCATTATTGTTATCAATTGCCACGTACTTTGTTCGACGCCAGTGAATCGTGCGAAGTATGAAGACTGTGGTTGACAAGGGTTGAAGCACTTTGGTCGAGTGAATATTAAGCAGGCTTTCCCCGACCACAAGCCTAACAGTTCTTTGTATGATGTTCAGATCTTGGAAACCGTTCCCCTTCATCTGCTTGGTGTGTAGAGAGTTGGTTCTATTTTAATACAGTTAAACTACTGCAGGGGGTGGTGAATATTCCATCACTTTGATTTGATTTGCGTTTCCACCCACTAGGGAAGATTCCTTTCGCACGAGTTGGTGTCAAAGGATTTTCCACAGTGTGGAACTCGTGTACTCTGGTAGCTGCCTCACTTTTTTCTCGCTACTCACGGGGCACCATGCACTGAAATTACTTTAAAATGACTGCGGAACACCACTCCACTCATGAAGAGGCCTCGCGCAAGTTCGCATATGCTGGGATTTAAAGCCGATAGAACTCGCGCTTTCGTCTATCCTGCAGCAATAAGAGACGATTGTAACCTATGTCAAGGCCCATTGATAATATAATGTTAAACTAGTTAGTTATCCTTCCTTCGTACGTGTGAAAAAGAACTTTGAATTGTTTTAGTCTTATCTGAGAAACATCACGAGGAAGTAACCGTACTTCGTTTTTATAATGAGCCTGACGTTTTTCCGTAGTTTATGATAGAATCCTCTCTGCATCTAACTCCATGCGAACCAGCTTATTTGTGCAATATTGTTTCAATATTTGAGTTGAAAATTATGTGATTTGCCTTTAGTGAATGTTTCTTGATCATTATTTCGATACAGTAGCTGTGTGAAGTGCTGTAACCGATTAGGCTTATCCACTTCTATTGGTTTTGCCAGTAGTAATGAAATATTGATATTTATCTGTGAAATTGTTAATCTATCATGGCTAGTGTTTATGTTAACTGACACTGAATTTTAATGATTGTGATAAGTGAAATATAGAAAATGAGTCAACGGCTATAATCCTACTTCTTTTTTGGATATAAAAACTATGTTCATACAGAATTTCACTTCTGTCAGGTGAAGTGCCATGTAAGTGCCGTTTAAGTGCCATGACCCTCTGAAATACGTCTTTAGTATCGGTAATGGGAACCCCATAAAGTATTTGCAGAATGTAGGGTAATTAATTTAGTATTTTATGATTTTATAATATAGGCCTACAACTGAATACAATTCTATTTTACAGGGTAGAATTTGGCAAAATACATCTTGTCTGAAAACTTAAATCTCACTACACCCTCAGGAAAATTAAGCGGACATTCCGAAGTCGTTCGCAGCGAAGGAAGAGATGAGTTAATATATAGACAAGTTCTGGAAACCTAAGACCGACATCTTTGTAGACCTATATTAATTCCAGGGATTCTTGTACTACAAGCTTTTATCACCTGAGAAATGAGACAGTCCCCAATTACCATTTTCCAGACACGTTGCAGGAGTCATGTCGGCCACTTTCTCCTAATATTACTAAAATAATTAATTCATTTTCACGATTTAATCTAAAACAATCTAAATATAGACTAGTTGTTAAACTTTGAATATTAACTGCTTGAATTAAAACCTAAAACTTTCATTTGAATTATCTCTACTTAGGAATCATGTAATTTAGAGAAAGTTCTTTCTCCCGAACAATGCGTTTTTACGCTAGGCTTAGACAATCCAATGTACAATCCCTCTTGCTCATTGACTGAGTAAGATGCTGGAAATACCAAGATTTATGCTTAAGTAAGAGAAATTTAGATGAGTGTTTCATATCAGAATATTTTATAGATACAAATATTTTACCGAGCGAATCTAGTTCTATTTTAATTCCACCGTTCGCCATTTCGTCAGTGTATCTAAAAAGTTGTTTATTACGCAGTCAGACCAACGGTTGTTCGATTTTCTTCCAATTTGGCGTGAATTTCGTTTCAAGATGTTTGGCGATTTAATAGTTCCGTTTAATATACCGGTATTTGTAAGTTTCTTTATATAATTCTAGCTTAACGGTTCCCCTGGAAACAGTGTTGTCTTCACGATGAATAGCAACATCGGCTAAACCTTTAAATTCTGAAATTAAGAGCAGACCTAGATTTTTTGGACACAACATTTACTGTTCCTAGAATTATTAGTAGGCCTATATTCAGAATAAACATTCCTTTATGAGGAGGCACTTAATGTTAGAGAATACTATAGGAGAAAAATTCCTCCGACACTGGGACTTGAACCTAGGATCTTTTGGCTAACCGTGCCAATGCTCTACCAACTGAGCTAAGTCGGAGTTCAGTTCACAGCGCCAGATGGAGCCTCTCTCCTATGACTGATATCCCTTAATGGTCCACCTCACTGACAGACAAGTTACGTCATGTGCATGTTGTAAGTCATATAATGTTATTCTTTTTCACTCGTATATACTGGTGGTTTCTAACATGCTTTAGAATTGGGATTTTTTAAAACCTTTTCTTTCTCTTGCGTAACTATTTTTGTTGCCTCAACGCAAATGTTTGATGCTGTGATGGACTGTGTCTTCCAGGGAACTAATTTGGATCTCTGCTACTGACATGAAATTAAAATTTAAAAAAAAGTGAGGAAAAGACGGAGGTGTAACATTGAGAGCGTACAGAACCTCAGCCATGCATAACAATTTGCCCGGAGTCATCTGCGTTTCCTCATTTCTGCTTCAACTTGTTTCTTAATTACTTTTTAGGACGTCCGCTACACACGTGTAGAGCGCCACTGGGCACCGGCGGAAAACTTAATAATTACATTTCAAAATCCGTGTCCTATAGTATGCCAAGTTTGTTTCTTCTGAGTTGCAAGAGTCCCTCTTATGTATGCCCCCGATAAGCTTCAATCTCCATGTAACGTCTGTCCAGCCTTTAGACTACTTGTGGCGAAACGCTGTATTGATCCTGAAATTGTATATAGATTTTTCATTGCATATAGATTAATGTATGTGGATAATTTGTTTCTTGAACCTAAAATTACACTTCAGATTTTAGAAAGTAGATGCATTGAAAATTATGTTTTTGACCTGCAACTCGGTACTGAGTTTTCACCTTAAATAATGCTTAGAAGTTCCTGTAAACAAAAAAAGAAAATAAATAAATTTGGGTGCACTACACTCAGGAGTTCCTGAAGACTTGTTTATTTGTTTTATTTATTTATTTATTATCTAACATTTTTAACCTATTGAGCATGTAGCCCATATGCAATAGGATTAGTCAAACATGATAAAAAAAGAATCATTGCATAAAATCAGCTTCCAGATATTCTCAGAGTATAAAAGTTTTTTTTTTCCAAAAGTAAAGTCTCAACCCTATGCTTGAAAGTTCTAAAATTCCTGATATTTATACTTTCTATAGCCAATTTATTCTAAAAACTTAATAACTCAGTCTACACTGTGGAGCAACCAAATTATAATCATGTACGTTACTAAAACATACAGAATTAAAATCATTTCCATGAACGAATAAATAGTTGACAGTACATAAAGTGAAGCCACGGTTAAAGTACTAACTCAATATAAATAGGTTCGCGATGTTCACATGGATCAGAGCGTTTCAAAATTCTTACAGTTTTTTAAATTTAAATTTAAAAATATGAAACATCTTTGAAATAAAAATGTATTTTAACTCCCAAAAAAACTTAAGTTTAACGCAGTCATTTATAAAGTGAAATAACGGTAGGCCTACAGTACACTAAGAGCTGGCACTTGATAAAGGGTTTCCCCTGCTGTAAGTTCCATGTTCAGATACTTAAATTAACGCCAGAGTAATGCACAGTAGGCATAGTAAGTTAATGAGTTTCTGTGAAAAGCATAACAAGAAAAAAATCAAATAAATCGGAAGTCCCTTTCTTTATAAATGTATTATCGGCATATGCTATTTCTGAAAAACCTGGCACGAATTTTTCTTGCACGTTTCTGTTTGGATATTTTTGTAGTAACTTTCTCCAAAATGACTTTAATGGTTGTTTTTATTTAGCAACTGCAACCCCACAAGGGTTATTCGAAAGTTTTACGTTAAATTCTGCTTTAAATCCCATTGACTCATGGCTTGACATAGATAAAGTGAATATTCCTGACATATTATACTGAGCATCTTCCTTCAAATCTTGCGAGCGTTTCATTGATCTGTATTTTAAAAGGTTTAACCGTACTTTCGAGGGATTTAAAAGTTAATTCCGTTACAGGATGGATCAAATCTAAGTGTAATAATTTTATAATATGGAATAGAGGGACTCCCTGACGTGTGATCAGCACATGGTGCATAGACACAGGTCACCTAGTACACACAAAAAAGACCATTGGGCTATTAAATTCAAATCCGGCTTTCGCTCTTTGCAAGAACTACTAAGAATAACTGCACTCATGTTGCTCAGATCTCGGGATTAACATTCTACTGACGTATAAATTCGTCACTTCAAAAATGGTATAAAAGAAGAGATATAACGTTAGTTAAGTAATTTTTTTAATTAAATTATAACCAATTATATCCTCCTGTTTTTTTTCTTATTCATGGATTCCAGCTATTCTACTGAAATTTTCCCTGTCGATCCCAAAGTTAAGGCCCGCTGGTGATTTTACTTGTTGAATGCTTATGTTACTGTAAAAATTCAGCTATGAAAGGATCAAACTTACAATTTCATAAAGGTTCGTATGAGCGTTAACGCCTTGGCCACCTCATCTCGTTATAATCTGCTCACCATGTAGCTGATGTGATTAACACGTTTCTTAACTCAATATCATTAGCCTATTAATACTTTCCCGTTTTCCTACTCTGTTACAGACTTAAGTCTAGCTGATTCGTAAATCGCCAGCATCGTACTATAACCCTGGAAACTGTTGTCCTTTCAACTTGAGAATCTGGCTAAAATAAACTAAGAACGACTCTCTCACTCGAGCACATGGCATGACCTGTATAAGAATCAGACAGACCCAGGCCTACTGGTTTTTGTTTAATTTGTTTGTCCATTGGAGGGAATGGACTTCAGTTAACTTTTTAAAAACTAATTTATGGTTTATTGTTATAGTAATAGTATAATACTTAAATTCTAGTAACAGCTGGCAGCTCTAAATGAGAAATTCTCGTATTCAAGTGAGGGTTCTCAATGTAAGTCTTAGTTAGTCACACTTGCAAAATACAATAACTAATAAAATCATCAATTAATAATAATAATGTTTCTGCACTGTATTGTTTTATTTACTTCTTTTAGTTCAGTTTTGCATGTGCATATTTTCTGCTACCGTATATCTAAATATGAGAGATTATTTGGGGGGTACAGTCCTAAGATCAGTGATTTATCTGCAGTGAGATGCAGTCTGTTGATATTTAAATAAATAATATATTGCTAGGTTATATTTGCATAACGTTTGTGCCTCTTAACAAATAAAAATATAAAGCACTACCTTTTCAATAAAAAAAAATAAATATTTTAAAAATAAAAATATTTTCCAATACCTCTATTTATCAGATAAAGCTCGGTTAAAATTTAGAGACAAAATTAACTTCCTACCAAAAACACTATTGGATTTTTTGTTTTGTTTATTTCTACAGATTTAACAAGCAACTACTCCCACTCTGTGTATAATTATATCTCTAGCTTTGTTTTGCAAGCTTTTGTGCAATTTGTAAATATATTAATTTATTCTTACGCACCCTTTAAAGAAAGACAAAAGGAATTCAAACTTCACGTCTTAGAGATTCACATCACTGCAGATTACGGATTCAGATATGAAGGAAGGCGCTTTTGTATCGCAGCCACAGTTAAAAGTTTGCAACAAACCCATTAAGTGTTAATTAGCAAATGTAATAATATATACACGCAAGTGGAAGTTGTAATGAAGGGCAATTAAATGCTACAACTACGCTTTTCTTCTCCTGAGTTAGCAGAAAGTAGGAAGAGAACCTACCTTCAGGACACCCACCAGCATCCCAAGTTTCTTTTATGAAGTTATATTCTTCTGGATTCATGCCGTACTGTGGCACCCGCAGGGAAAGGAAGGGTGTGAAACTTGGTCTTAGTGTGGTTGAAACCTCTTCCAGCTCTGGTAGACGGTGTGGTGACTTCTAGCGAGGCAATTTCCTATGTAATTCCCCAAACATTTGCATAATTGTGACACTCGCGGGCCCACAAGGCAGGTTGAGTGCAGGGAGAGTTCAGTCCCTGCTTTACAGGAGCTCCAATGAGAAAGGAGGCTCGTCCTTTTCATTATTCTCATCCCGGAGTACGTCATTCATCAAGCTTTTATTAGCACATTAGGCCTATCTACATGTTTATCTGACTATATCTGTATTTATAACCTATCTTTCTCTCTATATGAGTATCTATCTATCTGTCTCTGTCTCTCTCGCTCTCTCTCTCTCTCTCTCTCTCTCTCTCTATCTATCTATCTTTCTATCTATCGAACTTTCTATCTATCTATCCATCCATCCATCCATCCATGCATCTATCTATCTATCTGTCTGTCTGTCTGTCTATCTATCTGCCTGTCTGTCAGTCTATCTATCTAGTACGTAATATTTACTTGCTAATTTTTTCAATAACGTGATACTTATTAGTAATTATTTACAGAATATTGTGTCAATGTATTTTAGGCTTTTTCATTTTTGTGTAGTTTAAAATGCTTTTTATGTAATTTTCTTTTATTTGTTTAATGTACTATATATAATGCATTGTATTATTTTTATCATGTAATCTATCTTATATTATTTAATTTATTATTTTGTGTTATTTAATGTATTATTAGTCCCTGGTGAAGTGGAAGAAACATTATTATTATCATCATCATCTATCCGCCTGTCTGTCTACTTGTCTGCCCTGTTTGTCCGTATCTGTCTGAATATATAGGCTATATAGTGCATAATATGTAATATGCACGTATATGGTTCATAGTCGCCTCTTGTCCATACCTTTTAATCTCATATCTTTATGTTACCTAAACTAGTTGTAAAATGTCTAAGATCAGTGCAATTCTCTCTGAAGGTTTTTATGTTCGTCCAACGACTCTCTCTATCGTATTTTCACCTATGACAACATTACTTTAACTTTTTCACTGCTAATGACGTATATCATCTAAAATATTGTGTAAAAGCATAGAAGGTCAATGTTTTATGTAAAATATGAGTATTTTTTCTTCTTGTGATAATTGTCATTCGCGGATATAATCTCTTCTACTAAAATTGTCGTAAACGATTCTAAGTGATGATTTCACTTGATGATTGCTTATATAGGTATACAAATTCGTCTCTGAAAGAATTAAACGGATAATATTAAGGTTATTAATCATTGTATTCGATTATAGAAGATAGAATAGAATATAGACGATAGAATAGAATATAGAACATAGGATATATAAACAATTAGATATGCATAGTTTGTGGTGTTTAGCTTCGTCCTTACAATTATCAGAGTTAAAAAAATAAAACTAATACTGGTTTAACATCTTAACTGTATCAGAAAAAGTGAGTTTTGTCAACTCTACCGTGACAATAAAGAAAAAGAAAGTAACAATCCTATAAATTATATTGTAAAAGTCACCAACATCCGTACAGAAAACGAGCATTAAATAGATGCTTATTGTTTGAATACTAGTGTCATAAACAACGGTGGTCAACTTCACGTTAAAATGTTCACTTCACTATTATGAATTCAGTCTGCAGTGTCGGTAGATTATTTTACCAAACTCATTAAAGTGAAGAATGTATTATTAAAATTGAAATTCTAACTCGTCTTTTTACGCCTTTCATTAAAGAGCTCGTAATTGACATTCTTTAGAACTTTCCCAATAAAAAGTGGGAAATAATAAATTCTCTTGCTTAAAAAATCAAATGCTCACGGACTGACTGGCATGGTTAAGGGGAAAAGGAGTGTGTTTAAGACTCTTTAACGCCTTTCAATATACTGTATTCTGAATTAACGATCGGTATCTATCATCTTGCGCAGAAACGTTAGGTTATTGACATAATGTTTAATTACATAACTTACTGAAGATTTATGTATCCAGTGAGATTAAACTGAAAATGTGGCGATAACTATACAATAGTAAAGGCAGGAGCAGCTCTTGGCGCGTGGAATCCGTGTGGCGCCTCTCAAATTTTGGCGCCGAATCTTTGGTCGGAAATAAGTAGTTAAGCTTGTGGGTGAGAGAGAAATGGAGGGTATGAGGTGACATTGTGTGCCACCAAAAATATGTTTTTCACGAGCACGAATTTGATCACTACCCGCCTGTGAGTGAAGTCGTACTGGAGCTTACAACATTAATAAAATTATTATTATTATAGCAATAATAATCATAACAATAAAATTATTATCCTAGTTTATTTGTTTACACAGTGCAGTGTTTTTCATTGTATATATTTATAAGAGATATATATATATATATATGCTTATAAACATTTCTTAAAATTTAATAACATACATTTAAATTTACCAAATTACTCTTTAATTATACAAAATATACAATGTACAACTAATATCACAATATTACAAACATGCTACATTGTGACAAACTTAATACATTATTAACACTATACATTTGAATATTTAAAATTTTCATTCTTATGAAAAAAATTATGAAAAAAAAACATGAAAAATTAATCAGTGAATAAATGTTGCTTATAGGCCTACTTGCTAATATAAAATTCAATTGAAATGATAAATTTAAGAAAGAAATATAGAAATTTAAAAAGAATAAAGATAGATTATACTATACATAAAATTGGCTAAAAGAAATGATTTGAGCATTTCCTTAAATGAAATTTCTACTTTTTCTGGGGGGGGGGGGTGATGTGATATAAGAAGGGATGGATTAAATATTTTAGAACATAAAGTAGAATGGAGACGATTTGAAAAGATAGGTGAGTGTTTCGACGGTACCCTATTATGCTATTTTTATGTTGCGTGAAATCTGTTGTGCTTTACTTGGAATTGGACTGGGTACATCCCTGTGAAGTATAGTGTGCTCTGCGTGAACATAAGAAGCTAAATCCCCAGGTTCGATTGCCGCTTACTAAAACAATTTTTCCTCTGGATATGCAGAGAACCACCACGCCGTGATATGCCGGCATCATCTTTTTGTTGTGGCTGGCTAGTGTTTTGTCTACAGTATATGATGCAGGCGTGCAGATTTTATCATCTTTTGATTTTTATTTCTGGTTAAGTCTATTTAACGAAGTGGGTGTACTGCAACTTAGAATTGTGACCGTCACTGGTGAGCCGGAATTCTGTTCTGCAGGGGTTCTTTCATATTCTGTAAATCTATAGACATGGGCCTGTCAAATATGTGCCCCCATAAATGCCATCAACCTGGGCCGAAAACGAACCTGCTACCTCCCTTTAACTAATTTACATGCAAGTTATCATTTAATAATAATAATAACTTCGTCTTGTGGAAATTAACATAATTTCTTCCTTTTGAGTAAAATCATATTTGATAACATTACTGTATTTGTTATTATTATTATTATTATTATTATTATGATTATTGTATTATTTTTTAAATTTAAGTGACTATATTCAGCATGCTCCATTACAAGCTAGTAGTACTACATGATATTTTGTTGCTACCTCTATAACTAGTTATCTACATCCTGAATCCTATAAATTTACATAATATTAACATAAGTGTTAATTATTTAAAACGGTTTGAAATCTATAGAATGGACAGATTTTTAAAATTCTGTTAGATATAGATTAAATAATCGCTCTTGTGTCACTGGCCATTGCCTTTTTCTCACTTCTAAATTGTTTCTAAGAGTGACCCTTTCATATTTTAACTATTATTATTATTATTATTATTATTATTATTATTATTATTATTATTACTAATATTAGTTTTGATCTTAGTAAATTTATTAGCATTGCATAAAAGTATATATCGAGGCTATACATTCGTTAGTAATCTATACCTAGTTCAACCTTTAATTTTGGGATCTCATACCCTTGAGTTTTGTTGAGAACGTTTATTTAATTTTACACAACCTTCTAAAACAACTGTGCTTATGGAAGGGGGAGGCAAAGAACATGGACGGGGATATAATCTACTTTTTCAGTTAAAAGAATTACCAGAGCAGAGTTCCGATCACTGTGTCCTGCCTCACGCTAAAGCAAACAAACCTTAAAACCACAAAATTAAATCTACTCACGTCTGCTTGCAGAGTCTA
Organism: Ectobius pallidus; assembly: GCA_964059195.1. Taxonomy (NCBI): domain Eukaryota; kingdom Metazoa; phylum Arthropoda; class Insecta; order Blattodea; family Ectobiidae; genus Ectobius; species Ectobius pallidus. The sequence goes on from CAXKWD010000005.1 coordinate 117,980,669, forward strand.
TTGCATGCTGTATCCTGACAGATACGCACACACACATATATATATTTAATCTAGATTTCCAATGATTGGGTGAAAATCAGTGTCACGGAAGACAAAGGTGAAAATTACGAAGTGCAAATTGAATTCTTGAAATCTTGGAAGATCTTTTCATCTCGCAGCGTCTCCGAATTTCTTTCTTCTCTCCCTTGACTCATTCTGCTTTCTCATTGTACGATTTCTATATACAGCTTCATTTTAATTAATTAAACTTCGGTGTAGACTGTAGAATGTGTGCAAAATGAAGAGCAATTTCCAGAAAGATCGGAAGAAAGTTTTCATTTCTACCATCCATGCAATCTATCTGTTTCCATCCTAATGACACATATTCAGACTTCATTTTATATGAACTTGTTTCCCTTTCTCTCTTTCTCTTCCTCTTAGTCTTTCTCTATCTTGCGTCTAATGAAGCGTACTTCAGAAATTATGTAGTCATAATCAAATGTAAACTGCATGGAGGTTTTGAACTCAAAAGGCTTGTCTAATTGTAAATTCTATGGGATGTTAATTTCACTAAACTTCTTTGATTATGTAAAATGCCAAAAATTGTTTAAATAAGTGGTTTTAATTAAAACACTACTGTTTTATGAAAGTATAATTTAAGTGTCAGAATTAATATATAATATTATAATACATTATGCTAGTGTTAAAATGTGTACAAGACATGAATAAATAGCAGAAAATTTATGATTTCATTTTGCATATTGTTGCATATTTTGTTTGTTTTGCTTGATATTAAAATATTCTGCATATTTTGTTTATTTGCCACAGTTTTAGCGGCATATTTCTGACAGGTTTTAAATATAATGCATGTATCTATTATATGTTTTGAGAACTGACTGTACAATAATAGAGCATAGCCTAATGCTTTCAAACTGATTGTATAATATTAAAGTGATGTTTCACTTTATTAGTTTTAAATTGACTAAAATTTATTGAATTGACCTTGTTTTTTAAAAAGTTTTGTAACATAATTGATCTTCTACTATTTTTTGTAATTTATAAAGTAATTTAGCTAACAAGAGAATGTAAACATCAAAATCACTTAAATAACAGTGCATATTTTGCAAATTTGCATATTGCATGCATATTTCGTCCTCTGATGGAGGTTAACTTCCAGGCCTTACTTGTAACAGTAACTACAGAACATGTTATAAATACAAAAATGTACGAGTTGATAATAGTAACAACAATACTAGGCCTATATATAAAATTTTAAGGTAAATTGTGGAAGGGAAATGAAAGTACCGGTACTAAAAGTAATTAATCTATATTTTTAAATTAATACAGAATATGTTATAAAAATAATAGAAGCAAGGAAATAATCGAAGAAGTAATTATATAAATTGTCCATTTCTAGACTTAAATTGTTTATTCTTTAAGCCAGTTAATTCAAGATGGTTGCTAAAAAATGAATTGAATAGTTTTGAGCCAAAATTTGAACAGTGCTTAACTTCATCAGTTGTAAAAATTTTGGTTCAGTTAGCCTAATAGGACGTACTTGTATATTTGATCTAGGTGGAATTAAAAATAAAATAATAATTAAATTAATAAAGTAAAAATAATAAAATAATGATTTTGGAAATAATCAAGAGGCTATGATAATTAGATTTTTATTATGCATTTTTCAATAACAGTTCAAAGGGTAGGGATCATTTTTGCAACTCCTACCCCTACCGAATAGTAGAGTGAATTAAAGTTAAATAAACCATATATAAAAATGAGCTGGTAAACATGAACAAATTTATCTAATTACACAATGAAGGGAACAAATGATAAACATAAACAATAGGCCATAGGGTCTAATAGTTGGAGGAAATATATATTATAGACCTATATATATATATATATATATATATCTCTATATATATAAAAGGCTTTGTCCTGACTGACTGACTGAATGAATGACTGATTGACTGAATGACAGGAATCAACGTACAGCCTAAACTATAACAGGTAGAGACTTGGAATTTTGACAGTACCTTCGTTTCATAATGTAGGTGCTCACTAAGAAAGGATTTTGAAAAATTCTGATTCTAAATGCCAAAAATTAAATGTTTTTGAAAATACTTAACCCCTTTTTACATAGAATTATGAATTCCAAATCACAGAATATATTGTTGCCAAATTTTATATGATGGGCTTGGAAAAAACAATTGAAATGCACTTTTGACAAACAAGAGAAGTTATCAAAATAATTCATGTTATAAATAAATATTACAGAATGAAATCCACTAAAATAATGGAATCACATAACTTTCTCTACCCTGGACATAGAGAAAACAAAACGAGGTATGGTAATGGCTATATTATTATATTATATTGCAGGTTTTTGGAGAGAAAAGTATGAAAGTGATAATGCTTTCTGTTTAATTTCATCCCCAAAAGGGCTTTATGGTAACATAAGAGTGGGAAATTTCCCGCCTCGATATTACAATTTTATGTTACAGGAATTTCTGTTTCTTCTTATTTAAACCTCTACCAGGCTTGCTGTGCACTGTACAAGCGATGGGATGCAACATTCTAGATCCTCTATGAGCCATAAAAAACTATATCAAGCGTTTTCTGAGGGAATAGTTTGAGTGTAATAAGTCGTTCTTCCTATTTCAAATTATAAATGCCTATATAAGGACCTAGAATTTAAAATTGAAAATCCTTCATAAGCTAATTTCCAATTACAAAATACAAAACCCGGGCGACGCCGGGTCTTTTAAGCTAGTATATATATAAAAGAAAGATTTACATAAAGAACATGACATGGAGCATATTTAAATAACCACAGTTTTAAAGTTTTAAATTATTTATCACAGATACTTTTAAACCGCTTATTGTTAGTATTAAATATATCTATATTGTCCATTTTGTGCAATTGATTGTACAGATGGAGCACATTATAAAGAGGAGAATTATTATGGGAATCAATGTTAGCTTTTAGGATGAAAAAAGATTCTGCAATTTATAAGATCTATAACGTGGAACATAAAAAGATATTTATTTGAGAATATTAATATCTTCTATTTCGTTCTTAAGCAATTTGTATATAAACAACAATGCATGACAATTTCGTCTGTGTGATAATTCATAACATGAAATAGCAAATTCTTAACTTGTTGAATGTTTCCTTGTTTTGTGTTTCAGAACCAAACTTTGTTGGATCATATGACATTGGCCAGTATGTGTTCTTCTTCTTCCGAGAAACTGCAGTGGAATACATTAACTGCGGTAAGAGCGTGTACTCGAGAGTGGCTCGCGTTTGCAAGAAAGACACTGGTGGCAAGAACATCCTCAGCCAGAACTGGGCCACATACCTCAAAGCACGTCTCAATTGTTCCATCCCTGGAGAGTTCCCCTTCTATTTTAATGAAATCCGTAAGTGTTAAGAATAATACTTATTTATTGAATACAAACTCAGAATGAATACATCGAATCCCACACAATTCACAGAACCAAAGCAATGAACCATCTCTCGTGCTTACACATACACGCAACAAACTGCCATCTTGACCTTGAAGACTCTTAGCATCCTCCATACTCATTTCTCCTTGACACTCTAACATTCTCGATACTTGATCACTTCTCAATGCTCGATCACTTGCGATATAAATGTACCATAATTCAACAGTAAGTATAACAATTTCTTGTATAGCTGCATTTATCCATCAATCTACAGTTGTTTATGGTCAGGCACCCTACCCTATCCAGCTAATTGAATTTAGGTTAAACAATGAAGTAACACTATTACTACATTGAAGTTTAAACAATTAGTTTTTTCTTCTTTTTCATATTAATAAAAATTAGAAGTATCTTTATTCAATAACTTGTAATTCTTCCTATGCATTTTTTTATTTCCTAGTAATCAGTCTAAGACAATATTTACCGACTGAAGTATTACGGATAGTGTACTTAATTCTAATACAATCTGGCATCCAATACAGTTTCATTGGCATGGGAGGAAGTGGCACTTCTGTATTGACTCCTTTGAATCTAATACAGAAGAGAATAATAAAAGTTTGCTTAAAAAACCTATAGAAAATCCAAGAGAATTGTTATTTCCTGAATTTAATGTAATACCGTAACATACACATATCTGTTCCCCTAGCTACAATGCAAGAAGAAGCTGTTAGTGATAAGATAAATATATATTATTTAACCGTGTTATGTATTTTGTTCAAATATATAATGATTATTCATCTCATATTGCAGAAAGCATATACAAGATTCCTGGAGATGACACAAAGTTCTATGGCGTATTCACAACCTCTATGAATGGCTTGATGGGCTCAGCTATATGTTCCTTCACCATAGAAGACATACAGGAAGCGTTCAAAGGAAAGTTCAAGGAGCAGGCAACAAGCAGCTCAGCGTGGCTGCCAGTACTCACTAATCGAGTACCTGAACCTCGACCAGGAGATTGCGTCAATGACACAGAGACTTTACCAGGTCAGATAATTTCTTATAATGTAGAGTAAGAAAGATAAAGGGATTTCGAGGGAAACAAGATAACTATTTTTAGACTATTCTACATAAAACATTTAAGAGCAACAGGAAAAAACATAAAATAATATTCTATTTAAATGGAACAACGAAAATATTGCAATGAAGTATGACTATTCTACATAAAACATTTAAGAGCAACAGGAAAAAACATAAAATAATATTGTAGTTAAATGGAACAACGAAAATATTGCAATCAAGTATGATAAGTGAAATCTTAAATATTTTAAACCATTTATATACCATTGATTTCTGCCTACCGGTAACCAATTATTTATACATATGTGAAAACAGAAATATGTTTGCTACAGACACAGTTTATGATTTGATAATATAAGACCTGGTGTAATTTAAGTACACATCTAGAACGAAGTATAAGAGCATTTTACTCCAGAATTAACACAATATGTAATAAAATCAGGTAAACTGATGTAAAAAGTGCCAGTATGTTTTTGTTTAGTCAGTTATGACTGCAATTATGATATGCAGAATATGTTTTTTTTTAATTGATTTCCAAGGTAAGCTCCAGATTTATTCATTAAGCAGGGCTTACGGAAGAAGAAAGGTCTACCATTTCGGCCACCTGGGTCATTTTAACGGTCTAGTTGGATAAGCGCATGTAAAACAATAGTGTTTTTTGTCATAGCTACCTGTATTTTAATTTCCAAGGCCTTATAAGATCACAGTAAAACAATAGGCTATGTTGTCAAGATAACTGATTTTCATTTTTTTTATAAATTCTTTCGAATACGTATATTGCCATAAAATAGGCACTAAATTGAGCATTACTCCGAAACAGATCAACCGATTTTATCCATTATGAATAGACGTCTTCCCATGGACATTGTAAATGTGTATACCAAGTTTCATAAAAATCCGGTAAAGCGTATTTGAGTTACCGCGTCTTTAAAATATACACTAAATTGGGTTTTACTCCGGTACCGGTCAACAGATTAGGTTCAAATTCAATAGGGCACTTCTCATGGACGTCATAAATGGGTATACCAAGTTTCATGGAAATCCGTTACAGCGTATTTGAGTGATGGCGCCTTTCTATGAGAAAGGCGCCATAATCTATTAAAATAGGCACTAAATTGGGCATTACTCCGGTACCGGTGAACCGATTTGGTTCAATATCAATAGGGTTCTTCCCATCGACATTATGAATGTTTATACCAAGTTTCATGATAATCCGAAAAAGCGTACTTGAGTTATGGTGCGTACAGACGCACAGACAGACAGACGGACAGACGGACAGACATTTTTTCATCCCCCACACAATCTCATAAAGTACCATACTGGCACTTAATAAATGTACAGGTACCGGTATCTAAAATAAATTTTTAGTAAAAAGTATTCAAAATACGGAGGCTTCATGTCCGTGAGGCCTACATTTAAAAGAATTTATAATGTACCTAGAACGTGTTGAAAATCATTGTCAAGTAACATAATTATTATTCGTAATATACATAATAGAATGTTGATTCTTTTAGCAAAACTTAGTGTATGCATCTGTTTATTTGTGAAAGTTTTTTTAGAAACCTTTTTTAAATGCCCTATAAGAATGTAAATTGTTTTAAATGATGTATGTGATTTATAATTGATTCTCTAATGCACAGTGCAATTTTCATAATTCTGCGATAATGTAAATAAATGAACTTTTATTTTAATAGCCACTTGTTTAACTGTTAAATTTGTAATTTTCATATGCCACTGCCCTTTATAAATTTAAAATCCAATCAGTTAATTATTATTTTAATCAGCTTTAGGGCTCATTCACAATGGTAACATTAACATTATCACGATCTCTAATGTGTGACATGAACATCAGATTGTTCTTTCATTCACAATGAAAACAGTGTTAATTCAAAACAAAACAGTTGAGTATGGAACAAATGCATTTAAAAGTGGATGCTTTGACAATGACTCATCATTAGGGCCCGGATTTGAAGGTTTTAACCTATTTTTTCCCCAGCACCCTAATTAGAACATTTTAACATACTTTCCCGTTTCATTCATCTTGCTTCCGAATATATGAATCGAAAAGAACATTAAAAAGGGCTAAATCAGACTGAAGGACCTAAAAGGGGCTAAAGAGGACTTTTGCAGAAATTTTAAATACATTTTCCAATTAATGCAAAGGAAAATAAATATGTGAATTAGTGCATTTTAAGAAAAGAGACAATAAAAATAAATTTATACAACTCACTGAAATTAACAATGTAGGCCTATATGTTGCTTTGTCCCTTGTCATTGTAACTCGAAAATGTGCCTCCTTGCTGCCACAGGAAATGAAACCTGAGCCATCTGCAATACTTTGAAATCTGCAGCTAATCCATTGTCGTTTTAACTTTGAAATAACAACCCTACAAGTAACAGGAAAGACTTTCACCAAACATATCCAAGAAAGATGCAATGCAGCAATAAAGGCTACTTTCGATATTAAAAATGTCGAGAAGCTGTCAGTTAAAACAGCAATAAAGCTATTTCACATCAAGATAGCTCCAATAGCATGCTATGCAATTGCAACAATCTGGACTCGGCTGAATGCAGCAAACCTAAAAACATTAGAATCAGTCAAAACCGCTTATCTACGAAGAGTGCTTCGACTGCCGAGGTCAGCAAAATCCAGACTGATATATCTGCTAACTGATGAGGACTTCTTAGGGAAATAGCATCAAGGAACAACCTGCCGCATACCGTAGCCTACAATGCGCACATTCAAGACAGATTGGGAAAAGCAGAGGATGTTGACCAAGGATTCTACCTCACCCCAGCAATGAACACTGTGGAATGGAAGGAACCGAACTTTAACTTGCGACACGTTTTCACGAGGACTGCTGCTCACGGTTTCCACTATAGAATATGTATTCAAAGAGGGTTTCACCAGGTATCAGATCAGTGCGTGTGTACGCTGTGTAACCAGAAATGTGAACAGTATCACATACTTGACTGTATAGCTAGAACAAGATCCCTCAAATTCTATGCAGATGACAATAACTTTTCTTCTTAATGCACATTGTGCGAATTTCCATTAAATAAATAATAACAAGTTGCCGACCGATGACAGAGAAGTATTTTAAAGAACAAATTCATGACACTCGAGTCTACTTATTTTGTAGATTGGAAGTGAATTATTGTAATTATTGTAATCATTGTGTCATTAAAGGGTAAATATCCCAGTTGTTTATGCTATTTTTCGAGTGCCGATATAAGGAATAGTTCCTTGTTTATTTTGTAAAAAAACTAGAATAACTGAGTCAAAATTATAATACAATTTTCAGTGTTAATATTAGTTAATATTAGAAAAAACATTTAAATTCCAGTATTATAATTATGTAACTTCAGTTGTTCCAAGTACGATCAATTAGAGCACCAAAATCGATCATTGTTTGCATAAGGGGCTTCATCAGATACATAGAACTTTTTTCCCCTGAATATTTCACAACTATAACCTGAAATTTTCTAATTCTGGAGATATGAGGTCTCTCTTCTTAACTTAAAATTTGCTCTTCTTTGTGGCCTCTCTTTTCGTTGTAATATTAACCTATCATGTGTTTATTATTTACAGACACCGTGCTGAATTTCATTAGATCCCACCCACTGATGGATGCAGCAGTGTCCCATGAGAATGGGAAGCCTGTGTATTACAAACGAGATCTTCTCTTCACTCACCTGGTGGTGGATAAACTTAAGATTGATTTGTTTGGAACTGACCTGGAATACGTTGTCTACTATGCTGGAACTAGTGAGTACCTATATAAACTTATAAGAATTAAAATTCTGTTTCTGAAAGATTCAGTTTTGGAGTCAGTGGGTAAAGATTCTTTTTGTTTTTGGCTTCATAAAAAGATCAATTTGTTTTCTAAACAGTTGCGTATGTAACAAAAGAATGCACAAAAGCTATGCTGAAATAGTTATGGCTGAAGTCAGTTTGCTCGGAAATTTTCATTTTCACCTGCTGAATTAATACATTAGTAAACCTGTACGAAACTTTTGAACTTTTGCACATCACCCATTTGACAGGTGTCCGGAAAAATATATTATTTTAGACAAATAATTAAATTCACTCTTACAATCATAAACAGTTATATAAGAAATGCTTAATCCTGGGCATGGAGTCCTCCGGGAGGGACTTTAAGCTGGGGGGCCCATGACATTGATTTACGGCACATAAAAGAACTCCAAGCCTAAATTAGAGCCTCTGGACAAAATGTCTTGGCTCTTTCACGTCCAAGAAATACCTTAGTTTCCGGAGGGGGTTTGAGGGGCAATGGGCTTACACCTGTCCCTCTGCCCCCTCTAGGAAAATAAGCATAACTAAATTCACATAGGTAACTGAAACCTCCACTTGGAGGCCCTTCGCCCCAACATAGGGGATATAGGATACCCGATACAAATACAGATAGGCATGCCAAGTGGTGCATCGTATATGTGTCAATAGCACGGCCAGCTGTGGTGGGCACTGTAGCAGTGAAAGGGTTAAAGTAATGAATATTACAAGACGGTTAACAGGGCATAGAGACAGAGTATGTGGTAGAATTTTTTTTTTCTCCTTCTATTGAAATTATGTACAAAAACCTACAGTTCAAAGCCTCAAAGCCTTCAGTCCCATGTAAAGTGTTGAATTGGTTTGAGCTATTCATTCATTCATTCATTCATTCGTTCATACTTATTCATTATTCTATCTCCTTATTGAGTGAGGGAAAGTTTCTTTTCATTAGATGATTTGTTAATTTCAAGATGGCAGAATGGTTGCTAACAGTTTCGGGAATGCAAAGGAACTTGAAGATCATCCAAATTGAGTGACTCCAACTGACTCGCTGTCTTTACTTCTCCAACTCATACTTACTTAAGTGATTTTAATTTTCTACAGGCACATTGCCATGGTAGCTCAATAGGTAAGGCAGGAGCACAGAGAACTGAAGATCTTGGTTCAAATCCCAGCTTGGCATTAAATTTTTCACCTACTCATGGCCATTGTGAAAGAATTATGATTCCATAAAATGATCTTGTTGCGCTCATGATGTAATGTTTTTGAAATTTCAGACTGTTTAGCTATTGCAAGACAAAATGAAATATTTACTATGATAGTAAATTTTATCCATTAAAAGAACAAATTCTCAGCTTTTAAGAAGAAAAATGGCTATGATACTTAGTTCATTTTTCTGATTTTTCTAAACAGTTAAACATTTTAAACTACTTCTAAAATGTATATACTAATAAATTCGTGATTTGTGTCTAAAAACTGCCATTTCTGACCAATAACATGTCATATTATGCAGTTGCTATGGCAGACATGCAACATTTCTTGATATTCCTAATTTTCTGAGAATTCTGTCTTAAAGAATACTCTCAATTCTAATTAGCTGGAACAGCTACTAAATTATTTTATTGATACCTTTACTTCTAGATGAGGGCAGAGTTTACAAAGTGGTGCAGTGGTATGATTCCAACGGAGATTCTTCTTCCATACTCCTGGATGTGTTTGATGTAACACCTGGTGAACCCATCCGCCTTATGGAAATATCAAGACAGGTATGCACTACTGCAATAGATTTCTAAAATAGGTACAGTAATAAAAAGTGGCATTATTGTGTGTACAGATTTTGAGGAACTACCTATATAATTACACAAATTAAGGTAAACTAATATTTTGCAAGTAACTTATTCCTTTATCATGACTTCCTATCAATTGATCTATCAATGCATACTGAAGTCGTATATCAAATTGCAGATTGTGTGGTTCTTTAACAAAAAAAAATGCTAAAATTAAATTTTTATGCAATTCCAAAGTTGATTGTCCTAATATACATAGCTCCTTTACATTAGTTACTAAAGAAACCGTTGAACTGAAAAGTATAAGACCACTTTAATTTACAGTATCTACTAAAATAAAGAAGATTAGGCAATGAAGACATTAGTGTAAAATGTTAAAGAGAATAAAGAGCTTTGCAACGGTGGAATATATTTTATATGTATTAGAATACTTTACTGATTTTGTCATGCAAGAAGGAGAGTAAAGTCATAAGTGAAATGAATTTAAGTGTTTGCCACCCCTACAATATTAGAAAGGGTTCAAGGTATGGTGGAAATTTAGTAGAGGAAACTTAAAGCTTTATGAATCTAGTAATGGATTTGGTAATATGAAAAAAAAGTTTGGAAAATAGTAATAAGACATGGGAAATACAAATAATTGATTATTCTCTAAGTTCTTACTGGAATCATCGTCAATGTTTGTAATAAATTAAATTGAAACAGAAATTTTACTCATACCATTAGGCAAGTTCTATTGGGGAAAATATATTACTCAGGAGAATAAAAATTATTTTCTTTTCATTGTAGCTGAAACTTTGGACAAAAACAGTAACATGCTATTAAAACAAAACTTCCAATCATTACCTGTAGAAGCTCATATACTGTATTTTATTAAATTTCCATTTACCAAAATTTAGAAGGAATAACTTTTCAGGAGAGTATTATTTTTAATAGCAGCTGATTCCAACTGGCTATCTGGTGGCAGGTGGATGAACTTTTTTTTTTTCAAAGTTCCCTGGATGCCCACTGAGCGCAACTAAACTAAACAACTGAACAACTAAACAACTGAGAACTTCTAAACTTCGAGAACACCAGCAGAGAACACCAGTGGGCCTCTAGGGAACTTTGGTCAACAAGTTCATCTGCCCCCAGTTGGCCAGTTGGGATCAGCTGATGATGATGGGATATCCATTGAAACACTTGTTCTGAGTAAATATATATATTAGTGAAGTTAGTGTGTATATTTCCATACTCAACCTTGCTACAGATTTCAATGCTTCGCTGTGCTATCTCCCTAGAAATATCAATATTTGTTTTATGTATGGTGAAGTAAGATTACTAGTGAATACTTTCTGTGCCCTATATAAATCACTCATCTCTACTGCTATACAAATGAGGTTAACCTATATTTTCCCAGGAGAGAACACTTTCAGAATACAAATTTATGATAATTTACAAGCAGCTATTTCAGCTTCATTAATACATTTTCAGACATTCTCATTCCTCCTGAAAGGAAAAATTTTTAATGAATCGTTGAACCTATGACTTTATTTATACTGGGTATAGATTTACATTTTTCCTTTTGGCTGTATTGTAAACTGGAGGTTGAATTAATGCCTAAAAGGCTAAATAAATTTTAGATGTGTTGTTTTTTTTTTTTTTTTTTTTTTTTTTTTTTTTAAATAATGTGAATTGACTAACACAATTACTCTACTTACCAAATTGGTAAGTTTTAACTTCACTATGCAAGTTCCATCATAACTTTTCGAAATGTGTTGTCTTTGTTTTTCTCTATGTAAAAATTATCATTCTTTTTTGTTTTTGCCCCAACAGCACAAATTCCTGTACGTAGCTTCAGACCATCGTATTCGGCAGATTGACTTAGTGATGTGTAATCGTCGTTACGACAACTGTCTTCGCTGTGTTCATGATCCATACTGTGGTTGGGATAAGGACACCAACTCCTGCAAGCCATTCACTCCAGGGTAAGTCCTTGTGATCAGATTTAAGTAAAAAGAAAGCATCTTCATTTTTTGTATCAATAGAAATAACCTGACCCATATTGTGATCTGTTGCTGGTAACGTTATGCTATTTCCAATGTTACTGTGAATTATTATCAATGAAAAGTTTTACATGATTAGGCCTGCATCACTAAATATTTTCTGCAAGACGTCAAATTATACCACGAAAGTTTAATAAAAATATTCATTAAGCAATTACGGTATCGGAAATTTAATGTTAAGAAGAAATTAATACTATAAATTCTATGGATTCATCCCAATAAATTGCTTATATACTATGTTTCTATCTTCTGTTAGTACACTGAATCATTATCTGCAAATGAGCTTCAACATACTATTAGAAAATAGCTATGCTGTGATTAGATTAACTATAAGTGATCTAACAATAATAAATTAGCCTAATGGAACATCAGTACTTAATTTTCATTTTGGTCACTTAAAATTTTATATCGATGAGGGATGAAAACACAAATTAGTTCCTTAAATGGTCATATTATGATGACTGGAGCACCAGTGAATGTTACATGGCAGGAGAACCCCTAGAAAGCCTTTCCTAACTGCCTTTTGTACTGTCTGAACTTAAAACAAAAACTTGAAAATCTGTTTGCCGAGATATCAATTGACATTGGACGATGAATTTTCTGATACAGAGAACAAAGAATATATTCAAAACAATCATGATACTGATTCATGTGGGTTAGTTGGCTGATGTGAGAACATTTTCAGATTGTTTATTTGTGGCATATCCTGAGTAGAGGGTATGATTTTGACAAATGAATGTTACACAATAACTAAGGACTAGATTTGTGTGTAAATACTCAATTAAGAGATATTTTGGCTTAGTGAATTTATTTTCCTTAAACTCACTATCTAAAATAAAATACTTTTTTCAGAAGAAGAAAAAAAGAATGTTATGCTGTCAGAACTATGTCATTGTTTTCAGTGAATAACAAAGCATATAACATGATTAAATTCATGTCATTTAATATATTATGTCCTGAGATTTAATTCCTTTATTTCTTAGAGGTCCTGTGGACCATACGACTATGTTAGTGCCCAAAACATTCACGATTGTGGTTAAGGGTTAAATGATTGAATAAATAAATTTTCATCATCATCATGGTTTTTTATGTTTGTCTACATCTTCCGTATTCTCAATCTCCAAGCTTCTCTATTTTCCCATAGATTCTCAGGAATGTTTTTCTCCTTCATGTCTTCTTGTATCCCATTTAATCTTGTCTTCTTTGCTATGCCTAGAATTTTCCTAATTCTAATCAGAGAGCCTGTATGAAAATTAAAATGACAGTACTAACAGAATGATGTTATTTTTCAGGTTACTGCAGGATGTTTCCAACAGCACAATGGGAGTGTGTGATAGCAGTGTGGTGAAGAAGAAGATGGTGGTGACATGGGGCCAGAGCATTCATCTGGGCTGCTTTCTGAAGATGCCTGAGGTTCTCAGCACTCAAACTGTTACTTGGTTCCACTACAGCAAGGAGAAAGGCCGCTACCAGATTGTGTTCAGGTACCACATCCAAGAACTGATATTATCCCTCCAATTTCTTCCTCCTCTTTAATGTATTGCATGCTATCTCATTACAACAGTTGAATTAGTATAACCTGTGAGATTCAGTTCATTTAGTTTCTGTTTTTAAAAGTGATGATTTTGTTCCAGGCCTGACAAATACATAGAGACATCAGAACATGGACTCGTAATCATTGCAGTGAACGAAGCTGACTCAGGACGCTATGACTGCTGGATGGGGGGATCACTGCTCTGCAGCTACAACATCACAGTAGACGCACATCGCTGTGCCCCACCTGGAAAATCTCATGACTACCAAAAAATTTACTCAGATTGGTGTCACGAGTTTGAGAAGTATAAGATGGCTATGAAGACTTGGGAGAGGAAACAGGCTGTAAGTGTACTCAGTAGATAACTCTTTAACTGTGGGGATTATTCAGTTTTGTTTTAGGAATAAAAACCATCATGGCACAACTTGGCCAATAAGAAATTCACCTTCTAAAAATTTATTTTGAACCTTCATATTTCTCATATAACTGTTCACTTGCTTTATTCTGAGCTCTGGATTCTGTAATTCTTCAAACAGTCCATGTCAAGCAGGACTTGAATTTGAATGCTCTAAGAAATGAGCATCGGGGCCTTTCTGATGGAGGTATTCTTCAACAAACTACAGTAAATATCAATGCCTGTATTATCTACATGTTATGTTAAACCGAATCTAATGTTTAACTGTGGATGCTGTTTCTTAATGTTCTGGTTAAGTTCAACAGTCTTGCAGTGGTGCTGGGAGATAGTAAATAGTGCTAAGAATTTCCACCTAATATACCAGTAATCATAATACAAGCAACAGCTGGAGGTTAAAGGAAAATTAAGTACAAGAAAGGACAGCACACGCCTTAGAGTTCAATGCTTAAATATTTATTTGGCTGCTATAATTTTAAGTAGATAGTTTTATATAATTAATAAGGAATTGTGAAACGTAACTTGTTGCCCAAGAGGGGCTATAGTCTGGAAACAGTAAGCTCAGTGTTTGCTATAAAAGTGATATTTACAAATTGATAACAAGTTGTTTGTACTGTATATGTTAAAATATAGCAGAATGCTTAGAGTAACCTAATTAAAACCTAATTAAAACTTATCATTGTACAGTATTGATGAGTTTAATAAAATACTGTTTATTATGTCAGTCCATAAGATTAGTTTGTTGCGTGTCGTTATGCGTGTCTTACTGAATTAATGATCTTAATATAGTAATATAAGAATTGAGTCAATTTTTGTGACACTTACTTCACTTGAGCAGCAACAAGCAGCAGTCAAAATGGAATGAATATGGGAGGAATAACTTCCCGAAACTAGTCTCCAAATAGAGGACTCAAGTGAATTAAGTGTCACAAAAATTGACTCAATTCTTATATTAATATATTATAAAAACTTCACTGTTACTAACTTCCTGTAATAATTAATATTTAATGATCTTAAAGGCCCTGTTAACTTAAAAAATGCATTTTTAGGTGAAAGCTGGTTTAAAAAGAGGGTATTTAGAGATTAGTTTGTGCGAAAACCCGAGCTTTCTATGTTTAACCGTTCGCCTGCAATCCAAGTACAGAAGTTCCGCCTATAGTGCAGTATGACGTCACCGCGCCAAGCCAGCACTGTGAGGAAGCATTGGAATGCCAGCCATATGTAGCCGACACATCAGTCTGTGTTTGCTAATTCATTGCTGGTGTCATAGGCGTAACGAGTGGGGGGGGTTGGGGGTTTGAACCCCCCCCCCATTGATTTAAAAAAGGAAAATTGTATAATTTTTAAGTCTGCCCATAAATTACTAAATAAAAGTATAAAGCGTGGGAAGCTTAAAACTCGTTATTGTGCGTCTTAATTTTTAAAATTTTCCGGGGGAGGCCCCCGGAAGCTTAAAACTCGTTATTGTGCATCTTAATTTTTAAAATTTTCCGGGGGAGGATCCCCGGACCCCAGACCCCGCGGATGTTATAACCCCCCATACAGTATGGTCGGCCTGGTTACGCCTATGGCTGGTGTCATCTCGTGTGTTGAAATTATTATAAATTTAAAGTTTCTCGTGTCATGTCTGGAATCAGGCCACATCAATTCGAGCCGAAATTATAAGGTCAGATGAAGAAAATACTGGGAATGCTGACCGTGTAAATAGTACTGATCAATGCAACTGTGGTGAATGTGTTTTTTCAGCGATTCATAATGAATGTTTCTGCTGTTCTGAAAGTGTTCTGAAAGTGTTATGATAAGGGAAGTGCTGACTGCATTACATTTTCATAATTCCCTTCGTTCTGTTGTATTAAATAGGGACACATTGAACACTGCTAGGCCCCTTATGATGGTGAGAGCTGAATCCAATTTTGAAAGGGAACAGTTACGAGTAGCGAACAATAGGAACATGCGTTATGTAGCTTACAGACAATTCGTCTACTGGATTAATTCTTGGAAGCCCTTCGGAAAAGGCAATAGAAAAATCATACCTTCATGCATAGTTAAACAGATTAGGGACGAATACCCTGAGCCTAACAAAGAGTACAGACAATTTCAACCTGCTGACGGAAGAGATATTTCGTATTTTGTTTAATTGAAATTTTAACCCTGAATCCACAACTACGGTGAGGTTAAAACATGTTATACAGAGTTTTTAAAGTCAACTCAATCTTCTTTTTACAGTACTAGGCTTATGTCTGTAAAATATTTACTTTGGTCATTTATTTTCATGCAAGTGAAAGAAAAATTAAATCCTAGAAAAAAAGTATTTAATTTAAATTTTGCTGTAAATAAGATCAAAGTTGTATACTAAATTTAAACTAATAATTAAATACCGGTACTGTAAATATATATCGAAAGTTACTACTGGACAAAGTTGTTACTGCGGTATCTTTAAAGTTCTTGGAATCTCGAAAGAGAATCTCTCCAAAGCTTCCAGCGATTCAGGATGGGCCACTGGAGCGATACACCGTGGAACATCTTTAGCCAGGTAGGGATCTTCCACAAATTCAATGTCTGAATTATTCACGTAATGTAATACCCTGTTCACTATGTCATTACGCCACTCGTTACTTTTACTTTCATAAACTGAAACCATTACCCACTTTTTTTTGGTTGGTTTTGAGTATTTCAGTTTTTCACTTGTAACGTTTCTGTTTACATTATAGTTATAATCCATAGTCGCCAACATCGATTGTAGTACAATTCCGTCGTAACTAAAGTGAATCTTTTTCGGCTTGTATTTTAGTGCTACATTATGATAAGACTCTAAATGTCCTGTATGAAAATAGTTCTTTGCGTGCTTCAAATCTTCAATGAAATTCCTGTTTTTGTAACAGATGACAGTAACATGTAATCGTTTGACTCCGGTCTGATCCATTCACTTGCTTCATCTTCAATAATTTTTTCATGTTCGCACTGATTAATTACGTTATTTCCAGTCCAGCTATGTACATTGGAAATATGAAATAACACCGATTGAAATTTTTAAACCAACACGGTTTGTCCCCTCCACAAGTCTGACATGACCACCATAGGTGGTTAACAATGCTGTCTTTCCAATAATAATAACTAGCATGTGCCCGCGGCTTCGCCCGCGATAAAAAAGAGCATAAAGTTAGAGCATAATAGGTAAATCATTATATTTATTAACACCTAAATCACGTGGACTACATGTCACGATTAGATAGCGTCGCCTGGTAAAAGCGATCTCAGATTCGAGTTCCTTGGCCCAGAAAATCCCTGTATAGTGAGTTTCGTCCAAATCGAACGATGTTTAACCATATTTAGGTCTATGTTGATTATCCCTCTTCCGTGTAGGTTGAAAAATTTCATATGTCTACGGGCCTTGACATTCTAAACAATGAATCGACCAGCGTGGGCTTACAACATTCTAACGATCGCGATGCTTTTATTACCACGGTATGACAAAAATAGCCAAAGCCAACTGCAATTGATTTGACATTGAAATGTATTACTGAAATCTGATGCTTCGACACCGCTAAAATCACGTTTTCTGCCAGTTTTTTACTCACAACTCGCGAACGAACTAAAATTAAAAATCCGGCTTCGATGCGCATTCGCCCACCTTTCAGCCCATCTATGTTTAAAATTTCAGATCTCTGCGTTCAGTAGATTTCGCTGGGCATCGTGGACAGACAGAAATTAAAAATTAAGAGCATAATAGTTAAATCATTATATTAACACCTAAATCATGTGAACCACATATCACGATTAGATAGCGTCACCTGGTAAAAGCGACCTCAGATTCGAGTTCCTTGGCCCAGAAAACCCCTGTATAGTGAGTTTCGTCCAAATCGAACAACGTTTGACCATATTTAGGCTAATATTGATTACCCCTATAATAATAATAATAATAATAATAATAATAATAATAATAATAATAATAATAATAATAATAATAATCCTCTTCGGTGTAGGTTGAAAATTTCATATTATGTTTGCGTTCCTTGACATCAAAAACAAATGAATTGACCAGCGTGAGCTACTACATTCAAGAGATCGCGATGCTTTTATGTCGAAGGAATGACAAAAATAGCCAAAGCCTAGTGTAATTGATTTGTATTACTGGAAACTCATGCTTCGAAAACGCAATAAATGCACGTTTTTTGCTCATTTTTCACTCATAACTCACGAACGAAAGCGAAAATTAAAATTCCGGCTTCGAGGTGCATTTTCCGACCCTTCAGTCCGCCTACAAAATTTCAGATCTCTGCGTTGAGTAGATTTTGCTGGGCATCGCGGACAGACAGACGGAGGACAGACAGACGGAGGACAGACACTTCCTTTTATTAATATAGATAATGGTGAATTTTTTCCGATCTCTTTGAGCTTTTTAGCAAGAGACTTAGACAGATGCCACACATCACACTACAGCAACGGCGCGCGGGCTGTGAACAGCTAGTGCTCTCTGACGTCACACCGCTGGAAGGTCACATCAGTTTTCCTTCGATTTCGCGAGAACGAAGCATCGTAGAAACATGGGGTTTTCACTGCTGTATTTTACTAAACAAACTCTTTATTCTGAGAGTCACTTGATTTTAAGTTAACAGGGCCTTTAAGTTCATTAATATAGAAAGCATTCTCTTGTAATTCTTGAGTAGAGATTGTTCTTGAAGTTCTAAATGTTAATTTCCTTGTTTATCTTAACCTTCCATCTGTTGCTTGTATTATGATTAGTGGTATATTAGGTGGAAATTCTTAGCACTATTTATTATTATTATACCGCTGGTAGATATGTTGACAGAAAAGATACAACTTATAAGTTCTTCATTCTGCTGGATGTTAAGATGTATAACAATGCAGCCTACATGAATGCCAAGACAAGAAATTTGCAAGTTCTACTCCATTCTACTCCAGAAATAATACTCATATTAGAGCGGTTTTAGTCACGTGACTATTCACGGCCACCTATTGGCTGCTAATGAGCGGGTTGCGAGCTGAGAGCTGTTAGAATGTGCCATTCAAAATAGTCAGTTTGTTCATGAACGACCCATCCTTAGATGTTGCCGTGATAATTTCCAGAAGGTCAATACAAATCTGGGAGCTCTGTTTATAGTTCTTCACTCAACCCTCCAAACACATGTGAGCTTTTAACACATTGAGCCCCAGGCATTTCTTCACCTCTTGGGTCCAAAAACCCAGCCTTTTAAGGCCTATTTCAAATAATTTTGTACACTATTTCTGTGAACATCTGTAAAAACCATTGCCATATTCTGAAGGATAAGTATGAAGGATGTGATCACCAATATTTATATTTTGTAATCTGAATTGAAAAAATATTGATTTATGATGAGAGAAAAATCTGCGTTAACGTAACCTACTCAAACAGCTCTCTTTTTAAATAGTAATTATCAAGTACTTCATTAATTGCATCCTCAATATCAGTTTAAGTTTGAACAAATTGTGGTAATCACAGCATATTTTATAAATAACACAAACACAGTATAATCACAGTGACAAAACCACAATTTCTTGTATATCTCTTACGCTCAATAGATTCAATCAATCAACTTCTACCTAAATAGTGCTCTGCTGCATTTCTTATTTATTTTCTCTAATAATTCTCAAACTGGTCGGCAGATGGCAACACTAATCAACAGCAAAGAAAAAATATCAGTGAACATTGCCCTTGTAACCCAAACCCGAGTTCTGGTCGTATAAGCAAACCAAATACACACAAAACCTGCAAACAAGCTATACTCGGGCATGGGACTCACAAACTTTCTCTGCCGCCAGAGTCCAGCTCAGGTGTGGGCTCCAATGTGTTAAGACAATTTATTAATGATTTTGATTTTATTAATGATTAATGATTTAAGCAAAAAAAAAACGTTTGTCCTACATGAGATTCTACAGTTGACAGTTGACATTACTGAGGATGGAAAGAACAGCTGTTAAAACATTTCATCAATTTGAGGTTAGTTAAGGGTGAAAGGCACATCTTTTGAAACATGGCCTAAGGAATAACATTAAATAAAATATATTGTGAGTCATTTGGGGAATTTTAATGTTGTACTGACATGTTGCCATGGTAGCGTAGTTGGTAAGAGCAGCGTCATGGTGAGCCTAAGATACTGGTTCAAATCCCGGCTATGGCATTGAATTTTTCAGTCTGGCTTCACCTTTCCACCTTAGCCTATACATGGCCAGTGTGAAAGATTTATCATTCCAAAATATATTGTGTTACTTGTGCAAAATATTAGACCTGCTATTAATAATAAACTACCTAACACATATCTCCTGTGCTAAATATTAAAAATAGTTTTTTTTTTGTTTCAATTTCAGCAATGCAGCACCAGGCAAAACGACAGCAATCAGAATGCACATCCTAATGAAATAATTCACAGAAGTCCATTAGTCTGATAGTCGGTGAATGACGCCCAAGTGTTTTGCTTCCGTTGGACTCTCGTTTTGTACATAGGTCTGATGAGAGCAACACGGTAGAAATAAAGCCTGGTGAGATTCAGGCAGAGAAGCTGTTGGTTTTGCAGATTGAGTGCCAGGTTTGCATTTGATAATAATAATTATAATAATAATATTAATAATAATAATGTAAATGCAATGCTGAACCAGTGTCTCTGTTCCAAAAGTGGAGTAGATCTGTGATATTCCGACGTAGAGAGCAGTGCGTGCGGTGCAGGTGTGAATGACTGAGGCATTAGAGTTAGAGACTAATCCTGTTATAGAGAGAAAAGACAAGTTATAAAAATACTTTAGCTTTTAAACAATATAATGAGCGGATGTATCATTGTGACATACCGGTACCCTTCTTGTGGGAGTGTGAACAAGCGAGTGAGTTTTTAAAGTGTATTAATTTTTTTTTTTTTTTGTAAACTGGTTAAATATTTCAACAATATTAAAGATACTTACAGTATTTGAATAGACAATTGTGCCATTATCACATAAAATATGAATTACTGTATCCTGAAAAAATGAAAAGAGTGACTTAAGTATATACTTCTTCCCGGAAGGAGAAAACCAAGTGTGATTAAATGTTGGAAGTTCCAAATGATATAAGGTGCTGCTCCTATGATTTGGTAAAAAAATTTGCATTTCTTTAAAAAATTAGTTCTATTTTCATATTATGTAGCTTGATAGTGTGTAGTATGTAGTTCGTGTTATTTCTTAATTATATCAGTCAGTAAGGCCACAGTTTTTAATATGAAAGTAACAGAAGAGGAACGGGAAGAAACTTTTCGATCATAGCCATGAGCTTTCACTTTAATGTCAGAGTATAATCTAAATTACTATGTTCTTATGATTTGTTTCAGGAAAAACAAATATTCTTTCAAACATTAGTTCAGTTTGCGTGTTATGGCTTCGTAGTGTGTATAGTGTATTTTTATAATTATCGGTATTCTTACAGTAAATAAGTTTTAATAGAGTTTTTTTTTTTTTATGAAAGTTGTTTTGAAATACTGTCATTCAGTGTTGCTACTGTCAGTGTTTAATCCGTTGACACATATAAGAATTTAGCTAGGAGCAATAAAGAATATTAAACATTTAAAACTTTTCATCATAATAATCATTATTGACATCATGGGCAAAAAAATATGAAAATCAACATTAAAAAATAATTATAAATCAATTTTAAAGCGCTATATAGAAACGTGCTTAACAAAAGGTATCTTCTTTTTTTGCTTGTATAAAAGTTTTTAAATATGAAGTGTTGAGTTTTGTTTGTTCGCCTGGAATAGAATGGGTACATTAAACGAATCATGTCTACGCAGTTCCCACATAGTTAATAAGTTCGTGGTTAGCTGGCTTAATTTTCTTAGGTTTTACTATGGGAACTCTATGTTTGAAGGGACAGTATTTTTTGTATTATTTTTTATAGTAAGAGAACACCTGCAGGGTTTGTATATAACTTATTTTAGTATGTTTTAATTAGTCGTAGTCCTAAATGTTTACCATCTGATATTGGATGGCTGGAAATTAGAGTGATCTTAGATGAAGATAATTGAATTGTCCTGTGTGTTAAGTGAATCTTATACTTTCATCTTCTAACACTCCCAACCTCTGTCATGCAAAGTTGTGTGACTTGGTTTCTTCTTTGGAGGTTAACAAAGGAAATCATTCTTTGAACCTATTGTATGTTAATATGATAATTGTATAAGCATATTATGGGGTACATAAATCTTGGAAACCTTTCGAATGCCAGTTTTAACGTAACTGATCATGGGTCTAGTGGTCCAGATATAATCCTGTATATCTCTTCAAATTACTCTGAGTTAGGGAATCTGGAATTGTTTGCATTCAGCCTTATAAGAGCTATCAAATTGGCAATTTAATAAAGAAGTGGTGGCTTTTTTTATTTTATTTAGGAAAGCCTTTTTTAATAACCATGCATGTTGATACGTTAATCACATTGATCCCAGTAAAAGCAAAAGATGATAGTAGATAATGCAACAGGTTTAGGGTTGCCAACTTTTAAAAATGAAAATAAGGGAGATTTTGAAAGTGACATAACTCTAACTATAGTAACATTTTTTAAGTTGAAGCTAAGTTTCCTGGTAGGACTTTTGCTAATCCAGACAACGTTCAGCCTTAATTGGTCTGGATTAACAATGTTTGACTGTAATTCGTACATTTTGTAGAAGTTACTATTACTTCTCACAAACTTATATCATGTTCACACTTGGAATTTGTTTGCCATTTGGATAAATGGTCCTTAATTTTGAGTTCTGTTGAAATAATACCTACCGATAATGATTTTTTTTTTTTCACTGTAGTCGATATACGTAATGAATGGTCTTTGAGGTTGCTAGCTAGCAACATATGTTCTCTGGGAAAGATCTCTGTGATTATCTAAATATACTGTTGACTGTTCACAACAATATTTAAATTGCACTCTATTGCCTTAATCCACAGAATGTGCCAAAGTGTTAAATATTAACCTGTCTGTGTAACTATCTTCTGCTTAGAAATGCATCTGTAGGATATATGTCCTGTGAATATAACCGATATTGTAATATCCTGTCTTGTTACCATCTCACTATAACCCCATACTAAAGCAGAATTGCACAACGGTGGATGGAAAGTTTTTAGTTTTAGAACTAGAATATTCACTGTCAATATTCTCTGTGAGTGTTTAATCTGTTACAGGAAATTTTCATGTACGGTAACTTAAAAGTTTCTCCTATAATTTCCCAGTTTTTTTGCTACGATTTCTTATTCCTTCATTATCAACCTTGTTGACTAGGCTTTTTCTTGTAATATTTCTTCAGCAGGATTCAAAATGAGGTTCTTTCTCTAAAGCCACATTTTTTGGGGTGTGGCATAGATTTTTTCTTTAATTTTTATTGCCTCTATGGCTGCTGATCAACAAATCAATGGACCCTAGTTTAATCTTTGTATCTGTTTTATTTGTTTTAGGGAGGTTTGAAAAGGGTTTCATACAGTTTCATGAAAATAACTACTGGTGCTGATGAGTATTCATGGTGCACCATAGAAATCATTAGTTTCAAGGATATATGGTACCGGTACCATATCCTCTGTTTGTAAAATGTTTCCTATGATATCTTCCTTATAATTTACTACAATTTACTTGTACAAAAAAACTTCTAATTTTTATAGGAGTAACATAATTTTTAATATGCAATTTAAGTTGTGTGTTAAAATAAAAACTAAAATGTACAATATTAATCTAAAGAAATTACATTAACTCGCTCATTTAAAAAGATTATATGGAATATCAAATTTCAGGACCAGTTATATGCATTCCAAGTTAGTAAAGAACTTCTCTATTGAATTGCCAGTATTTTGAAAGGTGGATTTAAGTAGGTAGGGGACTGGTGCCTCCCAGTAACAAATCCGCTGAGAATATCCCCTTACGGGATCACCAGGGGTCACTCGCAAACCTGAGGAATACCTGCATATATGCAGAGATTTTGTTGATATAATGTCAGTGCACAAAGTTGAAGAAATACATTAATTTAATCAAATTATCTAAATTATTTGAACCAATTGTGCAAAACTCTGTTGAACAGTACCACATATTGAAAGTATTAATAACTTGGTGTAAGATATTTTTTAAGAAGAGCTTTTGATTACCATTATGTCACATGTGATTAAATTTAATATTGTAATGTAACAGACTTCTCTGGGATATTAACATTACAATAAAACTGTTTATTTAAGTTGGATCAGTGAGGGGGTGATGTGCATAGTATGCGTAAATATTTCCCTGAATCTTTCATTTGGAACTTGCAATATATACTTAATATAAGTAAATACATAAATAAATTTCAATTTTGGTGGCTTAATTTGTCACCACTTACAAAGGCTGTATTGGCCTCTTGAATTCTGACATAGCATTTGTAATTACTCTGCAAAAGAGACATAACTTTTCACTCAATTTCATGAAATAATACTGTATACAGTTTTAGATCTTTCACAGTTTGTTGTAAACATAGCAGTAGACTTAGTTCCATAAGATACCATGTGAATTGAGGGGCATGTATGATGGTTGCAAGCCTCACTGCAGGCTGCTGAAACACTTAAGTAATAAAATGAAGCAACTTTATATTCTAGACTAAATTTATACAGCTGTACACCACTTTTTTAAACATTAATTTCATGTATCCAGGACTAACAAGGAAACTGTATGGGCTGTCCACCGCCGTCTCGAGAATTACACTGCCTGTCCTATGTTTAATTTTAACATGGAGTTCAGAGTATTGTTAAATTGCCTAATTTCTCCAGTAGGGGTGACACAGTTCACACCCAGATAGCATGAAATTCCAGCATATTTCAGTTTCCGAGTTTATACTTCAGAGGGCACCACAGAGCATACGGTAATGTAAAAGGTATTTGCAGCTGGGTGTGGTAGGTGCTGCCATCTGTAATGTCACCGCGTACGCAAAATTAGCCGTATAGGACAGGCAGTGTATACACGAGTAATACAGTCTAGAAGGCAGTGGGGCTGTCACGTTGAAACCTTCCCTCAAATTTAGCAAAAAGATAGGTCATCGTTGTAGATGGACATGTGGAAAAAATTTACCGGTAATTCTCATATTAAGTGTAAGTGTGTGAAAATTAATTGTAAATTTCATAAATTTGAAATATTGAGGAGTAGCTTTACACAGTTGTCGGTGGGAGGGGGTTGCGGGTCTTCCCCTACCAACCTTTCACCATTGCATTAGCTGTCACAGTGTTGCAAGGTAAGGTTCCTGCGTCCTGTGTAGGCATATGTGTAGTTTGCCTTATCTCTCCCTTTCTTTATCGCTATGGGATGGAATAATATTATAATGATGAATAATACTATCCTCTGATCCACATGCTTGTATTCCCATCCATCTTGTGAAGTACCAGTACCTATTTAAATGTTCAGGATTAGCAAAGTGAATCTTGTATGCTGTTCAGTCAAATTTATTTACTTTGGAGTATAATGACAGGCAGATTATGTAGTACTAGCATGTGCCCGCGGCTTCGCCCGCGATAATTATTTCAAAAATTAAAAATTAAATGCATAATAGTTAAATCATTATATTTATTAACACCTAAATCACGTGGACTACATACCACGATTAGATAGCATCGGCTGGTAAAAGCGACCTCAGATTCGAGTTTCTTGGTTCAGAAAACCCCTGTATAGTGAGTTTCGTCCAAATAAAACAATGTTTGACCATATTAGGGCTTACAACATTCAAGCAATCGCGAAAGTTTAATTTCCAAGGTATGAAAAAAATAGACAAAGCCAACTGTTAATTGTCAAACTTCCATTTAATTTAATTCCAAACCCATCTGAAACCCACTGGCAACAATATGTTTTAATGTCAAATGTGATTCGGATTCGATAATTCTTTGTAAGAAGGGATTAAGTATTCTCAAAAACATTTTATTTTTGGCATTTAAAATCAGAATTTTTCAAAATCCTTTCTTAGTGAGCACCTACATTATGAAACGAAAGTACTGTCAAAATTCCAAGTCTCTACCTGTTATAGTTTAGGCTCTACGTTGATTCCTGTCAGTCAGGACAAAGCCTTTTATATATATAGATGATAGTCTGCATTCTGAACCCCTAAAGAGTTTTGTCTGGATTACAGGTTGATTGAAGTGCTAATGTTTTGGTTCACTGTACATGGCAAAAAATGAATCATGTTTTAACCATCCAAATTGAGTGGTTACACTACTATAACCCACACAGACCAACAGTCATAACCAACCTCTCAATATCTGAAAAGATTGAATAGTTTCAAAATGTAGTAAATAGTAGTTACTTTTAACAAACTATTGAATTACATTCATTGAGTAACAAGGTGGTTCCTCCCTCTACCACACTTCCTATTGTCACTTATGTTCCTAGCATGTAGGCTTTTCAAGCAAGCTGTAAACAAGACTACTGTTATTTCTTCATGAAACAATACAAACATGTTTTCATCCACTTAAGATAATATGTACAGCTAATTTTTTGCAAGTGTCTATCTGTAATGAAAACCTTTGTTATGCTAAATTTGAGGGCAGTTTTTGACATAACCCATACAGTACCCTTGTAAGAAAGATTTTTGAAACCTTGAAGACAAGAGAGTTCAAATGTCTCTGTATTATGGTATAGGTTCCTTCCCTTTCTTTCTCCCAACCTTTTTGATTGATGGGGACAAGGAGAAGCTCCTAGCACACTAAAACTAAAGGTTTATTATCCTAATCCCTTTACTATGGAATTAAGTGGTATGAATGTACTGTACTGTTAGTGGGCCATTTCTGAAATGTGAGATATGTCTTGGATAGGTTATTTATCTGTCCGTAGACTTGAAGTTGATTCTTAACAAGGAGATACTATGTCAGTAACTTTATTGAACTTTAGTGAAATGAAATTCACATAAAGTAGTTTAAGTGATATGTGGTTTATTGTGGCATCCCCCTCTTTTGAGATATTCTCAAATAATTATATTCTTGTCGTTCAGATCAACTAAACCTACTTTTATTAAACCCAAATGATTTAATGATAAGGTGTATTTTCATCATTCTTTGAGCCTGGGTTTGAACTCCATTGCGGGCAATTTTTCTCTTTGTTTATTGTAATGCAAAGACTTTATTTTTATCATCACAGTCCTTACTGTGCAGGTATTTTTCTTTTATATTTTCTGAAGTGAATTGTTTGTTTACTATTTGTTACCAGGTATGCAATGTTTGTACAGTGAACGATAGGTTCATTGAGGATGTGCTAAAGGAGGAGGCTGAGTGAGTGTGTCACATGATAAATACAAGGATGGACTCAGGTATATAATTAGTGGAAATATAAAGTGAATACTTTTTTTTTTAATGAAAGCATGATCAAATAAATTATCTCCGTTTTAATTCTGCACCTAAGTGATGAACAGTAATGTTTATGAACATAAATACTACAGTATTTTTATCATCTTCATGTAGACTGCAGTAGATGCATTTGAAATTAACTCTGTTTATGCTGTGAAGTGAATGTACAGAGTGATGTCATGTGTGTACATGTCATACTAAATCTTGAGTTCTTCAGAGTCCTGTACAAACATTGCAAATCTGTTCATAACCAATTTCAATGTAAAAACAAAATGTACACAAATAATGCATACAGCACTTTTGCTAGGCTGATGATCTTTCTAAGATAGGAATAATAAAAGCAGTCAGAGTGATTGCTGCTTTTGATCAGGGGCAGATTTAGGTTAAATTGTAGACTTGTTTCACAGTATAGGTTGGTGTGTTAATTTGGCAGAGGAATTATTTATGTGAAAAATAAAATAACTTGTAGTAGCCATGTGCTAAAAGTAGGCTTTGTGTTATTTGTGTAAATTTTCTTTTGTTTACTATAGTTCAGAGAATAATAAATTAATTTCTATTAAATTATTTTGAAAAGTGCAGTAATTCTAAAAAGAAAAAGCAAATTAATTGTAATCATTTTAAACATAGTAAAAGAGTTCACAGTAATTGTATTAATAAAAGAAAAAATTGGGTTCAGTGGGTTTGAATGCAAACCCGTGGAACAGTGGCACCACACTAAGTAATGAGCTACTGCAACATGCTGAAATTGGATTTAATAAACAGGAATTAAGTTTAGTTGAATGACGTCATTTTAAATAATCATCAATATCTTTAAATGTGGGGATTATTGATATGGCTTTAGATTACTGTTGCTGCAAGTTTCATCAAGGTTGAATTAAATTGCTAGTAGAGACTGTGATTTCATCTTCTAAATACATCCCTAGCTTCAGTTATTTATGTGGCTTTATCCAGTTTCCAACAGGATGAGAGTTAACCTGGAGAAGGTCTATGAAGATAGAATTATGTATTCAAAAGAGTGGCTCAACTGTATCAAACAGGAAATAACAAGGTGTGGACAAATAAAGGTCATTACATTTGTTTAAAAATAAAGGTAAAGTAACATTCCCCACAACATGAGAACATCATGTGCACCAGTGCTTGCTCCCAGCATGCCTTGTGCCATTTTGCATCGACCTCAGACAGAACCAACCCCTACAGAGAAGTGGATGTATACTACAGCATGGAATACCAAACTTATCTCCATACAGCACTGTAAATATGCAATGTAATATAGCAAGTTGAAGAGTAGCATATAGTAAATAAAGTGTTCCTAACACTTAATCATATTAGTGACTTTGAGACAAACAAATCATACAACGTGTCATGCCATGTGCACACGAACAAAGGAAGCAACCTTTTCAACACATGTGCTTTGACTCCCGCAATAACCTTACAATGGAGGAACAAGAAGAGTTACAACCTACGCAGCCCAGATGACACAATAACTATTATTTCAACAATAGTTAAATCAACACCATTAACATAAGCCATGTCTCAACCTCAACCAATACAAATAGCAGCAACTCCAACATAAAGCAGCATCATACGCAGCAGCAACAACAGCAACCCCAACAACAACCACCACCGAAGATGTCACATCACCACAAACTGCCCCACCATCATGTGATGCAAGTTCGACCACATGGTCAGGCCATCATGTGAAATTCTTCTGACCTAAGCATTCAGCTTTGTGGGGCTGCTGTGGCGAAATAATTTTTCTTGTGGAATTCCATCCCATGCTACGAGGAGCGCCATTTTGCCTCATCCTCAGATGGACCAAACCTTACAGAGAAGTAGACATATACATGCTGCATGCCGCAACAGGATGCCATCTAGACTGGAAACACTACAGCATTTAATAGCAAACTTAACTTTGTACAGCATTGTCAACGTGTAATGTAATATAGCGTGTTGTAGAATAGCATATAGTAAATAAAGTATATTTATCATATAACCGCAAGTGTATCCTAGTTTCAAACATGATCCAGATGCTTAGGTTTTATTGTAATTGCTATGACTTTGTAACCAACATATTTTGTGTTTAACTGAAAATATTTCAGGGTATGGAGGGTCTATAGCAATGATGTATGAGGTTCAACTTGGTGTTGTTATACTTTTGCTTTAAAAATGGTTGAACTCAAGAGAATTATGGAAGTTGTTAGACCATCCTGAAAATGTAAAAAAGTTAAATGTCTAATAAACAGATATATTTGCAAGTGGCCACTCATGCATAATATTATGTTCATGGATTTTTACTGTACATAAAAATGACTACTTGTGATATCTAAGAAACAAGAGGAAGGAACAGTATTTTTCTATTATGTTTGGAAAGGCCAGCAAAATGACATATGTGCCTCACACTAGAGTAGGCCTACTGCTCCCTTCCTCAGGATGATTGTGTTCTTATTTATCGAGCCTTCTATTATGAAATGTTGAACTGGAAGTGGATGAAAGACTTTGCAATTTTGAAAAAATTCCTTTGGCTTGTTAAATAAAGAATACCGCATATGCTTTCCTCCCAGTGCATTTGAAAACCTGCAGAATTTCTTTTAGTTTATGTTCCCAAGACACAGCTTAAAATATGAACTCTCTATTTTATATTCCGATAAGAAGTACAGGCATACTTCCATGTCTTGCGTAGAGAGGATAAGGACATTTTACGGACACTTATAAATTGTTTTCCCGTACTATGTCCACTCCTCTATTACAGCATCTGTGGAAAGAAGCTTTTCTTGCCTGAAACCTACTCAGGAATGCAATTTGAGATGAGGGACTTCTTTCAGAAAGAATTTCTGCTGCACTTAATGAAGAAACAGCCATCTATGAGTACATCATCAAGAAGTTTGCAGCCTTAAAGGACCGAAAGATCGATTTGATGTGCAAGAAAAAGGTAAGTTCAATTATTATGATAAGCATGTGGAAAAAAAAATCCTAGCAGCGTTTCACCTAACTTCACGGCCAGAAGCAGCCACTGGTAGCATTGGAACATTGTATACTGCTGCCTCTGTTACTATTATACCATTCTGAACACAAAAGTTGGAAGCTATATGCTCAGTATGTTCTAAGATATTTGATTTTTTTATATAGTTATAAACGGATACCGGTATCTGAAGTTAGTAAAAAAGTTTCTTGCAGAAAAAATACAAGTTAGGCACATAAAACACTGTAATATTATTGTCGCTTTGTGAGTAGCAGCTGTGTCACAATTTTAAATTTGAATTTTTGAATGTTAAGCAGTCTATAGCGAAGTTCTAAATTAATCAGTTTATTAACCATTTGTTAATAATCGTGACAACATTCTCATATGGTAATTTGAAATTATGACAGTTAGTACTAATTTGATATTTCTAATTTTAAACATAAATATTAATAAATTCACTAACACAATGGTGAAGATCTACATATCTGAAGTAACCAGTATTATGTGACCAGTCGCAGAGATTTTTTTTGATGCAAAGGGTTGCCTTCGAATGTGTTAGCTTTTATATATTTGATATTTTGTATTATCACCTTATATTATTTTACTATTGAGTAATGTTGACTCATTTAGTCCATACATTATTTTAATACCTGTAATACTTACCGTACTTAAGTTTTCTTTCTTTTCTTTATTTAGTATTGTATGTTTATTATGTAAAGTTTTTGACAAAGCCATGAATCTTGGATTCCTGAAGGTGAATAAATTGAAATTGAAAATTTATAATTTAGCTAAGGGTTTTAAAATGCAGTGATTTATCACTGGAGAGAAAGTTGCTACTTCTCCTTGGATTCTTTACTGCAGTAATGTCCCTTCACTGATATTTTTTTATTATTAAAAACAATAACAACAGACAGCACTATGCAACTCCTACCTGCAGTTTTGTACTCTATTATCTGATGCATCATCTTTTTTCATTGACTTTACATTCTGGTCTGCAGAGGTATCCAGATCAAGCTGTTGGATGATTATGGGGCAGTTAAGGGGTAGGGGAAGTAGGTACTTCAACACTTTGAACTACAGTATTTTCTCAAATACCACAGATGCATAAAAAACAAATGTGAGTAAAGATCTTAAATTTTGAAAACGTTCTTTGTTGTTCTTTGTTTCAGAGTAATAAGTTATGTTTTCTGAAGATTTTTGAGGTAGTATATTTTTATTAAACAGCCTATCATTATATTATGTATTATCTTCTGCTGAAACCACTTCCGATAGAAAAGCAATTGGGCTGAATTACAATTACCTGAGAGACATTTTACTTAATTACAATTAAAAATTATTTTTAAAAAGTAATCAGTAAAATTACAATTACAATTATTTTACAAAATTTTAGTGCTTAAAATTTTTTCCTTGTTTTTTGTTTTGGGCACAAGGCCAGTAACTATTGGGCCATTAGTTCTCAATCAAGTAGCTCCTCAGTTTTTTATTATGAGGCTGAGTGCACCCCATTCCAGACCTCTCTCTTTTAGAAAAATCTGAGGAGGTACCAGGAATCAAACCTGAGCCTGCAGATGTGTAGCCTGTGATGCTAACCACGCAGGCAATAAGTACATTTAAGTCCTCACTTAAATTACTCCCATGGCTTAGACTGTAAGAAGATAATAAAATGTGGATTTTTTAGAGCATATATATTTCTTATATGGTGTTCCCAATTTAGTTTTTGGTCTATATGAATTCCTAATAATTTTATTGTTTTATTACTATCTCATTTTCTCACGTTCATATCAACAAAAAGAGTTTTTATTTGCTAAGCCGTTCTGTTATGTGAATATTTAAATTATGGACCATCTCTAGATCAAGATCAGTAGTTATCAAAGTTTTGTCATCTGCACTGCTTAAAACTGTATTACAAGATATGTATGTGGCTGTGGATGTCGTTTACAATGAGCAGAAAGAGCCCTAGAACAGAGCCAGCCCAATTCGACTGTTAAAGTAGACTCTTAAAATTTAATTTAATGTATTTAATACAGCAGATAAAACAAGTTTCTAATTTTAGGAATTCATAGAGAAAATACTACTTTGTTGTACATTTTATTCTAACTTTCTCAGTGGAAATATGGTTGTCTGAATTCTGGATCATTAATTTTTCTTAACTTTTCCATGCATAGAGGACTGAAGCGAAGTTAAAGGGTTGTTCTTTATCCGACTTTAACATTACTCAAGCTTCTGTCCAGTTAAAATATTGCATAGTGATTAGTGAGGAACTAGAACACTGTACTGAAATTTACAGTAAACATTTGTGGGTGTGATAAAAAAAGATCCCTTTTGTTTCTCACAGTTTTCAATGGCTAACAACTTTTTTCAAGTTTGTGTCTCTGTTGTTATAATTATTATTACTACTATTACTATTACATTTATTATCAATATCGGCATTCTTAAAACTATTAACTGAATAAATATAACCTACAATAAATATTGTGCCGATTTGAAATATTGTTGAGAGTGGTTTTTTTTTTTTTTTTTTTTTTTTTTTTTTTTTTTTTTTTTTTTTTTTTTTTTTTTTTTTTTTATAATAGTAATACATAGGCTAGGCTTTATAATTATGAAAATTAAGGTATTTGACGGAGCGGGGGAATTCATATACACACAGGCTAGGAAACGCTAAGAGAAGTGGAAGTAAAAAGTTCTAGGCATTTGCATTTGGCGCGCAGCATTTGGCATTGGACATGGTTGTGAAAGACCTTGTGGAATTTCCTACCCATACTTGTTCAAGAAATCTCCATGGCCCAGAGAGAGTTTTTTTTAGTGGTTTGCTTGCCAGGCTTGATAGGAAGGTTGGCAGTATTACAATACGCGAATTATTTTATGTAAGCCTTCCCAGTACGGTTACATTAAACTGAATTTATAAGATATGCAATTTTGTTTAAATCTGAAATACCCATCAGGAAATTAGGCAACATGAAATGACATTTTACATCAGGTGTATTAGCCAACACAAGCACACCAAATGTACCTATCCACGTGTACGCTCAATACGCTACAGTATTTCAATTCATATGATTATTGGATTGATCCAAAAGGTGTGAGTTCAAAGTATTTGAATCAATACTCGAAAGTATTTCATTTAATGCTTGATTGATTAAATACATGAAGTATAATGTCTTCAAAACATCGTTTATATTGGTTAAGGTTGACGTGGCCAGGCGTACGCATGCGTGGTGCAGCCTTACGTGGCAACCCCAGCTGGACCAAAGTACGGTCACTGGCATAAGCAGCAATGAATGTTTAAACTTTGGAAGTGTCATTTATTTTGTTGTAAGTACTGCTTGTTGTGTGTAAACATTTCATCATAGACTTATATTATACTTCTGGGCGTATTATTTGCACTTTAATATGAATAGAAGCTGAAATTAGGTCGTGTCATGTTCACGAATAGAGGTTAAATCAGGTAATTGATATTAATTGTCAAAGTACGAATAATTGAGTGACATGACAAGAGATACTTAATGGTTAGGTAAATATGCATTGATCATAGTACTGTAATTTATAATGTATACTTTATTTTCAGACTTTTTTGTGGGTAAACAATGAATCCACAGTATTTGTCTCAACCACCACAACCGCAATATGGAAGTCCTACAGGACCAGGTTATGGTCAACCACCAAGTGGTTATCCCTCAGCTAATCAAGGGGCGCCTAGACCGTCTCCATCAGGTACACCTGGGGGATTTCCACCAGGGACTGGACCAATAGGATCTGGAGGCATGCATCCTGGGCCTGCTCCTCACAGACCTGGAGGAATGCCACCATTGGGCCCCCAAGGTCCTGGGGCAATGCCATTTCCTAGCCAGCAAGGACCCGGAGGAATTTATCCACCTGGACCTGGAGGACCTGGAAGCATGCACCCACATGGACCTGCAGGAATGCATCCACCAGGACCTCAGGGATCTGAAAGAATGCCCCCTCCTGGATCTGGTGTCATACCATCATCTGGCCCACCTGGAGGTATGCATCAACCTGGACCACAAAAGATGGGAATGCATCCTCAAGGCCCTCCACCACCAAACAGCAGTATGCCTCCAATGGGTGGAATGATACCTGGACCTCAACCAGGATTTAGTGGACCAGGCATGGCAAATGGTCCTGCAAATCCCCCACCAGGTAAGTGAAGACATAGGATTAAGGTTTGACATAACTTATTCTGTTTGTTTCATAAATTGGGCATTATTTTCTTGTAGGTAATAGATAGGCCTATAGTGGGGTAAAATCTAAAGCTGACAACTTACGGTAAAATCCCATAGACACGGACCCGTTTTTTAGAACCAGGATTCCCTTCATAAAACACTTAATATCACACGAATTTTGTTATAGATAGTTGTGAGGAGAGGAGATGTTGTCTTGGCAAATGATTTGGTCTGACCCACCTGCCCTAATTGATACACTTTCTTTTATATCACGATCTAGCGAAAACTTGCTTGTTCTCCCCCATTTTCTATCGTGATTGGACATTGGAGGTGTGACATCATACCGCTAAACGAACATATGACTGTGGGTGAACAAGCTGACAAACCTCATGGGAGATATAATATGACACGTTTTCGAAAACTACAAACAGTGTATTGTAGGCTACATTATTCGAAAATGCAAGGGCGCTTGGCTACGGCTACCGCCTCCGCTTTGCGCACTTAACTATGTGGTTAGTGTAATGCATTATTTAGGCTATCTGTAGACAACTTACACTGACAGTTGGTCACCCTGCTTCGTTCAGAAACAAAAAACATCACATAGGCTAGTCCTTGGAAATGTGAATATCGAGTGAACGGGTCCGCGCTATTGGAATTATGCCCAACTTACAAACAGGCATAGGCCTACCAGAATGCATGCCTTAAATGGTGAACTTTCCTGAAATATCAAGTTTAAGGTCATAGGCAGGTATTGCTACCAACACAAATACCTTGGAACTCCTTCAGAATAGTGTATCCAGCTAACAGCAAAGTATGGCCATGGCCCTACAAGCTGCAAAAAGCAAGAGGAACAACTGGCGCAGTGGTAACATTTTTCATCGCAGAAGAGATTCAATATGGCACATACTAAACCCCATGCTGTTCAGTAACTTATATTGCTGCGAATCTGTTAACTGTTCGTAACCTAACATAACCTGTCACTGACCTAGAATTTAGCTGTCACTACTTACCTTAGTATAGAAGCTTTTTTACCCTTCCACACCCTTCGTAAAATATTGTTACATGGCACATAACGAACCTTGCACTATTCAGTATAGGCTACCACTGTTAAACTAATATGTTAGGGTAGGCCTATAACTGTTCCTAATCTAACAAAGCTTGTCACTAACCTAGAATTTACCTGTCACTACTTACCTTAATACAGAAGCTTTTTTACCCTTCCACATCTTTCATTGAAACATTGTTACACGAAAAAGTCTTGTGTTTTTGTTTGTAATATAATTTCATAAGCTAACCTAACTCCTACTAAAATATAGATTTCATTCATCATCCTGTATTTACCATCATTATTATGGGTGTGTTATTTCATATGGGACTATGAAATAACACATCGGCGCTGTGTTAACCCACCATCTAACTTATGTGTGTCATGCCATTTATAATCCATAGACTACTCGACCAATCTGCTGAGTTCAATTGGTATGTAGTCATGTTAGTAATATTGGCAACATTGTAGATTTGGTCCCACTCAGTACGGCCCGGCTAAGATGGTGGTCATGTTATTCTGAAGTTTGTCCGCCGCCATGGGTGCCTTCCACCCTGGCGGTCCGGGTTCGATTCCTGGTCGGGTAGTTGGTTTTTCAGCAATGAAAAATCCCCGGGTTCAGGACTGGATATCAGCCAGGAAAATTATAGGTTATATTAAAAAGCCCTAAATTAAAATGGTGACTGCTAGAATAGGGTGTAGGGTATTCACAACAGATCTATAAACAAGTAAGAATTAGCTTGAAAAATTTTATGTCATAACCGGGATTTGAACACGGATCTTCGGCTTAACGCGCCGATGCTCTACCATTGAGCTACCATGACAACATGCCAGTCTGACATCAAATTCCTCAACTGATTCAGAAGACAAGGCAAACCACGGGAGGTTTCTCTCCGTCGAGAACACACATCCAAAATTTTTCAAGCTGATTCTTACTTGTATTAGTATCCCAGACATGGATTTAATGTCTATTTTCCTTTCCTTCCACTTAATTAATAGTATATAAATAATAACTAGGCTTCAAAGTACCTACAAGGTAGGACGCCATTTGGATGTGTGTTCTCGACGGAGAGAAACCTCCCGTGGTTTGCCTTGTCTTCTGAATCAGTTGAGGAATTTGATGTCAGACTGGCATGTTGTCATGGTAGCTCAATGGTAGAGCATCGGCGCGTTAAGCCGAAGATCCGTGTTCAAATCCCGGTTATGACATAAAATTTTTCAAGCTGATTCTTACTTGTATTAGTATCCCAGACATGGATTTAATGTCTATTTTCCTTTCCTTCCACTTAATTAATAGTATATAAATAATAACTAGACTTCAAAGTACCTACAAGGTAGGACGCCATTTGGATGTGTGTTCTCGACGGAGAGAAACCTCCCGTGGTTTGCCTTGTCTTCTGAATCAGTTGAGGAATTTGATGTCAGACTGGCATGTTGTCATGGTAGCTCAATGGTAGAGCATCGGCGCGTTAAGCCGAAGATCCGTGTTCAAATCCCGGTTATGACATAAAATTTTTCAAGCTGATTCTTACTTGTATTAGTATCCCAGACATGGATTTAATGTCTATTTTCCTTTCCTTCCACTTATTTAATAGTATATAAATAATAACTAGGCTTCAAAGTACCTACAAGGTAGGACGCCATTTGGATGTGTGTTCTCGACGGAGAGAAACCTCCCGTGGTTTGCCTTGTCTTCTGAATCAGTTGAGGAATTTGATGTCAGACTGGCATGTTGTCATGGTAGCTCAATGGTAGAGCATCGGCGCGTTAAGCCGAAGATCCGTGTTCAAATCCCGGTTATGACATAAAATTTTTCAAGCTGATTCTTACTTGTATTAGTGTCCCAGACATGGATTTAATGTCTATTTTCCTTTCCTTCCACTTAATTAATAGATCTATAAAGCTGGGTCTCCATTGATATACATTTAACACCAACATGTCAATATTAACAAGTTGATATTGACATGTATATTGCAATTTCGCGTTCCAATTGACGTGACATGCAAACCCAGCAAGTTGCACTTAACATTTTCAGATGTTAATTTGTTTTCCGGAGAAAATGGACAACATGTCAAATCAATTGACTATTCGGTCAATATTGGCTTTGCTTCGGGAATTATCGGAAAACGAAAAGCGATCGGCTGCTTAGTCGGCTTTGGTTCGGGAATTTCCAGGTAAACAAAAAGCAGTCGACAGCTTCCTCAATATTCCCGGCATCCATTTTGTATTATGTGAGTATTTGGTATATCAGTGTTCTCAATAGTAAGTTATTGAATCTACTTTTAAAATTATTTTTTATGGCATACTCCATTGTTGAAAAATGTAATAAGTTATTTTGAAAAGATCAAGACATCTGTACAAAATTAGTATTTACGAAAGTCATACACAGTTAACGAGTATATAAAACTACTCTCATTTTGTAATGTTGGCTGCTCTCTTCAGAGGCGTTTTCTTTTTGAATGTTACTCATTTCTGTTCGTAACCGCGCCAACACATGCTAACCTATAACATAGTAGTGGAGACAGTTGTTAATTGGCAAACCACTTTACTTGTATACGTCAACAAGTTCATGATTAACATT
Source organism: Ectobius pallidus (assembly GCA_964059195.1). NCBI lineage: Eukaryota > Metazoa > Arthropoda > Insecta > Blattodea > Ectobiidae > Ectobius > Ectobius pallidus. The sequence goes on from CAXKWD010000005.1 coordinate 118,018,832, forward strand.
TAACATATGTTAACTGCAACATGTTGATGCTAAATGTATATCAATGGAGACGCAGCTTTAAAGCCACAGTGTTGAGAAATCGAAGGACTTACACTGCCCCTCATTAATGTAATCTAATCTAATCTATTCTGAAGTTTAGCAAACACCTTTACCCTCATACATGACAGAAAGAGAAGGCCAGGATTATTTGTTAATAATGCAGGCCTCAGAATGCAAACTTTACAAGTTTTCTATAACTCGTGGGCCTATCTGGGTCTTTTTTTTTTCCTCTTTTTTTGTAACAACCAAATTTTGTGTTATCTTGTTTGTCAAAATCTCCTTTTATATTAGCACCTTTTTCTTGTAGGAATATTCTAAATTGGCTATAATTAAAATCACGAAAAAGTTCACACAAAATTAATCTAAAACGTCACTATGAAGTGATGCATATTCACGAGAATCATCTGCTCAGTCAGATGTATTTCATAGAAAGATGATTGGGTAAAAGTACGCAGCAAGTTTGTAAGATAATATTCAGGTAGCCTAAGTTGTACATAGCCTAAGTTTAAGGAAACAAGTTTTGTGTCGAATAAATAGCCAAGAAAACATCCACGTGTGCCTACTGAGAAGATTGATGGATAAAACTTTAGCCTATCACATATTTTGTTATTCATAGTACCGGTACTGTGGAGAGGAGATGTTGTCTTGGCGAATAATTTGGTCCAACCCGCCCGCTCTAAATAGTACACTTTCATTTATACCACTACTTGCAAAAAGTAGTGAAATCTCCGCCATATTAACTTCACACCACCAGAGCAGGTAGAATTCTGGGTAAACAGGTTGACCAACGTGATAAACCTCGCAGGAGATATAATATGGCACATTTTTGAAATGCGAGAATTCTAATGTCACTGTTCATAACTTAAACTAACTGCCACTAAAGTAGAATCTACCTGCTACTACTTACCTTAATGCAGGAGTGGATACAAAGGACAGTTGGTCAACCTGCTTCACTCAGAAAAAAAAAATCACATCGCCCATACAAACGTGCATATCACGTCAATGGGCCCAGTGTTGTGGGATTATGCCTTATATTTTCCTGCTAGTCATTTTATTTTTACCTGAAATTGTACTTTCATTTGCGCACTACAAATATTCAAAAAATTATTCTTTCCTTTAATAGGTCCTGGCATGAATCAGAATATGATTCCTCCTCAAGGTGGTCCTGGCTCTCAATCTCATCCCCCTCGTGGACCTCATAGTTTGCCTCAGCAGCCTCCAATGGGACCTCAGCCACCGCAGACTTCAACTCCTAATCAGTTGGCTAGCCAGATGTCAGGGATGCATTTAGGTGGTGCTCCAAGACCACCAGTTCAAAACTCAGTAAGCATCTTAGTAGATTTATTGTCACACCCTTGCCTGAATCACCTCGGACGAGTCGTGGTCATCACCCCACGGCTTCGTCCCGGGTCTGGACCTGCCTTCGGGCAGAACAACACATCATCATCATCTTGTAATACCATGCCTCAATCCAAGAACATGATTTAAGAATATTGCCATGTTTATGCACCCCAGTTTTAACAAGTGTTTTTGGTTAAACATATGCATAGGCCTACCTATATGAAATGGACAGTAAGTTTTATGCAACATTTTTTGGCGAAACTAGCAATAGCATTTGCAATCCTTCTTCTGAATGAGTTCGAACCAGGTTCACATGTTGCTTTGTTCTGACATAATCCCACAAGAAAAATCTTTTTGGTTTATGCCAAGGAAATTGGCCAGTGTGTTGGACTTTGTACCAAGTCCATTTATTAGGGATTGTCTTATTCAGGAATTCTCAATCCCCAATGTGGTGGTGAGTTGTCCTGCTGGGAAATCATCTTGGGTTGATTGTCATAAAGATGAGGTGTTAAGTAGGTGCATGAAACACAGATAAATGTCAGCTATTATTGCAAATAAGAAGGGACCAATAAATCTGTCAATAATCACTAAATTTTGGGGGTCTCATAATACTTTCTTTTATTGAGGTCAACCATTAGGAATGGTCATAGGAGAATGATTCCTTATGTCACCATATTCCGAACTCTGTTTAGCTCAATTGATAGAACATCGGCATGGCAAGGCAAAAATCCTGGGTTCAAGTCTCGGTGTCATACTCCTATGTGTTATCATGTAATGTCAACAGAAACAATAACCTATGAAATGCATGAATACATATCTAGATCATAATTTAGAGTACCGGTATTTTTATAGGAGATCATACTGTACACTCGGTTAAAATGAAACTGAACATTGACTTCAGCATTTGTGAAAGGTTTCTTCAAATAGTTCATATATTTTTACATACCTCTCCGTCACTGTAGCCATGAGAAATTTACGCTTATATTGAAACCAAAGCTTGCACTCCTGAGCGATCATGGTTCACACAAATGATGCTTTGTTTTTTTGGAGCAGCAGCCAGTTTTATTTTGAATGAGTGTATGTACTGGTACATATGAAAAACAATTTATCTTTCTTTTCCCTTCCTGAGAATCAGTGTCTTCATTTACATTCTTTGTATCTGGTCAGCCTGTGAGTAGAGTTTGTGGGTGCATCTTGTCATTTTCTAATGTTCCTAATCTTATAAAAATTGTTTGGCTCTTTCAGGGTTTTCCAGGTGCTCCTCCGACAAAGCCTGGTTTTGCAACTGGACCTCCAGGACCTTTACAAAGTAGTTATCAGCCTGGCAGTTTCCCTCCAGCGGTTAATGGAGGTCCCACTCCTCCCACATCTTCCCCAGACAAGCCTGGTCCTCCAAGTCAGCAACCCCCTCATCCATCACAGTATATGAATGGTTCAATGGGACCTCCGTCAGGGGCACCCAGGGGACCCATGGGGGGACCCCCACAGCCAGGTGGTATGCCTCCACCACCAGGAAGTATGCCTTTACAACAAGGAGGTATGCCTCCTCATCCTTCTGGAATGCCACCACCACATGGTAGCATGCCACCTCCTGGAGGAATGCCTCCACAACATGGAAGCTTACCACCCCCTCCTGGAAGTATACCTCCACAACATGGGAACTTACCACACCCTCCTGGAAGTATGCCTCCACAACATGGAAACTTACCACCCCCACCTGGAAGTATGCCTGGGTCTATTCCACCACAGCCTGGAGGAATGCCATATCCGCCTGGCCAGCAAGGAGCAAAGCCATTTCAGCCATCTCCAGTAAGTAGAACAGTTTCTTAAGACTTATCAGGTGTAAGCAACATACATTTCACGAATTACAATAATTACCATTAGAATAATTGTATTAATATGCACAACTTCATAGAAGTCCAAAATCAGTTTATACTCCACTCACTTACATATGTTTTCTTAGCTTCATAGAGATTTAAAACTAGTAGCCTATGCTAGATCACTTATGTCTTCCTAAATTGTTGTATTAAATCTAATACTTGGTATTCAGCATTTAAATTTGTATTTTCATACAACTTCTGAATTATTTTCATTGATCATAAGTTTGGCTAAAACAGCTCGAGAAATACACAAAATCACACTGCAAACACATCAATTTATCGATTTCTCTCAGAAACTAAACTGAGATAGAAAAATGAAAACCACTCTTTTTGTCCTTTTGAATAGGAATTTGAACTGTTGTATATAGTACAAATTATTTCACAGGTTGGTTTTGGAAAGGTGTTGGAAGGTGATGGGGAAATTTGACAGAATATCACAGAGTGCATTGTACAATCAACCTACACTGTTTTGCTTACTAATTGTAATTTCAGTTTTTTATTTAATTTGGGGTGCTTTCTAGCCATATACTGTATATATTCAAATGTGTCCATGCCAAATGTCGTAACCTTCACTTTTTTAGAAAACGGTAATGGTACTGATATTAAATTGTATTGGAAGTTAACACAGTGAAGTTATATAACAACTCATTATAGGCTATAATTATATAGCTTTTATTGAAGTACTACCCGTGCACGATATTTTGGGCACTCAGTTCGCTGTTCCTCATTTAGTAGGTTTTGTTCAGTACCATAAGCAGAGCTGACATCATTGAAACACGAAGTACGCTATACACCCTGACATCTAGTGGCTTTAATACTAAGCTTTCTCTCTCTCAGGATTCTTATAATTACTGTTGACATTACCTTTTCTGGCATATGGAGTTATGAAAAAAAGTACCATTATGTGGATTGCTGATTTCACAAACACGTCACATTGTAGATTCAACACTTTTCTGGTGCTAACACCTCTTTAAGAATTCCATATGTGCTAATTTCTGACACTCCAGTGAACTCTGTTGTCAATTTCATAGACTGAAAGTTGAGCAAACTATTAAATGCCTTAGGCCTACCTCTCTTACGTTTTACATCATGAAATGGTGAATCATATTCTGTTCATGGCTTAAAACAAGACTTCCAATGTAAAAATATTGACCCTATATTATTTAATATTCTATTTGATATAGGTGCCGGGATTGGGCGACAAATTGATATTGGTGTTGGGTTAGGAGCTGGATTCGTTGTGGAAATGTACTTACTTCGACTCTCTGTTGGGCTCCTTCAGTTCTGCACCTATATATCTTCCACGGCTTTTGTAGCTCAGGGTATCACACGAATCATCTGAGGGATTGGTTTATAGCTAGTTATGTCTTTATAAATGATAACTGCACTATAAACGTTTTATATCGGAATTTATTCAGATTAACTGTGTTCTGCGTAGCTGTTTGTGTAGATTCACCACTTCAATTGCATTTATCAAGTACTTACGTGTATTTCTGTCTTCTTATTTCTCACAAAGTAAATCAAAACTCACACGCTATCTTTATAATGTGTAGTCGTGTTTAATAAGTGGCTTTAGTGAGAATCGCCATTAGGCTAGGTAATATTCCCGCGACTTTCCACGAGAGCAACGTACGCAGGTCTGCTCTCCTCGGCGAATATGGTGGAAGTGAGCTCTTGACCACGCTATGTTCGCGGCTAATGGATGCTTCTCTCTCATTGGCTGTACTTTTCATTACGTAAAACATTTCTATTGGTTAAAACAATTCGCGGGCCAAAACTATGAATTTAGTACGTTGTATTTTCAAAATATACATTTCTTTTACAGTTAAGATTTCAAATTTGGAATTAATAAATAATAATAATAATCTAAACGAGAATTTTGATACCGAAATAATAATAATAATAATTTGAATGATTTGAATAAATATGAATTAACTATTGTTTATAATAAATCAAAAGGGGTGGAATAATTACAGCTTCAAAATGCCCCTGTGTTAATTTAATTATGTCCGAAAAGGAAAATAATTAAATTAACACATCATACCCCAGAATATTTATTCTTAATAAATTTAAATTACGCTTGGATTAGTAAAAATTCGAAATTAATCATTGAAATGGTGAATGATGATAAATGTTAGTGTAACATAAGTGTATGTGTTAAACATTACAACTTGAATTAAATGAATTTGACCAAAATGATTTGGATATACACAAATTAAATTAAATCAGGTTTGTATTACCCTGACATTCCTTTAACATAATATCTTTTTAAAAATGACAAACATTTGAACAATAAATGAAAAATACTATCTAAACATTTTTAACTCTGAAAATTATTTCTTGAAAAACAAACATGTTTAGTATATGACATCACTTCTTGTTAGTTATATATATCGAGAATTCTTAAACATTTTTGAAAATATATATATATATGTCGAGAATGTCTCATCGTCCATATTTGAAAAATTTATTTACATCGAGGCACTCATCGTCTGTAAAATATCACTTTCTTATTCCATTGCACGAATTCTCTTTCCTAAATCACTGTTACCATATGTTTACATACAACATACAAATACAACTCACTTTGACAAACAAATAAATATATACAGTATCACACTATGTTGCATTACATCACAACATTACCCTTGAATAATAAACAATTTATATACAAACATAACCCTCTTAAATAATAAACATTTTATATACATCAACATTAATGCTCAATCCATCTTATTTTTCTACTATATACAACATCTTAAATTTTTATATTTAAATTATAGGTATATATATGTATAGTTTATTTACAACATTTCTACATTCTCGGGTTCGGTGTCGGATTGCGTTCGCACAGTTTAGCAATTCATTCATCTTATTTAACTTCAGCTTATCTTTCTTTGCTTAATCAATCTTAAGTTAGAACCACATATTTAATATTAATTATTTATCAAGCAATTTTTATTTAATCACATTCTTTTGCATTCAATCTCTCAACTTATTAATCTCTTACTTTTTGACACAATAACGCTGCATAATACTTCTTTAATTATTTATTTTATTTTTGACACAACTATCTTTTACTATAGCCAAGTGATTAATTCTTCTTGGATGTTCAATGCAATATCTTATGTATTTTGAGGTTGAAATTTCGATTTACTCCTGAATTTAACATCTTCTGAATTGTCATATCAGCTTCCTTCTTCAATGCAATCGGAATTGGCCTACTCTTATAAGTGAATTCATCAACTGGTTCGATGTCAAATTTATGCTCGTAGATGTTACAAAGTCCCACGTTTTCGGAAAATACTTCTTTATTCTTTATTAATATCGATAACAACCTATCACGTTGATCTTCATTTAAGTTGTGAGCCATATCAACTTTCTCCTTCAAAATATTCATTGTCATAGAGTTCGCGCTAGGGTCGGCTTCTTTTACATTCCTCGTACAGACATAACCTATCTCTACTTGCCCTATGTTGACATCTCCGTCAACATTATTTTCATACCTATCAGCGCAGTCATCGCAATTCAATGTCATACATCTACATACTTCTACCTCATTATTTATATCATCGCAGTAAGGGCCTACTTTAGGAATCATCATATCATTTATCTGAATATTTTCTACAATAAACGTCTCATACGGAACATCGTTGTCGCCTAACTCACTAGACGCATCTCTTCTACTCAGCTCATTGTCGAAGGGAATGCTCATCTTGTTTCCTTGTAAATTCAATATTAAGTTGTTATCCTCAAAACTTATGATACTGTTGTATTCTGTAAAAACATCAACTCCAATAATAATATCTGTAACTAATTTCGGGACTACTAAGAAAAATATTTCAAATTTTGAATCACCAATTTTGACATCCAACATGCATTGAAATTTTACTGACTGTTTTGCTCTTTTGATCGCTACTGTGCAAGATAATCCGCAAATAGGAATAGAAATTAACTTGACTTTGTTTTGGATAAGCTTATTATATAAGGACTCGCTTATTACACTATTTGAACAACCTGTATCTATTAATGCATTCGTCTCATAATTTCCTATCACTACTTTTATTCTAGAAGGATCCATAATAACTTCACTCCTACTTGCATTATTCTTTTCTTCACTAGGCTTATCATTTGAGAAACTTCTTTGTGTCTGAATGCTATTTATGGGTTCTATACGTTTGTCTGAATTGACTAAACTTGCGCCAACACCATCCGAACCCTCGAGATATTGGCTTGTTAGTTTAACTGTTGTACATTACCATTATCTTCCTGATCATTAATTTCTACAACGTCATCAGGTACCTCTTCACTACGTGTATTACTGTTGAATGGTCTGGCTCTAGGATTAAGCGTGTTTTGCTGAGTCTCAACACCTTTGACTCGCCATTTACCATTGTTAATTACTTGTCCTGGTCTAACTTGACTATCATTGCTATTGTTATTACCTCTATTATTATAAGTACGGTTCTGGTACCTCCTACGATAGCTTTGATTCCTCATCCATGGCATTTTTCGCCAGGAGTTTGGATTATTACCATTTCCAACATTTTGCCTATTGAAAGTGACATGGTTTATCTGATTTCTTCCATTATTGTTTCTGTTATATGGCCTATTTTCTGATCTATTCTGGAAATATCTAGGATCATTTCTGTTTTGATTAGGCATAGGGCCTCTGTAGGTATTCCTAGCATCATGGCTTCTGTCACAATTATTTGCATTGCCTTCTGCCCCTACCCCAGAATTTGTAAACCTGTTAGTGGGAGGGTACATTCTATCATTTGAATTCATATAGCTCTGCCTACTTCTGAAAATATTCCTTTGCTCAAAAGCAGCAAGCAATTCTAACATATCAGAGAAAGTTCTGGGTTTTGCTACTATCAGATTTAGTCTCACATTCTCTGGGAAGTGATTTACAACAGTCTCCAGCAACTCAAATTCATTTAGTGATGGATCTACTTGTCGTCCTAATTCGGCCATTTCTAAAAAATAGTCAATCATCGTCTGACCTGACTCTGGCTCATACACACCATTAGTTAACTGCATCCTAATGTTGTTTCTCTTGGATAAACTCCAATATCTACTGATAAAATTTCTTTTGAATTCTTCAAACGTCGTAGTCTCATTTGTAGTCAAATTGAACCAATTCAAAGATCTACCTTGCAATGCTTTTCTTACTATGATCATGTACATGTTAGGCGGAATGGCTCTCAACCTAAAATAATCGTGAAGTTCAGTTAAGAAATTTTGTGGATTAGTATTATTATTCTCATCAAAAACAGGTAACTTAATTTCGTTCATTAGATAGCTGGGAAAGTTTGTGCCTAACTGACTAATCCCTGTAGACAAAGGTACATTGATATCCTGCACCTGGGAACCATTATGACTGTTCACCCTTTCCTGACATCTAGGAGATCTACATGGTAACTGTGAGTAAGTTTCTTCAACAACATTCCTACTCATATTGTTTCCCAGTTGAGGTATATTCACATCATTAATTACAGGTGAAGTTACAGGAACATTCAATCTATTTTCCAATACACAAATTCTACTTGTCAGTAACTCTTCATCTTTATGAACTCTCCTACTCAACACTGTCAACTCTTCTTGTGCTTCTACAATCTGTATTTCAATGTCTTTCTGTTTCACTTTTAACAGCTGGTTCTTTTTCTCTAAGTCATTTCTAGCCTCATCATTTATCTTAGCAAAACCTAACAATGTTTCATCGAAAGCATTCATCTGCATTTTCATAAGTGACACACTATTATCTAGTTCTGACACATTCGCTACAATAACTTTCATTTCCTCACTAGTATTAGAAACATCTGTTTGCATTGTTTGCAAGTTAGTGCTAACATTTGAAATAACCTCTTTTACTTCTGATATATCATTATTTACAATAGTTTGAATATTCTCTAGAGCTACTGTGACGTCATTATTAACCTGCTCTTTGAAATCACCTAATCTTTCCTGTATCTCGTTTACAACTTCTTGTTTTAGATCATCTTTCAATTTTGTCAAGTTTTCATCCATTTGTACTAACTTCAAACTAATATTTTCATTTTGTGAATTTACATCTGACTTTACATTGTTTACATCAGTACTAACTCTGCTAACGTCACTTTTTACATCATTGATGTCAGTCTTAACCTCATTTTTAACATCATCAATTTTACTACTAAGCTTATTGAACATTTGTTGCATAAAACTTTTAATTGAGTTCTCTAATTGGTCATCTGAAGATTCACTGTCTTCGCGCCTAGTCACGTTTACATTTGAAACGGAAACATCTGTTTCGACCTGAACTTCCATATCAGTTTCAACCTCATCTACTAACTGTAAACTACTATCAGCACTTATGTTGTCTACAATACCTTCCATCTCGGTACTAGTTAGCAAGTCCTGTCCATTTTCTAACACATCTGAACTTTCCTTCTGTGGCGACATTATTTCGCGGCCTCTGAGTTTCATTTATAATCATAAAAATAACACCTTACTTTATTTGTAGGCTTCGCAGGCTTCACAGGCTTCTTACAATTACTTTCATTCTGGAAGCTGATTGTTGGCGGTTGATGTTGGATGGTCACAGCTGCTGCCTACTGCATGAAGTCGAACACCTGGGCTGACCTCGCGATGGCGTGGTGACAATTGTTGCGCGCGTAACCGTACCTAGCTCACGATTCTCACTTAATTCTGTGTATCACAATCTGCTTGCTAATGTCCCGATTAGAATATTTGTTCGCAGAGTCTTTACACAGTTCGATTGTTCTTAAAAAGCCACACGTTGGTGCACCAAATTGATATAGGTGCCGGGATTGGGCGACAAATTGATATTGGTGTTGGGTTAGGAGCTGGATTCGTTGTGGAAATGTACTTACTTCGACTCTCTGTTGGGCTCCTTCAGTTCTGCACCTATATATCTTTCACGGCTTTTGTAGCTCAGGGTATCACACGAATCATCTGAGGGATTGGTTTATAGCTAGTTATGTCTTTATAAATGATAACTGCACTATAAACGTTTTATATCGGAATTTATTCAGATTAACTGTGTTCTGCGTAGCTGTTTGTGTAGATTCACCACTTCAATTGCATTTATCAAGTACTTACGTGTATTTCTGTCTTCTTATTTCTCACAAAGTAAATCAAAACTCACACGCTATCTTTATAATGTGTAGTCGTGTTTAATAAGTGGCTTTAGTGAGAATCGCCATTAGGCTAGGTAATATTCCCGCGACTTTCCACGAGAGCAACGTACGCAGGTCTGCTCTCCTCGGCGAATATGGTGGAAGTGAGCTCTTGACCACGCTATGTTCGCGGCTAATGGATGCTTCTCTCTCATTGGCTGTACTTTTCATTACGTAAAACATTTCTATTGGTTAAAACAATTCGCGGGCCAAAACTATGAATTTAGTACGTTGTATTTTCAAAATATACATTTCTTTTACAGTTAAGATTTCAAATTTGGAATTAATAAATAATAATAATAATCTAAACGAGAATTTTGATACCGAAATAATAATAATAATAATTTGAATGATTTGAATAAATATGAATTAACTATTGTTTATAATAAATCAAAAGGGGTGGAATAATTACAGCTTCATATTCCAGGAGGAAAATGACTTATTTGAAACCAAACCCTTATGGCGTGTAATTAATTGTTCTGCAATACCGTCACCCAGTTATATTATTGCATTGCATTTAAATTGTTATACATTATATGTTAATCTTTAATTAAGGATTGATAACTTTATTTTAATTTTCTTGCGGCTCATTCACGGCACACCAATGTGCCGTGGCATACTGGTTGAAAAAATGCTGGTCTGTACAGTAGACCATGCAACTATTGACTGTCAACTATTCTATTGTTCTTGTATTTTATGTCAGTAAATTTCAATTCATATTAATTTTAATGAATATGGTACATGATGAATTAGTGATGATGATTCATGGTAAGTAATTATCAAATTTGGCATTCAATTTATTGCATGAACACTTACGCTGTTGATGCGATGTTTGTGCGATTCTGCTGAAGTGTGGTTTCTTTGGTTGACAACACTGCAGAAAGATAGGTGGGTTAATTGTCTCTTCTTCCCCCGACTCTCGCTTTTCCCTAAAACCAGCGCCCAAGATATTGTGTGTGGATAGTAGGCTACATATGCTGTCCAAAGTAGGTAACCCTACAAAAGTTCTTTGGTGGGTAAAAAGCTTGAAAATCATTACAAGGTGTTTTTGAAAAGTCTCAAATTCAAACTGGCCAATAGGTGTAACTATTATACAATAGTTGAGCATACAAGTTAGGCTAATTACACTTACGAGTAACCCACAAATTTCTTTAAGCAAGCAAGCCAATTGGCGTAACTGTCTAAGTTGCACTATTTCATAATTTCTCTGATTTGACTATATTTTAATACAGACTGTTTTTTTCTCTTCTGTAAGATTTTACTTTTGATGGTTACACCATTTATCCTGGACACAGTCAAATTTAGATATATTTGAATTAATTTATGTGTTTGAATATATCATGAGAGATGGCCAAAGTGTGATAGTATTGCACAGTTGCTTTTGGGAGGCCATGGATTAACATCACATTGTCGGCAAATCTGAGTGGGTGCTTCTGGGTTTTCACTTCATAATTTAATTACCTTATCTTTAGAATAAATATGTGTAATGAAATCAAGTAGTCCAGATAATGTATCACCACTGAAAGGACTTGTAAACTTTAACCCTTTCACTGCTAACGACGGAACTGTGACGGCGCGGAGAATGGCACCTACGTGTGCTATTGACGGTACTGTTCCGCCCGCGAAGTGGGTGCTATGAACGAGACGATTCCACAAGGCATGGAATTTTTTAACACGGTTTTAACGAAAGGATAGTGTCCTGCCATCTATTGGGGTTAGATAGAACTTAATTTCATTGCTTTCCCTGCTCTGTGGTGCAATTTGTAGATGAAAATCTGAGGCCTTGCACAATGTTGCCGCGAAGATAGTGCTACGAATTAGACAATTGCTCGTAGAATAGAATTCTTTAACATGGTTTCAACGAAAGGATAGTGTCCTGCCATCTCTTGGGGTTAGATAGAAATGATTTTCATTGCTTTCCTTGCCCTGTGGTGCAATCTGTAGCCGATAATGTGAGGCCTTGCACAATGTTGTGATGTCTGAAGAAGCCATTGAACTCACGAGTCATATGACAAGCGGGGAATCACATCAAGGCCATGGTATGTTCAATTTCAACACAGTCATTGCTTTCACGAGCAAGGAAAAACATTTCTAACGTGATGACGGAGTTCTGGCGTATTTTAAAACTGCCTTCTTATTTTTCGGATTTAGCGCCGAGTGACAGTGAAAATATGTCAGCTAGGAGGGTATGTCAGCTTGCCAATATCTCAGCAGTGAAAGGGTTAATAAATAAACGCCATATTTACTCATGGATAAGCCTTGCCCATGTATAGGCCCCACCTATAGAATTTGTCTTCACTGGGTTTTCTGTTATGAACTAATTAAAATAAATTACTGCTTGAGTACAATTTAAATAAAGTTTATTAAATTTCAGAATCGACATACGGGAGGATTGCTATTGTTATCACAATATTGCATTTACATTTCATAAGCTAAATTATATGTTATTTAATCAGTTAACTTTGCTTCACACAATAATAGACCAGTCAGTGGTGTTATACAGTCAGGAAAGAATAGTTGCCGATATGCTTAGTAGCCTGAGCATTGTATGTGTTGTAACAGGGTGTTAAAAAGAAAGTGTACTTTCGAAAGCTTGCTAATATAAGTTTCCTGTCTTACGCAAGAGTGTAGATAAGTTGTTAAATGTTTCTGCTCTCACAATTAGGGCATTCAAAGTATTTAGGCTCTTGTCAGAACTCTGTGTTGCTACTGCTAGAAGTTACTACTCAGATCTATCCGAGGCAGAAAGTTTGGAACAGGTTTCATTCAAGCTCCTGAAGACAGAAGAAAAGCCAATAAAGAAGTTGTTGCTCCAATATGTCATTAACAGCTCCAAGGGATTATGGAGTCTTGACTTAGTCCTGCAGTCGTCTCACACAGTGGTTGGATGTTAAATCCTGTGGGATGAAGCACCACCAAGTTTTGTTTTTAAATTTATTTAAGTTGTACTACTGTTTGTACATTTTAGAACACATAGAAGAACTCCACCTGTGTATTCTTCACTGTCCACTATTTGCTACTTGCTGGTTAAACTAAGCTTCTAGTGGATGTGTCTCCTTGATTGAGATTCAAGAAATGCCCTGGAGGAGAGCTCAATGTCATTGTTGCCAGAGAAAAGTGAGTGGCAGACTGCCATTTAGGTGTTATTCAGTACTGGTATGATACTGATATTGTTGCCGGTCTTACTTCATACCACTCCCACAAGAACAGAATTTTTCAGCCTTAAAGACTTTGTTGTGGTTATTTAATTGCAGTTGTGTACTGCTACTTAGACCTGTAATTGTTGTCGGTGTACCAAAATTTCATCCTGCAGTTCCTTTAAATGCCTCCAGTTCTACAGACATGAGATTTTCCCATTTATCTACATTTAGAATATGGTCCCTTGACAAGTGTAATAATGTGGCTTTTCTGTGCTGTGATATAAAATTTGCATTAAGAACTCAAAAAATGCTTATGAAAAACAGTCATCACAATTTTATATTTTCCATTTGTCATCTCAAAATTTTGGACTTTCATGTTGTTAAAATGTAATTTTAGGTGCCTAAAATAGTTCCTAAATTGTTAGAAATAGGCTCTAAAAATAAAAAAGTAGCCTGTATTATAAAGTCGTTAATTCCATTTAAGTTGCCCCTTTTCTTAAATATCTCATTTATAATAAAGAACTGTATTTATTAATATGCCCATTCGTCAGTCATTCATCAGTGGTCATGTTGAAACAATGGGCAACAGATAACGGTCGTACAGTTACAGTACAGTAGTCCTATTACTTGGGCCCATATCACACATCACTGAAATATAGTACACTAGGCCTACTTTATTGAGAATTTCATATAGTTATACATTTTAGAAGACAAAATTCATTAAATAATAGACCTACGAACAATTTCTTTCAATTCTTGTCCATTATTGGTTTCATAATAAATTACCCTTTATTTTCAGCATTTCACATTATACAACACTTTAAGTCAACACATCCACAGAATAGTGAAACTGACCAGTTAAGTGTAAACTGAGTGAGCTGAGCTCCCACTCTACCTTTTTGGTTTTACCATTATGCAGAAGTTAGGACTGCTAGCTTATTCATCCCTCTCATACCACATTCTTCAGCCATGCACTTTCGTTGGTTTCTGGATAACGGAGTTGGAAGCAAAATAATTAATTTCCCTGGAAAGCACAAGGAATTATTTTCATGAAGACAAAGACATACTATTAAATATGGCATATACTGAAAATGAATTGTAGAATTTATAACAAAAATGTACAAAAAAAAACCTTATTTGGAACTTTAAGAGGGAAAAACATGCCAAAAGTTATATTAGGCTCCAACATCAAAATAGGCCAATGGTCCTATAAAAAAATCAGTTTTGTGCATAGGTACCTTTGAAACACGTGTAGACAAGTTTTTGTGTTTATATCTTTTAAGGATTAAAATAGGATTTTACCTAATATTCGAAGTCTGGAGTTCACTATGTAGGAACTTGAATATATGTATATGTTGGGTGGGAGTGAAATAACCATGTACATTCTCAGGTTGCATTGGTCGTGTATATGTAAATAAAAGTCTAGTATCACATAAATTAGAAGAATGTAGTTCTTAGTGCAGCTATGAGCACTGTCTTGCTGAAAGCTGTTGTAAATAACATGATTTTGACCCATTTCAGTAAATTATCTGCTATACTCCCCTCCCCCTCTTGTTTGACTGTAGGTTCTTTGTGTAAATGAAATGGAAAGAATCACATGCTGTTCTTGTCTTATGGTAGCTTTAATTTTGCAGTCCTTTTCATTTCTTTTACACAAATCAAATTATTTTGAAAAACTGTAATAAAATAATTAGATTCTTTAATTAAAGCAAACTCCCAATTATCTGTGTTAATTTAGGTCACGACTTGCATGAATAATAAAAAAGTACAGTGATAATCCAAATGTTAGAATTATCACTGTTCTGGATTCAGGCAATGTTATGGGTGCTCCATATATAGTCTAAAGGCTGTAAATGCTTCTAAATTTGTCATAATGCACATATATTCGGAGTTTTATTAACAATAATAGTATATAGAGTATAAATTTTAACCCTTTGTGAATGGAATACGGATATAACAGAATGTGAGATTTTGAATTTCCTGCACCTTCATATTTCCCACACTTTGTGGCGCCATATTATGCAAAGAGAATGTTACCTTGTTTCTTTGGAAGCCATGTAACATTCTCTATGTGCAGAATGGTGTGAAATAAATTGTGGGAAATTTCAAATGAAATGGAGGAAATCAAAATTCTTCCACCCGGCTCTATCTATTCTGTGTGCAAAAGGTTAAAATGGGTGGAAAAGCCTTGTACAGATAATCTGCCCATGGATAATTGGGACTTGGCTGTATATGTGCAACATTTAATTTGTAGAATATACAGTGATAAAAATTGGGTTTGGACCTTAATGTGGTATTAAAATTGTTTGTTTTATTCTGTCCAACAAAAAGTCCATTAAAATACTGCAGTTTTATTACTTCCACTCTTTGTAAGATAGACTACATATGAAATCTAGTCACTATTTATTATTATTATTATTATTATTATAAAATCTGGTTTTATAGTAAATGCAATCCTTAATATGTAATGCACAATTGCCTGTGCAGGACATGTATCATGGAGCCCCACAGATGGGCCAGCAAGGTCCCAATCCCAGTTATCCATCACCACATCAGCCCATGAGTCCCCAACAACCAACACATCCAGGCATGCAGTCACAACCGGCAAGACGTCTTGATCCAGATCAGATGCCGAGTCCTGTAAGTGAACTGCTCTTCACTTTCACGATTCTGTTTCTATTATCCTAGTTGTTCATTGTTTCCAAAATTAGTTTTGTTTCATTGACTGTTGCATCCCTATACTTCTATACTTATTAGTTATTAATTTAGTTTCAACTCATTTTCTCTTTTCTGTGCCCTTTAGTTAAAAGTAATTGTATTCTCAATTTCATAGGAAGCCAGAGAGATTGGCTGCTCTTGCATTTCTTAGTGTAATGATTTTCTACTTGCAAATTTCTTTTATTAATTTCAATGTAGGATTGGAAAATATTTCTGGTTCAAAATATATTTCATTTCATTGCTTTGCTTCTGTGGTTAATATCTCATGCTGCACAAGTATATTTAGGCTATGTTTCATTATTTTAAAAAATCCTTTTGTTATTGACCTGGTAAATGTTGTGTGATTTTCATTCAAAATTTAATTTCAGAAGAGTTATTTTGTAACCCTATCTGCTAATTTTGTCATATAATGAACCACACACAAGTGAAAAATCGGTTTTCTTTGAGAAGCTGCAGTAGGAAATGTTAAATTTGAAGTTATTTCTGTCTTTGTTTGAAAGATATTTCAGTTGCTTACATAATATATATTTAAAAGCCCATCTAAGATGCCATGTTTCCGTAGGTTATGTACATTTTGGTAATTTTAAAAATGTTTAATAAAAATTTTCTTCAATTTCCTTAATATTGTAAGGAAAGTCACTGTATTACTTATCAGCAGGGCTGGGAATAGGGCCAAAGTTACAAGACTAAAGTTTGAAATGCACAAAGTATAAATGACGTCATGACTCATGGGGTGCAGTATGTTTCATAACCAAATTCATTACTTCCTCGTTGCTGCTTGGCTTGGGTCCATACACACTATACTTGCAATCGTGTAAGTAAAGAATCTATTATGTCCTATTTCTTTTATTTAATTAATTATTTCAGGATTCATATTAGTGTTAATTCTGCTTTTTTGGAATTCACAGTACTGAGGAACATGCCGAAAATTGAGAGAATGAAGCATTCTCTTCAGAAAGAACTTAGATTCAGATTTAAAAGGAAACAACACTGCGTTTTGTGTGTAAGATATATGGACAGGTTTTTGAAAAACACTATGATAACGAAAGGGACATAGGAAATATTAAATTACACATTCAAGGCAGGCCTTCAATATCAAAATCAAGACATCGAAGATCAAACCGAACATTATCGACATTTACATATAATGTTGGTACATACCAACATCACTTTCAACAAGGTCAGAAATAAACATTGTAAACAGTTTCTTGAAATACGTATGGCTAAATAAGTTAATCGGGAATTGACCTTAAGAATAAATTCCTTAAGACCTTGTTAAGATGATCACTGAATCAGATTAGAAAAGCGGTAGAAGACCAGAAAATATGAGTTGGAGATATATATATATATATACATATATATATTTTCTTCTCAGGAGATAAAAATTATTTCAGATTATTAAAGCTTTTAACATAATTTGAAACATATAATGCCAGGCAAGTCATTTATAAACTAGAAGTGTAATGCATATACTGTATTCGTGATTGTAAATGTGAACAATTATTTTGTGCCCTACTATAACTGAATGTTACTTGTTAGGCAACGAGTAACGCTATGCTCCTTCTCCAAATCGTCACAACTTACACAAATAATGTTCCGGATGTTCTTAACTTTCTTGACTTGGGTATCCTAGACCGAGCCCTGTTTATCAGTATATACCATCTGATGTATCAGTCATCTTACTTTTCTTTAGTCCTTCAGCATCACTTGAAATTTGTTCTATTACCTGCTATCATGAAGAAACAATTTAGAAGTGTTTCCTCTTATATCCATCACTTTAATACAAGGTTTATGTGCTTTATAAATTGAAGTTTTTAATTCTTAGCATGCCATAGCTATTGTGGAACGGAATCTTATGGATTTTCTTCAGTTGTCTGCCTTTTTGCATGTAAAATGTTAGCATGTACTTGATAAAAATGTGTATAATGGGATTCCCATTTCCAAACAAACATAATAAATGTTTGAAAAAATCATGAGAAAGTTCCTTACATTTTAACCAATAAGTAAGTTTCATTTAACATCGCAAACCGTTTTTTTGTGAAAAATAAACTTACTTCTAACTCCCTATTGTTTTATTTACTCTCTGGTTCATCTTAATGTAGAGTTGAAAATAATATTCCTCATTTGTTGAACACTTAAATAGGCGTTTATTAAGTTTTATTACGATTCTGGAATGATATGTTGTGCACCACTTTAGTTTCAAAACATATCCACAATAATTATGTTTTCTTCTGTCACTGATGAATAAATTTGTCAGATTATCATATTCATAAAAATATTAAAGTTTTAACAATTTAAATCAGGGATATTGAATGATTCTTTTGGATTATCATGATCTATTCTTAAAGTAACATTTCTCCCTTCTAAAAAGTAATTCCATTAAAGTCATAACTTAGCTCTAATGTACCTTTATGTAAAGGTAGTAGTGCGTTTCATATATGAGTTTGCCAATTATGCGTGTTTCTGCAGTGTGGTGGCCACAGCTCTAACTCCCAAGTGATCGGGTGAAATGTCTACAAAATAAATCCGCTAACGGTGTAATGATTCAGGTTCCCACAATTACAGTTAAAATTACATGAAAATAACCACGTACCTCATCAAAGAGATATTGGTAATGTCCTTCTCTTGCATCCACACAAATGCATCATGTAAAATGATCAAAGGATGAATAAACATACATACATACATACATACATACATACATACATACATACATACATACATACATACATACATACATACATACATACATACGTACATACAGTGGCACCTTTTTAGGAAATTTTCTTTCACTCGCTAGTTCAGCTTCCGAGATGAGTTAATTTCTCTTGTGATATTGTCTTTCAGTTCTTCTAATGTATGGGGATTTGGCCTATACACTTTATTTTTCAAGTTCCTTCATAAAGAATAGTCACATACTGTTATATTTGAGCCAATAAACTAAGTGAACATGTTGATAAATATCACTTAATAATAACAATAATAATAATAATTTATTTAAACAAGGTCTTTTTATTCTAGTAACTTCTTTCTTAGTGAACTCTGGTAGTAGTATGAGCACAGTCACGCTTGACTTTTGACTTTTAATTTCAAATGATGTTTCTGCGAAACAGTGTTAACTTGGCATTAGTACAAAGGAAATCACTATTAGGTTATGTCATAGATAGCTGAAAGTAGAGAAAGATTTCGTTTTATCTTCCATATTTTATAAAACTTACAGACTGCTAATTCGCATTGTATCTATCTTCCTAGTCATTTTTTTTAAATTTATTTTCTCTGATAGTTATTCATGTTTTCCAGTTTTTGTCAGCTTTCTTTTCTCAGTTTTCTTTTAGTGACAGTTGCATGCATCCTTTTAATTCCTAAATCCTTCTCCTTTGCATCTGCATGTTACGCTTTTTATAGTGAAGATATAGCATTATAATTCTTGAGCTTATGCTTGTAGTCTGTGGTATGGTTTAGGTAATGTTTACAGAATAAAATAGATAAGTGTTACAATTGGTTTGTTTATGCAGGTGTATGTTTGTTGAACACACGTACATTTAAATGTTTTATCAGTTTTGTAATATTCAAACCTTTTTAGACCAATAATAACATGTTCCATGCAGGATTTCGTAGTACAGTTTGTGACAAACTGTGACAATCCAAATGAACCAAGGAAAGATTCACAGCTCCTGGAAACTGATAGTGCCACTTCTGCAAATAGTTGTAGAAAAAATGAAAATTTCTATGATTTTTAATTAAATCTCCTTTAAAATAGCTTTGATGTAATAGTTGTAATCTGTATCTGGTACCCTATGATCCCCAGGTGGGGCGAAGGGGCCTCCAATGGAGGTTTCATTACCTATACTAATTTTGATATGCTTATTTTTCGGAGAGAGGGTAGAGGGACAGGTTAATAGTTGTAAACATACTAAAAATAAGGAAAGGTACAGTTTTGGAAAGTAACACTACTTTTTGCATCGAGTACTTTGAGCTCTCATGATCAACATTCATTCTTGTTCAATTTTTAAAAGATGTTAAACGATGCAGCATATTCAGGATCCTTGAACTCAAAAAGATCCAGTTTCCAGAAATCTTGTCGTGTGCACAGGATTTTTTCTACTCATTTGAACTTTTATAGACATAACATTATATTATTGAGCTCTCAATTTATGGGTTCTGCAGAAAATGGCAAAGTGAAATTAATAACTAGAAGTTATTAGAGGTAGTAGAAGATCTTATGAAAAAAGAAATCAGAAGCTAATATTACATTAATTAACATATACAACCTTCGTCAGGAGCTTTGTGCTAGAGTGATTTATACATTTACTTATTTATTTATTAATTTTTTATTTATTTAGTGTTATAATTACCAATTGGTCATTTGGGTCATATTTATTTTAATTAAAATTAATATGCCGTGAGCATCTGGAAGATACAGGATTATGGGACTAGTATCTAGAATGCCAGGTAGAAGGAAAAGAGAAGGGTTGAATGTAGGGGTAGAGCATTTCATACTTCCAGTCCTGCATGTCCCAGCCCTGAATTAAATCATGAAAATTCACACTTCTGGTGGTTGAACAAGGGTTTTGAATCTCATGAATTACCAGCTACAGTCCCTGGTCAACCGCATGTTTAGCTGGGTTGCATCAACTATTACAAGAACTATAAAACACTGTAGGCTGTCACGGCCGGAGTCAATATTAAGAAGATTGTCCGGGCTTGTAGGCCGTGGTCCAGTTGACATTTGAGTGCCAAACATCACTGTGCACTCAAATGTCAACTGGACCACGGCCTACAAGCCCGGACAATCTTCTTAATATTACAAGAACTGTTGGTTTTTATGAATGGAAATTTTAAATAATGTTTCTCAATAGAATATAAATTTCCAAGGAAATAACTAGGGACGGGTCGATACCAGATTTACTCGATACATGATTTTTTCCTCGATGCTTCGATACTCTATACCGTCAACATTTCCAGTTTCAATAAATAGGTACATTAAAAATTAAAAGTTGAGAGAACTGTATAATACCAACTAAATTAAGTGTGCATATTTAATGAGACAAAATTTAATATCGTCAGTAGCCTATAATTATTTTTAAATTCTACATTAAAACTAAAATTAGTTTTTGAAACAGTCCACTTACAAGTTTTTTTAATAAAAAATACTAGCATTCTCACTTAATTGCAGAATTACCGAAGTATCGAAAAAGTACCGAGCGAGTTCTCTGAAGTATCGCTCGATGATGATACCATGTAAGTATCGAGAGTATCGAGGTATCGAAAGTATTGAGGACCCATCCCTAGAAATAACAGTAATAACTAAACACTTCTTGTTATTAGTTTATTACATGTAAAAAGGGTTGAAGAGGAAAACATGTCCACAGTCTGTGCATGAAAGCCACTACTTAAGTGTAAGACAATTTGCATGAGCATGAGAATGCATTACATTGACACGGTTATATTTAATCTGTATAGGAAAGTGCTCTTGTTTTAATGTACATTCTGGTTTTCTGTACAGATTCAGGTGATGCAAGATGACCAGAGGAATAGGTCAGGAATTTTCTACACAAATCAGAAGGGATTGGTTCCGCCGCTTGTCACAACTTATTTCACCACACAGGACCAAGGAAATGCTAGCCCTCGTTTCATTCGTAGCACAATGTACAATGTCCCAGCTACAATTGATATGATGAAACAGGTAAGATTTTTCATTATTACTTTTTTATACAGTAGTTATGAGAAGTAATTTAATTTTTAACAGTGGACTGGAAATTATTAGTGGACAAAGTGCCAAAATATTGATTTTTAAAAAGTTAAATGTTTCATAAACTCCATAATTTATGACAAACTGTGTGTAGGCTAGTTTACATGATGACACAAGGATTTGTATCTACTTTAATGAAAGTGATTTCATGAAACTAATTACACCTATTTTCTTCCAAAGTAATTCCAGTGCAACTGCATGTTTCACCATACTTCTGAAGTTCAAGTTGTTAAAATCCTATGTAAACGTTTCAAACACACATGAATCCAGGCATTTCACTGTTTCCTCACTTCCCACTTTTAAAAAACACGAACAAGCTATATAACCTCAAAATTACTATTATAGTTTCGTAAAAAGTTGGAATCAGCCAAAACTGTGTAGTGTCGTAACTCATTGTCACCAGTATATCTCGTGCTTGCGCATTCAAGTAAAAAACAGTTGTGAAACTTATTTACGAAACCTAGCGTCAGCATGTAAACTAGCCTTTACACTATAAAAATTTGGATAGACATACAGTTTTCAGGAATGTTTTAGGAGGTTACCACAATGATCTTCACCTTGGTGATGATTGCTTGAATGAATCCATTAGAGAAATTACATGAAATAATTAAAAAATGGAGTACCTGAGAAAAATTAACCTCAGGTTACTGGTATTTAATAAGATAATTTCTTCAAAAGTAAGATTCAAATTAGAATTCATTGTTCATAATGTATTCACATTGATATCTGAAATACTGCAGTTCGTTATAGACCTTTTTTTTCATTGAAATTTATCATTTCAAGTAACTTTTTTTACCTATGTCAAGGGTTGTAACCTTTGCACAAAGCATTAAGATCTGATCAGTTCTATATCTTTGAAGTATTTATAAAGGTAAATCATTAAGTATCCGCACTCTTCTTTTTTAAATTTATTGCAACAACAATACAAAACTTTCAATTACTTCATTTTTCAACATAGTCCCCTTGCTTCTCAATGCACTTGATCCATCGTTGCAAAAGCTTCCTGATAACCCCAGTAAAAAAGTTTTTCAGCTGAGTAGCAACCACTTATGCACCGCTTCCTTCAGTTCTTGGTCTGTGGAGAATCGACAGCCACTTCGACAGTCGCTCTTCGGTTTGTCTGAATTATGATTCGTACTTGCTTAATGTTGGTGTCACTAGTGGATGTGGATGACCATCCTGTTCTTTCTTTCTCCTTCACAATAGTCCGATCATTTTTTATCTTTTAAATTCATTTGTACACGCTTCACCGTGGTAAAACATTGTCCCCATATTTTGCGGAAAGTCGTCGAATTTTGGCTCCTGGTACACCTTCAGACGACAAAAAAACGAATCTCTGCAAGCTGTTCTTCTTTGGTACAAATGCTGAGGGGTGTAGTCATGTTTAATGTGCAACAGCGCAACACACAGTGGAGTCATAATGGTCAAACGTTCCACAAGCGAAGATAAATGAACAACATGTCGATGCTTGTGAGCACAAAGCTATACTGCTAAGCTACAAAAGATTAAACAAAAAGTGTGGATACTTATTGAATTACCCTTGTAGTTTCTTTGGTTTTGTAATACGTATGAAATTTGAATTACTATGTTCCTTAAATTGTTTATTTTGTTCTTTTATGTTTGTGTCCATATCTGTGTAAAAAATCCCCTACAGTAACAGGTGCTAATGCAAAGTAGAAGCAAGGCTACACGAAAGCTGTACTAGTTGATTATTTGATCATTGATATAAGCCAGAAACATTCTGTGGATAACCATTCAAATTATTTTGCTTTGCTGCTGTCACAATAGATGCTTTAAATGAAATATTTGCATTGGTACAATCATTAAGATAACACTTGGAGCATTTGGAATTTCCATTTAAAATGAATTTCTTTATGGAGTTGTTTAATTATCTGTTTTCTTCTCCTCCAGACAGCTGTGCCATTTGGTCTTGTCGTGAGCCCTCTGGCTCGTACGTTAGAAGAGGAATATTTGCCACCTATTGTGAATATGGGTGAAATTGGACCTGTTAGATGTAATCGATGCAAAGCATACATGTGTCCGTTCATGCAGTTCATTGATGGAGGACGACGCTTCCACTGCCTATTCTGTAAAGCGACAACAGAAGGTGAGAGTGTATTTAATTGTACTCTCATTATGTACAAAAAAATCGTATATAAATTTTTCCATTCTGTTAAATTTTAGATGCAACATCTGGTAGTGCTGTGAAATTTAAATTGTGTTACGCTTTATGCCCAGACATTTTGATAACTTTTGTGCTACCATAATATGAGAAAGCCATGATCTTTCCAGTTGCATAAATACCATCTACTTTATTGAAAATTAAAAATACCATTCCTTGTTTACTGAAATATTTAATAATTTGTAAAAATCAGGTAGGATGTATCAAAAAACAGAGTTATGCAGTTTTTCTCTGAGTACACAATATTTTACCCAAAAAGTATATATTTTCCTTTTTTTAAAAATTAAAGTAATAGGGAAAACAGTGTGAAGTGTCAATATTAGAGGCTATGTTAAACTTTAGAATGTTGTACTTCACATAAGTTTTTGTAACTAAAAACTTCCCAAATTATCTGATGATGATGGGGAGGCCATCAAAATGTACATTCTAATTTGGTAAGTTTTTACTTACAACAATTATGTGAAGTAGAACATTCTAAAGATTAATATATACCATATTTATTTGTGTAATGGACACCCTTGCATAAAGGAAGTACAGCAACTTTTCATATTAAAAAATAAAAAAACTTCCCCACGTTATAGTCGCATCTCATTTGTAACAAAAATCTTTAATGTCTAAAGTCATAAGATTGGATGGCATGATTAATTACCTTTCAATTCAAGTTTTTAAACAACAATGCATGGAAATAGTAATCGTGATTGGATCTTATTAATGCACAAAATACCGGTAAACTGAACAATTGTCTATTAGTTTTGCAGTATTCGTAGTTGTGTTGATAAACTTGTGTTTGGACAATGGATAAGAACCAACTGAACTATTCAAGTTTTAATGAGTGTGCCACATTAAATTGATATACTTTCAAGTTTTAGGCTGAAGGTTGCCAAATTTGTGGAAGAACACAGTAACAGAGCTGCTGGACGAGAATTTATAGTATCTGAGTGTAATGTGCATAAGTGTTTTTCAGCCGTTTATGCAACTGTTAATTATCGATCCTCGTATGTGCAGTACAATCAGTATATAAATTAGTTGCAGCTGCTATATCATTACCTACACTATCCATCGTTAATTGGTGCATCGTTTAATACGTGATTCTTTCATTAAAATTTTTTCTCACATAAAGGATGCACCTTAACTTTTTGTTACAAAAATATGGGAAAAAGTGCATCTATTACTCTGGTAAATATGGTAGGCTTAATATATTTTCCTGTTATGACACTCAACATGGTCATCATCCATTGGTGAGATCATAAACGTGATCACATTCTATGTTATTACCAAGTTTTTGAGGAGAAATTAAAAATTTCAGCTTTTGTGAATTGTTCCAATTGATGATCACTGAGGGCCAAGTGTTTATATACCATATTGGCCCGAATATAAGACGATGTTTTTTCCCTGAAAATGTGTTTTTAAAAACTATACTCGTCTTATACGCGCAGCCTAAGACTCAACAACTCTCCAATCATGAATGCAGCTGTGCACGTGTGTAGCGGCCGGGGATCCCCACGCCAATGCCGTGCGTCCGATCCAAGGTCAAAGTCGCGCGGAAATTACCGAATTTTACCGAACTTTATTGTTCCCGAATTCGTGCTTCTCCTTGTACTGCCGTGTACTGCACTGCTTGGCATCTCTATTCTCTATGCATAATGCTTTGTTTGACCACCAACATGGCAGACCATGTGGAAAAGAAAGCATCTTCATTGTCTCAATGCGTAAATAAAGACGAGAGAAGAAGTTACAACATGAACTTCAAACTTCTGTTTTATGTGAAGCAAAATGTACTAAAAAGCTATTTTATTTATTTTTTCGTAACTACCCTTCAAAAATTCAGGGTCGTCTTATATTCGAGGTCGTCTTATTTTCGGGCCAATACGGTAATAATTTTAATTGCCTTATCTATGTAAATGTTCAGTATTCATTAACATATAATAATAATTTTCTTTTATATCCATATTATTGTTCAGTATTGATTTACTTATTAGTTTTTTGGTAACTCCTTTCTTCATTTCAGAGAAATTCTTTGGGTTGTAACAAGTGTTCTTCTTTTATGGTTTGGGCTTATTCCTTCTCCAAAGTGAAATTTCCAGCTTCTCCTTGGTCTGCTTATATGCCTTCAGTCTCTTGTCATGCATTGTCAAATTCAAAGGTCTAATGAGTTTCAGGGTGGGAAATCTCATTTTGATTCTCTTATTTTGTTAGTGTACAATAGCCAAGGATCTTCGTTTAAATTTTTTGTGAAGTAAAGGTCATTTCCCTTTGTGTACAAAAAACTTTTCCATTGCCAACTAATTTATAGACTGAAATCAAACATTAAAGTTTTCTTTTCTTTTGTCAAACAGTACCCCCCGAGTACTTCCAGCATCTGGATCACACAGGACAGAGAGTGGATCGGTATGAAAGACCAGAATTGATGTTAGGAGCTTATGAGTATGTAGCTACAAAAGATTATTGTAGAGTAAGTAGTTGTTATTGTACATTTATTTTCTATCCTTGCTCAGTGTATTTTCCTGTTTCAACTATTACAATTAATT
This sequence comes from Ectobius pallidus, assembly GCA_964059195.1. Lineage (NCBI taxonomy): Eukaryota > Metazoa > Arthropoda > Insecta > Blattodea > Ectobiidae > Ectobius > Ectobius pallidus. The sequence goes on from CAXKWD010000005.1 coordinate 118,045,593, forward strand.
TTGAATAAATTTTAGGGTGTTGACATATACTGCTCATGCTATATGAAGGAAAGGGTTACATGCCAATCACAGCCAATTCTTTCTGTGGTTCTGCTGTAGTTGTTGCAGGAAGAGAGAAAAAGTAGAGTTGCTCCAGCTACTTGAAGAACTGCACTCAGCAACAATTCAATTTCAACATGCCTTTCTTAAGATTATATTTCCTTAAAGAAATAGTAGGTTGTAATCTTATGTAATTAACATTACATAATCTCTTGAGTCCTCATAAAGGTTGTAATCTGTTTATATGTGAGGTTAGATATCAATTCTTATGCTTAATTTAATTAAAAAATACACCTACAGTATGTTCCTTGCATAGAAAGCTAATGTTAACAGAATTCATGTGCAAGGAAAATAAGTTACACACTGCACTATAGTTTAATTTAATGGCATAATAAGCAATCACTCCTTACCTAAACATGGTATGCAATACGTAACGAAAGATAAAAACCAGAATAGCCCACTTTTCCATCATCATTTCAGTTGTACATAACGACTCTCTTTCCAAATATCTCGAGGCATATACTTCTGAGGTTCTAGGCCCTTCTGGATTGCATCTGCTGAAATAGGTAGCATTGTTTTGCCAGGCATTCTCTTTCTGCTTTGCCCAAGTTGTATCAGTTTTTTAAATATTGCTCATGTAAAATTCCTAAATATTCAGCAACAATGCTTTCTCGTTGACGTTAAAATTTGAGCCCCTAAGATATCTTTCTCTGGTAAGACATTTTCACATACACAAGGAAAGTAATCAGTCCCTTGAAAAGCGTAAAAAGGAGGTTTTACTGCATTACTCTACCATTACTGCATTACTGTAACTTAAATGTTAGTAAATTCAGTAGAATTATTGTAGAATAGACTAGATTTAATTATTGACAAGTCCTATATCATGTAACAATGGAAATTGTAACCAAATGATCAATGGGATGCTAATAAACTAAACTAAACTAAACCATTAATTAAGTGGAGGGAAAGGAAATAGACATTAAATCCATGTCTGGGATATTAATACAAGTAAGAATCGGCTTGAAAAATTTTATGTCATAACCGGGATTTGAACACGGATCTTCGGCTTAACGCGCCGATGCTCTACCATTGAGCTACCATGACAACATGCCAGTATGACATCAAATTCCTCAACAATCCACATGGCTACTGACGCTAATTGGCTATTTCCACGTTCTGCGCATGCGCGCATTTGATGTACGCTCCTGCCATGCAAACACAAGAAACATTTTGAGTTACCTAACCCATAGAAGCAAACCGGGTGTAAATATCAACAATACTTCTCAAGTAATAAAATAATGAAATGTTATACGTTTAAGCCGGACTCACTGTACATAAAAATTTGCAGGGTTAGTTTCATAAAACCGGCTTCTTGGTTTCAATTGCACAAGACTAGCCTAGCATTTTCATTGACATCATGAAATAATCAGATTTTTATTTTTTATTTATTTTTTGCCTGGTATCAAAATATTGTTATTGGTATTTTGTTTTTCAGAATAACACATTCCCTAAACCGCCAGCTTTCATATTTTTAATTGATGTCTCATATAACAACATGAAGTCGGGGATGGTACATCTTTTGTGTAGCAGAATGAAGGAAATTGTTAGGCTATTACCAAAAGAAGATGGTGCTGAGAAGTCCAACATGAGGGTTGGTTTCATCACATACAACAACACAGTGCACTTTTACAATGTTAAGGTAAAGTATAAAAAAAAGCTTGTTTTTCACCATAGTAATTTTGATAAGAATATGTAAATTAGGTATAGTCAGTGGCAGAATCAATCATTTTCATATTTCCGAATGAGCTTTATACTAAAAAGTATTGCCAGAACCGCCATAAACTCAATTGTTAACAAATTTACTCTTAGAAGTCATAGTGTAAAATTATAAGTTTTAAGTACAAATGTCACATTTCGATATGTAATGTTTGTACATGTAGTAAAAATACAATTATTATTAAATATGAGCCAATTATACAAATAAATGATGAGCAAAGAGGATAACATTTTTTAAAATTAAAATTCCATCTTCAGGTCTATGTATTTGTGATTGGTTATGCTGAGCTAAAGTACTCCATGTATAATATCTTCCATTGTTTGTTGTTCCCGCTCCCACGGTAGCTCGCAGGCGAAATAGGGACACGGGGAAACCTCTCCGGTTTGAAGGATGCTACACTAAGTCAAGTTTAAATACATTTATTGAGCCCCTTGAAAGATACAAAGAGCACAATGGACAAAATGATAAATAGACCCTTTAAAATACAAGATGGAATTTTGTATCTTGCTTTACAAATAAATTCCTCTTCCTAGCGGTGCCGAAGAAGATGAAATGTTGATGAAGTCAAGGGGAGACGACTTAGTAAGCTCCTTCTGGAAAATAAGGCATGCTTGCCTTATAAGACTGATGAATAGCTCGGAGGACCAGAGCAGAGCAATTTTTATAGTCGCGCTTGCTCGGACGACTGAGAAAGAATTTCACTATTCTTGAAGTGAATGCGCACTATCAGCAAATTATTTTAAGGTCGACTTGCTGCTTCGACCGAAAAGAAGAACCTTTAGATGTTGCTCCGACACTGCAACTAAAATTAAGCACTCTGAAATATTCACTTCACAGCAGTACTTACAGTAAATCCTTTTACTTAATGAGTTACGCATTCAAGTCCATACGGTTTGATCAGGGAAGTAAAAAACTTGGCTTCACACATTTGTAATTAAATCACAAATAAATTACTTTGATGAATGTACTAAATTGCGTCTCTGCAATAACTAGGGCTGGGAAACTTCAAATTCCCAGCTCGACAATAATAACTAGATTCAGAATTCTGAACTGAAAACTAGCCTGGCGAAAGCTTCGAACGAGAGAATAAGAATGAATAGCAAGAATGACAGACGTCACGACATGTGACGTAAAGCAAGAATCCCATTGGCCAAGAAAAACAATAAATAATTAATCTTGGAAATAAATCAATTAAGTTACATTAAAATACTAAAACATAAATAAGAGAATTAATAGCATTACTTCAAAACTGAATTGTTTCTTTAAAAACACAAATTATGAATAAAATATACTAAAAAATAATCAGACTGAAACTTTGGGTTGGAGATTATAACATGACTATCCAAAAAATGAAAGATGCGACAGTCAAATGTTATTTCTTATGAGAATTGATGGGAGAAAGAACAAACAGATAAGTAAACATATTTAAAATTATATTGAAGACACAACAAGAAAAAAAAAACAAACGAAGACACAAGCCTGTTGCCATAGCAACACGGCGAATGACCTCGCGAAACCAGCTAATGCCTCAAATCCGGCCAGACACGAATGCTGGACGGAACATATTGCCCGCGATAATTTCGCTCGTGAAATTATCTAACAGAATGTGACGTCAAGCAAATTCGTGAATGCAAGGATTCGAGGCCAAAACAACTATCAAGTCGCAATAAAGTCAAAATCGGTGGAGTGGGATGCGTCCGGCATCAGCACTCTGAATGAAAGCAGGTGTCACTGTCCCTCTTCACTGACAGGCAGAGGAGCCAACTTGATGAGGGGCCTCTTATAAGTGCCTGAGACAGTGCGCACAGTGACAACTCTGACAAGGCCGTCTGGGCCTGGGTGTACTTGGTGCACCAGACCAAGCACCCACCTATGAGGAGGTACATTGTCCTCGAGAACCAATACAGGGGTACCCAAAGGAACGTCTGGCAGTACCTTATGCCACCTTGCACGACGCTGTAGCGTGTGGAGATAATCCACGGACCACTTCTTCCAAATACAAGTGACCATCTGCTGAAGATGGTTCCAACGGGAACGCAGGCTGTACCCACCAGAGAGGTCAGGACTGGGCACCGACACAATGGGCTTGCCAATAAGAAAGTGGCCGGGAGACAAATATCCAAAGTCATCCACGTCCTCAGATAACGACATCAAAGGACGTGAATTCAAGAATGACTCAATTTGTGTGAGAACAGTAGACATCTCCTCGTAAGTGTACTTACAGGACGAGGACATCCTCTTCAAGTGGAACTTCAAAGAGCGTACTGCCGCCTCATGAAGTCCTCCCATGTGTGGAGAGTGAGGAGGCAAGAAACGCCAATGAATGTTCAAATGCGCAGTGGCGTCTTGCACTGCGGAGTGATGTTCTGATGACATCAAAAGCCTAGAGAGGTTCTGCAGGTCGGCGTGAGCTCCGACAAAGTTTCTACCATTATCACAAGTGATTGAACTTGGAATTCCACGACGACTTGTGAACCTTGACAATGCCGCCAGGAAGGCACGTGAGGTGAGCGAAGTCACTAGCTCAACGTGTACGGCCTTCGTGGACATGCAGACAAAAATAGCAACGTAGGCTTTAGTAGTCACCTTGGACCGCGGGCCACCAAACTTGAGAGAGAATGGACCGGCGTAGTCCACACTAGAGTTTGTGAAAGGAGGGAGAGGATTTACTCTCTCAGGAGGCAGATCAGCCATCTTTTGCTGAAAAGCCTGAGCCTCAAAGCGGAAGCAAACACTACAGCGCCTCCGTACACTGCGAACCAGCTTGCGAATGCAAGGGATCCAATACGACTCTCGCAAGTGTGAGATGACTAGCTGAGGTCCTGCATGACCTAGATGCAAGTGCACATGGAGAACTAACTGCCTGGTGAAAGCATGCTCTGCAGGAAGTAATATCTGATGCTTGTTGTCAAAGGGTAGGTTGGACCGACTTAGACGTCCACCTACACGCAGGATGTTATCCTGAATAAAGGGGCATAGTTGCCGGATCTTACTAGAAGAAGGCAAATCTTGCGAGGAAGACAATGCTTGAATTTCCTTTCTGAAAGCATTCCTTTGAATGATTCTAATGCAAGAATGCAAAGCTTCAGTAAGCTCTGACGGCAACAAAGGGCCATTGATAGGTGACTTGAGTTTCAAGTAATTATTAATGAAACGTCGCACATAAGCCATGACCCTGATTGTTTTCAAGTGTGAAAACTTAGTCAGCCATGGGCTTAAGCTAGAGGTTTCGATGGTGACTAGCGCTGCTATCTTCACCTCTGGGAGAGACGAAGACTCGAGCTCAGTGGGCAAACTGGGCCACTGAGTGGAGTCGGCAGTAAGCCAAGAAGGGCCTGACCACCACAGAGAGTTGTTAAGTAGGTCAGAAGGGGTGGCTCCCCTAGAGATGAGATCAGCGGGATTGTCCTTAGATGACACATGCGACCAAGATTCAATGGCAGTGAATTCTTGGACGTCCGCGACTCTGTTAGCCACGAAAGTCTTAAGTTTAGAAGGTGAATGGTTTAGGTCTGCAGTTAGGAAGGCTGAGTAATTGGAAGACATAGCCTCCGAGCATTCAGGCTCTTTGGGGCTTGCTTCAAGATAACGCTTAGCCGTGGATCGGCGTCGATGACCATTGGAAGTATGGCAACGCTGTGAAGGGAAAGGCGCAGAGGGCAGTTTCCCGGCGAAGTACCAACCAAGGTGCGAGTTCTGAATCGTAGGTAACTCACAGGTGGAAATTTGCCCTGGACACACAACTTGGGCGCAAATCTCCACTCCAAGAAGTAGATCGACACACTTAGGACGACTAAAAAATGGGTCAGCCAAGGGAAGATTCGGAGGAATGTTCCAATCTTTGGTCTCAATGAAAGAGTTCGGGAACCTTTTCTCCGAAATCTCCGGAACGACAATGGCCTGTGCATTGTAGCGCCATGAAGTCACTCGCGACTGAATCGTGATGCTGGTTAGCTTATGTGTGCTAACATTAGTGGACAAAATTCCCGCTAGCGTAGTCCGCTGCGCATGAGGAGCTAGTCCAAGACGCCTAAACAGCCTGTCGCTAATAAGATTGCAGTCTGAACCGCTATCCAGGAGGGCTGTGGCCTCAACAGGCGAGCCGTCTGAGTCCAGGATGCGGACAGTAGCAGTAGGAAGCAAGCAGCGCTGCTGGGTCTGACTAGAAGCCATAACACCTGCAGTGTTGGCAGCCTGGTGACTATCGCTAGTCGGGTCGTGGAGGAATGTGCTATGTCTCCCAGCACATCTCCTGCACTGAAAAGTCCTACAATTGTTGGCATGCCCTTGACTATACAGGCATACGCGACACAGTTTGCGGTCTCTAACAAACTGGTCTCTTTGAGCGAAAGTCATGCTCCTGAAGTCGCTGCATGAAAACAGGTCATGCACAGCAGTACGACAACAGAGACATTTAGGCCTCGAAGAAGAAGACTTTGACTTGGAAGGAGCCGGAGAGCTCGGAACTGACTTAGCAGCCTGACTTTTCGTGGCAGCATCAGTCATCTGCAGTATGCGAACTCGGCTTTCCAAGAAGACAAATAACTCCTTGAGAGTAGGGAGCTTCCCTATTTTGACAGATGACTCCCATTCTCTGATGAGGTTCATCGGAAGCTTGTCGATGATAATTCTGGTAATAATCAGATCTGACAACTCCACTTCTGTATTAAGGGAATTCAGTGCATGCACTGTGCTTATAAAATGATCCAGGTATTTCTGCAGGGATTCTGCAGAATACCTCTCAATCTGAGGGGGAGAGAAGAGATTGTCCAGATGGGTGTTGGCGATTAGCCGGTCGTTATCAAACCTATCAATCAAAGTCTGCCACGCCACCTGGAAAGTCGCAGCAGAGACAGGAATATTCTGAATGACCGTACTAACCTCTGATGACAGGCAGGACTTCAAGTACTGATACTTGTCCATGTCCGAAATGTGCCTGTGTTGAATTACCAACGACGAGAAAGTGTCACGAAACTCGATCCACTCAGAGGGGTTCCCATTGAACTGAGGAAGACGGATTTCGGGGAGTTTCGGTAACAACGGCGTGACAGGGTCGAGCGAGGAGCGCTGACTGGCAGTCTGCGCCTGCTCGGGTTCATATAGCTGTTTCTTTTCAGCTATCATGGAGTCAAAGAAACTGATGACTTTATAATAATCAGATTCCACTGCGTGAAAGTCGAATTCATGATCCTGGTAGGCCTCGTCAATGGCCACCTGAGCATAATCTGACTTGTAGGCCTTGAAGACCTCTACGAATTCAGAGCGGCGAATGCGCGCTTCATGAAGCGTAGTGAGATCTTCGATTTCGTACTCTCGCATAATCTGCATTTGACGCAGAAGTTGCGATTGCAAGTACTCGAAGCGTCTTATTTTAGCCTTTTGGGCAGCTTCGGCCTGGGCGTGGGCTTCGGCTCTCTTAGCCTCAGCTTCCTTTTCGGCTAAAGCCAGCTGGGCCTGAGCCTGCCTCTCTGCAAGGGCTTGCTGGGCCAGGGCCTCCGCTCTCTTAGCTTCGGCTTCCTCACGGGCTAAAGCCAGCTGGGCCTGAGCCTGCCTTTCTGCAAGGGCCTGCTGGGCCAGGACCTCCTTGTCAGATAAGGCCTGAAGAAATTTACACAACTGAGAGTTGCCTCTGGAAATGACGGCGTCGACTTCTGCCCTATAGGCTTCTTCAGCATCAGAATAATCCACACCGTCGATTTCAGTCTGAACAAGGTCGAACTTAGCTGCAAGTTCGTCTAACTTGGACTCATACTTCTTGAGTTCAGGATAAGTGACATCCTCAATGGCTAAATTACTAATGACATTAACCTGCCGCGTAATCTGGGCCTTAATGGGAACTCGCTTGGCTTTAAGAGCCGTCAAACCGTCTGGACTCGACATAGCGACTTGCTTATACAATGTCTGAATTAAATAGGTTGCCCGCCTAGAGCCGGTGCAACAATGACAAATTAAGGTTTGTTTATAAGAATGGAGTGAGTTGCCCGCATAGGAGCATACGAGTAGACAAAGAAATAGTGTGTAGCTGTACAGGTGTAAGTACACAGATGTAAATGTTTACACTTTACAAGAAAGTACAAAAAACTTAATTGAAATCTGTCAGAGACCTCCCTCAAACGCAATGCGGAGGAGAACCACAGATACTTATAGCAACTGACTTTAAACTACTTATTACTGATGGCTACTGATGGTAGCGTCTCACACCGGCGGCAAACTATACCGGGAGAACAAGATTGATATATAAGAATGACTAGAATTGTGGCTAATCACTGAGGTCTCTGTAATAAGTGACCAAGACAAATTCAAACTGTTAATTGAATAGTTACTCTACGTTAATTATAGGTCACTAACTATCAATGCATCTTCAACCATAGGCCTCTGGGTCATATCCAGGCCCGGAGGAACCACAAAGAGATGTTCCCGCTCCCACGGTAGCTCGCAGGCGAAATAGGGACACGGGGAAACCTCTCCGGTTTGAAGGATGCTACACTAAGTCAAGTTTAAATACATTTATTGAGCCCCTTGAAAGATACAAAGAGCACAATGGACAAAATGATAAATAGACCCTTTAAAATACAAGATGGAATTTTGTATCTTGCTTTACAAATAAATTCCTCTTCCTAGCGGTGCCGAAGAAGATGAAATGTTGATGAAGTCAAGGGGAGACGACTTAGTAAGCTCCTTCTGGAAAATAAGGCATGCTTGCCTTATAAGACTGATGAATAGCTCGGAGGACCAGAGCAGAGCAATTTTTATAGTCGCGCTTGCTCGGACGACTGAGAAAGAATTTCACTATTCTTGAAGTGAATGCGCACTATCAGCAAATTATTTTAAGGTCGACTTGCTGCTTCGACCGAAAAGAAGAACCTTTAGATGTTGCTCCGACACTGCAACTAAAATTAAGCACTCTGAAATATTCACTTCACAGCAGTACTTACAGTAAATCCTTTTACTTAATGAGTTACGCATTCAAGTCCATACGGTTTGATCAGGGAAGTAAAAAACTTGGCTTCACACATTTGTAATTAAATCACAAATAAATTACTTTGATGAATGTACTAAATTGCGTCTCTGCAATAACTAGGGCTGGGAAACTTCAAATTCCCAGCTCGACAATAATAACTAGATTCAGAATTCTGAACTGAAAACTAGCCTGGCGAAAGCTTCGAACGAGAGAATAAGAATGAATAGCAAGAATGACAGACGTCACGACATGTGACGTAAAGCAAGAATCCCATTGGCCAAGAAAAACAATAAATAATTAATCTTGGAAATAAATCAATTAAGTTACATTAAAATACTAAAACATAAATAAGAGAATTAATAGCATTACTTCAAAACTGAATTGTTTCTTTAAAAACACAAATTATGAATAAAATATACTAAAAAATAATCAGACTGAAACTTTGGGTTGGAGATTATAACATGACTATCCAAAAAATGAAAGATGCGACAGTCAAATGTTATTTCTTATGAGAATTGATGGGAGAAAGAACAAACAGATAAGTAAACATATTTAAAATTATATTGAAGACACAACAAGAAAAAAAAAACAAACGAAGACACAAGCCTGTTGCCATAGCAACACGGCGAATGACCTCGCGAAACCAGCTAATGCCTCAAATCCGGCCAGACACGAATGCTGGACGGAACATTTGTGAAGGAAGTGAACCTTAATATCAAATTTTGTGTTGAGAAATAATTCTTTTCAGTTACTACAAGACTGTATGCTGAAAATATATGTTCAAATTGCAGGATGTAATTGGAGCAAACTTAAGAAGAGAGACGTTAATTCTCCAATATTTACCTTTCAGCTTTCCCTTGAACACAGATGCTGCTTTCTGCGAGTGTTTTATACCACTATATTTCTGTCAAGCTTTGATAAATTTTTAGAGAATCGCTTCATAGGTCCTCACATGAAGCTTGAAGAAGTCAGAACTAGGACTCAGTTGTGTGACATTAAGTTAAAATTTGCATTTTTTCACCAAAACTGTTGAAATATGCAAAGTAAAATTGGACTTATTCAGCATTCGAGATACAAAAATATACAAATAATTATTCTTAATTATGATCTATCCCTAAGTACATGAATTTTCATGCAAATCCTCTGTTTATTAATTAATAAGTCATTTTTTTTATTGCTTTATTTCAGAGTTGCTTAGCCCAGCCACAGATGATGGTTGTTGGGGATGTACAGGACATGTTTATGCCTCTACTAGAAGGCTTCTTGTGTGATCCTATTGAATCTGAAACAGTAATCGACAGCCTAATGGAACAGATACCAGCCATGTTTGCAGACACCCGTGAGACAGAAATAGTGCTGGCTCCAGCAATACAAGCTGGCCTCGAAGCTCTCAAGGTAAAGGCGATGCAGATAGGCATATTGAACCCTTATTTTATTAATATGAGTTGATTAACTTTGACTTCACTTACCAATCATTTGGTAGGATGCGTTTCACAGGCCATTCGCCTGTATCTTCAACTACATGTCAACTGCGGGATCTTCGGTGTTTGGAGGTTTTCCCTGTTCCCCTGGTGTCGATTTAATGTACTTAGCTATTAGGTTCTCTTCTTTCGGAATATCAAAATTCATGAGTCTGTTTTCGAATTTTCTCATGCAAATCCTTTCCCAAATCCAGAGTTCTTTAGGTGTTCTTACGGAGTTTAATAATTGTGCATCCCTATTAATTTCATGCTTCTCCTCCCAGTGATGTGCAGCTACCGCCGATTTTCCACCACATTAAATTACTGCATTACATTAAAATCATTATAATTATAAGAAATGTTACTATGAACAGTTCCTTAAGAATTCATCTTGGTTGGTCTTGGATTTCCACTAAATTTTTAATAATAGTATTAAAATATATTATAATTCACTTTATTTACAATGGATACACTTTTAAGGCGTAACTACACAACGTTTCAATTCAGCCCTCGCACCTTCCTCAGGTGACTCACTGCTGGGACGAAAATTCCTTATCGACAGACGATACTGCGACTGGTACTACTAGAATTCTCACACACACTTGCTAACCAGTTTCTTGAAGATCTGGTAGGTCTCGAAACTCAATAAATCCTACCTAAAAATGTTAAAAATACAAATCTTAACAGGTAGGGTTACCAGATTTCCGTATTTATTTTTCAAAACACTGCAATACAGTATCCATATTTTTGCATAAACAATGTTATTTTTATAACTGAAAACGGATGTTTTTGTTTCTGTATTTTACCAGAAAATGTCTCTGACTATCGTGCAACAATCGTAATCTCTTTGCACACTTGTGCACATTTCACATTTATTATTACTGGTATTAATCCCTTTGTTATAATCTCTTTGGAGGATATTTTGAATTTAAATTCTGCTGCTGGTAGTAATGACCAGTATGTTACGGAATATTAAGTATCATATTATGCTGCGAGTTTTATTTTATGGATACAGATCATAGGCCTAAATGGGGAAAAGTTTACTACTGATTTGGAGAGAGACAAAAATTCTTAAGAAAAAGGCCATTCTGATGAGGAAGCCAAATATAAATTTGGCATGGCTGGGACACAGGTCTCTGTAGCTAAACATGGAGCATTTGATGTCTGTGAAGTTCAACTTAAGAATTTAACATATATTCTCAATTTTATGATTTTCTAAAAGCCAACAGGTTGTCAAAATGTGGATAGCTAGCAGGGAATAAGAAGTACATACAGGTCAAATGCATTAAATTAAAATTGCCAGATAAATTTATGCCACCAAAACATATTTCAATAATTTTAATATGTCCTGCTTTAGTCCTGTCTTTTCAGTCTTAAATGTCCTCCTTTCCGTCCATAACCATCTGGTAATCCTATTAACAGGTATATGTGAGAAGTTTTGCAATATGTTTTGCACCATTTTTTACATTGACTTTCATGTTATGTCTTATAGTATTGTTTCTTTACAGGCAGCAGAGTGTACTGGGAAGTTGCTTGTATTCCATTCATCTTTACCCATAGCCGAAGCTCCTGGGAAACTTAAGAATAGGGATGACAGAAAACTTCTCGGCACAGAAAAAGAGAAAACAGTTTTAGGTAAGTAGTCTGTATTTTTTAAGGATAATTACATGTATTCTGTTTTCTGAATTGGGTTTGTCAATAGAAAATTATTGAAAGAAAACAAATGCAGTAGAATCTTAGGGAAAAACCAAATATAAGGTGCATCGTCGCATGAGACATATCCTGCCCTCACCCACCCCCAACGAAGCACTTTCTTTTATACCACGATCTAGCGAATTCTTCGAGGATAAACAGGCTGACAAACCGTTGGGTACAAGGCAAACCTGTGGGTACTCTCGAATTTTTAATATTTGGTACAAGGGGCACTCTCGAATTTTTAATATTAGGTACAAGGGCCACTCTCGCAGTTTTAATATTTGGTACAAGGGGCACACTCGCATTTTTAATATTTGGTATGGCCGGAAGTGTCGGCGACAATATACAAGGATAGCTTGTCACCATGCTTCGCTGAGAAACAAAATGTGAATATCGAGTGGGCGGAGCTTAAAATGCACCTTGTATTTGTCTTTCGCCGAATCTTATCATGCTCCTCATTACCACATTTTCACATAGTAAGACTGATTTTGGAAATCCTGATCCCAGTCTTACTAGAAGAAGAGAAGAAGAATGCCTTTTATTTTACAAAGGTGCTGCTTGCCTTTTAGTCAAGTTGCCACATGACGCAGCATACATTTCAATTTCTTTGAGATGTTAAAAGAATACAAAGTTTGGGATAGAATATATAATTATATGTAGGTACATAATTAGAAGGAAGATTGGAGGGTACAACTAGACTTGGAAGAAGAAGAATTCAGCTGTTGGACGATTTAAGGGAAAAGCGGAAATATTGGATGCTGAAGGAGGAAGCAGAGGATAGACAGTTTTGGAAAACAAAATTCGCGTACCAAGTTTGAAAACCTGCCGGAAGGCAGAATACTTACTACTACTACTACTAGGTACATAATAAACTTCACAGTGTTGTAGAGTATTTGTGATGGATTATGCCTACTGAAGCTGCAATAATACTCTCTGAAAGAGAAATGAGGTCGGCTTTTGCCAACCTAAGGCTTAATAGAACATCTGCTGTGTGCTGGTAAATTGTTCCTCTATCACCAAACAACAAATCATAAACAACATATTTAGTGTCACAAAATTTACCATGATATTTCTCTCTGTAAAAAGAAATATAACTATTGTGTATATTCTTCTTTGATCAACCACCAGTGCTTGATCTTCATTGTTACTTTCATAACGAATAGGTGGATCTAGAATATATATGTCCTTCATACACTTTTTGTGTGCTATGATGTCAGCGAAGCAATTCAAACTCTCTTTATCTGTAGCATGGACTTCCTCTTGGCATTCAAAACCTCTTTTTTTTTATAGTAAGCCAATATGTTAGTTAAATGAGATAGTTGACATTTAAACACTTAAGTTTTCTTCTTGTGGTTTTTCAAAATTCACTAACTTATCTTTGAACCTTTATATATAAATCTTTTTTCCAAAATTCCAAATCTTTATGTTTATTTACCGATTTCAATACTTTGGCCTCCCTACATATGTTATGATTATTATTCCAACAGTGAGCAGCTAGACAGTTGACTATCAGTTGAAAATGTGGGAAAAGCCCACTACAGTAAATTAGGAACTATACCATCATGACTTGTGAATTGCTATGTAGGGACAGGTCCTAATATCTGACCATATTATACACTGTTTTGTTTTCAACTTCATCGGTAGAATATAGGATTCAGTAGGCGAGAATAGTATGCCATACTATTAATTATACAGTTAATATACTAATATACTATTATTAGTTAAAGTCTTCTTGATTAAAGCTGTTACTGCTTTATTCACAGGCTGAGCACACTGTTCCAGAACCCTTTCCTACCTTGAGAATAATCAAAAGTTTATCTTGATACCATTTGTTTGTAATACCTCTGCTTTAAAAATCCATAAATAAGTAAATAGACAGCAACGTAATTTTTGTGTCTTAGTGGTTGTCATTTTTCCCCACAATGATGAAAATTTACAGTGGCACAGAATTTACATATTTAAAGACAAATGAGAAGTTTTCTAAATCACTAAAATTCTTCAATCCTCTCATATGAATGAGTGCTTTTATTCCCCACATCTGAAGATCTGCTAAAGTTCTCTTCAAAACATTTCACTTTGTTGCAGCTCCTCAAGTGAACACGTACAATAACCTTGGCCAGGAGTGTGTAGCAGCTGGCTGCAGTGTAGATCTGTTTATATTCAATAATTCATATATTGACTTGGCCACTATTGGACAAGTAGCAAGGCTTACCGGTGGAGAAATCTTCAAGTATACTTACTTCCAGGTAAGTGAAAATAATAATACAGAACAAGTAGAGTTAGAAATTTATACAAAATTCTCTATTGACATGAAAATTGACCTGAACATGTGTTGGAAGTATATCAGGTATGTATAGTTGTTGTATGTATTATTATAGCTGGATATACCCGACAGAAGAGTGTAATGTCTGGAAGGAAACCAGATCGGTGATGGACTCGAATTACCTACTTCAATGCACAGGACTCAACCTGACAAAAGCAAGGCAATTTATCACCCCTATATTGGACCGTCAGAAGCAAGATGAATCAAATTTCTTTTCTGCAGGATATAATACTGAGTTGGGTATACTTCACTTATTGTATAAATACCTGAACTAGTTTCAAAGACCATCGTCATTCATAATTCATAATCATCAGCTTAACACCAACTATATGTACTAGACCCAACTCAATGTTATATCCTGTATAATATAGCTTCGCTCTGTAAACTTCCAATATATTTTTGAAAAAATTCCTGTTCTCTGAAATATATTATTATTGTCATGTTGTGCATTTTTATTGTCTAGAGATACCAAATTTTCTATTGTAGTTACTTTCCTAAAAAATAACTGTTACTGCTGGGAAGATATACCCCAAAATTATGTTCAGTTCAGTTTTTAATGAATGTTATTTTTCTAAATTCGTGCACAATTCTAAGATCTGTGTCTTCCAAATATCTTTTATTCTAAATTTTTCTAAATTCTTGCACATATCATTATGTATGAATTTACAAAAAAATTTGAATTCAGTATTTCCTACAACTTCTTACAAAAATAAAGAGGGTGGAAAGTTTAAGTTAAGCTGACAATAAATCAAATTATTTTTTGTGGTTCAATAACAATAACAATAATAATAATAATAATAATAATAATAACAATAATAATAATAACAATAATAATAATAACAATAATAATAAGGTAATTTTCAATGGATTAAATTCACTTGGAATGGGAAGACACAATGAAGCGTAACAATTTTAATGCATAATATTTTCAAGAACACTAGCTATTTCATTATAATTTATTACCTACTACTGTAGTAAGTGGTTTTCAAGAGGACATCCCTCTCATCGTCAGCTGTGTCCAACTGCCAAACTTCCGTCTTGTACCACCTATTGATGCTGTTGTGGTATAACGAGTTTTCAAAGTAGGTCTAGTTTGTTCTCCCCTGGGATATCAAAATTTTGGAGGTTATGCCTATGTTTCCTCCAAAATTTTCACATCCCAGAGGAGAATGAGTTAGGCATAATTTGAAAACTCGTTAAACTGAAACAGCATCATCAAGACGGAAGTTTGGCAGTTGGGCGTAGCTGACGATGAGGGGGTATCCTCTTGAAAATCAGTTACGAGTAAGTAATAAATTATAATGAAGTGCCGATAGCAAGTGTTCTTGAAGATATTATGTATTAATTTTGAGTGGATTATATAACTTGCAAGGTCATATTTTTAAACCTATTCAGATCATATCTTACCAATAGAATGCAGATAGTCAGTGTTCACAATCAGATGTCAAATATGTTAAAAATATCCACGGAGGTTCTCCAGGGATCTGTTCTTGGGCGTCTACTATTCCTGTTGTATATAAATGACTTACCTGACTATCTCTCTGAGAAATGTATACTCTACGCGGATGACACAACTTTAATAACTGTAGATAAAGATATTAATAACCTGATGAGAAAGAACACAGCCCTAATTGATGTAACTAAAATATGGCTAACACAAAATAAACTGGTGTTAGTCGCCGTGGGTGAGTCGGTAGCTCGCCTGCCTTCCACTCCGGCGGCCCGGGTTCGATTCCCGGCCGGGTCGGGGATTTTTCAGTAGTGAAAAATCCCTTTCCCGGGTTCAGGACTGGGTAGGTTAAGTCTTAGGTTAAGATAATGCACATTGTGCGCGATTCCTTAATTTATTAAATCAAAATAAATCGAAAACTATCTATTTTTGCTTAAATAACACTGCCAAATCAGTAATAATACCGAAATATTGAATTTTAAAACCAATTTTCCTTTATAAAATAAAATAATTCTCAAAGATCTCTACTCATGGGTTAAATAAGCATAAAACCCTAGCTTCTCATTCTGTCTCATAGATTATCTTGTATGTATACCATCTGTACATTGTTATTCACTGCACTTGTTGTGTTTATGTTATCTCAGGCTGACCTGGATGGTGAACGACTCATAACAGATATTAAACATGATGTGAGTCGACCAATAGCATTTGATGCCATCATGAGAGTGAGAACTTCAACAGGTGTGAGAGCAACAGATTTCTTTGGTCACTTTTATATGTCTAACACGACAGACATGGAACTTGCCAGTATTGATTGTGACAAGGTAAGGACAGTATTTAGTACATTCTTTACTTTATAGCATTTCTGTGGGAACTTCAGAAACAGGAATATATAGGAAGAAGGTAATAAGAAATTCAAACAACCTCAGTGATTGCATTACATAGAATGTAGTATACAATATTTACTCATAAATAAGCCCTGCCTTGTAAAGGCCTAGAGGTTCCTTATAAAAAAATTACCTTAAGCGGCCTGTCACATAGAGCATCAATCGATCAAGACCAATTTACTGCCATCAAGCGCTCACGATACATTCCTGTTCCTTGTCACATTAACCATTGAGCGTTATCAATCACCGAAAATAATATAGGTTATATATCAGTACGTTAGGCATATGGACCACTGTATATTAGAGGGTAAGCGATTGTATTACCACCTCCTGACAAATCCTCCCAATGCGTGACATCCAGATAGCTTACCTGGAAGATGTTTAGTAGAATGCAGTAAAATTTCACTCGTTAAGCACCTAGCCACTGCTAGGTTTATTGTTTATTTGTATTTGTACAACTAAATTACACAAGAACATATTTTAAGTGCATTAATCAATTTGCACAGTTCTGTTTCATTCAAATATGAGCCCAAAAAGGCATTATTATGTAAGTTAAATCTTCCAGCATCAGTTCTGAAATTCAAGTGGCTACGAAACTTCAGAGTGCTGCCATCTTCTTCACCCGCCATTGACTGTCGCTTGAAAACGAACAGGTTTGATTTCACAGACCAGTTGATCATTGCTCGTTGATCACTGACGATCGATGCTATGTGACTGGTACCTCTGCTGTCTATTGGTTCGTTATATCGGTCCTTTGATTGCTGTCGCTCAATCGGTTTAGTGTGACAGCTCCCTAAAACTATGATACTCTTAGGTACCCAAAGTCAAGATGCATTGACGATGAAATTGTTTTCTTGTGGTGCATTCACATGCATCTGCCTGTCAGTTCCAACAGGAATAGTCAGCACTTCTTTGTAGAGGGAGTCACATCTCATTTTTAACAAAAAAAAAAAAAAAAAAAAAAAAAAAAAAAAAAAAAAAAAAAAAAATTTAATACCTGAAGTTATAAGTTTGGATGGCCTGCTTATCTAATAGTTCATTGTTTTAAATAGCAATGCATGGAAACAGTAACTGTGATGGGTTCTTATTAACGCACAAAATGTACTGTTTGATTGTTGATTAATAACACACTATCTGCATTAGACAGTTGTGTTGGGACAATGGATAAGAACCAACTGAAATATTCAAGTTATAAGAGTTTTAAGCTGAAAGTTATAAAATTCGCAGAAGAACATGGTAACAGAGCTGCCGGAAGACAATCTACATTGTCTGAGTGTAATGTGTGAAACGTGTTGGTTGGCATATCAGATAAGATCAGTGTCTGGTCTATTCCCTATTTGCAACAACAAATAATTCTTATCCTTGGAACGATAATTCTTTCGCACTGCCTTTAGGTAGGCTAAGGTGGAAAGGTAGAGTCAGACTGAAAAATTCAATGCCGACATGTTGCCATGGTAGTTCAATGGTAGAGCGGCGGCGTGGAGAGCCGAAGATCCTGGTTCAAATCCCAGCTAACCTATGGGCTAGAGATCATTTGGTTACATCTGAAGAAGAAAAATCTAGAAGACATAGAAAAAGTCAAAGCCATGTTCCTCAAAAGAACACTGTGTCTGTCAAAGTACACACCATCTCGCCTCACCTATGAGCTAGCAAGAGAGCAATTTTTTTGTAGAAGAACTTTGCCTTGACCTGCTACTACCATCCACCAGAGCCTATATGGAACTACTGCAGGAACTCAACAGGAAGAAACAAGAGATATGGCCAACGTTCTACTCAACGGATGCGATGATTTATAGTGAGTGGACACAAGCCAGATATGACCTATGCCATGTAGTGACAAGATATGCCGTACATGGCTTTAATCACCCGATATGTCAGACAGAGAAGTTCCACAACCCAAAAGATGACTGCAAATGCAAACTGTGAGGGACCTTCTGTGACCGATATCATCTGCTATTGTGCAACAAAAGATAAAATCATTAACGGATTTCTTTAAAACCTAATGCATATTGTGTCTGCTGGTGTGGTCTTGTGGTTAGCGTCTCTGTCTACAGATCCGTCTGCCCGGGTTCGATCCCCGGTACCTCCTCGGATTTTTCTGAGGGAGGGAGGTCTGGTAGGGGTGCACTCAACCTCGTGATTCAAATTGAGGAGCTACATGATAGAGAAGTAGCGGCTCTGGTCATGAAAACCACCATTAACGGCTGTGGGTGTAGGCATGCTGACCACATGCCCCCCAATCCTGCCATCTGCCTGTGGTAGATGACGCAGCGGTCGGGTGGTAGGCCAAGTCCCTTCAGGCAGGGATGTAGCGCCACGGAGTTTAGTTTAGTTTAATCCATATTGTTCGCAATCCCTCATGTTATTATTAATTCAGCTGTAATGCATCCATGCCTGATGCTTTATTTTTTAATTTTTAATATCATAAGAATGAAAGATGTGTAGCTGCTATGGACAATTTTTCCATTTTGATTACACAAAGTGTAAAATTTCTTTTGCATTGATCCTTGCTAAATATTGCTGTATGTTTGTGTTGTAGGCTGTAGCTATTGAGATTAAGCATGATGACAAACTTACTGAAGAAGATGGGGTTTATATTCAAGTGGCTTTGTTGTATACATCGTGTGGTGGCCAGAGACGACTCCGTATTTTAAATCTCTCACTTAAGACATCCTCACAGATGGCTGATTTGTACCGCAGCTGTGATCTTGATACTTTAATAAATTTCTTCGCTAAACAAGGTGAGTTGTCTACAGTTACTTACCTGTCATCTGATTATAAATTTGTTTATGAAATAAATATTAAGCTGTCTGCTTTGATCAGATTCACAAACAGTGTTTTGCGACAAAGAATTAGACCTAGAATTATAGTCCTCCCCCAGTTACCTATTCATAATCATCAGTTTGACAACTGACTACTTACTGGCACTGTAATTATATCAAGGCAGAACAAGGTCTACTTCCTGATTGCTGCATATCTACCACTGTCCTTCAATATTGACATACGGCAGGATTTGGGGGTATGTGGTCAGTATGCCAACACCCATGGCCAATGTTGCTACCAGAGTTACTTAATTAAGAATATCTATAAAATAAAAGGAGGTGTTTTGTCTGTCTGTCTATGTATGCGTGTGCGAGGCCCAGCCAAATCTATGGTATACAGAGATCTGAAATTTTTAACATTATTGAACTGAAGGGTGTTTGAATGCATCTTGAAGCTGGATTTTTAATTTTTGCTTTTGTTTGCAAGTTATGAGCAAAAAACCGGCAGAACACGCTATCGAAGTACCAGATTTCGCTAATACTTTCCAATTGTAAAATTAAAAAAGGTGTAATATTGTTCAGTGCACTTTTGAAACCTGAACTTCCATAATTTTCTGCCTTATGAGACCAGCTGAGGAGCTATTTGATAACAAAGTATCTGTTCCGGTCAGGATAGCCATCACTAATGGCCATGGGAGTCTGCATGCTGACCACATGCTCCCAATCCTGCCATCTACCTATGTAAGAGGATGCAGCAGTCAGATGTTAGGCCTAGTCCCACAGGGGATGTAACACCATTATAGAACACCCATAATTTCAGACATTGAATATATTCTATATATTTGTTGTTTGTTTCACAGCTGTTTTCAGATTACTCGATTCTTCACCCAAGCCTGTGAAGGAGAATTTGGTAAATAGATGTGCACAGATGTTAGCGTGCTACAGGAAAAACTGTGCCAGTCCCTCGTCAACGGGGCAGTTAATCCTACCGGAATGCATGAAACTGCTCCCTCTGTATGTAAATTGCATTCTCAAGAGTGATGCTGTTTCTGGAGGTATGTATTTAAGTATTCCTAAATGAAATAGAAGTACATTTCCCAAGCTTGTGACTTATTCTTTATTAAAATATATAGTAATAAAAAGAAACAGTCTTACTAATAAAAGTTGCTTATAGGGACATTGAATATTATTACAGTATCATAATTAGGGGGTGGATTTCTGTGACCTAAAAAATAGGATATATGCATGCATTTATGACCTAAAAACCATTAAAATATGACCCAATAAAATTTAAAATATGACTTTACCACTTACACATTGTGTATATTTTTGTTCAGTTTCATTACAATTCATTTTATTAAAATATAATGTTAATTATTTAAAATATCTGTAAATTCTCAAAAGTATCATTATAATGCAAAATTTACAAAATATGATATGAAACTTCAAAATTTCTTGAATACGCACACAAATATGACTTAAATATGCATATTCATAGTAAATATGCTACAATAGTTGAAAATTTCCTAAATATGCAGTTATATGCACAATAGAAGCCGTCCCATTTTCACCAGGATGCTTGGAATCGGATTTAAATTAGTCGGAAACCTGAAATAATGCAAAGGGGAAAAATATGACATGTCATAGAAATCTGCCCCCTAATCAAAATATTTAGGAAGTTTACACAGTGAAGTAGTTGATCACTCTGCAAGTTCTATGTAAGCAGTGTGCAAATTCGTCACCAGTAATCTCCTTGTAGCTGGTAAACTGACACCAGCTTTGAACATGCAATGTTGTTTGTCATTTAGCATCCTCTTGGATGCTATTTCACTACCAAACCAGTAAATAAATACAGAAAGAAAGACACAAGAAAAATTTAGCGCTACCGTCCAAGATAATTTATATTTCCTTGACTGATGTAATTCAAGAGGTAATCATGTGCTAAAGGGGATTCACAACAGGAAGTGTGAAAGAGACTTCCCATGACACCTAGTATCAATTTTGTGCACTCTGTCGCCAGAGAGGCAGGCAGGCGTGAATTTAATGTATTAAACTCCGTGCTACCACAGACAACATTGGATTTAATATATTAAACTCCGTGCTACCACAGATGACATTGGATATATTACATTTCACGTGCAAAGGGTTAAATTATTTTGCACGACTGTAATATTCATGTTTTTTATACTGGGTATTTAAACTTTAAGGAAAATCTCCATTTAAGGAAACAATTCAATCCTTCTTGAATTGGGGTTTTAATGGGGTTTTAATGAGTTGATTTATACATTGTTTTGATTTTCTTGTATTTTTTCTTGTAATAGGTTCTGATATGACAATAGATGACCGTACATTTGTAATGCAAGCTGTAACAGTTATGGACATACCATCATCAGTTGTGTTCTTTTACCCACGTCTTGTCCCGCTGCATGAAATTGATGTTGGTTCTGAAGAACTGCCATCACCTATTCGATGTACGGCTGAAAAAATGAGAGATGATGGTGTTTATTTATTAGGTAAGTATGTTTAACTGACTGTGTGATAGATCAGAGAACTGTTCTTCCCATTTATGCTGCAGATAAAGTGTTTTGCATTTTGTTCTCATATGCAATTGTGTGGTATGCAGTAATGGAGCGCTAGTGAGTATTGTTATTCGTGTGAGCCTATTAAGTTCTTACAACAGTTCACAGTTTCAAAAATTCTTCACTAATCCTAGTTTGATATGTAACTGATGTAGATACACAATTTTAGGATTACACAATGGGTCATGTTTCACATTTTTCTGTTCAGGTATGAGTGATTCCCTTTTAGGCCATTCTTTTGTAATGAAATGGTTTTTTTTCTGTCCCTACTATCCCATTCACACAGAAATAACAGTACTTTGTGTAACCAAGCTGCAGACCAAGAACAAGTGCAATTACCTTCAATTCAGCACAAAAATTCCATTCATACTCTGCATATTGAAGCTTTTCCAAAATAAATTTCAAGTTTTGCAACTGATCGGTTGATGGTGTTTATTTAAGATTGTTAATTCTTTATATAATATAACTAATGTTTTTGCTGGGCGCCAGAAATAGTCGATGCTATTTCACTAATACTAATTGCCGATCCTCCGGTAGCTCCTAGCCGGTTACAAGCAGTCCTCTCTCTTAACAGGGCGGGAATGGTGATGTGCAGGCTGTAGACTCTTCCACTTGCGAAATAAAGTTATTTGATTGTGTTACAAACTTTTATTTGAAATCCCGAAGTATTGGTGTGGATACAAAAAAAAATTACAATAATACAATGCTTTACACTTGTAATAATAAAATGTTCCTGATATATGTGTACGTAGCAAACTGATGGCGTTATAATATATTAAAGCCCGGTTAATATGCTCGCTCGTAATAATTAAACTTGAGTCCTATATTGTAGTAAATACTTCTAAGTTAATAAAATAAGATCCGTAAAAAATGTTAGAGTGTCGAAATTGACCGCTGAGAAATTTTCTAAGTCAATTAATTAGAATTCGCGACTCCTCGCGTTACTGTGGGAACACCTGTCCCGTATTCTCCTGTACTCCTCGCGGACTGAAGATAGAGTAAGTCTCCCTCTGTCTGATGATGGAGAGTAAGTCTCCCTCCGACTGGTGATGGAGAGTAAGTGATTATTCTCCTTCTATAATAAATTTAAACCACCCACTAAACTCCTTATACGGACAGCCCACTATTCCCTTTCTACATACCCCACGTGACAATAAACCTATATCTAATTGGAAGTTAACCCTATGACGCGCGGCCAATAGAATGGGGTGAATCTTAAGTCCGCCTACTACTCATTACTTTCACTTTTACTACGAAATTCAGTATTTCCCGAATCCTTCCTCAGAAACCCTGTATTTCCCTTAGACAAATTCACAGAAAGCCGATATGATAACATCAGTTTGCCATTGTACGAAATAACCCTTATACCTAGATTTCAATAGAGTGGGAAACCCACGGTCTGGAAATACACATTATAGTCGGGCTTGCCGCGTGACCTAGTTAGCGGCTGGGCGATTCCATGGAACTGGACTTTCCGGCTACCCTTAGACCAGCGCAAATAGGTGTCAATGTTTAAACATTTAACAGAATGTTTAAATATTCCATTCTTTGCTTTTTATCCATTTTAAAAGACTCAAGAGATTTATAAGTACAAGTAATAAACTATTCATCCAATTGTGCGTATTTTGATACCAAACAAGCTGTATCGCACTATATTAATTATTTATCATTTAATTGCTGAACAAATTATTTTATATTATTTCATACTGGTCGGTTACATCAGGACTGCTATATATGCCCTGAGATATGGAGGATCCAATTACAATTACTTGTGATGGAATTTGATACTCCGTAATTCATCTTCCTCCACAGTTTGCTTACCCTAGTCCTACCACCGTGGCAACCTTAAAGTACAGTGCTGAATTGCAATGATTTTCCCCTATTATGTTCCACATTTTACAAGTTAAAGTAACTAAGGCGACTTCCACACTTTATACATAGTATTATTCATACTCATCTCCCACTCTTATACATACTTATCTCCTCTGTATGGTATCTCGTTGGGAACGACACCCCCAATCTGAGTTTTACATTTTCCATGCCTGCTAGCAAGAATACTACGCTTTCACCTCACTACTGGACACATATTTGCTGGCCCGTTTCATCGACCATATACAAAAGAAATTAATTACACACATGTTATAACAAACAAAACATTAAAAGCGAAACAACTTATTTACATTTAACAGCTAGTTTTGACTCGAATAAAGGGTTTAAAAGCTTAACTTACTGACTCTAATAAAAGCATAATATACAGAGGTAAATCTCCTCCAACTGTTCATATTAGCACAACAAAAATTGACTCGAATAAAAGCATAATATACAGAGGTAAATCTACTCCAACTGTTCATATTAGCACAAAAAGAACAAAATATATATAATCATTTCTTGGCGTAAGTATATGACGCCAACAATCTCACATCAGAACGTTCATAAAATACCAGTGTTTACAATATTTGATGGCATTATAGCTTGCCAACACCCTCGGCATTAATCATACCTCATGCCTCACACCTCCTATATTGGCCCTAATGTGGAACATATATACCCATAAATCCTGTAACCCGACACATAGAATACCAGAAAAATTTCTGCCTCAATAGTAAATTACAGGGGTCACATCTTGGCGTCATCTAGTAGTTTAAATCTCCACTCTGATTTGGTCCAGCCCCATTAGCATTTCTGTTATGTACTTCTCTCGTTTCAGGCGCAAAGTTACTTGCCCCGGGATTCAAAGACTCTGCCACCCCATTATCCTGAGCAATAAATCTCACCTCCTGCGTATTGCGTTCGGGCACTCTCCCCGCCACACTAACATGATTAACTTGGCCGCTATTGTTCTGTCTCCAATTTGAATTTTGATTTTGCCTGCTACTATCGTTTCTATTCTGAGTAGCGATGTTACTTGCCGGTCCTCTGTTCGATCCTTGGTTCCGGTCATATCCATTTCTCTGCCCCTGATTTCTATCCGGCACATTATTTCCGTTACCTAGATTCCCATTAGGCCTATATGCTTGTTCCGGCCTATTATCTCTCTGTCGGTCCCCTGGGTTATCCCTATTTGTATTCCTATTCTCGTTGTCCCTCTGCCATCCATTTCTATAATTATTGTCATTGGCATATCGGTTGTTTTCGTTAGGCCTATACGCTGGTTCGGTCCCAACTCCTCTATATATCTCCCCTGCATTGCCCCTCTGCGCTTTCAACTCGAAACTCGTCAGCAATTCTATTGTCCTACTGAATGTTGTCGGTTCAGAGACTACGAGAAGGTTATACACATCAGTAGAGTAATGGCATGCTATGAGCTTTACTATTTCCCTCTCGGGCATCCTCTCATCTAATAATCTAGCCAAGCTAGCTTTTTTTAAGAAGTAGTCTGAAAGACTAATGTTACCTCTCGCTGGAAATTGTCCATTGTATAGGTCGTTCCGTGCTTGCGATCTTTTAGCCTCATTCCAGAACCTAGCCAAGAATAGCACTTTGAATTGTTCGTAGCTACAATTAGGCTCTATGGTGAGGTCATGCCACTCCTGGGCTTTCCCCTCTAGCGTGTGGCTAATTAGCGGCATTTT
Source organism: Ectobius pallidus (assembly GCA_964059195.1). Lineage (NCBI taxonomy): Eukaryota > Metazoa > Arthropoda > Insecta > Blattodea > Ectobiidae > Ectobius > Ectobius pallidus. The sequence continues at coordinate 118,071,098 of CAXKWD010000005.1, forward strand.
ATACTGTGATGGGACCATTCTGATTTCAAAATATTTATCTAGATTTTTCAAGTAATTCTGCGGGGTCATGTTTGCTTCCCTGAACTTTGGAACACTTAGATCTCCGCCTATCCATTGACTTAAGTTAACCCTACCGTCGTATGTCACAGGATTTATAGGGGGAATAATCACATTATCCGCCGTATGCGAACTTGCATTTTCAATAGGTGTCCTACACAAATTATCCCTGCCGCTACCTAAGCTTCCAGGCGAACAAGTTGAATAATTGGTCGGAATCTGTACATTTCCTCCTACTAGGCCTACTCCCTCATACGTTGGTGCATTTATCCTAATACCCTCTAGCTCCTTTGAAATAATATCCTTGGTGATTAGGCCTACCTTTTCTGACATTTTATTTTCCAATACTGAGATTTTATTGTTAACATTCTCTTCAAGTTTCTTAGAATTAACTGCTACTTCATTAGATAGATGCTCCAACCCGACCTTCACCTCGCCGACCTGTTTATTTAGCTTGGATTCAGTATTACTAACTTTCTCCTGAATGACCTGAATTTTATGGTTCACCCTTTCGTCAATCTTTTTACCCTGTAAATCTATTTTATTGTCTAATGCATTTACAGTTTTGTTTAGTTCCCTTGTTAATTTCTCGTGTCTTTCTGCAAGCTCCTCCCTAAGAACAGTGCTATTTTCTCTCAATTCCCTGCAAAATTCCTGGTTTTCTCTACGTATATCTTGAATATCTCTACTTAACTTCCTACTATTCTCCTGGGCTTCTTTGCTTAGATTTTCCTGCATTTTCCTATTATTTTCCTGGGCTTCTTTGCTTATATTGTCCTGCATCTCCGCTAACAGCATTCTTAACATATCCTGCTGCGTGTTCAATTGGCTAGGCCTATCCTCATTAACTACAATATGCTCACCCCTTTGTTTGACTTCGCCGACAATATTACCACCTTCCGGATTAATATTAGTACCTACACCCTGTACATTATCATTAATACCACCATAATCACCGGCAATTTGCCCTTCCTCTGATAAATAATCCATGTTAGAATTCTCTGTTGCCACGGTGCGTATCGCTACTCCTGAATTTTCCGTAGCTTCCTCAACCTGAACATAATTATTAGTCTGTTGCCCCTCTCTATACAAACCCTCCATATTCAGAATTAATCTCCCACTTCGCAGCCACATAAACACTGAACTGCACTCTTAAGACTATCTTACCTTGTGATGGTCAACATTTACATTAATACATTACAACCCGGTACAGTATAATGACATCACTCTCTATAAATTTTTACTGGCTTTAGTATTTAAACAATTTATTAAATGAATTTTACTGGGTTCCAGAATACCAAAATTTGTTATAAAGTTATCTCTTTTTAACTAATTTATTACTATAAAAAAAAAAAAAAAAAAACGCTGAAGGCCTCTATTCTGGAACTTAATTAATTTTAATTTGCTTATCTGACTGTTTTTACTGGTTCTGATGTCCTCTGGTCCTGGCGATGTGGTTTCACGTTCACTGGAAGGTCTCGAAGTCCTGTAATAGTTGTACCACGTTCCAGTTGGAAGGTCTCGAAGTCCTACTATAGTTGTACCACGTTCCAGTTGGAAGGTCTCGAAGTCCTACTATAGTTGTACCACGTTCCAGTTGGAAGGTCTCGAAGTCCTGCTATCTCCACGCCGTAACTGGGTATATTTAGGCTGCCTACTCTTGACGATCTTGAAGTTCTGGTAGTGCAGATTCCTCCCTCTCGAGCCCCACGTTCTGGCGAAATGTGCAACTGATCGGTTGATGGTGTTTATTTAAGATTGTTAATTCTTTATATAATATAACTAATGTTTTTGCTGGGCGCCAGAAATAGTCGATGCTATTTCACTAATACTAATTGCCGATCCTCCGGTAGCTCCTAGCCGGTTACAAGCAGTCCTCTCTCTTAACAGGGCGGGAATGGTGATGTGCAGGCTGTAGACTCTTCCACTTGCGAAATAAAGTTATTTGATTGTGTTACAAACTTTTATTTGAAATCCCGAAGTATTGGTGTGGATACAAAAAAAAATTACAATAATACAATGCTTTACACTTGTAATAATAAAATGTTCCTGATATATGTGTACGTAGCAAACTGATGGCGTTATAATATATTAAAGCCCGGTTAATATGCTCGCTCGTAATAATTAAACTTGAGTCCTATATTGTAGTAAATACTTCTAAGTTAATAAAATAAGATCCGTAAAAATGTTAGAGTGTCGAAATTGACCGCTGAGAAATTTTCTAAGTCAATTAATTAGAATTCGCGACTCCTCGCGTTACTGTGGGAACACCTGTCCCGTATTCTCCTGTACTCCTCGCGGACTGAAGATAGAGTAAGTCTCCCTCTGTCTGATGATGGAGAGTAAGTCTCCCTCCGACTGGTGATGGAGAGTAAGTGATTATTCTCCTTCTATAATAAATTTAAACTACCCACTAAACTCCTTATACGGACAGCCCACTATTCCCTTTCTACATACCCCACGTGACAATAAACCTATATCTAATTGGAAGTTAACCCTATGACGCGCGGCCAATAGAATGGGGTGAATCTTAAGTCCGCCTACTACTCATTACTTTCACTTTTACTACGAAATTCAGTATTTCCCGAATCCTTCCTCAGAAACCCTGTATTTCCCTTAGACAAATTCACAGAAAGCCGATATGATAACATCAGTTTGCCATTGTACGAAATAACCCTTATACCTAGATTTCAATAGAGTGGGAAACCCACGGTCTGGAAATACACATTATAGTCAGGCTTGCCGCGTGACCTAGTTAGCGGCTGGGCGATTCCATGGAACTGGACTTTCCGGCTACCCTTAGACCAGCGCAAATAGGTGTCAATGTTTAAACATTTAACAGAATGTTTAAATATTCCATTCTTTGCTTTTTATCCATTTTAAAAGACTCAAGAGATTTATAAGTACAAGTAATAAACTATTCATCCAATTGTGCGTATTTTGATACCAAACAAGCTGTATCGCACTATATTAATTATTTATCATTTAATTGCTGAACAAATTATTTTATATTATTTCATACTGGTCGGTTACATCAGGACTGCTATAGTTTTCATATGTTTCTTTCATACTAGCTGAGTGAGCCACAGATACCAATGGGAATTGATTTTCATTATGCAGAAGCACAGCTTTTAAACTAATTTTAGAGGAATCAATGAACAAGCCCCATTCTGTTGGGTTATGTTCATTACCAACTATCTCCATAAGAGAAGAAATGTCATTACAAAACACTAAGAAATTTCTTCAGAAAAATAGTCTTTAAATTCAGAATGACAATTACGATAAGTACATATCTTTGTATTCTTTTGAGGAAGATTCCATCCTTTTAGCATTTCAGACTGTTTTTTTTTAATAACTTTAAATCTCATATGAGATCATTAAGATTTTCTGGAGTCAAGAAATGAGGCTCAAATGAACAGCTTTGTTCAAAAGTTGTATCACCAGAATCTGTTTCTTTTTCTTCTTTACTTCCATCAGACCCTGCGCTCTCCTCATCTAATGTCCCATGTTCTGGAGGCTTTAGAATGGGCAATTCTTCGCAGTGTGGATTACAAGTTAGGGTATATTTTGATTTTGACATAATCCCTTTAATGTTTGTTAAACAGATATAACAGTCATATGGAGGTTCCTCCAAATCATATGGAGGGAACATAGGAAATGGGATGTGTCAAGTACTATTTTTCCATGCAGTGAGAAGCCTAGAACATGATAAACAACAGATATGTTGGGCCCAGGGCCTGATTTGTCCCCCACTTTACACCCAAAAAAAGTTCATTTGGTTCCACCATATTTACAATGCTCTAGGAGCTTTTACTTGACAATGGACAATTGGACAAAAACATCTTTTTAAATATTAAAACAAATTAAAATAACAAAATAACTATGGGTGATAGAGAAATTCTGAATACGCATTTGAAAACAGGATAACAAAAACTGCATTAAGTCACTTATTGGTACCCGTGAGACAAAAATCATGTTGACCAGTGTAATGGTCCAGTGAAAATAGGTTTTTTTTAATTACAACCAGGAAAATATTGGTACAATTTGTGGATTTCCTGCTGTTAGCAAACCATATACAGCGTGTTTTGCGTACGAGTTGGCCAATCATGCAGGTTTCTGCATTGTAGCAGCCACAGTTCTAACTCCTGAGTGTTCAGGTGAAATATCTATGCAAGTAAAGCCGCTAACAGTGTAATGATTCAAGTTCTCACAATTACAGTTAAAGTACAATGAAAATTACCATGTACCACATCACAAAATATGTTGGAAATGCCCTCCTCTTGTATCCACACAACACTGGCAACCTTTTAGGAAATATTCTTTCACATGCATAAGTTCAGCTTCCGAGATGGAGTTAATTTCTCTTATGACATTGTTCTTCTAATGTATGGGGGTTTGACCTACACACTTTATTTTTCAAGTTCCCCCATAAATAATAGTCACATACTGATAGATCTGGGGACAGTGCGGGCCATAAACTCCTGCTGATGACTCATCTATTTCTGATCATAACAATGTAAGCAAAATGCAATTATGGAAAAATGCTCCAAATATTAAATATATGAACTCAAAATGAAGCCACTTGGCACAATGACTCACAAGAGATGTATAAAGTGTCACGTAGCTCCATTTTCTTGTATTACCACTGGGACTTGCGCCACTTATGAATTTGGGGAAGTTTTGGGTAGCACCTCGTACATATGACTAACTACTCTAATCTTCGTACTTTTAACACAGTATGTACTAATGTATTTAGAGGGACTATTTTTAGTCTTAAACATTCTTTATATTTCAATTGTGTAGGTTAACTCAGGCTCTCTAAGAAGGATTATTTTTGCCCCGGGCCTGTCACAGCTCTCGTCGGCTCTGCCGATAGTATCTATGGTATGGGTAGAGAAAACAATATTGCGTGTTCTGCTGAATGTTAAAACTTCAGTGTGCTATTATCTATTTAATTTAATGTGTTTCAGAAAATGGAATTCATTTGTTCCTGTGGATAGGACTAAATGTTGGAATGGAATGGGTACAGAATGTGTTTGGAGTGCATTCTGCTGCTCAGATTGACATTGATCGCACAGCACTCCCGGAACTGGATAACTCTCTTTCACTGAGGATACGTTCAATAATTGAGTCTGTTCGTGAAGAGAGACATCGTTGCATGAGGGTTAGTATTAGATGACTTTTACATTTATGTGCCTTTTTTCTTGTAATGTACCGGAACTATTATGAACATTATTTTATTGGGTTTAAGTTTAATTCATAGCCGGATAAGGCATTTATTTATTTTTATTGTCAAGGGGATTGAGCTAAATTATATTAAATTAAATTTAATAAATACTCGTAAGTACATACACACAATATGCAATATGCCGAATGAGCAAACATTGTGCTCCAGACAGTTCAATAATTAATTAAACCCCAAAGATCAAAGCTCATGCAAGGGTGACATAAATACATTGGTTCAAAGGAAAAAATTATAACACATACTACAATTATCTTAAGGCTATAACAGATTCACTGGTGACAAATTGTATGATTTAAACATTTTTAGAGATCAAATTAGAATATGAAAATAAATACAATATTGTGTGGTAGCATGAATACATTCCAGATTAAAATATGAGACAAGAAGAAAACTAATATGATAGATGTATGGGAACCAGTGGCGTAGCGTAAGGGTAGACTTTGAGACTGAGTCTACCTAAATAATATAAGGAAATAGTGGATTCATAAACAAATAAATAAAGGCAGCAACAACTAAGCCATTAATCATTATAAACTCATTAGCCGTGTCATCAAAATATTTTTTGCCGTTGCATTCCCCAATCCCAATGCACAAAGCGTCAATTTGTGGTGCCGTGTGCTTAGGCAGCCTCGAAATCTCATGATGCGGCAGTAAAGATGAGCGAGCTGAGACTACCGGTGACTGCGCATGTTTAGTTTCATCAAGTGTGAGTTATATGACTTCTCCCACTAAACGTTAACTTACTTGTAGCGAAGAGAGGCCAATTTGTTTCGCAAGAGCGGCATAAAGTCACCAGCAAAGAAACTGAAGAGGATTTTGAGAACGCTAGTCTCTTGGAAAACGGCGAAGAGTTGCTTCCGCAGCTGTGACGTCACCTCCTGCATCATGCCGCCAAATTTGAATGTTAAATTCACGAAAACGGATTTCACAACCCGCAGCATCTGTTCTGCTGCTCTTGAAATAATCACGCGACTTTCTCTACCTTAATAACATTCTTACTATTTCCTCTCGTCTGATTCCAGCTCTTAGAAAACACAACACAATGTTCTCTAACTTAAACGTTAAAAATTACAGTTTTCTTGTTCCATCTCTGGGAATTCTCACGCGACTTTTTCTACCGTAATAAAATTGTTGCTATTTTCTCTAGCCTTATTCTACCTCTTGAAAAACTCACAGAACGTTTTGTGCCATAAGAATTAAAATAACTATTTTCTCGCGTCTTCTTCCATCTCAGGGAGCTCTCACACGACTTACTCTTTCCTAATTATTTTTTTCTATTTTCTCTCGTCTTATTCCAGCTCTTTAAAGACTCACTCACTTTCTCTAACAGAAGCATTGAAATTACTATTTTCTCATATCTTATTCCAAGTCAGGGAGCTCTCACACGACTTGCTTTACCCTAATAATTTGTCATTTTCTTTCGTCTTATTCTTCCTCTTGGGAAACTCACAGAACGATCTGTATCTTAAGCAACAAAGTACCGTTAACTATTTTCTCGCGACTTATTTCACCTATTAGAATAGTCACGTAACTTTGTCTAACTTAAGCATAGAAATTACAATTTTCTCGCGACTTATTTCACCTCTTAGAACACTCGCACAACTTTCTCTAAGTTAAGCATAGAGATTACTATTTTCTCGCGGCTTATTCCATACCTGACAACTCTCGCATGACTTTATAACCTTGTTAAATAATTGACTGTGTAGAGATAATATTATGTAAAGTTAAGTAATATTGAAAGAAGGAAAGAAATGATGCCATATTTAGTCTCTTCAGATACCTGCTTACTTGAAGAGCGCTCGAGTATGAATCCGGACAATAGATTGAATAAAGGGAAGGATACGGTAACATAAACATTACATTCATCACTGAGTGCAGAGTTAGTTTATCTTAAAATTGTGATTATTTCCGTGTAGCACGTTTTAATATAATAGGTATGGATAATACCGTTTTCGACTCTATCGTATGAACCAAAGGGTAAAAACCAACTTCTAAGCTTGATTTAGGCGTTTTTCTAAAATTGAATCTTATACTTTATTTTTTAAATCTATGTAACTTAGTTTAGTTTAAAATCCAAATCCACTAAAATTCGATAATAATTAATAAAGATTGTGGTACTAATACTAATACTAGCCAACTAGTAATAGTAGTAATAGTAATAATAATATACTTATATAGGTACATACGAAATCGAATCCATGTGCATTATATTAACATTATTTTATTATTTTAAACACTGGGAATTCGTGTATCATTTGAACAGGTATAAATTCATATTTTAAAATCCAGTTTACCCAGAACCCAATGTCAAGCTACGCCACTGATGGGAACTAAAGCTACTATACAATATGCTTAAATTTTTATTGTATTTTTTTTTCGTAAGTTGCTAATATTGGATTATTTTAAGAAATGAATTGAATAATCTTGAGCCAATAGTGGTTCACAAAGGAGATTCAACTGTAATTGGGGATAGTACAATGAAATCACAAAGTTGGTTATATTTTGCATATAACATTGAGTTTTTCACTTTGGAATTAATGCCTTTGAAAATTATCTGAATCCCTCTGATGATGGACATATTTTCCACTACAGTAAGTAATTATGAATGGAGACCAAATATGAGCACTAAAAGAGTTCGAGGCAGGCAAAAATGCACTAAATGTCTTCAAAACAGGAACTAAAATATTGAAAAAAGGCACTTTTAAATCTTACCTCTAATCTCAAGTCTTTCAAAATGAATTGGTGGTAATTCAGACTTATGAAGGATGCAATATGTGCAGAGGAAAGACATGGAGTAGTTTACAAATAACTTGCTACTAAATCTTGAACCAAGTCATCTGCCATTCATATGCCTTCACATTTGCTTGAATTACTGTACTCTCGCACATGCACAAAAAGTATTAAATTCTTGTCGCAGTAGTGTTCTTCCAACTAATGCTTTGCCCTCTGCTAATATCTGGAGTAATCTCAGGGATCAGATGAATTTTTTAAAAATTCTTGTTTTGGTGGTTTGTGTGTTAGTTTACTCAAATTGAATTTTGATAAATTATTAATTTCCCTGCATCTGTGAAATCTTGGTTTCATTTTTGATACAACTTTTGCTGGCATTCTGTTTCTTTGACGATCTTTAGTTGTGCTTTATAGTGTTTTTCTTTGCTTTCCCTTTTATTTTCTTTGTCCCTCCCATTCCTTGAGTTAATGCATCTAGTTTTCACACTTTATTTTCACATTGAATGTAGTCCATAAGTAAGATAAATTTCATGTCTGTATTTTACAGCTGACATTGGTGAGACAGCGTGACAAACTGGAGATGGTGTTCAAGCATTTCCTGGTAGAAGATCGCGGTTTGGATGGTTCAGCTTCATATGTAGATTTCTTGTGTCACATGCATAAAGAAATTAGGAACCTGCTTAGCTAGAAGAAAGCATTGTATTAGACCTTTAAACCTGAAGTGAGGGGTCTTCAACTGCACCGAATTCACAGTTTCATTCCTCCATTTGATTTTTTATGGCCTTGTTTAACTAGCAACACCAAAAATGGTGATACTCAGTCTCTGCAGTAAAATATTTTCTATGATGAAATGATAATAGCATCTGGACGTAGCTGTGACTTTACGATGTGTTGGATATTATGTGTGATGATCATGTAATGTTTGTATAATTCTCACAATTAAAACATGTTTGTTTCCTTTTTAGAGGAGCAGACTTTTACAATGAATTCAAAATATCAAAGAAAACAGTTGCCAAATAGAATTGTTAATAAATATTAAGTGGTTGAAATCCAGTGACGATCAGAACCAAAAGTATTTAAGAAACTGTACAATATTGTTATACTTGGGCAGCAGTGCAGACAAAGTATCCCTTCTTTGAGAGGTTGTGGGATATGTACCGGAGTGAGTTTGTAAAGAAACATTATGTTTTATGTGTAAACTACTTTTTGGGAGAACAAAGGAACATATAATGATTTTTTTTCAGCTTCTGTGTCTATTCTGTCTTAGATTTTTCTGATTTAAGTAATATTTTTGTTTATATAGTGGTTAATAAAAAATAAAATATATGACCTTTCGGTCTCACATTTTATTCAATGTTTATTTTCTATATTAATAATTCTATTTTTTGGACATTTAATCAGGACACCGGAAAATAAATCAGCAGGAGAATAATAGAAAAATGTTGGAGCAGTGAGAGTGATATCAGATGGAAGATATGAGGGTCTGCAAATTACAATAGAAGATTTTAAAAACCAAACAGTCAAAACCAAGAGACTTAAAGATAAACAACACAGACTAGAAACTAAGATCAACAGACAGCGGGAAGAGTGATTTCAGACGAAGAAAGAAAGTTAAGATCTGAGAGGATGAAGAAATACTGACTAACAGAAAACTGAAGAAACTGGACTGGTCCAATGTAGACCAAAAAATTGTAATAAATAAAATAAAATTTAAAGGAAGCAAGCACAATACAGCATTACAGGTATGTAATAAATTTGAATAATTAAATGTTATTAATGGGAATCACAGTTAAGTAATGAGATTTTTAACATTGAATAAGATATCTTAATACAGTATCATGTTTTCACCATTCAAAACATGTTTCACACACATTCTTGTCTGCTTCATCAAATGAGGTCGACTGATAAGTTTGTCGGGAGACTGGTCTAACTTAGTGGTGAGGTCTTGTCCTCCTGAATCTCAAAATTTATGAAGTAATTTTTTATGAGGATTTTTTCCCAAAAGTTATTTTGGTTTTTGCAGAGATTTTAATAATTTTATGTCATCTTACAATTAATGGTCTGTGGTAAAAAATGGTGTGAAACAGCAGATTTTCCAATTTCAATACTTCATGTATAGTCATTAATAGGGACCGGATTCTTAGGTTTTTACCTATTTTTGTCCTTACTTCCAAAACAAAAAGCGCTCATACACTTTTTCGAATCATGACCATAGGATTCACCCACATTAATTCTGTGGCACCTAAAAATACCTAAATGGGGTATAAAAACCTAAATATACCTAAACGGGATATATAACCTAAAATATATAATTTAGGCTACTTTTTGTCTTTTTTGTTAAATTTCTCAGTTGAGAAATCGATATTTTGTGGGGAGACAATTTTTGTCGGGTTGAAATTAATACCACCAGTGTTTCGTTCAACCCATTGTCGTCTAGGATGGACAGTATCAAGAGAGAAAGTGTAAGAGTACCGGCGTATTCCTTTTCAAATATTCGTACGAACAACCATTGTTGCCGTGTATGAACAAGGGTATAGATTTCCGTGTTTTAAAGCGCTTGTTGGCCCCTTTATTTACTACCCTCTTATTCATACTGAGTGGTCACAGTGTGAGGTTTAAGAAGATGTATTAATTATGCCGAAACAAATGAAATCGAGTTTATTACTGCTTATTTTGATTGTTTATGCTTTCTTTCTTCAATTGTCTATAATATTGTCCTAAAGCAAGTTTACACAAATTTAAGTCAAGTTTGTTAAGTTAAACCTTACAAGTATTATGTATTGAATCCTGTGTAGCACATTAATATTCATTAAACCAATTATTCTACCCGATTTCACCTAATGGAAAACCTAAAACGGTGTTTTTAAAAACCTAAAAATCCGGTCCCTAGTCATTAACTATACTTTGTGTCTTGATTCAATGTTTTTTTAATCCCTATATCTCCTTAGATTTTTCTATGATAGAGATCTATAAAATAGAGTGCACTCAACCTCGTAAGGATTTACTTGAATACAAAAGTAGTGGATCCTGCCTGTAAAGGGAGCAGACATGCTGACCAAATGCTTTCAACCATCTGCTAAGAAGTCAAATGGCTGAGGTAAAGAATGCAGAGATTGGATGGTAGGCTCCAATTCTTTGATGAGACGTATTACCAGGTGATTTTGTTTAATTTGGTTTATTACAGAGTAAAATGTGATTGTGGGATCTTCTAAAAGAATACGGTATTCCAGTCAGTTAGTTGGAGGAGCCATCATTGGTAAAATTATTTTCTATCTTTAAAAATCTTCATTTATATTGTCGTGCCTGCTAACCCCACTATGTAGAGATTTTCAAAAAATTAGTTATGTAACTTGAAAGAAGCAGAAAACTTATGAATCGCTTGTGAAAATCCTTCAGGAGTTTACATAATACTGTGAAAAACAATAACCTGCCAAGTGCCGTCTTAAAATTGTGCCTTCCAAATCCACCACGTACTACACTATATGGCAGGCCTTTCCAACTCGAGCACTCTGCGCTGGTGCGCACCATCGCAGCACCCAACAGCAGCACGGTGCTCTCCTTCCCCATGTCGCTACTGCATGTGCGTGCGTCAGACAGCACAATGGATAGCTGACCTCGCTTTCTTGGTGGATGTAACGTCTTATTTAAATGATTTAAATATTTAGTTGCAAGGGAGAAATTAGTTAATTAGCACCATGTGTGACAGAATTAAGACTTTCTAAATGCATAATTTATTATTTAAAGATCAACTTAAAGCCGGAAATGTTGACAATTTTCCTTCATTAAAATCATTAAATTTGTCTGTTTATGAAAACTTCAGATAGCATCAGACGTTGTTACAGAAATGGCACGATGAATGCAATGCCCATTCAAAGAAATTGATTATATGGCACCTCAACTTGAATATTTATGACGCTATTTTCTCCTGAAAATCACCATCATGTTTCCAAACAGAGGTGATAAAAGTACAGGTACTACTACACCGGCGATTTGCTTTCATTTTACAATTTCATTCATCCACAGGAATTTCCCAGACTTCACGCACTGGCTTAAAACTTACGCCAATGTTCGAGACAACTTATGGATGCGAACGGATGTTTTCAATTACGAATTTAAATAAAAGTAAAACCAGGACTTCTCTGTCTGATGTTGCCTTAGAGGCTGTACTTTGAATTTCTATTGCCAAATCGATTGTACGAAATATTGGTAAATTAGTTGCGGCAAAACGATGTTAACAATCTACTTAAATTCTAAATGCTCACAAACACAATATAAGTAGAGAATAAATGGTGTGTTTGTGTTCACAAAATTGTTATTAATAATGTTTTCATAAGCTGAACGCTGGCTAGACCTGTGGAGCTGCCTCTGGTGCTACACCGGTGCTCGCCTGCGCCGTGGAAGCACCTGAGTTGGAAAGGCCTGCTATATGGTGTTATTATTTGCATGTAGCTGATTTCCACTGTTCCTTCTGCGCCTTTCAGAGCACTTGGTCAGTTCGCACGTGACAAAGAGTGAAGTTAAACATTGAGTGCCAACAACGTAGTGTCATCAGTTAAGGAGTGTTACTTCCTTTTTTCCATGGTATTAATATTAATAATCACACAGCAGTAGTTATTCATGGATAATAGACATAGGAAAATAGTAAAGTTAGCTTTAAAGCTTCGGTAGAAAGTGAAAGAAATGACTGAAACAACATTTCTGTCAGGAAATTTCATAAGAATAGCTAAGTATGAACGTAAAGCTTGAATGTGTGGTTTTATAATTTAAAATATTTTAACATTTGTTGTAGGAGCTGAGTCAGCAGGTGCAAAATGCAGTGTTAAAATACATGTTACTGTACTGTTGAGCTCGATCAATATAATAAAATACAGTGTGTCCATAAAGTCCTGCATCGGGGGAAAGCAACAACTTTTATTTATAATTTCAAACAGATTGACTATGTGTTTGATATGACCATCTCCAAGTTCTAAACATGTTTAGGTACGAAATTTCATATTGCATTATAATGTGGATCAGTTCAGGTGTAATTTTACAGCATTCTTCCTCGATCCATGTTGTAGATATCCAGTGTCTTGTATTTTTTGTTGGTGCAATTGGGACTTCAGGAATCCCCAGAAAGTGAAATCAAAGTGAAATCAAGTGGGTTCAGATTGGTCCTCTCGACCAATGCAATGATTACAGAACTCATCAAGCCAGTCTCGTATGAATCGGACATAATGGGGTGGACACCATCTTGCATTAACCAGCTTGGTCGCTCGTGCCGTTTCAGCTCTTTGCTCCTTCTGTCCACTGTACCGGTTGGGGTTTTCTGGTGATCAGTATCAAAGATTCAGCTTATTACATCTCCATTTGTATAAAACCTAGCCTCATCACTGAATATTAGCTTCCTAAAGAAATTCTCATCTTCATGTAGCTCCTCCAAAAACCAGTCTCACATTTCTAACCAATGCGGCAGTCACTCAGATGATGAAAAGTATGCAGCGTGTATATGATACAAGTTTGTAGGGGTCACACTGTAGAATGGTTAATTTATACAATCAGCTCAACAGCCTTTATTTTGTGCTTAGATCTTTCTATACTTTTGTATTATTCTCGAAGCATCTTGCACTGCAAACACAAATGCATTAATACCCAATTAACATAAGTAACACTGTCTTCGAGTCTACCGTATGCTGAGTGTTGTAACAGTAACAGTAACAGTGCAATGGTCTCTGAAAACTTTGGATTCAATTTCTTCCCCTCTTCAAATTTTTAAATGTGAGGCGTTACTAGAACTGGACTCCAGCACTGGTCGGATAAGCAAATTGAAAATTTTCTGGTCTCTGTGATTTCTTAGATAGGCCATACCAATTGGTTATCAACATCGCAAACATGACTATGTGCAGACTTCACTCAGCAGATGGCAGAGTAGAATACTGATTATAAACTAAATGCCAATGTTTTACAGTACCGTATTTAGAATGGGATAATACAATGGATTTTTGGACTCCGTACAAGAATCACAAAGTCATTGCTAGGGAATATTACCAAAGGAAATATTAGAAACAAAGGCATCAGACTTCTTAGCGTAACAATGTTTTGGAAAAAGTGTGGAAGGGAAACAAAGCTCCTGCAATACTATTAAGGCTGGGTGCAAGTTGAGATGACTCACCGTGAATTTCTATGAAACACAGAAATAAATACAAAAGCAAATGTTTGCATGCACAATGATGTGACGCAGATTGTATTTACTTCTGTCTTTCACAGAAACTCAACAGTAGCCTCTCCAAACTGTGTCCCAACTTGCACCCAGCCTAAGTGTTGGCAGCTAGATTCTAGGTCAGTGACATGTAGTGCCATTGATAGGTTAGTTTAGAAACAGTGATATTAGTTTAGCAGTGACATGCTGAATTACTATACTGAATTTCTTTATATGCCATATTGGATCTTTTTCTGCATTGGGAATTTTCATTACTGGGTTAATCAGACTATTCCAAGCCTACTAGACCGTTCACTGTGATGGGTATTCTCGGGCTGGAAAGGTACTGGTATATCAATCCAAGGAATGCATTTTTTTGTTGTAATATATGAGGTAATTTGAAATAACGTTTTTGACTGACAGCAAATGTGTTGAACCTCTATTTCGTTACCAGAAATGACTAATATTAATTTCAGACACGAGAAAAATTTATTGTAGGAGCAGAAAAAATTATATAGCTTCTAATTGTGCTTAGGGCTAATTATTTATTTCAAGTACGGTAAAAATGTTTTCCCTGCTATTCTCTGGAAAGGAGAAATGCTAGTTGTCATTGTTTCCAATTTATTATTAAGTATTCTAGTGAATAAACTCAGTTGAGAGATGAAGTGAATGATAAGAGAATTGAAAGGACTGGAACTCGGGGAAGGCTACAACATTGCTGGAAATTAATTTTATTATTTGATGAAGGTGCTATGGGATACAATATTTAAACATTATCATTTTCATTGAATGGAAAAGTACGTCCTAACTGTAAATAAAATCTACTGGATATTATGACGCTTGGTCTACAAGGTTTATCAAGATATTCTGTAGAGGGCAGTGGCGGACGCATAATTTTTTTCGGGGGGGGGGGGATTTGAGTAGGTAGAAAGAATATTTTAAAAAAATAATTAACTTACATATATAATTGCTTTATAAAACTGTGGGGTATATCCTCCCCTTGCGTCCGCCACTGGTAGAGGGGAAGATAATCTAATCTGTACTGATGAATCATGTTATTTTGGCGAAACTCGCGGTGTGATAGGCTAACAGATCATGACTTCCGGTATACATGAAAAATCTAATTTCGATTGGGTACAGTGCATGTGTCGATCGCGAACGGTTGGTAGACTGATGTCTGGTAGTGTTTCTGTGTAGTGTAACTTCGTTGTTTGATAAATTTGTGTAAAGAAGTTTTAAGATGTGGTGCGTTTGTGGATTGGATTCCTTTGTGCGAATCCGAACGTTTAAAGACAATAGACGTTTTAATATGCGTGTGAAGTTAACGAAGGATGGAGGTGGATTAGGTGGATTTCTGTAGCGGTAGCCACACACCATAATGGTTATAGGTAAGTGGTGTCAGTTTTCATCTGAGAGGGGAAGCAAGACATGTCATGTTATCATGTTAAACGTCTTGGGAATCCAAATTTCTGTGACAGTTTGCACTCAGATCCTGCATGATGACTTTTAAAGAACTTTCTTACAATAAATTGGTAGTGTTACTACATATCTATAGGTTATGGGCACGGTTATATCGTAATATTGAATTTTACGGTAATCTAAATTACCATTTGACGTATTCTATTGCTACATTTCGTTCACTTGCAAGTAAATCATGTACGGTAGGTTATTAAAACTTCATTGAAACTGTGTTTGATGTTATTTCATTGACAACTTTAAAGAGATTCTAAATGCAAATATCGTTGAAGCAGTGTTCGTTGTTAATCACCCAGTAACCCTAACCTCTTCAATAAGAGAATAAAAAGCAATTTCGAAGTAAATCTATTGGACAATTACATTAGGTTATCATGCAGTCTATATTAATATGTTGTTTAGTTTCCTGTATTACGCACTCCGCATTACCAGGCCCGGGTACGGGGGGGGGGATGGGTGCGATTGCCCCTCCGACTAACGACCGAAGCACTTTATTTTGACCAATTTTGAAATCGTCATATGGACATCACTACCTGTTTACAAGAATCGTTATTAACTCATTACTACTTAAGTAGATTACATTGATCGATCGTGTGTTTCACTGAAAATTACTGATTAAAATAACATCGCAAAGTTTGATTGCCTGTGCATATTTGGATAAACGATGCATTGTATTGAACTGTAATTTTGGATTACGAACTTAGTGCATTTACTGCATCCCCTAGGACGGACATGGTAAAATGCGAGGGGGGATGATGACAGAACTTACTCCATTTACTTTAGACCACCACCGTCTCGAGAATACAGTCAATACAATTATTATTAGTAAATTAAATGTTCTAAACAATTAAATCAAAATCGGTTTTGTAAATTGTGTATTTACAGAGGCTTTTCAAAGATTGACCTTTTTTTTTTTCCAATAAGTGAAAATTTTAAGTTTGCTTCATGTTTCGAGGTAGATATCTGCAAAATGACAGGTAGAGACTTAAAGTGTAATGTAATAAGCTTTAATTTGAGCTAAGATCAGTCCTTGTACCTCAGATAGACCTAATCTCGCCAGAAATGAAAATAATAATAATAATAATAATGAAAAAGATGAAAAATGCTTTTTTTAGTTGAAAGTTGAGTAATATCGTTTCCTCCTCCAACACCTTAATTCATGTTTTTAATGGATAAAATGACAAGAATTTTACTACGGACGGCAGAGTAGGGTACTTCTGAAAGTAGTTAAGAAATTAGTTATTTTACGCTGTTATGATAGTCAAAGTGAAGAATGCAGGTGTTCTAACTTCTGAATGTTCTTGTGCTCTAGAATGCGCTATTGTGTTACTCTGTAGTTCCTAAGGTAGACGGCGAAGCTATTCAAGCTTTATTTTATTAGAAAAACATGAATAGGAAGAAGCATTCGTGGAATGATAGAATCTAATCTTCAATGTCTGGGTAGGAGATAACACTCATCATTCTAGTGGCACAGTTTTCATTGTTTATTGGTTCTCTTTGAATTCTAGTCTGATAATAATGAAAGAAAAACGTCTCTTTAGAATAGTACCGCGTTAAAAATACACGTGGAAGTTCTTCAGATCTGTATATAGCTCGTCTTGTGTACCTTATCTAGGCAAAATAATACGTTATTGTTAAACCTTTTTTACTTCCTCTATCTATAGTACATATGGTACGGGTAGAGGGAGTATTGTGTTCGACCCTGAAGTTCTAAGCTGAGGTTTTAACATAATTCGTGTTTTGAGGTTGTCTGAATCCGAAAATATTATTTTTCAGAAGCATGCCTGTGTGTGTGTGTAGACAGCCTAGCTCCTGAACGGAAAATCGGTGGAAAAACAAAATTTTTTATTTGGGTTAGGTACCTTATGGGGATGCGATATGAAGATGATCTACGACTTTCTCTTCTAAAACCACTTTACACAGAGAAAATTTCATTTTTCGCTATTTTCTCGAAATGGCCGTAACGATTTTCCTTACATTTTGTACATGAGGTGTTTATGCTAACAAAGAGCTAAAACTATTTCATTTGAAACTTTTTTTTAAAATTTCTCTGAATGTTAGTTATAAGCCACTTTTTTTTTTTTTTTTTTTTTTTTTTTTTTTTTTTTTTTTTTTTTTTTTTTTTTTTTTTTTTTAGAACGCATCAGGTTGAAACAATTGAATACATGCTATTTGCAATATTACCTCTTCTTCTGTATGAGTGTGAAGTGAGAAAGGTGTATTGTCCTTACTTAGGTAAAGATTTTTTTTTCGGTTGTGTATCCTTCGGGTATTCTATTCGAAACATAACGACTTTCTCATCATTTTTACAATCAGTTTCCATTAAAATATGTCATTCATATTATAGGTCTATTATGCTAACTTTTATTTGGGCAGAGGAAGTTAAATGTAGTTCACAGTAGATTTTTTAAAACTATCTTTATGGCTTAGGAAGTACAGTATTGTGTTATATCCAGTGAGTCGATGTTTGATTCTCAGCATTAGGCTACATGTTTTGGGGTGCATATATTCTAAAAATTGCTATTAGAATCATATTTTCTCTGTGTGTGTGTCTGTCTTGTCTTGACGCCATAGCTTGAAAATAGAGATGGGAACTATTGTTTTAGTTCATAATAGTTAAATTCCCTTTCCATTTACGTGAAAATACCGGTTATTTGTAACCGTTATGTTATTTTTTGACATCGAAAGCGTAAAATCGTATAAAAACTTTTTTTTTTTAAATTCTGGTTAAATGTCTTCTTGGATACGAGGCGAAACGTTACTACTGGTTTCTCTTCCTTCCACTTTACACGAAGAAACTTTTGGTTTTCCCGAAAACGACTGTTTATGACTTTCAGAATATTGTACCTAATTGCATGCACTAAGACACAACTCTTTACTTAAAACACTACGTTAAATTAAGAACATCCTTGTAGTAAATATTTCTGAAAGTTGTGGTTAATTCGAACTACTAGAAAGTACGAAAAATTGTTTATTTTGTGTTGAAAATGTAGACTTATTAGTAATTAGTACTTACATATGTATGTATATATATATATACATATAACCTAGTGATCTCCGAATTCCAGTCATTGTTCAATATTTATTTAATATTTAATTGTTTTAAATGCAATCAAATTATGAAGGAATAATAACCATAAAATAATTTTTTTTATACAAAATTCGAAACTAAGAAAATTACAAAACAAAGGGAAATGTTTATATCTGTAGCCCTATACTTCCATTTTATTTATGCCTTAATAATTTTCTCCTACTTTTTTCCTTGCATAGTCTTTGATCAGATCTTCATTATCGATCTTATGTAACGTATCTGCTTCTTTACACCATTAAGATAAGTCATAGTTGTTCTCAGGGAATTTTTAATATATTTAAACCGAGAGTGCTTTATAAAAGGAATGAAATTTAATGAAAATGTAATGAAAAATGGCTATAAATTTAATTAATATAATAATTTAAATGATAAATTCTACTATGAAAAACTTTATGGTACCTCCCTTCCTTGATGACCTGTACTTTGCTTATAGGTTTAATCCAGCACTGTACATGGATATAAAACATACATAATTGTACATTTCATATAGGGTAAGGTGGTACAATTTCGAACACTAAACGTATTTTCTTATTTTATGAACAAAATAAACAGAAGAAAAAACTATTTGTATTTCAATGACAAAGTTGGTAATCTAGATGACCCTTCACAAAAATATGAAAGACACACACAGCTGTTAATATGGCCATACCAATCAATGTTTAATTTTCAAAAAATCGTTCGAAAATGTACAGCATAGGTACAATTCTGAACACCAGTAAGTACAAACACCACAAACAAACTGCTTTCTTTCTTCGGTTCCTACGCACAATTCATGATACCACGTTTTACATGACTGGCATCGTATCCAGTCGCCTTTCTTCATGGACTGAGCACTGTTGTAGTTAAAAATAAAAAATAAAAAAAAAAATAAAAAAAAAAAAAAATTTAGTTTCTATGAAATCACATTTACACTTTGAAAAACACATTATTTTTTTAGTATTATTATAAATTACCTTTCAAAAATATTTTTTTCAATTCAAATAATGTTAATGAAACCCAATAAAATAAATAAATCAGATAAACCGATATAACAAAGTGCCTGATGGAGTTAATAGACCATATTTCACATGCTTCTGATATACATTGTACAGACTTTGTACTATTAATGTTGTTATATAGGCCTATGTAACCAATGTTTATTAATAGTAGAGTAAAAGTAAATTGTACCCTATACAGGCTATGGTGCTCATAGGATTCCAGGAGCATTAGGCTCCCAGATTTTAGATATTCGGTACGGGAATATGGTAAGGTTGTCAGCCTTACGCACCGGCCGCCTTTACCCCAAGGATTGCTCCTGGTACTTATTTCTGTTAGTCGACCCCAGGGCCATAGTGCTACCAGAAGGATTAGGACAGTTGAAAAACTCCAACGACCTCATCGGGGATCGAACCCTCGACCTTCTGGTTTGTAGCGCAGTTCCTCAACCACTACGTTACCGCGTACCGCATTAAAAGAATACTCTGTTTAAATATTATAATAGTACGTTTAGTAAGCAATTCAAAATACCCATCACAAATTATAAATAACAATTTCTACCACCGAGTGAGTTTAACAAAATACTAGGCCTAATACTGAAAGCCGTTTGGATTCATTTTTGGGAAATTTAAACACTTGGACAGGCTCTCCATTAGCAATATTATTGCTATAGTACAGCCAGGAACGCATCACTGAATAGGCATTTTTTATTAATGCATGAAAAGACAATTTTTATCCAGTATAGTGATTATTTTCTATTTTAAAAGCATGTAAAAGCTATTCATTAGTCGTTCCTCCGGTACTGGTCAACCGATTTGGTTCAATATAAAGAGGCTTCTTTCCATGGACGTTATACATGCGTAGGCTATACTAAGTTTCATGACAATCTTATAAAGTGTATTCGAGTTATCGCGAGTACAAGTACACGGACAGACGGACACCACACAATCTCATAAAGTACTATTTTGTCACTACCACTCTGCAAGCGTTTCGCTTTGTTGTGCGTGATAGTCTAAACACACGCGGCAGGCGTTTCATTTCACTTCCTTGGCTTGATGGTTATTCAGTGACAGGAGAGTACTGTTCTACCTAGGATAGTGACTAGGATTATAAAATACAATTGTAAATATGGTTGTATAAATTGCTGCAATCAACATTACTACTGAATGCTCCTAAGTACAATGGGGTGTAAGGAAATTTTCCGTTGCTTCTGGTTTCTTCTAGGAGCATTCTTTAATTAAAATTGGCATTGAATCTTCTGATCACCTTACCCTTCCGGTACCGTTAGAAAGATGAAACTAAAGAGAATATAATTTAGGATATATATATCGCACCCCTGGTGGAAGACTGCCACAAGTCAAATATAACATTTTTTCAGGAGGAGCATTTAAAGTTTTTGATTCAATATGAAAAATAGTAAATATTACTTTAACACAAAATTGCTGCCACTTCCGGACAAGAACACTGCCATAATCTCGGTTTTACGGGCTTGCGTATGATAAAAAAAAACTGAGATGTGGCAGTTTTCTGCTATTTGAAATATCAGATGCTAGTGAGAAGAATACTGAATTATATGCTGTAGAATCCTTATCGTTACGATTTGGGTTGTGGCACTTTTCCAGGACATGGACATGATGACAAGCACTTATAAGTACTAGTTATCTAAAAATTCAATTTTTTTTACTTATGGCAGTCTTCCACCAGGGGTGCGATATATATATATATATATATATATATATATATATATATATATATATATATATATATATACTATTTTCGAACGTTTTCATGTACATATCTCTTAAATTATGAGAGAGTGCGATGGGGAATTTTCCTTTTACGATGCTGCTTCGACATTTAAGTTATAGGTAGCAGCGTGGATGAACAAAACTGAACTCCTAGTCTGATTGAGTAGTGTTCATTTAAATATTGAATTATTGAGCATGAGATGACCATAGCTTACTAGTACTGTATGTAACTTATCTTACATGAATGCATATAATAAGAACATTCTTATCAGTTCCATCGGTGGATTTTGCCGCTGAATGTCGCTAGTGGCGAGATTCAGAGGGTGGGAAACTGTTGCAAGCGACGCGGCATCGGGCTGGGCGGGCGCAGTGGGTTGAGTGTTGCCTACCGGGGCAAGGCGTTAGAGAGACCAAGCAACAGCTCCGGCCGGGGAAACCTGTGCAAAAACAAAACAAGAAAAAAATTGAATTATTAATTTGTTTAATTCACACTTGCCTTTATATTCCATTCGGCATTCAGTGAATAAAAGGACCACGTGCACAAGATAATTTAAAAACAGTAAAAAAAATATAAGCGAACTTTAAAAAAAAAAAGTAGTTATATAAATAAATAACCTAGTTTATTACGTTGTAGTTGTATAATGAATATGTGAATATTTAATAATTTAATTAAATAAAGTACATAATTATATATTTCACTATTTTTGTAAAGATTCGGTGATATCGACGAGGCAAGAGTGGTGATTAGTTCACCGTCGTCTGAACTTCAGTCAATTATTTTGAAACTTGTTATTTGTACATACGTGTTACGCTTCATCTGTGTGCTTTTAATCCTTCATTACGAAAGTAAGTTCACCTTACACAAAACGTATTCTAAAGGAACGCTTTTATCACTGCCATTGAACTTGAATTTGGACTCGCCTAGCTAGCTCGTATTTCAGAATTCTCTATCCAATGAGTTGTTAGATACACTTCCATTAGTGAAGAAGTGTTTATCTGATTGGATTTTAAGCCTTGACCTTCATTAAAACAATCGACGTTATTGAAGGTGAGTTGATAATGTGTTGTGAAATTTATTATAAAGAAGATCGTAAAGGCATGTCTGTTCCTTGTCATATTAAAACTTGTTAAAATAATTTTCCTAGTCACATGGAATGGTTAGTATTCGTGGTTTATTTAGCTTTCTTTTTTTCTGCCTGCATTTGTGAGCCTAAGTATCCGCGTATGTCACTATGTCTGTTGTGTCGAATCAGCTATATGTGAATTTACGATATTTCTTACTCCGGAATTTTAGCCACTCTTAAGAACGTTTTAGACATAAATTAATTTATTAAGCTTTAAATTGTGGGGAACTATGTGTGGCATGTAAGGTAAAAAATAGAAATATCTTTCTTCACATTTTTTTTTTAATGCACGATAAATGTTGCTTAAAACAATTCCTAGATTATTATTCCTTGCTAGATGTTCATTTTTACGGTCTATTAGTGATCATTTGTCTTGAATTTAGCATGTTTTTGTTTATGCCTAATTTTCAGGTAGTGAGGAACAGTTAAGATGAGAATACTCAAATATCTTCATAATGTGCAAATATTTTGTAATAGAAAGTTTTAAAATGCCGTAGCCTACTTTTTCAAATTAGTTTTTTCACTAATTCAAGTAACTTAATTGGTAACTACCAGTACAACTTCTTGTGTAAGATATCAATAGCACTCGTGCGAAGAACCGACTCTTTCGAGAGTATTAGTACTCCTAAAAGTTTTAGAATTTCTAGGTCCTAGACATTTGCAAGAAAATGTCCTTAAATAACTAAATACTATTCAGAAGATGACTCAGCCTAGTGAAACAAATAGAGGAGCTGTTTGATTTAAGAAGTAGCGGCTCCGTTCACGGAAACCATAATTAACGGCCGTCAGTTTCGGCATGCTGACCACATGCCCCCTATCCTGCTATCTGCCAATGTAGATGACGTAGCGGTCGGATGATAGGCGCAGTCCTTCCAGGGATGTAAAGCCTCGGAGTTTTTTATTTTTTATCCAGAAGATGTCAGGAGGGTTTGTCTCGCGTAAAGAAGGTTCCGTAGGCCTACAACATACAAACTAACAAATTATTTTTCATCGTGAATTCTCATTACCTTTGCAGTCTAAGGTAATGAGAAGACTTCACGATGAAAAATAATTCAATCGATCCCAATTTATCAAAATCATAATGTGTCGGAGAAAATTTGCCGTTTCACGCGAGCGTTTGAACTAAAAAATAGAACTTTATAATTGCATAAATCATAGCATGAATAAACATTAGTTCCAGTAGACATAACGAAATCTCATAATGATATAGTTAATGACAGCCAGTGAATCTATGGGCTCGTTAGATATAGGCCCATATGACCAGTGGCGGACGCAGAGGGGGGATCGAGGGGATATATCCCCCCCGAAAGTTGAAAAAATAAAGCAAAAAGAATAGGTCATTCTGGCACTTAATAAGTCTGATTTCAATGTACAATAATAGAACACTTCTTTCAAAATATGAATAACTCTTATTTTATTTTCCTTAATAAAATGAATAAGTTTACTGCAAAAATTAATTAATAGCTCTAAAATAAAGAATACCAGTCTCATCATGCAGACACTAAAAACCCAATCCGAGGTAGGTGTCAGAGGTAAGACGTCTTGGGCTCAAATCTCAAACCTCGTGGCCGGTCAATTTGACTTGAGTATTCAGTATTCATGGTTTTCCTAGAAAACGCCCGACTTATCAGATTCATCGCCGCTATGTCACCATCATCATAACTTACTGGTAAACCCATACTTTCTAAACAAGTGATACGACCTATATGCAATTAAAGCATGCATAAGCTAAATAATAATACTAATATTAATATTAACAATAATAATAGTAATAACATTACCAATCACAGAAATTATATTAATAATAATAATAATAATAATAATAATAATAATAATAATGAAAATAGGCGGCTTAAATATAGATTATGCCTACTATATTCACGTGAAATCTGTACTGTACTAAATGCGCCTTAAGATAATGTGTTATGCTCACTTCCTCCTCCAAGACTCTTTGACCTAGAGGTCTGAAATTTTCACCATACGTTTCCATAATCTGAGGAGTATATATCTCAAATTTAATCTTGATAGCACAGTCGGTTCGGTCAAAATTTAATTTTTAATTTTGGTTAAGGTTATTCGTTATACTTTATCAGTCTTGTACAGTCATGCATGGTATGGACTGCATACAACGCACTCTAGCGGTGATGTTGCTAAGTTGTAGGGTTGTGAACGCATAAATAATTCCTGTTTTGGAACCTCAGTGTTGTGTAATTATTTACACCTCTAAATTCTACTGCTATATATACAAAGAGATAGCATAAAAACTCTTATCGCGTGAAATAATTCTAGCGAAGAAATTGTATTGTTAGAAAAGTTAAAAATGAAATTTAATGGGGCATATTAATATGCATGGTCATGGCATTGCAATAAAAAAAGACGCAAGTGAATATGGCTTTAAAATGTTTGGTATTTTTTAATAACTAAAAAAAGTTGTTTTGTTCGACAAATTTTAATACTCTTATTATTGCGACGTAATAATATCTTAATGACATTAATGTACAGATTTTCATTATAACAATGGTGTGGTATCGATTAATATCGAACACTGAAACATAATGTGGCCTAGAGAGCAGCAAATTAAAGTGCGTAGTATTGAAAATAAAATCAATTCTCTTCTGGTTAACTTTAATATAATACTAAATGAGTTGGTTTCTAGTTAAAACGACAAAGAGAAGCTTTGACTTCCCCCCCACACCATCAGCTACCATCTGTCGCAAAAATGAGAACTTACTTACAGCTGATTGCCGATGTCAGTCGTCTCCGTTTGATGAATCTAAAATCGCTAAACTTAAACATTTAGTTACAGTCAAACAAAAATAGTCGTGGTGTAACTTGCCCTAAATGGTAATTAAGACACAAGTATGATCATGAAATTCGCTATGCTCGTTTAAGATCATACTTGAGTCTTAATAAATGCTATTATTATTATTATTATTATTATTATTATTATTGTTATTATTATTGTTATTATTGTTATTATTATTATTATTATTATTATTATTATTATTATTATTATTATTTAATCTCCAGGGATGGAAACCCTATTTCGCCACAGAGGAACGTTAGGGTTGCAATTTACAGACTAATCTTATTAATTATATCAATTCAAACGTGAAATAAGTAATTAACTATAGTTGATCGTGAATGTACGTTATAAAACTGATAAATTCTCTGAAACAGCAGACTTTGAAGAATAAATGGAGACATGACTGGGAAAATGTTTTCTCACACTGAGAAGCATGCAATTTAAGATTAAACCTCCCTAAATGCTATTACGGGCTCGTGGAAAAATGTACTTTTTTTTCCCCTAAATTTCGGTGGATATATTATGCTCTTAATCCTTACAATGCTAGCGCTTTCTATAAACAATTTCCATAGCGGGTCCAACCAGTATTAGTGCATGTTTGCTAATATGAGTTGCGAGGGAAAACATAGATTTGTTTATAGGGGGATAACACTTTCCAGATTAGCCTTAAAATACAAGTGACACAAAATCAGCACCATTATTATGAGCACTAACAAAGTTACCGGCACACTTCTCCCCTTGTACCAGGCAGTGCTCGACTATTATAACCAATTTTTGTGCGAAAGAACCTATTCTTCAGAATTCTCTTTCAACGGCTGTATTTACAAGGTGCGTCAGAAAGCAAGTTTCCCTGGGACCGTTTACAGAAACAAAACACAATTACATGAAAATATTTATTGCGACAGACACAGCAAGTGTTCTGCTATTTTTCAACATTTCGGGATACCGTGTGACCAACTTTTTAATGCTTGTGTCGTAGAAGTCTGTCGCCTGGGGTTTGAACCACTGTGTGACAACAATCTCTGTCTCAACTGGGAACTTCTGCGGGAGACTTGCTGGGAGGTGTTTAAAAATTCACTCTACAGCCCGAATCTCGTTCCCAGTGATTTTCATCTTTTCCTACGTCTCAAGAAATGACAGAGAATGAAAGAGGCAGAGATGGTTGTCACACAGTGGTTCGAATCCCAGGCGGCAGACTTCTACGACACAAGCGTTATAAAATTGGTCACACGGTATGGTAAATGTCTCAATTCCGGTGGCGAATATGTTGAAAAATAGCTGTACACTTGCTGTATCTGTTACAATAAATATTTTCATTAAATTTTGTTTTGTTTCTGTGAATGGTCCCAGGGAAACTTACTTTCTGGGCGTGCCTCGTATTTACCAATGGATTGCTGGTAAAAAGTCGAGCAATGTTAAAGTGTTTCTGATATAAATCATCTTCATTGCCTCTCCTTGTCAAAATGTATGTGCCAACTCCAAATGTATGTGGCAACATTTACTAGAAACGTTTGGCTCAACAATGCCAGAACTTTACACATTTGCGACATCATCGTTTCAAACATATATGTTGTTCAAATTTAAAATTCAAATTTTCTAAAACAAACTAAAGTTATTGGAATAAATCAATAAGTAATTTTTATTGGAATCAGATTCATTCGGAAGATGTTGAATTCTTGTTAATTAAATCATTCTAGAACTACATCAAATGGTATGAATTTTGTAAGCCTTATATTGTACTAAAAAAAATTCATATTCAAATTTTCAAGTTCTAGCTTCAAAATTGTGGAAACTGTAATGTTAACCATCGTCCCCCTTGAAATCATACTTACTTACTTACTTAGGCTACTTACTTTAATTTACTCAATGCTAATAGTCAATTACTAAGCAAGCTAAAGGAATAAAGTCTATTTTATGGAACCCGCGGGTTCATTGCCGCGCTTACATGAGCCCGCCATTCAACCCTATTCTGTGCCAACTCCATCCAACCATCCCTTGCAAATCGTATTTCCCTTAAATCTATTCTAATATTGTCTTCTCATTTACGTCTAGGTCTTCATAGTCATCTTTTCACTTCTGGTCTCCCATTTAATATTTCTTTAGATATGCCTTTCCTCCCCTGTTCGTACAACATGTTCAGTCCATTTCATCCTCCGTGATTTTATTATTTTCGGTGAAGATTATATGAAGGATATGAAGCTCGTCATTTTTTAGTTTTCTCCATCCTAGGTTTTTTTCTCCCTTAAGTTTGAATATATTCTTAAGCAACCTGTTTTCGAATACACTCAGATTATGTTTTCCCGAAGATTAAGGGACCATGTCTCATATCCATATAATACAACTGGCAGGCCCCTTAACATCTTCTCATTAAGCCTGGAAAGATGACTGATCAGGAGATTTAAGACCTATATAGGCCTCAGTATTTTGAAAATTCTGAAATTCTTCTGCGTTCATGCAAGCGTCACTTAATATTTAAATGAACCCGTTTCTGGAAGGCAACTTGGAAAACACATTATCTTTATGCCATATCACTGCTGGTGAGCAAAGCACCAGAAGTCATCAATATTCAAATCCATAGAGGCTCTATTCAGTGATGTAGCGGCCCTGCAGTATGTATTCACCTTCCCATTCAGTGCCAAGACCAGTCCTGGATTTGCATAGAAAGCGATCATACAAATGCCTTGGACCAGAGCAGCTATGATGAAGTGGATATCAAATCCGCTGTAGGCAGTTTATATTTACCGCATATCTCAGTTTCTACAACGTAAAATAAACAAGGTTTTGAAAAACGTTCACTGGAAGAACTCTTCTTTCATTTTTTCTATCTATTTATACAACGGTATGAGAAATGTGACGATCTCTTATACTTATGAGCAAGGCTAAAAAATGTATTCTAATATATAAAATCTAAAGTGTGTACGTATGTCGGTATGTATATTCCCTACATGCTTTTACCAATTTGAACGAAATTTCGCACACATACCCAGTTTAACCCGGAAAGTACTACTCCTTCCCTTGAAAAATGATACAATCTCTGAAAATATTACACTGAATTCAGAAAACTCAATTCAGTTCTCATGACAACAATATTTTTTTTCAATATGCACCATAAGGCTTTGGAAGTTGCAAGTAACTGGGCCATGGAGTGGGCTTTAACAAATAATTAGAGAGGAATATTTAAAAAAAGTTCATATTTGCAAATTTTTATCCAAAATAAACTTGCAATATTGCTATTGCGTATTTTGCATGGTTTTAGATATTTTGACAAAAATGAATAGGCTTACTATTGCATACTTTTCACGAATTGTACCCGTGACATACCAGTCACTCTTAACAGCCGATTGAGTGCGACGATGCATGTGAATATTTTTCTTATTCGTTCCTGTGCAGCAATATACCTAATGTAACTCCTGACAGATAGCTATCAGATTTATTTATTTTTTTTCATTCATAACCTGTAAGGCTGCTTTAAACTTGAAACAAACATGTCAGCGAATCGTAGGCCTATTGCATCATTAATATTATTGCCAGGGCATTTTGTTTTTGGAGCTTAACTCTGAGATCTATTACAAAAATAACTTCTTTTCAGCATGGGCCTATCGTAATTGCAAATATCAGTGATTAAAAAAGCATTCTGGCACTTTGTTATATCAGTTTACCTGATTTTATTACTGTACAATATTGTACAATATTAATTTTTCTGTATTAATTTCCAATCCAACATTCCTGCAAGCATTCAAAAGGCTTTCTGCAATTCTCTCTATTGTGTGATATTCAGTGGACTTCTGTATTAAGTATTTACTGCATTTGGAACCGTATCTTGGCATGCTTTCAAATTCGTGCGGGCCGGGCTGGAAGAACCTGTTGCTACCATCACACGAAATGATACTCGCTAATCTGCTACTGTATATAGAAGAACTTGTTGCTTTCGGGGTGTAAGGCTGAATGACAGGTTGACCACCAGCGTTCCTTCAGTCAACTTACCACTTAATTCATTTCCATTATTTATACCTCTCACCTTATTAAATTATAAAAGGTAGCTCATTTCCTGAAAAAAAACATATCTAATTTTTTCTTTCTTTCAATAGGGTCGTAAACTTATAAGTGTTGATTGGAGTTTGCTATCAGAGTAATTGCAATGTGTTTTGGGTATGTGACAGACTTGCGGAGCTTGCCAAGAACCAGGCATTCCTTCTACAGACAATAAAACCATACATCGCCTAATATACTATTTGCGTGTAGCGCGAGGTTAGTGACAGTTTAACCAAATAACGTTTATATATTGAAGAAAAGAAATTGAACGCATTTATAAGGGTGGAGTAACACACAGCCTCTGGTGGCAGAGTTGGAAATGAGTCAACTTTATTTTTTATTTCATCGTATAAAATACTCTTCCAGTGATCATATCTACAAAACTAGACGAAATACTAATTTACGCCTATTAGAACCCAAATGTCTCACATCGGCAGGATTAAAGCATAGCATTAATTTTGGACCACGCTTCTATAACTCAATTATCAGAAAATATCCTGAACTCTCAGCATACGCCCCTGTTGAATTTAATAGAAATGTAAATAATTTTTTGTAATCTTTTAGCTGTTAAGTAATTTTTGTTTCACTCCTTTTATGTTTTATGTTTAATACTTTTTACTTTCTTTTTTAGGTAATCACATTATACACTCATATTTCTTTGTCTCTCCTCTTTCTTCACTTTGAAATTTTTGTAACTGCACCCGAGCACGAGCAGTCTTGCTCATTCGGGTGTATTACTAAATGTTAATGCTTCTTGAGAAGATATGGCCTATATTTCTTTTCCTCTTTTTAAATAGTAGTTGTAGTTACTTTTGAAATTTAAAAATTGTTTTATTTTTCTTGTATGAATATATATTTGTATTTGTATTTGTATAAATATAAATTAATAACAGACAAACAAACATACAAAAAAAGACATAACGTATGTTGGTCGCCATGTGTCAGATATTCCTAATTTACTACATCATACAGGTCAGCAGTAAGGTCCAGCATCAGCATTTCCAATATTCTGTGACGTCCCTTCTCGGTTCATAGTGTGTAACATACATCATTTTAGGTTACATAAGTGAGTAGTTCACGGTTTTTCTTATATTTCGCATACTTTTAGGAACAAACCGACTATAATTATGGGAATTCTGTAAGTCCTAAAGAACATTACGACCTAAAATTAGACTGTTTCCGCTTTTTTCCTGTGATAATCCGTGGGGGGTTGCGAATTATACTTTCCCGGAAAGTAAATACATTTTTGTATGATTCACTATCCTCGAAATGTATATAAAATAACGTAAAATGAAACAAAACCTAGAATACAGCATAACTTCCCATACAACTACTAGGTCTATGTATAAAGAAATATTGTAGTTAAACGATATTTTCGTACTGCTTTGACAATTTTGATTAAATTTAATACGTACCCTAATTACTTGTACTAAGACCTAATTTTTTTCTGAATCCGAATATCTAAAGGGGAGTTACAGGCGAGCTCTCTTGCAAAACTCAAATATTAAGTGGCCTCTCGAGACTTATGCATGATACTGTGCCAACTGAATATGCACTTCAGAATGTGAAGCTAGAAAATTACATTTTTACTGCTTAGGGTATAGAAAGCCATGTGAGTGTATCACACCAGGTATTTTTGTCCCAGAATGTAATGATTTAAAAAAGGAAGGAAAAATAAATTAAGGCATCTCCAAAATCTCCAAGTCCGTATGAAAATATTATAATTCGCATGAAATATAAAGAAATTTTATGACTTCAATGGGATTTAATAAAACACAATGTCACTTTTTTATTTTTCAAGAGAAATATTATGACGAGTTCCAATGTAGTTCAGAGTAAAGCACACTGGTGTACAATTTCTTTCGCATCAAATAAAAAAAGGAGAAAATGAATGTGGATTTTTACGAGTTCTGGTGCGCAAATGAAACAATATAACTTGACTTTTTTATATCGTTTGGCAGAATATATTAAACTTTTTTGCCCTTCTTGTCTTTCCCCCGGTAGTTTCAATTTCTCTGACAAAACAGCAGTAGAGGAAGCGGTTTTGTCGTATTATCGCACATTCTGTAGGGTTAATAAGAAACTCCGTGAAAAAAAGAACCTTCTGCGTCTCTACATTGGATCAAAATGAAATATACACGAGGAACATAAATTTGTCACGTTACAAAAGCATAGGGCATTAAAACTTTTCCTTTTAGCTAGCAGTAACTACTGTTGTATTTTCCGTACAACCAAAACTTTTTATGACATGGATAGAGAATAGAGTTAGATTCCCCACAGGATAGTTTTCTACAGCATATCGAGCTATTAAGTAAGTTTTGTTCCATACGTATATATAGAGTCGATCTATACCGTAACTAGAGGGAATGAAATAGGAGAGAGAATTTCATTATTTTACATAATAATGTCTTGTAGTTTATAATAATATAACTTTACATTGCCTAGCTACGTGATCTAATGTTAATTATAATGTCACAGTTTATTGGTGATTTTTCTTAAATATCACGTGTGATCTCGAAAAAAAAAAAGATCTAATGTGAAACACGTAACTTCCTCTGTCCAAATTACTTTGCCTTTTAGTATAAATATAATGCATTATGCTTGACATTCTCTTTACGTAAATTGGTTGTAAAAATGAAGAGAATGTAACATCTTATCACGTCCCCAGAGGAGACACAACCCAAATAAAATCTGATTAATGCATTCATGTAATTTTCTTCACCCTAAGCATGGACAAAATAATTGTCTCACTTCACATTCTGATATAGAATAAGAGGCCTTATTGCAAAGAGCGCGTACTCAGTTATTTCAACCAGATGCAAAGCTTTATTGTTCACAAGGCAAGATTGAATTTTTATAAGCAGTGGGTGGCTTATAACTACCCTTAAGAGAATTTTTACGGAAAAAGCTTCAAATAAAGTTTTAGCTGTTGGTATAAGCACCTCATGTACAAAATATAAACAAAATCGTTGGAGCCATTTTCGAAACAAAAAATCGAAAACGACCATTTCTTTATGTAAAGTGGCATAAGTCGTCGCCGATCTTCGTGTCTTATCCCCAGAAGATACCTAACCCAAATACTAAACTTTGTTTTCATACGATTTTCATTCTGAAGCTAGGCTGTTCACAGACACTCACATACACACAGATATGTTTTTGAAAATAGTATTTTTGCATTCAGAGGACCTCAAAACGTGTATTTATACTAAAATTCAACTTAAAATTTCCGAGTCTAACACTCTAATTCCTTTACTTATAGTATCTATGGTACGGGCAGATGAAGTAAAAATACTATCCCGATCTTCCGCATCCTCAGTTAGTGTAAAAATAATATTGATATAAGTCGGTTAAGGAATTCTTGCGTTTGGAATAATCTGATTTTCGGGGAAGAATGGAGTTTCGTTCCAATGAAACCGGACTACCGCGATGGGTCAAGCTTGGATGTGATATGTACCACATCTTTGGTTCGTATGTTTGACTGTTAATGCGAGTTTTGGACACTGAAACAAGCTTAGGTCCAAGCCACAGAGAGTTATGCAGCCAGATCCGTACTTGACTTGCATTGTGGTCGGTGTTTGGTTTTCGTTTTACTAACCAACTTGACCACAGATTCTGTATAAATTCGTTTCTGGATACAATGAAGTTAGAAGTAGCTGTGCTTTGAAAATCGATACTTGCTGATGCTACTCAAAAGTTGTTCATCTAAGTTCCACATATATTATATTTTGTGGTTTTATGTCATATTTATGTGTATGAGTAATTTTGGATTGCATTTTCTTACAAGAGAAGAGTACTCTAATTGGGAAAATGTGTTGAGGCATTGAGAAAGGATGAAAAAGTCAACTACAATAAACTGTTGTTAAAACGGGGGATTTTTCAGTAAGCTCTAAGATAAACTCTAGGAAAATACCTACCTAGTAATCACTCACAAGTCTAAATATATATTTGTTTACAATTTTGCTTCCCCTATTCAGAGGTTGCCAGAGACAAAGCTTAACAAACACGAAAAGAGACAGAAATCGTATAAATAAAATACAGTTAGATAATAGACCAGATCGATAAAATGTTTTAGCATTGCGATTCATAGAGGTGGAGTTTCACTATGTTTATGAAGTCTTTAATGATGTTTATAGATAACTCCGTTATCTCCTCATTACTGAGTCCAAGAACGAAGCCGTCAAGTGGAGAATACAACCCCGTGCACCAAACATTAATTCATGTACAGTGATTTGGTTTAATTTATATTTCTCAATATAATAAGTCAATGTAGGTGCAGATTAAGTTTTATTTTTCTTCATGAATTTCTTCTCCTTGGCCAATGATGATCTTCCATACGTATTATGGGATCCAATATCAGCCCGGAACAGGAGGATCTTTAAAAGCGATTATGTCACTCCCATCGACTGAAATTCCGTGGACTTCTTCATGCACTTTTCCGTGCACTGTATTTCTTTTTTCTGAGTGTGGTGGCTAATTTGGATCTTTTTGTGCTTGTATATATGCAAATATTCACCAGAGGGGAGGATCCCAGGGTTTCTATCTCACTGAGGCATCGCCTACAGTGGTTGTCCTGAGACCTACCGGGCATGGTTCTTACAGCACTGAAGTTAGCCTTCATCTTTAATGTTTATTTCCATTCTGCAGAAGTCAGTCCTTGTGGCGCAGAAACAATATAGTTCTTAAAATTTTTGATTTAAAAAAAACCCTATTTGCGTATATTATTATGTATTTCGTTTGTGACTATACGTTCTGTAAGATTATTAAGTGCCAGTATGGTACTTTATGAGATTGTGTGGAGGACGGGAAAATGTATGTCCGTCTGTCCGTGTGTCCGTACGCGCGATAACTCAAATACGCTTAATCGGATTTTAAATGAAACTTGATATATATATATTTATAATGTTCATGGGAAGAACCCCATTGATATTGGACCAAATCAGTTGACCGGTATCAGAGTAATGCCCAATTTAGTGCCTATTTTATGGTAATACTAATATACATTT